>BQMB01000948.1:2500-602500 GCA_027943415.1 Closterium sp. NIES-67 | reverse complement strand
CTGTGCCGCCGCCCGCACCCGACCGCCCGCTGTTTCCGCCGCCTCGACGATCTCTTTCGTCGTCGCTTTGGCCCGGCCCCGGACCTCCCCGACTGGCACAGCCTGCTTCGCCAGGGCGTGCCGATCTTTGGGTTAGATATGGATCAGATAGGTGTTGTTTTGCATGCCTTGTATGCCGACGCTTCTAGTGTTGCTGGATCTTATTACCCTGTGTACTCTAGTTTAGGCGTAGCACCCTTGTGTAGCTTAGCCTCCCCTGCTGCGCGAGGCGTAGGACTGCCTAGTTTGCCTAGCCTAGTTTCTGCACCGGCTCCGCTCCCGGCCTCCGCCACTACCTCGCTGTCCTTCACTCTCGACTCCGCGACCGCTCCACACTCACGCTGCTTGCTGCGCCTGCTGTTGTCGCTCTCGCTGACCCCTCTGCGGGTCTTGTCGTCGCTCGCAGCTCCACTTCCCTTCCCTGTCCAGCCGTCCCCTCGGGCTCTCTTACAGGCCTCTACGTTCCCTCGTTCTCCAGGAACCTGGTTGGTGTCGGCCATCTTCAGGACCTCGGCGTCACCATTACGTTCCCTGGGCACGAGCGGTTCGCTGTCTATACCGAGGTAGTCTCAGGTTCCCCCCTTGCGACGTTCCTCCGGGACCCAGTGTCCGGCCTATTTACCCTCGACACCGTTTCCCCCCCGGTTGGTGCGTCCTCCCAGATCGCTGCAGCTTGCTCGTGTCGGTCCCTCACACACCCGTCCCTCCTGTGGCACCACCGCTTAGGTCACCCTGCTCTCCCGCGCCTGCGTCACATGTCTCAGCACGGTCTTGTCTTAGGCCTCCCTGTGTCCCTCCCTGCACTTCCCCCCTCGACTGCGCCACCGTGCACGCCTTGCGTTGAGGGCCGGCTCCGCCGTGCCCCTCACTCCTCCTCGCTTCGCCCTGCTACTGCTCCCCTTCAGACCCTGCACCTGGACGTTTGGGGCCCAGCCCCCGTCCTCGGACCACGCGGTGAGCGCTACTTTCTTGTGCTCGTCGACGACTACACGCGCTACAGCACGGTGTTTCCCCTGGAGCGGAAGGCCGACATGCCCGACGTTCTTCTCCCGTGGGTTGTGGCTACACGTCTTCACCGCGGTCTCCCCGTGTTGTGTCTCCACTCTGACCGTGGCGGCGAGTTCGCCTCTGGTCGGCTTGGACAGTTCGGTCGTGCGGAGGGCATCACCCAGTCGTACACCTTGCTGGACTCGCCACAGCAGAATGGGGTTACTGAGCGCCGCATCGGCTTGGTCATGGAGGTGGCTCGTACCTCCATGATTCATGCCGATGCCCCCCATTTTCTGTGGCCGTTCGCTGTTCGCTACGCTGCTCACCAGCTTAACTTGTGGCCACGCTCCCAGCGGCCGCAGGTTTCGCCGACCCTCCATTGGACCGGGTCCCCCGGTGACGCGTATGCGTTCCACGTCTGGGGTTGCCTTGCTCACGTTCGTGCCTCTGGCATGGACAAGCTCACTGCCAGCAATGTCCCCTGTGTCTTCCTCGGTTTCCCCCTGGACTCGTCTGACTAGCAGTTCTACCACCCGCAGTCTCACCGCTTCCTTCACTCTCGTGACGTCACCTTTGACGAGTCTGTCTCCTTCTACCGTCGCTTCCCTCACCGAGGTCTCCCGGTTCCCCCCCCCTTGTTCCTTGCTCCCTCTCTCCCAGTAGCCCCTGCTCCCCTCCCACCTCGTCTTGCCCCGTCTGGTGTCTCCCATGTCACTCCCCTCCCGTCGGTTGTCCCCGTTGAGGAGTCTGTTGACTCAGGTGGTCCCCCCGGCCCGTCCTTGCCGCGTCCCCCTTCACCGGTGTCTCCGCCTCCGCTGTCGCAGCCGCGCCGTCGCCGCCGCCGCTGCCGCTCTTCGCCTCTGGGGGTGCTGGCGTTGAGGAGGGTGTTCGTCCTGCGGCCCCTGGCGTGGTCTGTCCCGGCGGGCCTGCGGGTGCCGCCGGTGCTGGAGGGGGTTCTCGCTCTGGGGGTGTTGGTAATGGGGGTGCTGCCTTTGAGTGTTCTCCCGGTGGTCGTCGTGCCCCTGCCGGTCCGCGGGTCGAGCACCAGCCGCCGCAGCAGCCGCCGCAGCTGTCGCCGCCGGTCTTCGCTCTTCGCCTGCTTGGCCTTCCCTCTCCCGACCGCTCGCCGGTGTCTCCCCCACCACCTTCTCACCTTCCTGTCCCCGGCCCTGTGTTCCCACCGCCGGACTCGTCTCCGGTCCGTCTTCCTCCTCATTCCCCTTTTGTGTCCCCTCTGCTGTCTCCTGACCCTACACCTCTGTCCCACGTTTGGTCTCGCCGTCCCTCCCGTGCTCGTCCCGTCTCTCTTGTCTTGCGCTCCCACCCTATGTTGTTTCGTTCCCACTCCTCTCGTCCTCCCCTCCACCCGTCGCCTCCTCTCTCGTCGCTTGTTGTTGCACCTCCCCCGCTGCTGACTACCTCCGTGCCGCTCGTCCCCTTGTCCCTCGGGTTCTTGCCTCTCTTGTTACAGACCCGTTTGTTCCTGTCTCGCGCCTTGACGCGCTTATCGCGGCTGTTGCTGACTTCGCCTCTACCCGCCGCCTTGACTACGCTACCGCTCTGGTCTCTGACCCTGCCCGTCCTCCGTCCGTCGGGGGTGCACCTGCCCTTGGCAGTGACGTTCTAGAGGACAGGCAGTACGAGCTTGCTTTCCTTTTCGAGGCCGCTCCCCATCTCCGCTCCATGCTCCTAGTCCCAGAGGGTGACCCAGACGCCTTCGACATCCCGACCCCTCGCACTTACGCTGAGGCCACCACGGGACCTTGGGCCTCTCAGTGGATAGCTGCCATGGAGCAGGAGATGGCATCTTGGAGGTCCACCGACACTTACGTCGACGCATTTCCCCCGCCTGGGGTGAACGTAGTCGATGGTCGGTGGCTCTTCAAGGTGAAGCGCTCTCCTGGAGAGCCACCTGTCTTTAAGGCGCACTACATGGCCAGAGGCTTCAGCCAGCGCGAGGGGGTTGACTTCTTCCAGACCTTCGCCCCGACCTCGAAGATGACCACTCTTCGGGGGCTGCTACACGTAGCAGCACAGCGCGACTACGAGCTTCACTCCCTCGACTTCTCTACTGCCTTTCTTTAGGGCAGCCTACACGAGCAGGTCTACCTGCGCCGACCACAGGGCTTCACTGGTACCTTCCCCCCTGGGACCCAGTGGCTTCTCAGGCGCCCAGTCTACGGCCTGCGCTAGGCTCCCCGCGAGGTGCACGACACGCTGCGTGCCACGCTAGCAGACCTGCAGTTCTTTCCGTCCACTGCTGACCCCTCGCTGTTTGTGCGTTCCGGCAAGACTCCGTTCTACATCCTTGTCTACGTAGACGACCTGGTCTTCGCTACTGCTGACAGGGACGCACTGGCCTCTGTGAAGGCCGAGCTGCTGAAGAGACACACCTGCACTGACCATGGAGAGCTGCGTCGCTACAGTATCTTGGCATGCAGATCTCTAGGGACAGAGTAGCACGCACCATCACTCTGACACAGTCACACTTGGTGCGTCAGGTCCTTTAGAGGTTCGGTCTTCAGTTCTCCTCCGCACAGCCCACACCTCTACCTGTAGACCATCGGCTCTCCGCTCCCATTCCTGAGGAGCCAGTAGAGCCCAGCGGCCCCTACGCAGAGATGGTGGGTTGCCTCATGTACCTGATGACTTGCACTCGCCCAGATATCGCATACCCTCTCAGCATCCTGGCTCGCTTTGTGGCCACTGGCAGACACCGATCACAGCACTAGTCGGCCGCTAAGAGGGTTTTGCGATATCTAGTAAGTACATCAGGTATGGGGTTAGTGCTAGGAGGACGCAGGCCGGTGGTCCTCACTGGGCACACAGACGCTTCTTGGGCAGACAACTCTGAGACACTCAGGTCGTCTCAGGGCTACTTTTTTAGCCTTGGTTCGGGTGCTATCTCTTGGAGATCCACTCGCTCGTCGTCTGTTGCTTAGTCCAGCTGTGAGGGTGAGATCTACGCCGGTGCCATGGCGGCACAGGAGCTCTGCTGGCTTACCTTCTTGCTCACAGACTTAGGTGAGCGGCCTAGCTCTGCCCCGGTCCTGTACGCTGACAACAGGGCCATGATTCTCCTGTGTCAGGAGCCTCGGCTTGAGGGTAGAGCGAAGCATATCCAGCTGCGGTACTTCCTCCTGCGCGAGCTACAGCAGCGTCGCCAGGCCCGCGTAGTTCACTTGGCCTCAGGTGCCAACACAGCTGATATCTTTACTAAGGCGCTTGCGCCTAAAGATCATCAGCGGCACTGTGTACAGCTTGGTCTTGTTCCTGTAGCTACTCACCTGTTAGGACCCTGATTGTGTACTCTCTATTATATGTACCTGTCTGATTGTGGCCTTACCTCTAGTGGCTGGGCTAGTAGTGTCGCCCTGGCTTGCTTTATTCTTGCTTGTACTCTTGCTGACTGGTCTCAGGACCCCTACCTCAGTGGTTGGACTAGTAGTGCCACCCTGAGATGGGTGCTTCTTGCTTAGCACCACCCCTTCTCTAGCCTAGGCGGTGTGTCAACTTATACATATGTTGTATGTAGAAGTTTTAGGCTAGCCTAGGGGTGTGCTTCTAGTGAGTACAACCCCAACAGGTACATGTTCTAGGTTTCTCACACTAGTCCATCATTCTCTCTTTCTAACAATAGATGCCTTAACTTGGAATCAAGTCATTCCATCAAGTAATAAGTGAATTGCTGCATAAAATCATTCTTGACATTCTACTGGGCAGGCGTGTGAAACTGAAAAACATCACTAGGCGTTTTCCCGTACCCTTGTGTTTATGGCATTGCAAAAAGATAGATTCGTTGCTGCAAAAGGCAACCATTATGATGGTTTTTTTGTCAATGGCATTTGGCTTTACTTTTGAGAAAATGTAATATGAAATATTTCCATTTTTACGGCTCTAGTTGCTGGTGTGGATGTCGGTGTGTCCTCCTTACAGCAGCAGTCGGTTGGTTTTAAATTCTCCAACTTGGGCGGGAAGCATGTGACAATCACCTTCGTTAACGGAAACTTGTTTGGGCATAATTTATGGCGGTTAGTTGGGCTAAACATTTACTTTGGAGTGCTAGAAGCGACGTCTGAAAGTCCGAGAGGATACATAACGACGCTCCCCTCGTGCAATATGGAAAGCAGAAGTGGAAGTTCTAATTGCCAACTTCCAATAACTGCTGGAAAGCATTTGCAACTCGCCCAGTTCTAATCATCAACTCTGGGGTTTCAAGAGTTCTATTCGCCAGAAAATGTATGCGCACTCGACCCCACTTCAAATTGGGATTCTTAGTATGAATCCCCGTATTTGCGGGCTTTCCTGGTATCGCACCGCCAGAGTTGTGCTGTATTGATCCCAATAAGTTGAAGGGTAAATTTTGTTCCATTTGCTCTACCTTCCTCAAGCTCGGAGACCTCGTTTTAGGAACGGATGGATCACACCAACCACCGCTGGGCACACCGCGTCGCACACAGGGATTAGGCCACCTCGAACTTGCCCATATTGTGAAGTGGAGGAGGTGCTAGCTAGAGCCAAGTCACCAGACATCCCCCTATTTTCCTTGGAACAAACTCACCAGTTGCTAAAAGCAACCCTCCCTTGGTTCTGTTTGCTTTCTAGTTCCGCGCCTAGCGACTCCTGTTCCTCGAGCAATCGCCCCGCCACACCACGCATAGCTTCTAAAAGTTTCCGCGATCGCTAATGGCGTCACTTCAACTAACTCTTTCATCGCGAATGGCTTTTTAGTCAACTAAAGTAACTTATGAGATCGCCTATGGCATCGGTTTAACTAACTAGTCGAGCGCGAATGGCGGCCAAATGTGCCACACGATCGGGCTTCTCGACGTCTATGTCGAGTTCCTCCCCGTCAATATTAAACGCTAATAGTGTAGCTGATAGACGACGGTCAGCTAGGCTTCAGTCGTTTACAAGAAAGACGACGAGGAGGGTTGTAACGGGGACAGACGCGTCACTTGTTGGTGTTCTTCAGCCTAGATTATCTGTAGTTGTAGTAGTTGCGTTACTGGCGTTAACCGGTCGGCTTACAGCGGGGATCAATTCAACCAGAGCGAGAAGACCTGCAGCGGCGTCTCCGAATGTGACTGTAACGGTGCTTTCCAACAACCGATACAATGCCAAGTGCCTCGACGGAAGGTACCCGCCACCTGCATTGACTCAACAAATCCACTGGGAATTTGCGTTAGCCCCATTTGAAAGTGTCAGCCAGAAACCAACCTCCTCCCCTCTCCCCTCTCCCCTCTCCCCTCCTCCCCTCCTCTCCTCCTCCCCTCCTCCCCTCCTCCCCTCCTCCCCTCCTCCCCTCCTCCCTCCTCCCCTCTCCCCTCCTCCCTCTCCCCTCTCCCCTCCTCCCCTCTCCCCTCCTCCCCTCTCCCCCCTCCCTCCTCCCCTCCTCCCCTCCTCCCCTCCTCCCCTCCTCCCCTCCTCCCTCCTCCCCTCCTCCCCTCCTCCCCTCCTCCCCTCCTCCCCTCCTCCCCTCCTCCCCTCCTCCCCTCCTCCCCTCCTCCCCTCCTCCCCTCCTCCCCTCCTCCCCTCCTCCCCTCCTCCCCTCCTCCCCTCCTCCCCTCCTCCCCTCCTCCCCTCCTCCCCTCCTCCCCTCCTCCCCTCCTCCCCTCCTCCCCTCCTCCCCTCCTCCCCTCCTCCCCTCCTCCCCTCCTCCCCTCCTCCCTCCTCCCCTCCTCCCCTCCTCCCCTCCCCCCCTCCCCCTCCTCCCCTCCTCCCCTCCTCCCCTCCTCCCCTCCCCCTCCCCCCTCCCCCCTCCCCTCCTCCCCTCCTCCCCTCCTCCCCTCCTCCCCTCCTCCCCTCCTCCCCTCCTCCCCTCCCCCCTCCCCCCTCCCCCTCCTCCCCTCCCCCCTCCCCCCTCCCCCTCCTCCCCTCCTCCCCTCCTCCCCTCCTCCCCTCCTCCCCTCCTCCCCTCCTCCCCTCCCCCCCTCCCCCCCTCCCCCTCCTCCCCTCCTCCCCTCCTCCCCTCCTCCCCTCCTCCCCTCCTCCCCTCCTCCCCTCCTCCCCTCCTCCCCTCCTCCCCTCCCCCTCCTCCCCTCCTCCCCTCCTCCCCTCCTCCCCTCCTCCCCTCCTCCCCTCCTCCCCTCCTCCCCTCCTCCCCTCCTCCCCTCCTCCCCTCCTCCTCTCCTACCCTCCTACCCTTCCCCCCAGCCCCCACGGGTACTACTTCCGCCCTCGCTTCGGATACGGCCTGTCGTCGTGGCACATCCACCTGCCCCCCCCCCTCCCCCGACGGCTGGTGCTCCACCCTCGCCGTCTCCTGGTGGTCGTCCACTGCCCTCGCCCTTCATATCTCCTCCCCCTCCTCTCCCATCCCATCCCCCCGATCCCTTTTCCCCAGCCCCCCCGGGTACTACTTCCGCCCGGGCTTCGGCCACGGCCTGTCGTCGTGGCACATCCACCTGCCGCCCGGCGGCTGGTGCTCCACCCTCGCGTCGTGTGCTGACCGCAGTGCCACGTTCCTGGGGTCGTCCAGGGCTGATCTGCAGAAAGAGAACCCGTACCGCAACGTGAGTGAGTGGTATCCTAGCAGCAACTTACGGTACAGTGGTAAACGGGCCCCTCCCGCGCATCGTGTGCTGACTGCAGTGCCACGCTCCTGGGGTCGTCCAGGGCTGGTCTGCAGAACGAGAACCCGTACCGCAACGTGAGTGTGCACTGTGCATTACCCTAGTACGACATGGCGCACTGCTTCAATCCTTGGGGTCCTACGTTCTGTGCTGACCGCAGTGCCACGTTCCTGGGGTCGAGCAGGGCTGATGTGCAGTAGGAGAGCCCGTACCGCAACGTGAGTGTGTGGTATCCTTGCATGCTATGGTGCAGTGTGAAAGCCCCCGCTCCCCCCCCCTCTCTTGCGGAGAGTGCGGATCGAGGTGGTAGAAGGAGAGCCCATACCGCAACGTGAGTGCGCATTTGATTGGGTGCATGGGAGTGGCGCATACGGTACAGCAACGCGAGTGTGTGGTAGGTTGAGTGCGGTGCATGGGAGTGAAGCCGTGGTTCAGCGGCATATAAGGGCTCCTCCCTCGCCTCCTGTGCTGACCGCAGTGCCACAATCCTGGAGTGTCGTAGGGCAGAACTGCAGAAGGAGAATGGGTTTCGCAACGTGGGTGTGTGGTAGGTTGAGCGCATGTGAGTGAGGCATGTGGTACAGCGGTATACAATGGCCTTCGAAGGACCCACCGGTTCGCTTTTGAGTCAACGCTGAAGGGGGATGTTGAGGCGCCTCATATCTGGAGTGCATGGGAGTGAAGCGAAGCATATGATACAGTGGTGAGAGGAACCCTTTTTAAGGGCCCGAATAAGTGATCGGTTGAAGAAGGGTGCTGTTCCGGGTTGCTGGAGAGCACTAATTTTCTTTTCTTCTCTTTTCTTTTCTTTTCTTTCTCAACACCATCCACATTCCCCGCCACCTCTTCCTCCTCTTCCCTCATTCCCCACCAGGCCTCATACGGCCACATGGGCATCTAGAGCGCGGGCCCTTTCATCAACAGCGCCCTTCGCAACTGGAGTCCGGATCCTCATGAATCCCATGTGCTTTAATGATGCGCGCCTTCCCTTCTCCCTCCTCTGCGCACTCCCCACCGCACGGGCCTCGTACGGCCACATGGGCATCGAGACTGTGGGACATTTCATCAGCGGCGCCCTTTGCAACTGGAACCTCGTTATTTTTTAGGCGCCTCAAAAAATGCAACTGGAGCCTCGTTTCCCCGTGTGCTGCGACGGGGGACCCTTGTCCGGCACGGCTGGTTGGGGTGGCGGTTGTGGTCGTGGGACTGAATGTTCACCTCTCCTCTCTCCACCCTCCTCTCCTCTCTCCTCTCCTCTGCGCCCTCCCTTCCCCTGCAGGCGTCATACGGCTACATGGGGATCTTGAGCGCGGGGCCTTTCATCAACCGGGCCTTCCGCAACTGGAACCTCGTTATCCCCATGTACTGCGACGGGGGCGGCTTCTGGGGCACGGCAGGGCGGACGAGAGTGAACGACAGCTATGCCATCTACCTGGACGGGTGGAACACCCTCAAAGCCGTGCTGCAAGACGTGATGGACACCCGGGGGATGGCTGCTGCTTCAAGGGTGCTGCTGTCAGGTGTGCTCTGGGTGATCCCTGGCGCTGACAGCATAGCCAGCGTGCTGCTGCCAGGTACCTAGAGGGTGTGAGAGGGTCAGGTAGTGAGAGGGTTTGTCCAATCCAGGTGGGCTTGACTCGACAGGGCAGAGTCAAGTGAGCGACGGGCCGCATGGACATGAGGGTTTGACGGGGAGCCGGATGGACGCGTGGAATGCTCTAGAGGAGTGACAGTCTAGGTAGGCTTTTGAGTCGACTCTAAAGTCACGAGTGACAGCCTACGTAGGGATGGTCAGGGCGATCCCTGGTGCTGAGAGCACAGCCAGGGTGCTGCGATCAGGTGCTGAAAGCACAGCCAGGGTGCTGCGATCAGGTGCTGAAAGCACAGCCAGGGTGCTGCGATCAGGTGCTGAGAGCACAGCCAGGGTGCTGCGATCAGGTGCTGAAAGCACAGCCAGGGTGCTGCGATCAGGTGCTGAAAGCACAGCCAGGGTGCTGCGATCAGGTGCTGAAAGCACAGCCAGGGTGCTGCGATCAGGTGCTGAAAGCACAGCCAGGGTGCTGCGATCAGGTGCTGAAAGCACAGCCAGGGTGCTGCGATCAGGTGCTGAAAGCACAGCCAGGGTGCTGCGATCAGGTGCTGAAAGCACAGCCAGGGTGCTGCGATCAGGTGCTGAGAGGGTATATTCAGTACAGGTGGGCTCTGCAGGGCGGGCTAGAGTGACCGGCAGCCAAGAAATCTACAAGGGTGGGTGGACGGGGGAACGAGGGGTATTTTGAAGCCGGGTGTATTTTGAGTCGATTCAAAACACACCCGGATTGGCAGGGCAGGGCGGACTCGAGTGACCGGCAGCCAAGGGATCTGCATGGGTGGACGGGGGAACGAGGGGAGCAGAGTGAATACGCTGCTGTAAGATGTGATGAATGCTGGTAGGCATTCAATTTTTGAGGAGCCTAAAAAATTATGAATGCTGGTAGGCTTTCAAATTTTTAGGCGCCTCAAAAATTATGAATGCTGGTAGGCAGGCATTCAGCATAGGTATTCGCATGGCTGCACCGGGGGAGCAGGGTGAATGCAGTGCCGCAAGGTGTATGAGTATATGAAGGAAGTCGGAGTATGGGAAGTCAAGTCAAGTCCAATCGAGTCAACTCAAGTCAATGCTAGCCAACGCAAGTAAAATGCAAGTCAACTCAAACTGTCTGTTTGCCTGCACTTCTTTCCCTCCCAGGGCAATCCGCAGGAGCCCAGACAGTTTTGACCCTGTGCGAGCGCATGACGGACTATGCACCGAATGCAAAGCCGATCAAGTGCCTCATGGACTCTGGGGCATTTGCAGGTGAACTTTGTCATGCGATTTGTCTCACCATTTGTCACATCATGTGTCATGATTTGTCACATCATGTGTCATATGATTTGTCACTTATGGTTAGTCAGAACATGTGTCATATGTTTTGTCACATCATGTGGGACAAGCATCTCCTATCGCTGCAGCTTCCAGCGGTCGCATGGGACACACTGTGGGCCCTCGTTTCTCTCCACACGTTCGCTGCTGTCCTTTCCCCTCCCGTTGCCCCTACCATTGCTCTTATCATTCCCCCTTCCTCTGCCTGCATGTCTCTCCATCACCCTCTGACTTTTGAGTCGACTCAAAAGCCACTACGAGAGGACTTCTGAGCCGACTCAAAAAGTCATTACGTTCGCTGCTGTCCTTTCCCCTCCCATTGCCCCTACCCTAGCTCTTATCATTGCCCCTCCTCTCGTCTCTCCATCTCCCTCCCTCCCATCGCTGCAGATTCCAATGATCGCTTGGGGCAGCCGTTTTTCCAAAACATGGCGCGTGACCTTGTCTCCCTGCATAAGTTCGTTGGCGAAAGCAAGTGCTCCCAGGGTAAGACTCCTCTTTTGCGGGCACTAACCAAGATTCAGGGTACATGGTTTGAGCAAACGTGACTTGTTAAGTGAGGGGTTAAGTGAGGCTCGACCACAGCTTTATTACCATGTAACCACTCCTCACTTTGAAGTTATGGCCAGTGACAGTGAATGCGCACAAATGCAACAGTAAAGGTTCCCACGATAAGACATTCTTGCGTAGACTCAGCCAAATTGGAAGGCGGCAGGGTAAGAAAATACTGCGCAGACTCAGCCAAGAATTAACCAAGACTCCCCGCGATCCGCCCTCCTTTTTGTCATTTTGTGTATCCCCATTTACTCCTTCTTCCCTCCTTTCCTCCACTCCCCCCTGGCAAATTCCCCTCCCTCCTCCACTCCCCCCTGGCAAATTCCCCTCCCTCCTCCACTCCCCCCTGGCAAATTCCCCTCCCTCCTCCACTCCAGGCTACCCTCCTGACCAGCAGTGGCGGTGCTTCTTCCCACAATACGCCCTCCCCTTCCTCCCTCGCTCCCTCCCACTCTTTATAGTCAACTCCCTTTTTGACTACCGTGCCCAAATGCTCGGCAACCAACTCTCCCCCACCAACCGAACCTACTCGGTTCGGTGCATTGCCGAACTGCTCCGGATCCTCCCGAACATCACCGTCCAATCATTGGTCGCCAGCTCACCACGGCAGCTAGTGCTGTATTTAACGGGGAAACAAGTGGGCAAGGAGTGTTCCAACTCGGAGAAACTAGCAGTGCTACAGGCAGGGCAGAAGGTTGGAAAGTTTGTGCAGCAAGTGCGGAATAGGGGGAAGAGTAGTGGTGCGTTTTTGCCAGTGGGGATGGCCCATTGTGTGACTGCGGTTCCCTATTGGAATCAGCTTAAAGTGGACAGGGTTACTATGGCTGATGCAGTTGTGGCGTGGTACATACAAAAGTTGTAAGGCAATCGCATTTGAATGTAGTGTTATCGCTAATTATCCAAATTTATGCTAGGTATGTAAAAATACGCCCTCCGTTGATTCTTCGCCCTTTGCTCTTCAAGCAATAATCAGATATATAACCGGCCACAAATACCAGTATGGCCATTTCCTGAGGCAAAACCGTATTATACTTGCAGACATAGTGGGAGAAACAAAGAGCTTCTATGGATCCCGATGTCCCCTACATATATATAAACACAAAGAGATTTTGAAAGGTCATGTAGTGCAGGCTGCAGTGCAGTGGTCCATCTCCCTCACCCCAACTACAGCAGCCCATGTCTGCTACAGCGGTGTCTTCTACAGCCATGTCTGTTCCAGCATCACCCTCACTGTCCATGTGAGTTGATGCATCCAGCCCTTTCTCTGGCATGCATATGCCACGGGATGACATGACAAGGTCACCGAGCTACCTGCAACCAGGAGTGCATGCTGCAAGCACTGGGCCTTCTGTGGATGCATCCAGGCTACAGCCTGGTCTGCTACAGCCATGTCTGCTCTAGCTTCACCTTATCTGTTGATGCATCCAGCCCTTTCTCCTGCACTGCCTGCACCAGCAGGTCGTATTGCTCCACTACGGATGCGAACAGAGCATCACTGTACTTCTCCTGAGCCTGCTTGTAAGGGAGATAGGCAGGAAATGGGAGGGGCGGGAAGGGGGGGAGGGAGTGGTGGACAGGGGGCCGGGAGCCCTATGTCTGAAAGGCAGCATCAACACATCGTCCTCTCAAAAACCATCTCTTGCATCCCTCCATTCCCAAAGATCACCAATTACCACTCAACACTCAGCTCTTCTCAACTCACCTCCCGCCTGTCCTCAATGCCAGCAGTCACGGCATCAAAGTCAATCTCCTCGCCCACGCTGAATGCCACACCATGGAAGCCGATCACTCGCTTCTCACCCAGCTCCTTCTCCAGCTGCCAAAGAGGACAGAAAGGGGAGGAGAGAGGCGGAAGCGGGGTGAGGGGGGTTGAGAGCCCTAGAAGCGCTCAGTGCCAGGGCGTGGAGGCCCATGATGCGCTTCTCATCTTAGGCAATTCTCACCCTGCTCCTTTCCCAGCTGCGTGTTGGTAATTTCGCCTTGAGACGCCTCAGAACGAGATAGCTGACACACAGCTCAGGGGAGGAAGGGGGGAGCCTATATTTGAGGCGCCTGACAAATAGACTTCTCAGATAAGTTCTCAACCAGCTCCTTTTCAAGGTGCAAAAGGGGGGAGGGGGGAGGCAGGGGAGGCGTCTACCTTTGAGGCGCCTCAAAATTAGACTTCCCAGAGACACTTTCACCCAGCCCCTCTCCCAGGTGCAAAAGGGGGAGCGGGAAGGGGGGAGGGGTGAGGCAGGGGAAGGAAGGGTCGTGAAAGAATGCCAGAGGTGTCATGATATCATTTGAACACAAGGCAGTCAAATGCAGGTGGCCATCTCGTTATAAGCCAGAAACCAAACCCACACTTACAGTGCGGGATGGCAGCGTGATATCATATGAATACAGGGCGGTCGGGTGCAGGTGGCTGGGTACTCGTTTTAAGCACAATCGATGTAAGCTACTATTGACTTACAGTGCGTGGTGGTGGCATGATGTCATATGAGTAGAGGGCGGTAGGGTGCAGGTGGCTGGGCACTCCCGACTCTGATGTGAGTCGACGCATGAGGCCCACTGCAGACGAGTCAAAGGCAGCCTGGGAAAAGAGAGGAGAAGAAGGATGAGCAAGGGGGCGGGGGGGGCACGGGAACAGGGGCAGAGGAAGTAGATTCTTTGTATTGGGTGGTGACATTCCACACTCCGATGTGAGTCGATGCGTGAGGCCCACTGCAGAGGAGTCAAAGGCAGCCTAGTAGACCGGAGGGGGGAGGGGGAAAAGGGTGGGTGGGAATGGGAGCGCAGAGAGCGTGCATTCAGCAAGCACGTGGCTGGGAATCCCAGACTCCAATGTGAGTCGATGCGTGAGGCCCACTGCAGAGGAGTCAAAGGCAGCCTAGTAGACGGGAGGGGGGAGGGGAAAAAGGGTGGGTGGGAATGGGAGCGCAGAGAGCGTGCATTCAGCAAGCACGTGGCTGGGAATCCCAGACTCCAATGTGAGTCGATGTGTGAGGCCCACTGCAGAAGAGTCAAAGGCAGCCTGAGAGGAGAGAGGGGAGAAGAAGGAAGAAATACGAGGCATGGGAAGGGTTGGGATAGGGACGAACGAAGTAGTCTTATGTAAAACAGGTGGCTGGGCACGCCACACTCCGATGTGTGTCGACACATGAGGCCTGCGTGAGGAGTCTTTTTTTGAGGCGCCTAAAAAATAGACTCCTCACTCTGATGCGTGTCGACGCATGAGGCCCACCGCAGAGGGGTCGAAGGGGGACTGGGGGGAGACAGAAGCGGGGAGAGAGGGATGAAGAGGATTCTTGAGATGCCTAAAAAATCGCCTCACTTTTTGAGGTGCCTCAAAAGCCAATGCATGAGGCCCAACGCAGAGGAGTAATGGCAGCCTGGGAGGAGAGAGAGAGAGGGGGGGGAGAGGGATGGGGACGGGAATATGAAAGAAAGGAGAGGAAAGAGACACTCTGGCCACATCATTGGCTAGGTGGCTGGGACAGCTATTATGTGGCTGGGCACTCTGGCCTCCAATGTGAGTCGAACCGTGAGTCCCACTGCAGAAGACGACGAGAGAGAGGGATGGGGAGGAGAGGGGGGGGGGGTTGTAGGAGAGGAGGGGGAGGAGGGGTTGTAGGAGAGGAGGGGGAGGAGGGGTTGTAGGAGAGGAGGGGGAGGAGGGGTTGTAGGAGAGGAGGGGGAGGAGGGGTTGTAGGAGAGGAGGGGGATGAGGGGTTGTAGGAGAGGAGGGGGAGGAGGGGTTGTAGGAGAGGAGGGGGAGGAGGGGTTGTAGGAGAGGAGGGGGAGGAGGGGTTGTAGGAGAGGAGGGGGAGGAGGGGTTGTAGGAGAGGAGGGGGAGGAGGGGTTGTAGGAGAGGAGGGGGAGGAGGGGTTGTAGGAGTGGAGGGGGAGGAGGGGTTGTAGGAGAGGAGGGGGAGGAGGGGTTGTAGGAGAGGAGGGGGAGGAGGGGTTGTAGGAGAGGAGGGGGAGGAGGGGTTGTAGGAGAGGAGGGGGAGGAGGGGTTGTAGGAGAGGAGGGGAAGAAGACATCTGAATGTGAGGTGGCTGGGTACTCCGGTCTCTCAAGTGAGTTGAGGCATGAAGCCCACAGCAGAGGAGTCAAAGGGGGACGGCAGAACGAGAGGAGGAGCGGGAGGAGAGGGGGGGGGGGGACAGGAGGGTAGGGGGACGGGAGGGGGAGGGGGGGGCATTCTGCAAACACAGAACCTAGGAAGTCTCTCCCCTTAATTGGGGTGTTCCAACTTCTAAAGAGACATATGTCACCCGAGGCGAGGCACAGGTACAAAAAATCTAGTTTTGAGGCGCCTCGAACAGCCACACATCACCCGCGGCACAGGTTACTCACCGGAGGCACGTAGTTGGAGTCCGGGCTGATGCGGTCGCGGCCGCCACTAGGGGCGATCCACACGAAGTTGCCGCCTTCCTTGAACAGCTTCCCCATCACCTTGAGCGTTCTGCGGTTCTCCGCCCTCTTCTGCTCTGCCAGCTCAGGCTCGTCGTTCAGATGCTTCTTGGAATGCACGCACAGGAGGTTCCTGCATGCAAGGGTGGGGGGGGGGGGGAAGTGGGGGAGGAGGGGGGACAGGACAGGCCTGTTTACTCCAGCGCATGTTCCACTTTTCCTACCCCCTAGAAAAACGTCAGCACTTTTCCTCTCGGTTCTCTTCCGCTCGGCTAGCTCGGGCTTGTCGTTCAGATGCTTCTTGGAGTGCATGCACAGGAGGTTCCTGGATAGTGGGTGGGATAAGGAAGGGAAGAGGGTGCGACAAGGAGCGGAGGCGGAACACATCAGCATGTCTTCCGCTCCGCCCTCTTCTGCTCCGCCAGCTCAGGCTCGTCATTCAGATGCTTCTTGGAGTGCACGCACAGGAGGTTCCTGATAGGGTGGGGTCAGAGAAGGGCACAGGAAGAAGAGAACGCTGCCCCAATACGTCAGAGCTGCCCAGGGGCTCTCGGCTCTCTTCTGCTCGGCCAGCTCTGGCACGTCGTTCAGATGGTTCCTGGAGTGCACGCACAGGAGGTTCCTGAGTAGTGGGAAAGCAGAGGGAGATCAAGAAAAGGGAAAGGGAGGGGGCAGAAGAGCCCGGCTATGAAGTGACCACTGGATCATGATGTGGTTGAACAGCGGGTGCTTGCAAGCGGGGAGAAAGAGCGCTGGCTGGAGAGGTACGACAAAGCATAGAAGCAAGGAGGAAGAAGGAAGCTGTCCTTGAATGAAGAGCGGGGCTTGTCTTGGTGACTGACTGACCCCTGAATAGAGGGGCTTGTCTTGGTGACTGACCCCTGAATAGAGGGGCTTGTCTTGGTGACTGACCCCTGAATAGAGGGGCTTGTCTTGGTGACTGACCCCTGAATAGAGGGGCTTGTCTTGGTGACTGACCCCTGAATAGAGGGGCTTGTCTTGGTGACTGACCCCTGAATAGAGGGGCTTGTCTTGGTGACTGACCCCTGAATAGAGGGGCTTGTCTTGGTGACTGACCCCTGAATAGAGGGGCTTGTCTTGGTGACTGGACCCTGAATAGAGGGGCTGTCTTGGTGACTGACCCCTGAATAGAGGGGCTTGTCTTGGTGACTGACCCCTGAATAGAGGGGCTTGTCTTGGTGACTGACCCCTGAATAGAGGGGCTTGTCTTGGTGACTGACCCCTGAATAGAGGGGCTTGTCTTGGTGACTGACCCCTGAATAGAGGGGCTTGTCTTGGTGACTGACCCCTGAATAGAGGGGCTTGTCTTGGTGACTGACCCCTGAATAGAGGGGCTTGTCTTGGTGACTGACCCCTGAATAGAGGGGCTTGTCTTGGTGACTGACCCCTGAATAGAGGGGCTTGTCTTGGTGACTGACCCCTGAATAGAGGGGCTTGTCTTGGTGACTGACCCCTGAATAGAGGGGCTTGTCTTGGTGACTGACCCCTGAATAGAGGGGCTTGTCTTGGTGACTGACCCCTGAATAGAGGGGCTTGTCTTGGTGACTGACCCCTGAATAGAGGGGCTTGTCTTGGTGACTGACCCCTGAATAGAGGGGCTTGTCTTGGTGACTGACCCCTGAATAGAGGGGCTTGTCTTGGTGACTGACCCCTGAATAGAGGGGCTTGTCTTGGTGACTGACCCCTGAATAGAGGGGCTTGTCTTGGTGACTGACCCCTGAATAGAGGGGCTTGTCTTGGTGACTGACCCCTGAATAGAGGGGCTTGTCTTGGTGACTGACCCCTGAATAGAGGGGCTTGTCTTGGTGACTGACCCCTGAATAGAGGGGCTTGTCTTGGTGACTGACCCCTGAATAGAGGGGCTTGTCTTGGTGACTGACCCCTGAATAGAGGGGCTTGTCTTGGTGACTGACCCCTGAATAGAGGGGCTTGTCTTGGTGACTGACCCCTGAATAGAGGGGCTTGTCTTGGTGACTGACCCCTGAATAGAGGGGCTTGTCTTGGTGACTGACCCCTGAATAGAGGGGCTTGTCTTGGTGACTGACCCCTGAATAGAGGGGCTTGTCTTGGTGACTGACCCCTGAATAGAGGGGCTTGTCTTGGTGACTGACCCCTGAATAGAGGGGCTTGTCTTGGTGACTGACCCCTGAATAGAGGGGCTTGTCTTGGTGACTGACCCCTGAATAGAGGGGCTTGTCTTGGTGACTGACCCCTGAATAGAGGGGCTTGTCTTGGTGACTGACCCCTGAATAGAGGGGCTTGTCTTGGTGACTGACCCCTGAATAGAGGGGCTTGTCTTGGTGACTGACCCCTGAATAGAGGGGCTTGTCTTGGTGACTGACCCCTGAATAGAGGGGCTTGTCTTGGTGACTGACCCCTGAATAGAGGGGCTTGTCTTGGTGACTGACCCCTGAATAGAGGGGCTTGTCTTGTCTTGGTGACTGACCCTGAATAGAGGGGCTTGTCTTGGTGACTGACCCCTGAATAGAGGGGCTTGTCTTGGTGACTGACCCCTGAATAGAGGGGCTTGTCTTGGTGACTGACCCCTGAATAGAGGGGCTTGTCTTGGTGACTGACCCCTGAATAGAGGGGCTTGTCTTGGTGACTGACCCCTGAATAGAGGGGCTTGTCTTGGTGACTGACCCCTGAATAGAGGGGCTTGTCTTGGTGACTGACCCCTGAATAGAGGGGCTTGTCTTGGTGACTGACCCCTGAATAGAGGGGCTTGTCTTGGTGACTGACCCCTGAATAGAGGGGCTTGTCTTGGTGACTGACCCCTGAATAGAGGGGCTTGTCTTGGTGACTGACCCCTGAATAGAGGGGCTTGTCTTGGTGACTGACCCCTGAATAGAGGGGCTTGTCTTGGTGACTGACCCCTGAATAGAGGGGCTTGTCTTGGTGACTGACCCCTGAATAGAGGGGCTTGTCTTGGTGACTGACCCCTGAATAGAGGGGCTTGTCTTGGTGACTGACCCCTGAATAGAGGGGCTTGTCTTGGTGACTGACCCCTGAATAGAGGGGCTTGTCTTGGTGACTGACCCCTGAATAGAGGGGCTTGTCTTGGTGACTGACCCCTGAATAGAGGGGCTTGTCTTGGTGACTGACCCCTGAATAGAGGGGCTTGTCTTGGTGACTGACCCCTGAATAGAGGGGCTTGTCTTGGTGACTGACCCCTGAATAGAGGGGCTTGTCTTGGTGACTGACCCCTGAATAGAGGGGCTTGTCTTGGTGACTGACCCCTGAATAGAGGGGCTTGTCTTGGTGACTGACCCCTGAATAGAGGGGCTTGTCTTGGTGACTGACCCCTGAATAGAGGGGCTTGTCTTGGTGACTGACCCCTGAATAGAGGGGCTTGTCTTGGTGACTGACCCCTGAATAGAGGGGCTTGTCTTGGTGACTGACCCCTGAATAGAGGGGCTTGTCTTGGTGACTGACCCCTGAATAGAGGGGCTTGTCTTGGTGACTGACCCCTGAATAGAGGGGCTTGTCTTGGTGACTGACCCCTGAATAGAGGGCTTGTCTTGGTGACTGACCCCTGAATAGAGGGGCTTGTCTTGGTGACTGACCCCTGAATAGAGGGGCTTGTCTTGGTGACTGACCCCTGAATAGAGGGGCTTGTCTTGGTGACTGACCCCTGAATAGAGGGGCTTGTCTTGGTGACTGACCCCTGAATAGAGGGGCTTGTCTTGGTGACTGACCCCTGAATAGAGGGGCTTGTCTTGGTGACTGACCCCTGAATAGAGGGGCTTGTCTTGGTGACTGACCCCTGAATAGAGGGGCTTGTCTGGTGATGATGAATAGGGGCTTGTCTTGGTGACTGACCCCTGAATAGAGGGGCTTGTCTTGGTGACTGACCCCTGAATAGAGGGGCTTGTCTTGGTGACTGACCCCTGAATAGAGGGGCTTGTCTTGGTGACTGACCCCTGAATAGAGGGGCTTGTCTTGGTGACTGACCCCTGAATAGAGGGGCTTGTCTTGGTGACTGACCCCTGAATAGAGGGGCTTGTCTTGGTGACTGACCCCTGAATAGAGGGGCTTGTCTTGGTGACTGACCCCTGAATAGAGGGGCTTGTCTTGGTGACTGACCCCTGAATAGAGGGGCTTGTCTTGGTGACTGACCCCTGAATAGAGGGGCTTGTCTTGGTGACTGACCCCTGAATAGAGGGGCTTGTCTTGGTGACTGACCCCTGAATAGAGGGGCTTGTCTTGGTGACTGACCCCTGAATAGAGGGGCTTGTCTTGGTGACTGACCCCTGAATAGAGGGGCTTGTCTTGGTGACTGACCCCTGAATAGAGGGGCTTGTCTTGGTGACTGACCCCTGAATAGAGGGGCTTGTCTTGGTGACTGACCCCTGAATAGAGGGGCTTGTCTTGGTGACTGACCCCTGAATAGAGGGGCTTGTCTTGGTGACTGACCCCTGAATAGAGGGGCTTGTCTTGGTGACTGACCCCTGAATAGAGGGGCTTGTCTTGGTGACTGACCCCTGAATAGAGGGGCTTGTCTTGGTGACTGACCCCTGAATAGAGGGGCTTGTCTTGGTGACTGACCCCTGAATAGAGGGGCTTGTCTTGGTGACTGACCCCTGAATAGAGGGGCTTGTCTTGGTGACTGACCCCTGAATAGAGGGGCTTGTCTTGGTGACTGACCCCTGAATAGAGGGGCTTGTCTTGGTGACTGACCCCTGAATAGAGGGGCTTGTCTTGGTGACTGACCCCTGAATAGAGGGGCTTGTCTTGGTGACTGACCCCTGAATAGAGGGGCTTGTCTTGGTTTTTTTTTTGGTGACTGACCCCTGAATAGAGGGGCTTGTCTTGGTGACTGACCCCTGAATAGAGGGGCTTGTCTTGGTGACTGACCCCTGAATAGAGGGGCTTGTCTTGGTGACTGACCCCTGAATAGAGGGGCTTGTCTTGGTGACTGACCCCTGAATAGAGGGGCTTGTCTTGGTGACTGACCCCTGAATAGAGGGGCTTGTCTTGGTGACTGACCCCTGAATAGAGGGGCTTGTCTTGGTGACTGACCCCTGAATAGAGGGGCTTGTCTTGGTGACTGACCCCTGAATAGAGGGGCTTGTCTTGGTGACTGACCCCTGAATAGAGGGGCTTGTCTTGGTGACTGACCCCTGAATAGAGGGGCTTGTCTTGGTGACTGACCCCTGAATAGAGGGGCTTGTCTTGGTGACTGACCCCTGAATAGAGGGGCTTGTCTTGGTGACTGACCCCTGAATAGAGGGGCTTGTCTTGGTGACTGACCCCTGAATAGAGGGGCTTGTCTTGGTGACTGACCCCTGAATAGAGGGGCTTGTCTTGGTGACTGACCCCTGAATAGAGGGGCTTGTCTTGGTGACTGACCCCTGAATAGAGGGGCTTGTCTTGGTGACTGACCCCTGAATAGAGGGGCTTGTCTTGGTGACTGACCCCTGAATAGAGGGGCTTGTCTTGGTGACTGACCCCTGAATAGAGGGGCTTGTCTTGGTGACTGACCCCTGAATAGAGGGGCTTGTCTTGGTGACTGACCCCTGAATAGAGGGGCTTGTCTTGGTGACTGACCCCTGAATAGAGGGGCTTGTCTTGGTGACTGACCCCTGAATAGAGGGGCTTGTCTTGGTGACTGACCCCTGAATAGAGGGGCTTGTCTTGGTGACTGACCCCTGAATAGAGGGGCTTGTCTTGGTGACTGACCCCTGAATAGAGGGGCTTGTCTTGGTGACTGACCCCTGAATAGAGGGGCTTGTCTTGGTGACTGACCCCTGAATAGAGGGGCTTGTCTTGGTGACTGACCCCTGAATAGAGGGGCTTGTCTTGGTGACTGACCCCTGAATAGAGGGGCTTGTCTTGGTGACTGACCCCTGAATAGAGGGGCTTGTCTTGGTGACTGACCCCTGAATAGAGGGGCTTGTCTTGGTGACTGACCCCTGAATAGAGGGGCTTGTCTTGGTGACTGACCCCTGAATAGAGGGGCTTGTCTTGGTGACTGACCCCTGAATAGAGGGGCTTGTCTTGGTGACTGACCCCTGAATAGAGGGGCTTGTCTTGGTGACTGACCCCTGAATAGAGGGGCTTGTCTTGGTGACTGACCCCTGAATAGAGGGGCTTGTCTTGGTGACTGACCCCTGAATAGAGGGGCTTGTCTTGGTGACTGACCCCTGAATAGAGGGGCTTGTCTTGGTGACTGACCCCTGAATAGAGGGGCTTGTCTTGGTGACTGACCCCTGAATAGAGGGGCTTGTCTTGGTGACTGACCCCTGAATAGAGGGGCTTGTCTTGGTGACTGACCCCTGAATAGAGGGGCTTGTCTTGGTGACTGACCCCGAAGGGAGGGGCTTGTCTTGGTGAAGGCTGAATGGCATGCCCTCACCTGCCGAGGCTGAATGGCATGCCCTCACCTGCCGAGGCTGAATGGCATGCAGAACGGATCAAACACCACACGATCGCCAGCCACGTAGGTCTGTTCTCAGGCAGTCAGAGGGGTTCAGAGGGGTTCGGAAGGGGTCAGAGGGATTCAGAGCCAGAGAGAAGCAGAACAGGAAGATGGAAAAAGGCAGAAGGGGGAAGGATGAATAAAGGTGAAACACTCGAGGGGATGCTGAGAGAGCAGTAGGGGTGATGAGAGAGCAGTAGGGGTGATGAGAGAGCAGTAGGGGTGATGAGAGAGCAGTAGGGGTGATGAGAGAGCAGTAGGGGTGATGAGAGAGCAGTAGGGGTGATGAGAGAGCAGTAGGGGTGATGGGAGTGCAGTAGGAGAGGCACAAGAAAGAGAAAGGAAGGACAATGCAAAGCATGTCAAGAGGACGTGGGACATGGCGCTTGGGGGCATGACGCTTGGGACCATTGTACAAGGCATACAGCGGATGGGCATGGTACAGGGCATACGGCACATGGGCATATGGCACATGGGCATGGTACAGGGCATACAGCACATGGGCATACAGCAGATGGGCATACAGCACATGTCACACGGGGTATAGGGAATAAAGAGATGGCCGACAATGTCAGTGGCCAGGCGGGGTGGCTGTTTTTTAGCATGAGCGCGATGACACATAGAGCATAGCGGCCAGCACATGGTGCATGCATGGACATGCCACACGGAACAACGTAGCTCGATGGGTCAACGCACAATGCTGGTGGCCAGGCGCGGGTGGCTGTTTTTTAGAATGAGCGCGATGACACATAGAGCATAGCGGCCAGCACATGGTGCATGCATGGACATGCCACACGGAACAACGTAGCTTATGGGTCAACGCACAATGCTGGTGGCCAGGCGCGGGTGGCTGCTTTCCAGCATGAGCGCGATGACACCAGGGTCCGCCTCTGTCTGGTGGTTGGTCATCAGAATGACGTTGTGGCCCTGGGGGGGGTGGGGGGAGAGGGGGAAGGGGGGGTGGGGGGAGGGTGTAGGGGGGAAGGGATTGAGGGGAGTGAGATATAGGAGCGATCACAGCATCAGGGTCGGCCTCTGTCTGGTGGTTGGTCTTCAGAATGACGTTGTGACCCTGTTCGGGAGGAACGGAGGGGGGTGGGGGGGGGAGAGAAGGGGTGGAGGAGGGGAGAGCGAGAGAGAAGGAAGCAGAGAGGGAGGGGAGTGAGATAGAGGCTGCTTTGTCCTATGGCCTCTGCTGATTTTTGAGGCATTCGACTTAAGAATCACCTAGGGTGATGATCCGGGGCACGTGCTTTGTGACTGTGTTTTAACGGCGCCTGGAAAGTCGGCTCAAATGCAGAAAGATGATCCAAACAGGTACTTTGCAGCTGCCGTTATGGTGATGCTCCGGCCTCTGGCCCAACCGCACTGGAAAGTACATTTCTAGACGCCTAAAAAAAAGACTCCTCGTGCTTTGTGGCTGCCGAAAGGGTGATGATCCGGCCTCGGGCCCAAGCCAACTGCACTGGAATGGGGGTCTGCGAATCAGAGGATTTCTTCTCAGTTTCGCCACGCAGCCAGAAGCAGTGGGAGGGGGAGAACAAGAGCGGTGGAGGAAGGAGGGAGCGACGAGGAAGGGGCACAACAGGGCGGGGTAGCACACCAACAGCAGTAAACAGGAGCAGCCTGGAGTTACAGGGTAACCGGCTGCTTCCTGCCCTCCTGGGCGCATCCGCTTTGCCACTCCCTGTTACCCTCTCTCCCTGCCTTCCCTCACCCTCTCTTCCTCGTCCTTCCCTTTCGCTCTGGCGGACTCAGCAGTACCTGCATCAGTCGTCACCTTCACCAGACCCCCATGCAGCCTACATGGATCTTTGTAGAGATTCCCCCTACGAAAGCAGGCGCTTTCTGTGCTGCCCTGGGGGACTCAGCAGCACCTGCCTTAGTCGTCACCAGACCCCCATGAGAGACAGGCAGGTGCCATATGGACCCTTGGAAGCTAACATATTACAGACCCCCCGAGATGAAGCATGTGTCTATTGGTTGCTCTGGCGGCCTCAGCACTACCTGATTCAGTCGTCACCTTCACCAGAACCCCCTCCAATGAGAAACGGTTGCGCTTTTACTAAGCCCTCGTTGTAAGCTTTCATAACTGAAGCCGTGAACCCAGGGTTTGTACGGCCCTTGAAGATTGGTATATAAAATGGACTCAACATCGGATCTTGTTGCCCTTCAAGCGACAGCCTATTCTAAGAAACCACTGCACCGCGCCTCTACCCTCAACCCTTGTCAAGAAACGTTTCTTTTTTCTCGACTGCAACCCGACAGCCTATACTAAGAAAATCACTGCGCTGAGCCTCTTCCCTCGACCAACCTATGTCAAGGTGCCGGCACTTTTCCCGCAACTGGAAGACAGGAGATGTTTTGAAACGCTTCTTTCTCTCGACTGCACCACAGGGAATGGGGGACTCACAGCATCGAGGTTGGCTTGAATCTCGTCAAAGATCTTCACATTGCCAATGAAAGACTTCCTGCAGGGGGGGAGAGTGGGGGGTTGAGAGTAGGAGGAGGGCGGGGGAAAGAACCTTGAGTCAACTTAGAAAGCGTGGAGGTTGGCGTGAATCTCGTCAAAGATCTTCACATTGCCGATGAACGTCTACCTGCAAGAAGGGGGGGAGAGTGGGCGGGCGTGAGCGTCGTGATGGAAACAGAAGGGGAGGGGGAGGTGGTTTCTTGATTCAACTCAGCTCAGAAGACGACAAGGTTGGCTTGAATCTCGGCAAAGATCTTCACATTGCCGATGAAAGCCCTAGGGTAGTTGATAAGGGGTTGCTCACTAGTATAAGTGGTTGCTCACGAGTAGTTGATGAGCGGTCGCACGTAGTTCTGGCCAAAGGCGTAGTAGTCGAAGGGCTCCCTGACCGCAAGATGGTGTGACTCAAAGGCGTGGGGTTTCTGCAAAATAGATCAGGAAAACAAAGGGGACAAGAATGCGTGGAGCGCGGCGGAGAAGACACGGAGGGGGAAGGGGAAGGACAAAGGGAAGGTGGAGCTGTCACAGGGCTCCACGCATCACACATTCCCCGCACTCACCTCACCTTCATCTGGCGCATGATCACATAGACATCGGTTCACATGGTCTGCTCTGTATTTTTTAGAATTCTCGAACATACCCTGCATGGTCTACTCTGCAGCCTAACCTCCGTTCGGGTGACTTCAATAACCATCCTTTGTTGCTTGCAAGTCCCCCCCCTCCCCCTCCCTTCCCCCTCCTCCCCCTCCCCCCTTACTCACCATTATCTGGCCCATGATGACGTCAAAGACGGTCGACATGATCTGCAGAGACAGCTGCTCCGCATTCTCGATTCCGCTCGAAGCAACCTGCAGGGAGGGAAGCAAGAGGGGGTCGTGGCGAGACAGGGGAGCACGGGTGACTGGGGGTGGGAGGGAGGATGCGATGGGCGTGTGAGGGTTTGTCGCTCATTCAAACGCATGCCAGCACGCATTACGCAGAGCAAGCAAAACCCGAAAAACTTTACGCTGGTATAGGAGTGGTAAATGTCGCGACGTTAAGCTTTACGACATCTCAAAACTCGACTATTATCACACGGAGTGGTAAAAGTCGCGATGTTAAGCGCGCAAATAAAACACACATGTCACACGCGCCGAACCCCCACGCAAAGGACGCGTAGCCCGAAAATACTCGTTTCACGACGCGGAACGCATGAGATCTCTCAGAATGGAGCGATATTCGCATTGACCAGCTTACCGCACTCGCGTACGAGTGGTAGAAGTCCGGCATCCCGAGCACCACGCGCTCAGGCAGACGAAACATATGAGAGATGCCCGACACAGAACCAACATTGACCAGAACCAGCATTGACCAGTCGAGTGGGAACTTTGACCAGCTTACCGCATTGGCATACGAGTGATAAAAGTCGCGCATGCCCAGCACAGCGATGCTGATAAGACAGGGTCCCATAATACTGCTTACCGCGTTGGCGTAGGAGTGATAAAAGTCGCGCATGCCCAGCACAACACGCTCAGGCAGTCGGAATCTGGCGGCCTCCTTCGTGATGGCGTCCATCATCTCTGCACACGTCACGACGGGGGGGTGATGCGATCAGTTGACGTCAGCGATCCGGAGTGGACGATGGGGTCATATGCCATGAGAAGAGCGCGGTGATGATGGGTTGGATACAGAATTGCAAGGGTCTGAATCTCCGTGCAATCTTACCGGAAGTCCACTATTCCTTGTGATCCATTCAAAGCAACAAGGAATAGCACATGTTCCACGATAACTCGTTCGCAAGTTCTCAACCCGAGGCATTTCCACGTTACCCGCGTCTTTCGACGCATGACCTTGCAGAACACCGTTAAATCAAGCGGCATTTTCGCGCTTCACGAAACCTGGCGAATGCAATTGTAAACGCAAATGCAGATGCAGATGCAAACAAGCTATCTCACGCTCACCTTCTTCGGTCTTAACTCCAATAAATGAAGACGACACCGCTGCAGGCGCATCTGCTGACGTGGCAGTGGCCGAGACCGTCCCTTTTAGCCGCCTCTGCACTACCGTGACCCGTGCAGGCTGGGCCCTAGCGGTCGCGCCGTGGCATCGCAGGCCTTCAAAGCGCTTCAACGAGCCAATGCTTGAAATTATCTGAAAGCGTGGGGCAGAATGCTCTTTCGCAGAAGCCTCCAGATGCACTGGAGCAAGACAGAGCCGAGCAGTGGCTGTCGTCATGTTGCCGAGGGGTGGTCGATACAGGTCACAAATAATTAGGCGCAGGTCGAGGCACGGTGCCTGAGATAGCGGCAAAAGACGGGAGGAATTGCAGCACGAGGACTCAAGTCAAGCCTAAACTGGCTGAATCTGGAAACCACTGAGTTTTGGGGGCTGCTGATCACAGCCACAGTCAAAGCAGAAGCTGAGTAGGAGACCTCTAGAAGAGTACAGGGCAAAAAAGGCGGGAAAAATGGTGGAGAGAGCTGCAGAATGCGCAAAACAAGGCTTCCAGCTTGGATGGGTTCGTGGGCTTTCATCCAACGTGGAAAGAAGGTGCTAGCAAACAGCCGATTGACGTGGGAAACCAGTGTTTGTGGATTGGATGACGGACAGCTGGTGTGACAGTCGGCCGAAAGAGACCCTCCAGCGAAGCGTCCAAGGCTGCAGTGGTGTGCGCTCAGTGGCTGACGGCGAGCCCTGTCAGCACGGAAAGTGCTCGGCTCAGCACCTAGCCGGAAAAGTTGGAGCTGATTGCGGTCAACATGCGGACTGGAGCTTTCCCACTCTCGGACAGGAGGGAAGAGGTTCTTCAAGTCATTTCTAGTCACCCTGGAAACTTTGACTTTCGACAAGGTTCTGTTAGCGGCTTTGCAATGTGGTGACAATCAATTCATGCTGGGTTGTGAAAGGAAACAGTGCTATGTCGGGAATAAACAAGACATATTCAGATATCACGAGTGCATCGCATTCAGATGTTCCAAGGCCCCTCAAACACCCTGAAAGGTCCCGAGTTTTACGGTGTATTCAGAGTACGATACCCCACCTTCTTGGGGCTTGCTCTTCCTTTCACCGAACCCATTCCAATTCCATCAGCCTCGGCGTATAAATACTGCTCTAATTTCAGAGTCATCTCACTTGATCTTATCTGAGTGCCTCCCCTGAACAGGTTTTGGAGGCACGATGACGATGACCCGCCAAGTGAGCCACTCGAAGGCGATGATATGGGGGCGGGTCATGACTGTCCGTGAACCCAGAAATCTGTCTGGGTTTAGTTCTGTGTTGACTTGTATCATTTGTCCACTCCTGCTTGCCACAAATAAGGTCATCTATATTAAATCTACCAGTGTTGTACAGGCCTTGTAGTGCCATGCCATGCCAAGCAGAACATCAAGCCTCATTTATTTCAATAGATGAGCTGGACTCAAAAGGGGCATCCAAGCCAAGATTCCTCGGGTTTACATCCATAGCATAACGCTTCACAAGACCTTCACACAACCTTCAAGCCGATTAGAGGAACAACTCGGTGCATTGGGCTCGAGTGTCAGCAGGGCTAGTCACTGCAAGTGAAACAAAAAAAAAATGAGTTGACTCTCAGACAATGAGGAGCCACAGACAAACGGACTAAGCTTACCTGTGTGGCCGATGGTCCTCTCTGATGAAAATATCTCGTGGTCATTGCCCCCCTGCATCAGGAAGTGTCAACCAGTTTAGCAAAAAACATTCTGATTTGCTCATGCTGTATCTGTATGGATGAACCGTATACATACCTTGTACGTCTTGTCTCCAAAAAAGTGGATGGTTGGAAAGTCCTTGTCAACGAACTGGAGGCAGTACGTTTTGTCCCAGCCGACAGGGAAGACCTGGTTGGAAAAAATGCGGCGTCAGTGTGATACTCTCTTTGGCGTGATATTCTTAGAGATACAGGACGAATTAAGTGGACGCGAAACAGAAACTCACATCAAAGCTGATCTGGCCACCAATGGAGAATGTTAAGTTCAAGTCTGCAAACTTTTCCCTCAGCACTCCAACCATAGTTTCACGAATCTTATGAACCTGGTGAGGAAATTATGAGGCGGGGTAGAGGGACGGAGTGCTTGAGTTAAAGTTGGAGCCAGGAAGACAGGCTGCTTTGGGGAAGGTATACCATGAAGAGTATAATTAGTGACATTGGATGGATTCAACCAGCTGAACCGTACCTTGTCGTATCGTTCAAACTCGTCCCTCTCTTCTTGGCTACAGTTACGTCCGATGGGAGACACGTTGAGCATGCCCATCCTAAACTCAATGAATGTTCCTCTGTAACAGGGAAAGAGTAGAACGATTAAGTGCAGAACAGGAGCCTCCAAAGATGCTTTAACGCCATTATCTGTTAACAATTATCACATGCGGTGGGAGCAACGAAGTAGCTTGTCCTCACCTCTTGATGGGAATGTCAAGGTCGGCGATGTAATGGAGTGTGAAGTTGATAAATCCCTGCAAAACAACCACTCGCCTCACTCAGACATTGCCAGTTTGGGCCTGAAACCGTCCTGATCAAACAGAGGCCCCCATTACCTTGAGCTTATCATCGCCCAAATATGTTTTCAGGCTCTGCAAATCATACAGATGGACGGGATTAGGAAGCGAAACGCAAAAGAGCGTCGCTGGCTTGTGCAACGGTTTGTGCGACAACTGACTTTGGTGATTCAGGAAAGCCTACCTGATTGCCGATCTGCTCTCCGCCTTTGTGTGCCACAAGGCCATTCTCGGAAAATACATAATCGTATGCCGTCAGAGCTGCAGGAAAGCGTAGCTACGTAAGGAGAGATTCTTCCGTACAGATCCCCCACAAGACGTGACGAATTCGACTGGTGATTTGGAAGGTAAGTCCAACGTTGCATCAACTCACTGTCAGGCCCCAGTTGCTCGGTAATCTTTGACAGGTCCGATCCTCCAACGATTCCAACGGTCACTGTCTGGTATAGCCAAGAAACCTCGTCAGTTTTCGTACTCAGGTGGAAACTTCTCATGTCCGAGGGGAAAGGCAGCGTGGAAGGAACACGAGGGTGTTACCTTGCGGAGCCTCTGCATAAACTCGACCATCTCTGGCTCCACTAGCTGCAGCACCACAGAGAGATGTCACAACTCCGAATCTTAGAATTTGGTATCAGAAACGCCAAGCCTGATCAGACATCCAAATCAACCAAACGATGCACCTTCCGAGGCGGCGTGAGGGTGCCATCCACATCAAACAGAGCGATCACTCCGGGAAGCCTGTCAGCCATTGCTAGACAGTAAAACAAATCGTAGTGTGTCGGGATCTGGCGAGAATCCGAAGATAAAGTTCCGGAGCAACGGAGCAATTCAACGGGGAATGCGAGCGGCGGATTCAATGCTGCTGAATGAAATGGTAAATGCTGTGGAAAAACGAAGCTGGGGGCGAGCTGGTAGGTTCGGTGACGTAACAGTGTTGCCTTGGAGATTGCCTCGGTGCTGGTTGGTACTGTAACCTATTTACTCAACACCAGCAACTCGGTAAAGGGATGACCAGTTTTGCAATCAGATGTACAGTGCAGTCCACTATCCGTTCACTAATACAGATGCATAATGGACAACATCCCAACAAAATTATGTTAGCAGGCAGAAAGCCCCACACATGCCACCTCCCCAGCCTGGGAATCCCAAGGCACTTACCACCAGCATTCCCGTCTCTGATACTTGGCACGTTAGCACACGTCAGTACGGGCTGGTGCTCTCTGGGTTATGCGTAGAGAGTTTACCAGTCGTAGGGACAGTCTAACCTCGTTTGGCGGGAACTGCTGAACACATATTTCCGCCGAATCAGCTAACGCGTCGCGAGGTAGCACCGCGTGAACTCTTTCAGTCCGGACGACTTTTCCAGAGTTGGGTAAATTTCCGTGTCCACTACATTAATTTGAAACCATGTTAGGAAGGAATTCAGGCCAAGAAGGCATAGGATGGAGAGAGCAGCGAGATCCACGTCAGCATCATCAGCAGCAGCAGCAGCAGCGTGGAGAAGTTTGGATTTCGGATCCACGTGTGTTTCGCCACGATGGCACGTCGCCGTTACCGCTAGGCATGGACTCCTCCCCGCCGCCTGCACATTGGGTCCGTATCCGCTTATCATTCCCCTAGACAATGACAGCTCTATTGTAACGCAGTCGGTAGCGGGCCGAGCCAACAATTTGCACGTGAATTTCGCCACGACAGCTCATCGCTCTTATCGCTAGGCATGTAATCGAACCCTCCCCAACGCTTGCACACAAGGTCAGTCCCTTCAATTCTCCCTCAGCCACCTCCCTTGTTAGTTCTCATGATCTCGTTAGCGCAACCAGGGGGCACATGCATGAAATCGTCCCGCGTGATTCAGGTCGCGCTCGCATCTCCTCTTTCTTCCGTTTCCCTCCTTCCCCCTCACCAGGCTGGTCGTCGTACCACGGTATGGCCACACGTGCCTGATGGCTGCTGGGCCTTTTGCGCGCTCATTCCCACCTGGTCGCCTGCTCGTCTTTCCTTGTCTCTCCCCTTCTCTTCCTCTCCGTTTCCCTTTCTCCTCTCTTATCAGGCTGGACGCATGCTTACTCTCGTCCTTGCTCGTTTCTCCTCTTCTCCCTGTCTCCCTTCCTTTCCCCTCGTCGACTCAGTGCGCCGAACGTGGTATGGCCGCACGTGCCTGATGGCTGCTGGGCCTTTTGCACCTTCATTCCCACCTGGATGCCTTCCCGTCTTTCCTTGTCTCTCCCCTTCTCCTCCTCTCCGTTTCCATGCTTCCTCACTTATTATCAGGCTGGTCGTCGTCACACAGCGGTAGGGCCGTATGCTTGACAGCTGCTGAGACAACTCAACATTCTTGTCCACTCCTCGCCCGTCCTCGTATTTCCCTTTCTCACCCCTCATCAGGCTGGTCGTCGCACCACGGTGTGGCCGCACGTGCCTGACGGCTGCTGGGCTTTCTGCACCCTCATCCCCACCTGGACGCCTGCTTACCCTCCTGGCTCCACTGGCGCCACTTCCGCTGCTGCTGCGACAATAGCAGCCGGAGCCAGGCTGAGGAGCCCAGGAGGGGGAGCAGGGGGGAGCGGTGGGCCCAGCAGTGGCCAGAGTGGTGATCTGGGCGCGTCTCTGGTCTCTGCGTTCTTTCCCAAGGCGTCTGATCCGGCTCCTGTTGTGGTGAGTGTGAGGGAGGGGAGGGGGGGTAGGATTAGGAGTTCAGCAGGAGGGTCGTCAGGAGGGGCAGGGAGCAGCAGAGCGGCCAGCAGTGGCCAGAGCGGTGATCTGGGCGTGTCGCTGGAGTTTGCGTTCTTCCCCTAGGCGTCCGATCCGGCTCCTGCTGTGTTGTGGTGAGTGTGAGAGGCTGAAGAAATAGCACTCTCTCAAAAGCGCCACCATTCTTAGTGGAATGCGAAGGCCGCCGGGACAGGTTAGGCAGAAACTCCTCCTCCTCTGCGCAAGGAGGGAGGGATCCCCTCCCCCCCCTCCCCCCTGCAATTCTTCATCTTCTTTCCCTTTCTTCAGAGGTGACTTTTGAGTCAACTCAAAAGCACCTCCGTTGTTAGTGGAATGAGAAGGCCGCCGGGACAGGTTAGACAGACACACACTCTTCCGCTGCTCATGGAGGGAGCCTGCTTTTTACCTGTGCCCCCTCCCCTCTCCAACTCTTCATCTTCGTTCCCTCTCTCCAGTTCTTCCACGTGTGTGTGGGAGTGCGATCACCCCGAGGCATTACCTCAGTCACTCGTGTTCCCAGGAGATTCTCCGATTTTATTAATCTCTACAGCATGGTAAGATGTGTGTGTAACTATATACAGCATGACTAATCGTAGTAGCTGTATTTAAATGGCACTTCCCTGCAATAGGGAGTTTCATAAAACATGAGTTAACATGGAGGATTTTTTTTCAGGCGCGAGTTGAGACTTTGCACGGGCAAAACTTTTCAGAATTATCGAACAGCTTATTTACCGCAGCATGTTCCCCAGCACTCTGCTTCATTCCTCCAGTTTTATGGACAAACTTGTTTCGTCATTCCCCCTCCCCCTCCCCCTCCCCCTCCCCTCCCCCTCCCCCTCCCCTCCCCCCCCCCCCCCCGCCGCTCCTCCCCCCTCTTCCACTGACTCTCCCCTCTTTTTCCCCCTTTCCCCGTCAGCTGCTTCGCTCCTTTGATCGCCGTCGCTTGCCGCCCCCTCCGCCGAAGCTGCCGCTGCAACGGGTGTCCACCGACAGTCACCGCCTGGAGCAGCGGCGCCACGCCTTGGACGTGTGGCTGAAGCAGCTGCTAGAGGATGTGGAGGTCTCCCGCTCTCGCCCCATGGCCGCTTTTCTAGAGCTCGAGAGGGTTGCCAGAGCAGGTGAGATGCAGTCGTGCTGTATGCAGCTCCTAGAGTCGCCATAGTTTCACTCGCCTTGGACGTATGGCTGCAGCAGCTGCTGTATGGTGTCGAGCAACTGAGCTCGAACGAGTCGCCAGAGAAGGTGAGGTGGTTTTGAGATGTCTCAAGCCTTGGCCGTGTGGCTGAAGCAACAGCTGCTGGACGATGTCGAGGTCGCCCAATCTCGCCCCATGGCCGCTTTCCTTGAGCTCGAGAGGGTTCCCAGAGCAGGTGAGTAGACGATGTCGAGGTCTCACACTCCCGGCCCATGGCTGCTTTTCTTGAGCTCGAAAGGGTCGCCAGTGCAGGTGAGTAGCTTTTGAGTCGTCTCGAAACACTGCTGGGACCAGCCTTGGACTGAAGTCGCCACCTAGAGCAGCGGCTCCACGACCGTGTGGGTGAAGCAGCTGCAGCTGCTAGAGGATGTGGAGGTCTCCCGATCGCAGCCCCCCTCTCTTGTATTGCTTCAACCGGTGCTGTCAACCTTCCCGCCTCTCCTGCCCCCCACCCCCCCCTCTTCCCCCCTGCCCGGTTCCCCCCCCGCCCCCCACCCTCCCCCTGACATCTTGCAGGCTGCAGGCTGCAGGCAGAGGACGATGCAGACGAGGAGGGGGGGCGAGGGCTTATTTCGAGACGTCTCAAAGTGATCCTTTTTCTCACGTGGCTGCAGGCTGAGGACGAGGCAGACGAGGAGGGGGGCTGAGGGGAGGGGGGAGCACTGGGGAGGAGAAGAACGTTCTAGAGTCGACCCTCCACCCGCTCCCTTTTCTTTTCTCCCGCCTCCCATCCCCCTGCAGCTGTGCTGGCAGAAGACGAGGCAGACGACGAGGAGGGGAGAGAGGGTAGTGGAGAGCACAGTGGAAGGAGGAGAGGAGAACGTCCTAGAGTCGACTCAAAGCCCCCCCCACCCCCCCCCTTTTCTTTTCTCCCTCCTCCCATCCCCTGCAGCGGCCTTGGCAGAGGACGAGGTAGACGGGGATGGAGATCCGGGGAAAGGGGAGCAACAGGAGGAGGAGAACGTTCTCGAAGCATCAGCCCGTCGAAGACGGGCAGCCGGTGCATCTGGTGTGAGCACAGCAGGCAGAGGAGCAACAGCAGGAGGAGGAGGAGCTGGAGGAGGAGTGGGAGGAGGAGGAGGTTTATTAGCCGGAGAAGGAGGGGAGGGAGAGGCAGCAAGCGGGAGCGGAAGAGGAAGAGGGGTCCGGGAACAACCTGCAACCGCAGCATCAGGAGTAGGGGGAGGCGGAGGAGGAAGGGCCGGGGTGGGAGGCCTAAGCTTGTGGGGCTTTGCCAGTGGATTGGCGACTGGTGTGAATCCAAAGAATGCGGCAGCAGCTGGAAGTGATAACGCGGGGGGTGATTATGGAGGGAGTGAGTCTGGGAGCGGGCTGGAGTACCACGATGGTTCGCGCATGGTGGCTTTCACTCGGGACTTCTCAGACGCCTCTTCTGTTGCGTCCTCTGCTGTCACTCCTTCCCCTCATCCCGCCTCCTCCCACCCCCTTGCCTCCCCTCACCCCGCCTCCTCTCACCCGCTTGCCTCGTTCGAGGCGACCCCGCCAATCAGAGAGCACCGAGCAGCAGAGGGAATCAGTTACGGGCAGTCGGGCATGAACAGTGTTTCACCTGACAATGCAGCAGTGAACAGTATTGTTATGAACAGTGCTGCTGTGAACAGTGCTGCTATGAACAGTGTTGCCATGATCAGTGCTGCTATGAACAGTGCCCCTGGGGCTAGTGACCAGCAGCATCAGGTAGAGACCGGCAGCCTTGTTCCAAGTGTGGATAGTGCAGCGGCAATGAAAATGGAAGTTGAGGGGCCTCGAGGAGAACTGCAAAGTACGGGGGAGCAAGGGGAGGGACGGGACAGACGAGTAGGGCAAGGAGAGGTGTTGGGAGGAGTTGAGGTGGGAGAGGGACGTGATACCGGAGGGGGTGGGGAAGGTGACGTGGTGAGGGAACGCATAAGCGGAGAGAGGGAGATGGGGGAGAAGGAGGAAAGGTTGCCAGCACATACTAGCTTAGAGACACATAATGCTGTGAATATGCATGCAGGAGTGCCACCACCTCATCCCAACATGCATGCTACCATACATCCTGGGGATGCAGAGCTCATGGAGGAGATAGTTCAAGGCGTTTCTGGGCAGGTCGCGCTCAGCCTGCCCGAGGAGAAACGGGCAGCCGTGAAAAGGATTCTGATTGGCCTTCGGCGGCGGCTGGCAGCCGCCCAAACGGACATGGGCGAGCTGATGGAGCGAGTAGCACAGGAGACAGCAGTGAAAGAATTCTTGGCTAGTAAGGTGAGAGGAAGGTGAACAGGGGTTGAGTTGGCTTGTATGTGCATATCTAAGACAATTGGGTGTGGGACATGGGAGAGCTGATGGAGTGCGTGGCGCAGGAGACAGCAGTGATTGAATTCTTGAGGCGCCTCAAAAGACAGCAGTGGTGGAATTCTTGGCTAGTACGGTGACTTTTGAGTCGACTTTAAAGATTCTTGGCTAGCACGGTGAGGATCAGGTGGAGGGGGGAGAAAGGGGTTGTGGGGGTAGGGAAGGGGTTGGGGGGGGGAGAAAGGGGTTGTGGGGGTGGGGAAGGGGTTGGGGGGGGGGGGAAAGGGGTTGTGGGGGGGGGGAAGGGTACATTACATATCCAGCTGCCCAAACGGACACGGGAGAGCCGATGGAGCGAGTGGCGACAGCAGTGAAAGAGTTTCTGGCCAGCAAGGTGAGAAAAGGGTGAACAGGGGTTGAGGGGGCTGTTGTGCACACGTCTAGCACAGCTGAGCTTGATGCGGAGCGCAGGAAGACGCGAGGCGAGGTGGCACGAGAGGTGCAGGAGAAATGGCTACTCGAGTAATTACTTGTTTCCCCACTCCTGCTTGCCTCAGGTGCGGGGCTTGGAGGCAGAGCTTGATGCAGAGAGGAGGAAGCTGCGAGCTGAGGTGGCGAGGGAGGTGCGGGAGGAGCGGGAGCGACAGCTGGCAGCGCAGTGGCAGGCGGAGGAGGAGCGGGCTGCCCTGGGTGAAGCAAGGGAGGCTGTGGCACGACTAGAGGTGAGACTGCAAGGGGGTAGTTTTGTGGAAATGCAAGGCAAGGGGCAAGGTGGAATACTGGTAGCGGGCAGCGCAGTGGCAGGCGGCGGAGGAGCGGGCTGCCTTGGGTGAAGCAAGGGAGGCTCTGGCACGACTAGAGGTGAGAGAAGCTTGTAGTTCGGGAGTGTATGGTGGGAAAGAGTGCAAGGGTGGTTGGGTTGGGAGCTATAGAGAGGGACAACAGCATACCAGGAAGGGGTGCGAGGCTGTATGCATGGGGTGTGCTGTAGACCGGGATCGACAGGCGGATGTTTGGAGTCCCTTTGAACCTCCTCCCTTCCACCCTTTGCATCTGCCATCCACCTTCATTTAGGCTGAGAAATCGGAGCTACAGCAGCAGCTACAGCAAGCTACAGACAAGAACCAGAAGGCGCAGCAAGAGAAGGCTGCTGAGCTGGCAGCGGTGCGGGCTGCCGAGGCTCAGGCTCGGGCCGAGGCAAAGGTGCTGGCCCGGGAGGTGAAGTCGCTGCGGCACGCTGTCGCCGAAGCTGAGAGGAAGAGACGAGATGCAGAGGGGCGGACCGCTGAGCTGGAGGTACGTGTTGAAGTCTTGGTGGAGCTGGAGGTCTCATGAGGTATGCACGCTGGGACAGGAATGGCAGAACTTTGCCCTCGTTGTCTCCTTTTGAGTCGGCTCAGAAGTCTCACCATGAGGTGCCCCCTGTCCCCTATGGCACCCAAGTGGTGTTCACATGGCACCCAAGTGGTGTTCACATGGCACCCAAGTGGTGTTCACATGGCACCCAAGTGGTGTTCACATGGCACCCAAGTGGTGTTCACATGGCACCCAAGTGGTGTTCACATGGCACCCAAGTGGTGTTCACATGGCACCCAAGTGGTGTTCACATGGCACCCAAGTGGTGTTCACATGGCACCCAAGTGGTGTTCACATGGCACCCAAGTGGTGTTCACATGGCACCCAAGTGGTGTTCACATGGCACCCAAGTGGTGTTCACATGGCACCCAAGTGGTGTTCACATGGCACCCAAGTGGTGTTCACATGGCACCCAAGTGGTGTTCACATGGCACCCAAGTGGTGTTCACATGGCACCCAAGTGGTGTTCACATGGCACCCAAGTGGTGTTCACATGGCACCCAAGTGGTGTTCACATGGCACCCAAGTGGTGTTCACATGGCACCCAAGTGGTGTTCACATGGCACCCAAGTGGTGTTCACATGGCACCCAAGTGGTGTTCACATGGCACCCAAGTGGTGTTCACATGGCACCCAAGTGGTGTTCACATGGCACCCAAGTGGTGTTCACATGGCACCCAAGTGGTGTTCAGTCGGCTCAGAAGTCTCACCATGAGGTGCCCCCTGTCCCCTCTCCTTTTGAGGCGCCTCGAAAACAGCCTTGTTGCCGCCTGTCCCCTCTCCAGCCTACCAAAACGCCTGTACTGCCGCACTGGCAGCATGGCAATCGAAAGCTGACTGTTTTCTTCAAGAGGTGCGGGAGTTGCGGCAGCGGATGAAAGACGCTGCTGCTGTGTTGCCTCCTCACGTCTATCCGTCTCCTCCCAACCCCTGTCCCCTCTCCAGGCCCCACAAGAGACACACATTGCTGCAGTGGCATCCTGGCAGGCCAAGGCGTATCGCTTCCTTCGCGAAGTGCGGGGTGCTGTGGAAGAGAATGAAAGACGCTGCTGTCCTTCTATCCTCTCACCCTTTTTCCTCTGTCCAGGCCCACAAGGAAGCCCGTACTGCCACACTGGCAGCATGGCAGGCCAAGGCTGACCGTTTCCTGCACGAGGTGCGGGTGCTGAGGCAGAGAATGAAAGACGCTGCGGTGGAGAGGCTTGCTGGGAGTGAAAGGACACGTGGGGGCGAGAGCAGAGGCGAACATCGCATGCGGGGAGGTGACTGCGATGCAGGCGTGCTGCAGAAGCAAGCAGCAGCAGCAGAGAATGTGGGATCAGCAGCAGCAGCAGTGGGACCAGCAGCAGCAGGAGCTGGGGCAGAAGCAGGAGTGCAGGAGGAGATGGAGCTGCTAGTGACGTCAGACAGACGCCTTGAGCTGCTGGCGGCAGAGGTACGTTACGTTCTGCACAGAGGTATGTCTAATGATGTGCAATGTTGTTTCCAGAGGGAGTAGCAGGAGCTCCTTTCTTTTTGAGTCGGCTCAAAAGTCTTTCTGCCGGTCAGCTTTCTCCCTCCCTCCTCCTAACCGTCCGCATCCTCTCCGTGTCCCTCTTCTCTCTTTTCGGGCATCCAGGCTCGGCTGCTCAAGCCTGGGGGCTCGACTGCTGCACTCGACAGCAGGGAATTCGATACTAGTACAAGCCAATTAGATGATAGAGACAATGTACTAAATGGTTCACCAGCAGCAATGCAACTATCTAGTGGCAGTTATAATGAAGCGCAGTCAGAGCAACAGGGGGGGGATGAGAGTGGTGTTTTGAACCGGGTTTATACGGTGGATGGTGCTTTTCGTCATGTTGTGGGTGACTTGCTAGAGGACGAAGCATCGCTTAGGCGCAGGGTGAATGCGCTGCTCAGGCACGCTTATCTCACTGCTGGCAGTGGGGATTATGCGTCCGTTACAGACTTGTGATTTGTATCAAGAATGTATACCTTGAATATGGGAGTAAAATTAGTCAATGAAATGTGGCCTAATTGGGTGCATACATGGATGTTGATGTATGTTTCCTTATGCCATCGTAATTGCACATTGACTCCCCACATTTACTTCAGCTGTAGAGCCTGGTCACGTTCAAACAAAGTAATGAATTCAGTCTCCAACACATAAAGAAGAAAACACTTCCACATTTATACAAAATGCTATAGGATGCTTCCCACACCACCCCTGATAATATTTGTATTACAAACTTTAAAAGGCAGTAAAACATGTACCTATGAGTATTCAAGGCAGGCATGAGATGGTAATTCCTACAGCCCCAGTCATCTAACTTAAAAAATACCACCTGTTAACCGCATCCGCCAAGGTGACCCTATTCGCTTTAACCTGGTTCCAATAAGGATTCCCCACCACGCAGTGAGCCATACCAACCACCAAGAAAGCCCCACTTTTCCTCCCTCTCTTCTGCGCACTCTGCACAAACGTCGCTATCTTCTGACCAGCCTGCAACACTGCTAACTGCTCCGTTGCTGTACACTCCCTACCCGGCCGCCGCCCTGCCAGGAACATCACCAATTGCCTTGTGGAGCTGGCGATCAGCGATTGGACCGTGAGGCTCGGGAGCAGCTGGAGCATTTCAGTAATGCAGTGGACGGCGTAGGTTTGGTCGGCGACGGATAGTTGGTTGCCGAGCATAAGAGCACGGAAGTCGAAAATGGAGTTGATTATAAAGAAGGGGATGGTGCTTGGGACGAAGGGCAGGGCGTATTGCGGGAAGAAGCACCGCCACTGCTCCTTGGGAGGGTAGGCTGGGGTGGAGGGAAGGGAAAGGGGGGGGAAGGAGGTGGGTGGTGATTTGGGAGAATTGATGGAGCCGAAGGTGGACCGGGTTATGGGAACAAAGGGCGTGCGGCTTTTGAGTCGTCTCGGAAGTCACCTCAGAATGGATTATGGGGAAGACAGGGTGTACATGAGTGGAACCATCAGACACTGCTGCGAGGGAGGGTAGGCTGAAGTGGGGAGGGTGATGATTGAGGGAGGAAGGAGTGAAGAGAGGAAGAGGTGGAGGAAAGAATGGAGAAGAGACTTCATCCAGGTGACTCGGAGCTACTTACTTTGCTACTTCATCTTGCCCTGAGCGCATGGAGAGTTGCTGCTGACCAGCTCAAGCAGCATGGCCAATAGGCTGATGAAACTCATAGGCTGATGAAACTCATAGGCTGATGAAACTCATAGGCTGATGAAACTCATAGGCTGATGAAACTCATAGGCTGATGAAACTCATAGGCTGATGAAACTCATAGGCTGATGAAACTCATAGGCTGATGAAACTCATAGGCTGATGAAACTCATAGGCTGATGAAACTCATAGGCTGATGAAACTCATAGGCTGATGAAACTCATAGGCTGATGAAACTCATAGGCTGATGAAACTCATAGGCTGATGAAACTCATAGGCTGATGAAACTCATAGGCTGATGAAACTCATAGGCTGATGACACTATGAGCGTATGGCTTGACCAGCAACTGTTTGGTCAAGATGTCTTACCTTGAGCGCATTTACTGTTGCCAACAAACTTGTGCAGGGAGACCATGCTATTGGCTACTGTCTGAAAGTAAGGCGTCCCAAAGCGATCGTTGGAGTCTGTTGAGGGACGGGGGGTGAGGGGAGGACGCCGAGAGAAGGGTGCCGGAAGGTGTTGTGTGACATTGCAACGAGGTGACTTTAGAGTCGACTCAACAGTCACCTCGTTTGAGTCGACTCAACAGTCACATCGTTTGAGTCGACTCAACAGTCACCTCGTTTGAGTATGTAAAGGAAGGGGGAGGAGGGGAGGACGCCGGGAGAAGCGTGGCGGAAAGGGCAAGAGAGGCAGCGAGCGAACTTGTGCCGGGACACAAGGTTATTGGCTACTGTCTGAAAGTAAGGCGTCCCAAAGCGATCGTTTGAGTATGCCGAGCAAACGAGTGAGGGGAGAGGGGGGGGGGGAGGGGAGAGGGGAGAGAAGAGAGGGATAGACAGAGGGGCAGCTCGGAGGCAGGAAGTGGGCGCATATATACACCCCCCAACCCAACTACCCCAACAGCCCATCCTTCCCACACCCCCCCTCCCCTCCCCCCCTCCCCCCCCTCGTGACCTATGAAGAAGCCCGCGTCCATGAGGCACTTGATGGTCTTGGCGTGGCGGGCATAAGGCATAGGGCATAAGGCATAGGGCATAAGGCATAGGGCCAGACATACCCCTCGCTGCCAACATTTTTGCATCCCCATAACCCCCCATAACCCCCCATAACCCCCCATAACCCCCCATCCCTCCCCCCCCCCACCCCCCCCCCCCTCCCCCACCTATGAAGAAGCCGGCGTCCATGAGGCATTTGATGGTCTTGGCGTTGGGCGCATAGCCCCTCATGCGCTCACACAGCGACACCACTGCCTGCGCTCCTGCCGATTCACCTGAGAACAACAGACAGGGGGGGTGGGCATGCCGATTCACCTGAGAACAACAGGCAGGGGGGGTGCGCATGCCGATTCACCTGAGAACAACAGACGGGGGTGCGCATGCCGATTCACCTGAGAACAACAGACAGGGGGGGTGCGCATGCCGATTCACCTGAGAACAACAGACAGGGGGGGTGGGCACGCTGATTCACCTGAGAATAACAGACGGGGGGAGTGGGCACGTGCATCCCAAGGCAAGGCTCCCACCTGACAGCAGCACCCGAGCAGCAGAGGCCAGCCCTCTCATCATCAACCTTAAGGCAAGGCATCCTGCTGTGCCGGCAATCCCAAGGCAAGGCTCCCACCTGACAGCAGCACCCGAGTGGCAGACTATAGCCCCCGCATGCTCGTCACATGTTGCAGCACAGTATAAACAACGTTACACCAACGTCCAGGTGAATCAGCATGCCCCCAAGCCTTAAACAGTACCTGACAGCAGCACCCGAGTGGCAGAAGCCAGTCCCCGCGCATTCTTCACATGCTGCAGCACGGTATTAATAATGTTCCACCCATCCAGGTAGATGCCGTGGGTCCCATTCACTCTGGTCCAGCCAGCCGTGCCGGAAAAGCCCCCCCCGTCGCAGTACATGGGGATGACGAGGTTCCAGTTGCGGAAGCCGCGGTTGATGTACGGGCCGGTGCTCAAGATCCCCATGTACCCGTTGCTTACCTGGAGGGTAAGGGGGGGAAAGGGGGGGAATGGGGGGGAAAGGGGGGGAAACGGGGGGAAAGGGGGGGAAACGGGGGGAAACGGGGGGGGAAACGGGGGGAAAACGGGGGGGGGGGAGAGAGATTATGAGCTGATCAAGTCACCCCAACCCTGCCGTGCCGGAAAAGCCCTCCCCCGTCGCAGTACATGGGGATAACGAGGCTCCAGTTTCGGAAGGCACGGTTGGTGTAAAGGCCATGTACCCATTGCTTGCCTGGGAGACAGAAGGGGGGGGAGGAGGACTAGGGGTGTTGACAAAAGTGCTTTGTGGTACCCAGAAGCCCCCCCCGGTCGCAGTACATGGGGATAACGAGGTTCCAGTTGCAAAAGGCACGGTTGATGTGTAAGGGCCGGTGCTCAGTTTTCCCATGTAGCCATTGCTTGCCTGGGAGAAAGCGGAGGAAAGGTGGGTGATTTTTGAGTCGACTCAAAAGATTTTTGAGTCGACTCAAAAATCACCTTCGAAAGCGGAGGAAAGGTGGGGTGGGAAAGAGCATGTGCTGATCGCCCCAACCCTGCTGATCAATCAAGTCTCCCCAACCCTGCTGATCAATCAATTCACCCCAACCCTGCTGATCAATCAATGCACCCCAACCCTGCTGATCAATCAATTCACCCCAACCCTGCTGATCAATCAATTCACCCCAACCCTGCTGATCAATCAATTCACCCCAACCCTGCTGATCAATCAATTCACCCCAACCCTGCTGATCAATCAATTCACCCCAACCCTGCTGATCAATCAATTCACCCCAACCCTGCTGATCAATCAATTCACCCCAACCCTGCTGATCAATCAATTCACCCCAACCCTGCTGATCAATCAATTCACCCCAACCCTGCTGATCAATCAATTCACCCCAACCCTGCTGATCAATCAATTCACCCCAACCCTGCTGATCAATCAATTCACCCCAACCCTGCTGATCAATCAATTCACCCCAACCCTGCTGATCAATCAATTCACCCCAACCCTGCTGATCAATCAATTCACCCCAACCCTGCTGATCAATCAATTCACCCCAACCCTGCTGATCAATCAATTCACCCCAACCCTGCTGATCAATCAATTCACCCCAACCCTGCTGATCAATCAATTCACCCCAACCCTGCTGATCAATCAATTCACCCCAACCCTGCTGATCAATCAATTCACCCCAACCCTGCTGATCAATCAATTCACCCCAACCCTGCTGATCAATCAATTCACCCCAACCCTGCTGATCAATCAATTCACCCCAACCCTGCTGATCAATCAATTCACCCCAACCCTGCTGATCAATCAAGTCACCCCAACCCTGCTGATCAATCAAGTCACCCCAACCCTGCTGTGCCCGAACCCCACCTCCCCCCCCCTCCCCCTCCCCCTCCCCCGTCACTGTACATGTAGCCATTGCTTGCCTGAAAGGAAGGGGGGAAAAGCGAGGGGAGGAGAGGACTGGGGGTGTTGACAAGAAGCGTTCTGCCATGCCGGAAGCACATGATGCCAGGGAGAAGCGCTCTCTGCCGAGTTTGCTTTTGAGAATTCTCAAGAACTTCACTCAGGGAGAAATGTTATCTGCTGAGTCTGCTTTATGGTTAACATTTGTGATTAACATTTGTGAGTAACCGGATTAGGGTTTCATCCGTGGATTTGATTTGACCGCTTTCCTTGCTCGTATTTTCGACTAAAATAGCCTGGGTTGTTACTTAGGGAGAAAACCACTGCTGTGTTTTTTGTACGCTTGCTCATTCGCATTTTTTTATGGGCTTTGCCTCTTCAGGCCATGAAGAGGTGAAATTTGAGTCGACTCAAAAGTCACCCCTTTTTTGTACTCTTGCTCACTCACATTGCTGTATGGGCTCTGCTTCTGCGCTTCAGGCTTGGAAGACCCCAGAAGTTTGCCACTGCGGCCGACACAGGCTGCGAGGCTGGTGCACCAGCCGCCGGGGGGCAGGTGTATCTGCCACGACGACAGGCCACTGCCGAAGCCACGGCGGAAGTAGTACCCGGGGGGGCTGGGGGGGAGGGATGGGGGGCAACGGGGAGGGGAAGGGGAAGGGGGTGAAGGGGAAGCGGGGGGGCAAGTGAGGTGGGGTCCGCACAGGAGGCCAGGGTGGTGCGCCTGCCGCCAGGGGGCAGGTGGATGTGCCACGACGAGGTGTCATTGAGAAAGCCACGGCGGAAATAGTACCCCGGGGGGAGCTAGTGGGGGGAAAGGGGGATTGGGGGGGATGGGGAGGGGGAAGCGGGCGTGATTGCGGCAGGCAGATGCGCCATGCTGACATGCCATGGCCGAAGCCAGGGCGGAATTAATACCCAGGGGGGCTGGGGGGGAAGGGGAGAGAGAGACGAAGGGAAGGGTGAGTGTACGCAAGGGAGGAGCATTCAGAAAGAAGACGAGGTTGCAGATGGGCAGCGCCCAGCAGCAGAAACCTCTTCCAGCTCTCCATCCCTTCCGGTCTCGAGGGAACTAGACTAGAACACTCACAATCGGTCCTCAAAACTAGACTCCCAAAGGACCGAGAGACGGTGGGTTGGGGGCGCGAAACCGCCCAACCAGCGGTTTCCTTCCACCAGAGTGTACGCAAGGGAGGAGCACCAGCCACCAGCCGGCGAGGCAGGGAGGATTCGTTAAGTGGCAGTTGGATACTCCGTGGCTGGATGTGCCATGGAGATCCTAGATACTCTATGGTACCTTGCGTCTATATTTGAGGCGCCTCGGGAATAACTAACGGTTACCTTCCGTCGAGGCATTTCGCTTTGAGTTTGTTGTTGGGAAGCACCGTTACAATCACTTTCGAAGATCCCGCCGCCGCTGCAGCAGCAGCTTTTCCCCCGCGCGCCGGGGTCGTCCCCGCTGTAAGCCGACCCGCTAATGCGAGAAGCACAACTACTCCCAGCACCGCGGCCTGCCGCCGAGACTGACTCATAACGCGGGTTCCTGATGCTCTTATCCCCGTTACAGCCTGCCTCGTTTCGCCTGTTGAAAACGCCGGAAGTAATTTCGCTGCGCGACGTGAATGCGCTTCAACCGGCGCCTTCTCTGAAAGGAGGACTTCCGTCGAAAGAGCGGCACTCCCGCCGGGAACGGCGGTTTTCCCGCTGCTACTACTAGTCCGAGATACTAATGCGAGGGCCGCCGTAATAACACTTATCGGGAAGGCCTCTAACGCGTTTATGTTCCCAAGAGGCAAAAGCGATGCTGAGATTCAGTTGTGAGGAACCTTCAATCTGAACGGAGAGAGGAAATTCCGTCGATTTCCGCGGGTTTCAAACGGTTTCCATTTTTGAGGCGCCTCAAAAATAGATTCTGATGTGAGAAACCTTCGGTATAACCGGGGAGAGGAGAGATTGGTATCAGGCTGTTTCCGAGTCCAAAGGTGAGCCTAGGCGGCTCAAGACGCGCTACACGGGTGAACGAAGATAAGGAGAAGCCGTGAAAGCACCAGCAGAGTTGGTAGCAGGAGCGAGAACGAACTACTCCTGCGCTGCACGGCTTGCTCTGCTACTCCTCTCTGCCTCTGCGCTGCACAGAATAGCGCTGCAGACTCAACACCAGCAAATGCCATGGGATGGGAGAGCGTGAATTCGCTACAGTACGGTTCCGTAAGTTTAAATGGCGCTCTAGATGGGTTTGATTGAATTCTAGAGAGGTTATGTAGGGTTTCTGGGGACTGAACTCTGGTGACACGCCACAGAGCAGGTTCCGCTACGGGGCTTGCGCGACCAGTCAAGGGCGTCGGTGGTGGGGCGCGCTTTCCTGAGAAACTGGGCGGTCTGCGAATGGAGGATTCTCTCAGCCAATCGGATCGTGAAAGAAAGTCGTTTCCTCATGGCGGCTTGCTACAGCACCGCCGTGGAACGAGTGCGCCTTGGGGTTGGTGAAGCTAAGTTACGTTTGATTACGGTTCAGTAAGATGCTCTTTCATTCAGAAGGACCAAGTAATAATATAAAACGGTTGGGTAGGGTATTCGAGCAAAAACTCCGCTCGGGGCGCACACTAAGGGCGTGGAACATGTTCTCGAACACCTTCCGAACCGAACATTCACCCTACTGTACCACGTTAGTTTTTTTTTTACAGCGCAGTGAATCCCACCATGCCGTTTTCAACCTTTCTGAATGGTCAACCCTAAGGGAGAACCCCTAGGCGGAATCCAAGGTCCTCATAAGCCGCCGCCATCCGTAGCCGCTGCGCCTTCCACGAGAAAGAACCAGGGCAACCAGGGCGATTCAAGGCCGCCGACTTCTTTGTAGAGAGCAAACCGTTACGGATATTGTTCTATTGCCCACCTTGTTCTTTGTGGAGAGCTGATTTCATCCACGAATTAATATAAAATATAATGTTCTCCTTACCCACCATTTAACTTAAATAATTATATAGAGAGTCATGGAAACAGGATATATTTATTAGCTTACCTCTCGCTTCGTATACGTTGTTTTTAAAAGAAGCTAAGTTTGCATGTTTGCTGTGTTGAACAGAAACGAAGCCAAGCTTGACGAGCTTCTAGTCCGCACTCACGCCTTTTCCTAGTTTCCGTAACTCGCATCCTAATCCGCGATTTCCCCAATTGCTCCGGGAATCAGCAGCCATGGCGGCGATCGCTCTCGGCCGCAGGATTCTTTTGGGTGCCTTCTCCCGCTCATGCGCAGGTCAGCTTAAAACAGACCGCTTTCCGTAGACCACACGATTTCGAGGTGACTCTTGAGTCGACTCAATAGTGACCGCACGATTTCCATCCTCTTCTCTCCAGGCTTGGTTGCGAACGTTCTTTGAGGATTTCTACCTTTATAATTTGATCTTCAACTCTCATTCATCTTTCTCGCCTTCCTGTCTTGTGTGCCAGCTGGCCCAGCAGCAGCCACGTTGGCTCTGCACACGTCAGCACTGGCCGCTGACGCAAGCATCCTTCGCCACGACACGTCACCACCATCGCCATCCACGTCATCCTCGTCGCCTCCACCATGCCCCACCCAAACCTTTCCTCACGCCTCATACCGAACCTGTCCCCAAACCTCCTTCCAAGCGGCAGCCACAGGCTCGGGATCACCATCACCATCCTCGTTATTGCACCATCAGCATCAGCCGCTTCTGCAGTTTTCGAGCAGAGGGGATGGGATTACATGGGCTCTCGGCCGGGCAAGCATGCATGGCATGGCAGGGAGGCATGCAGCGGCAGCTGATCGCGGCAGTACTACAGCTGGCAATCTCATTTCTGCAAGGGGCTACAGCTCGGTTGAAATACACGGCACCACGGTGCTGTGCGTGAGGAAGGGGAACGAAGTGGTGATAGCCGCAGATGGGCAGGTGAGAGATAGAGGACGTGGGCGTGGGCGTGGGCGTGGGCGTGTAGCCATCACCAGTGGGTGGTGTGTGCAGCAACCGCTGCAGAGGCAGAAGCGACAGGTCGGTTGACATCCACGGCACCACGGTGCTGTGCGTGAGGAAGGGGGATGAAGTGGTGATAGCCGCAGATGGGCAGGTGAGAGATAAAGGACGTGGGCGTGGGCGTGGGCGTGGGCGTGGGCGTGTAGACATCACCAGTGGGTGGTGTGTGCAGCAATCGCTGCAGCGGCAGAAGCTACAGTTCGGTTGACATCCACGGCACCACGGTGCTGTGCGTGAGGAAGGGGGATGAAGTGGTGATTGCAGCAGATGGGCAGCTGAGCCAGGGTACATGAGATGTTACATGGGATTCCCACTGCTGTTCACACCGCATCTGCTTTTATTCTATCGCTGCCATTCGCAGGTGACCATACTAGCTCCAACCCAATGTGTGCATTTCGGTGCTTGTTCACACGAACTCTGGTGCATCCAATTATCTATCCACGTCCATCCGCAGGTGACCATGGGGGCACAAATCCTCAAGCCCAATGTGCGCAAGGTGCGGCGGCTGGGAGAGAAGAAGGCAGTCATTGCTGGGTTTGCAGGTGAGGACGATTCCTCTGCCTCTCATTGGTTTCAGCCAGCCCTGCTCTTTCTTAACCCCCCCTGCACAGGTTTTCGGGTTCAAAATCAAATCACCTCTCGCTGCTGCCTTGACCTGTCCTGCCATACATAGTGGTGGGATTTCCATGGGCTCCCTCGTATCCCATGCCCACATATACCATGCCCACATATCCCATGCCCACATATCCCATTAGACATGGGTATATCGCATCGCATCGCGTTTTATCGCATTTTGCAATTGCGATTTTTTTTTTTTTTTTTAATACAAAATCGCAGAGATGCGATGTGATTCAATCGCGCAATTTTTTTCGATATCGCGATTATATCGCACATTTTTTAGCGCGATATAATGCGATATGCGATTTGAACAAATCGTGCGCGATACTTCCGCGTATCGCGTCGCGGAATTTTGCCAGCAAAGGGGGGGGGGGACATGGGCGAGGGCCCTGAACTTAGCAAAAATAGATAAGGATAAGCTAGTCTAGGTTTCTCTTGCTGAAATGGCGCGCGGAAATGGCAAGTGCCAGTTTGGGGGGAGGTGTTTGTGTGAGGAGCAGAGTTTGGAGCACATTAGAGGAAGGGTTGGAAATTCTAGATGGGAAGGAGTGCAATGTGGTTGAGGGAGGGGAGTTAGGTGGAGGCTCAAATTTGTTATGGTTGGTGGTGGGCAGTGGGCGAGTGGGTTTTTTTTATGGGATGTGGTGGTGTGCGGTTGAAGGGATCTAGGGGGTTGGACTGAAGTTTTCGACCCCCCAAGTCAATTGGTTGGAACTCCAACCAATTTCCACCACTTCAACCGCACTTAAATTCAGTGCATCTACAGAATCCAACCCCTTCCCCTCTAACACGCTCCACATGAGAGAGGGACCACGATATTTCCATCTCCCTTCAACTCACTTACCTAATTCCGCGCGAACCTAGGAGAGCCGCCATTGTCGTGCCCTGTGGTGTTGGAACACGTTTTTTTAGGGCGGGAAAACAGTGGCTCCTAAATGCGATGCGATATTATATCGCATCGCGCCATATGTCGTTTTTTGTTTGGTGATATTTTAAAATATCGCACCCTAAAACGCGATACAATTTCGTTTTTTTTCGCATCGCTGCGATATAATGCGCGATAAGACAGAATGCGATGCGGTATCGCATCGCACCGCATTTTGACCATGTCTATATCCCGTGCCCACATGTCCCATGCCCACATATCCATGCCCACATATCCCATGCCCACATATACCATGCCCACATTACCATGCCCACATATACCATGCCCTCATATAGCATCCCCACATATACCATGCCCACATATTCCATTAGACATGGGTATATTGCGTCGCATCGCATCGCGTTTTATCGCATTTTGCAATTGCGATTTTTTTTTAAAAAAGGTAAAAAAATAATAAAAAATCGCAGCGATGCGATGTGATTTAATCGCGCAATTTTTTTCGATATCGCGATTATATCGCACATTTTTTAGCGCGATATAATGCGATATGCGATTTGAAAAAATCGCGCGTGATACTTCCGCATATCACGTCGCGGAATTTCTCCAGCAAGGGGGAGGGGGGGGGACATGGGCAAGGGCCCCGAACTTAGCAAAGATAGATAAGGATAAGCTAATCTAGGTTTCTCTTGCTGAAATGGCGCGCGGAAATGGCAAGTGCCAGTTTGGGGGGAGGTGTTTTTGTGAGGAGCAGAGTTCGGAGCACATATGAGGAAGGGTTGGAAATTCTAGATGGGAAGGAGTGCAATGTGGTTGAGGGAGGGGAGTTAGGTGGAGGCTCAAATTTGTTATGGTTGGTGGTGGGCAGTGGGCGAGTGGGTTTTTTGGATGGGATGTGGTGGTGTGCGGTTGAAGGGATCTAGGGGGTTGGACTGAATTTTCGACACCCCAAGTCAATTGTTTGGAACTCCAACCAATTTCCACCACTTCAACCGCACTAAATGTAAGTGCATCTACAGAATCCAACCCCTTCCCCTCTAACACGCTCCACATGAGAGGGACCACGATATTCCCATCTCCCTTCAATTCACTTACCTAATGCCGCGCGAACCTAGGAAAGCCGCCATTGTCGTGCCCTGTGGTTTGGGAGCACATTTTTTTAGGGCGGGAAAACAGTGGCCCCTAAATGCGATGTGATATTATATCGCATCGCGCGATATATCGGTTTTTTTTTTTTTTTTTTTTTTTTTTTGGCGATATTTTAAAATATGGCACCCTAAAACGCAATATGCGATTCTGGTTTTTTTTTAAACATATTGCAGCGATGCGATATTGCATCGCATCGCATTTTGACCATGTCTATATCCCATGCCTACATATCCCATGCCCACATATCCCATGGCCACATGTCCCATGCCCACATATCCCATGCCCACATATCCCTTGTCACACCTTGTGCCCCATCGCACCACTTCTAACCCCCCATCACCCTTTACCGCCTCTCATCACCCCTCAACAACCCACGAGCCATAGGCACCACAGCAGATGCCACCACGACCCTCCCTCATCCCTCTTGCCCCCTCATCACCCCTCATCACTCCTCGTCACCCCTCATTGCCGCTTCTGACCCTATCACCTACAGGCACCACAGCAAATGCCCTTCACTCTCTTATTGCTGCCATCACCTTTTTTCACCCTCATAAACCCTCATCACCCCTCGTCACCCCTCGTCACCCTACAGGCACAACGGCAGATGCATTCACTCTCTTCGACCGATTCGAGTCCCGGATAGACGAATACCCGGGTATGTGCCAGCCTCGTGCAGGCATGCTTTCAGATACAACTTACATGTGCATCCTCAGCCACAACCAAAAGTTAAGACGAATGAAGGCGAAGTATGAGGTAGTAGGTGCAGCCGATTCTCCAGGTAAGGGCAAGCTGTTCAACACAGGAGAGTGTCCTGTCAGTCAAGGCCGTTTTTCTAGAATCCTCTTTTGAGTGCAAAAATCAAAATATTCCCAAAAATCAAGTGCAAGTCGTTCAACACAGGGCAGTGTCCTGTCGAGGCAGTCCCACTACGGTACTACCCGCTGACCCACTAACCCGCTACCCGCTGACCCGCTATCCGCTGACCCGCTGACCAGCTGACCTTCTACCCGCTGACCAGCTGACCTTCTACCCGCTACCCGCTCACCCGCTCACCCGCTCACCCGCTGACCCGCTACCCGCTCACCCGCTCACCCGCTGACCCGCTACCCGCTCACCCGCTACCCGCTCACCCGCTCACCCGCTGACCCGCTACCCGCTCACCCGCTCACCCGCTGACCCGCTACCCGCTCACCCGCTGACCCGCTGACCCGCTACCCGCTCACCCGCTCACCCGCTGACCCGCTACCCGCTCACCCGCTCACCCGCTCACCCGCTCACCCGCTGACCCGCTCACCCGCTACCCGCTGACCCGCTCACCCGCTGACCCGCTACCCGCTCACCCGCTCACCCGCTGACCCGCTACCCGTTGACCCGCTGACCTGCTACTCGCTCACCCGCTGACCCGCTACCCCCTCACCAGCTGACCCACTAACCCGCTACCCGCTGACCCGCTATCCGCTGACCCGCTGACCGGCTGACCTTCTACCCGCTGACCCGCTACCCGCTCACCCGCTCACCCGCTGACCCGCTACCCGCTCACCCGCTCACCCGCTCACCCGCTACCCGCTCACCCGCTCACCCGCTGACCCGCTACCCGCTCACCCGCTACCCGCTGACCTGTTGACCCACATTTGCCTATGCAATCTCATTCTGTGTTCTGCGTGTTCTTTTAGCTCCCTCGTGACTGCGCTGCTGCTGATGCTTCAATTGCAAGGGTTTAGGTGGGGATTGGTAACCATGGTTGCGTGCAGTTGCAGTTACTAGCTTTCAACCTAAGATCCTCTGGCCACCATGCTCTTTGGGTTCGGTGCTTGCTGCGTTTGTCTCATCCTCTTCTCCTCCCTCCCATCCCTCCCTTCTTTCTCTCCTCTCTTCTCTTCTGGTCCTGGATTGGCTTCATGTGCTTGTGTGTGTCCGTTCCATCGACCTCGAAACTCCAGGCCAGGTATGCCGAATGGCAGCCTTGTTCCACATTTGCCTCACTCTCTCCGTTCCAAGCTTTGCTCGCTGTCTGCTCTCTACCTGACTTCTTTGCCTGCAACTCCACGCCTCAATCTATCAATTCGTTTTAATCTGATTATCATCTGATTAGCATGCTGTTATCTCGATGCCTCGCTGTTCAATTCGTTTCCTTGAGCAAGTCTGTTTTTTTTTACAAAAGCAGTGTTCTACAAGCCTGCTGCCACGTATGGCTAAAACCACCACCAAGTGGTGCTCGCTCTATCAATTCGTTTTGATCTGATTAGCATACTTTTATCTCGATGCCTTGTTCTTCAATTCGTTTCCCCGTCCTTCGTTTCCCGGACCTTCGTTTCCCGGACCTTCGTTTCCCGGGCCTTCGTTTCCCGGACCTTGGTACCCACTCTATCCCATGTGCCTGCGTGCCGCCTCCTCGAGATCTTATCCAATGCATGCTCACCATTCCTTATAATTACGCAGTGATCTTTTGAGTCGACTCGAAAGTCTTCTCCCCTGTGCGTGCGTGCCTCCTCAAGATGTCATCCCATGCACACTATTCCTTCGCATCTCGCACCTTCCTTGTCCTGTGCCCACCTCTTCTGCTCGTGCCGTATGCTTTCCCTTTGTCTCTATCCCATGTGCCCGCCTCTCCCTTCCCTCCGCGTATGCCTGCCATTTCTCCCGTCCTCCTCCCTTCCACTTCTCCTCTGCAGCTCACCCGAGCAGCAGTGGAGCTAGCAAAGGCATGGCGCACTGACAAGTACCTTAGGAAGCTGGATGTGAGTGCTAAGGAGGGGGGATGAGGAGGAAGGGGGGGAGAGGGGGGGGGGGGGGGGTGGTGTAGTGGTGCATTGTGTGAACTGAGCTAGCAAAGGCATGGCGCACTGACGAATACCCAGAGGCCGCTAGACGTGAGATGGAAGGGGGAATGGGGGTGTGACAAGTTGGCTGGGGTTTATGATCAAGTTGTTTCAGCCGGCAGGTACCCAACCCATGGCGCACGCGCACGGACAAGTACCCACGGCAGCTAGGCGTGAATAGTGGGGTTGGGGTGGCGGTAGTTGCGGGCTTAGAGGAGTTGATTTGGTCTGCCAAGATTTTGACGCTAAATCTGATTTGAAATCAAGGGAGGTTGGGGGTGTTCGCACTTCAACTTCTTCGTAGTCTCACTTGCTCTCCTCCCTTTGTTATCCCCCATCTTCCCCCTCCCTTCCCGTTGTTCTCCCTCCCATCCTCTCCCTCCCATCCTCTCCCTCCCGTCCTCTCCCTCCCGTCCTCTCCCTCCCGTCCTCTCCCTCCCGTCCTCTCCCTCCCATCCTCTCCCTCCCGTCCTCTCCCTCCCATCCTCATTCAGGTCATGCTACTCTAGTCGTAGCAGACACCAGCTTGTATCTTACTATCACAGGCCCCCAAGCGTGCTCCCATACTCTTTTCTCACTCCCTCCTTCGTTCTCTCTTCCTCACTCCCCTCTCCTCCCCTCCCTCCCTTTATAGGCCATGCTACTCTAGCCGTAGCAGACTCCAACGCCCACAGGTTTTCTACACCCTTATTTCCCTCTCTTCTTCTCTCCTCCCTTCCCCCCTCTTCCTCTCCTCTCAGGCCATGCCAAGGCAGCGGTGTCAGACGCTAAAGGAGTATATTTTGACGCACATAAAAAATACTACCTCACCTCTCAGGCTGTGCCAGGGGTATCAAAGGGTTATTGAAGCGCCTAAAAACTGGACTCCTCAGGCCAAGCTCAGGCAGTGGTATCAGACGCTAAAGGCTTTTGAGGTGCCTCGAAAGTCGCCTCAACAATAGACCCCTCTCGGATGCCAGTGGTATCAAAGGGTAAAGGAGTCGCTGCCTCAAAAGTGGACTCCTCAGGCCAAGCCCAGGCAGTGGTACCAGACGCTACACGAGTCGCTGCCGCTTCGCCTGCACTCAAGCGCCTTCTCTCTTTCTCTTGTCCCCCCTGCTCTGCCTCCTTTTGAGGCGCCCAAAAAACTGAGACTGCTTTTGAGGCGCCTCAAAAGTTCTCTCTTTCGCCTGCCCCCCCTGCTCTGCCTCCCTCTCTCTCTCCCTTTGCTGCAGGCCATGCTGGTTGTAGCCGATGCCAAGGTGTCGCTCACCATCACAGGCAACGGGGATGTGCTAGAGCCGCATGATGGCATCATAGGTATGCAGTGGTTGGTGTGTAGAAACAGTGTCGCTGGTATATATGGGTATGAATGGTAGTGCCTGCATGTCACTCACCATCACAGGCAATGGCGATGTGTTGGGAGTTTCTCCTGCTGTTACTCCACCCCCTGCCTCCTTCCCTGCTCTCCCTTTTAATTCCTTGCACTCAGGCATCGGGTCCGGAGGTCCGTATGCCCTGGCTGCTGCACGGGCTTTGGCCGACATCCCTGACTTGACCGCTGAAGCCATAGGTGGGATTCTGGGGGTAGGGTGATGGCATGCCATGGCATGGCAAGGAAAGGCATGGCATGGGAAGGGAAGGCATGGCATGGCAAATTATGGCATGGTATGGCATGGCATGGCATGGCATGGCATGATGCGGTATGGCTTAGCATGGTATGGGATGGCTCAGGCAGACATCCCAGACCACTGAAGCCATAGGTGGGATTCGGGGGTGGGGAGATGGCATGCCATGGCATGGCATAGCATGGTGTGGTATGGCATGGTGTGGAGTGGCATGGTGAGGCATGGTGTGGCATGATGTGGCAGGCATGGTGTGGCATGGTATGGTGTGGTGGGATGGGATGGCTTGGCAGACATCCGCGACTTGACTGCTGAAGCCATAGGTGGGGTTGAGTTGAAGGCGATGTGTGGATGGGTTAGGATGGCATGCCTTTGGCAGATATCCCTGAATTGAGAGCATGGCATGGCATGGCATGGGAAGGGAAGGTGTGGCATGGTATGGTTTGGTATGGTGTGGTGTGGCATGGTATGGTGTGGTATGGGATGGCTTGGCAGACATCCGTGACTTGACTACTGAAGCTGTAGGGGGAAATCTTGGTTAAGGTGGGGTGATGCCATTGCAGGGCATGGTGTGGGGAGGGATGGCATGCCATGGTAGGGGGTCAGATGGGAGGGGATGGTATGGCACGACATGGTATGGGATGGGATGGTATGGCACGGCAAGGTATGGGATGGGATGGTATGGCACGACATGGTATGGGATGGGATGGTATGGCACGGCAAGGTATGGGATGGGATTGTATGGCACGACATGGTATGGGATGGGATGGTATGGCATGGCATGGTATGGGATGGGATGGTATGGCACGGCATGGTATGGGATGGGTGTTTCTATGTTACATGGGTTGCATTCCCATGTACAATCTGCGTTTCTGTCAAGTAACCCCTTCTTGTAAGCTGACTGCCCAACGGTCACCTGCGTTATCTGCTGGGTGCTTGTGCGGTGGCTGCAGTGCGCAAGGCTAGTCTCAGAGTCGACTCAAAGGCTAGTCTCTCAAATTCCCCTCTTGTCACATCCCCTGCGCGTCTATTGCCTGCTTGTGGGGTGGCTACAGTGCGCAAGGCTGGTCTCAGAGTCGACTCAAAATGCTCTCTTGTGCTGCCCACTTGTCACATCACCTGTGTTATCTATTGCGTGCTTGTGGGGTGCCTGCCTGCAGTGCGCAAGGCCATGAAGATTGCAGCTGATTGTTGCATCTACACCAATGAGAACGTCAATATGGAGCAGATTGTGTTGGAGGATAAGCCAGCTTCGTGACTACACTCCACATGATAGAAGTCTAGTTTAGAGGCGCCTCACATCTAGATTGTTGCATCTACACCAACGAGAACATCACTCATTATGGAGCAGATCGTGTTGGAGGATTCCTGTCTCTTGACTGCACTCATGTTTGGCAACTGTACCTTGACAACTTGAAGGGAACAGATTGCAGCCGATTGTTGCATCTACCCTACACCAACGAAAACATCAGTATGGAGAAAATCGCATTGGAGGATAGGCCAGCTTCTTGAACCGGAAACTATAACTCATTCATACGCCTTATTGAACTGTCCCCTACAATCACGTGGGCCTGTACAACTTCACGCGGAGCCAACGATACTATGGCAATGTGACTGGCTAACCCATCCCACCCCATCCCACCCCATCCCACCCCACCCCACCCCATCCCATCCTACCCCATCCCATCCCGTCCCATCCCTGGCTGGCTATCATTCCCTGCTGTCACGCATGCCTGTACAGCTTTATGCACAGCCAGTGGCCGTAGACAGCCAATACGAGGACGACAGCTGTCATCGGCACTAGGCTGCAGTAGTAGAGGCTGCACAAAGGGGGGGGGGGGAGGAGGGGGGACGGAGCCAGGGGGGTGGATTGGGTGAGTGGACACATGTGGGGAAGGGCATTGGTTTAGGGATGAACGATGGGGAACGGGGAAAGGCAAGAGAGCTGTCGTGGGCACTAGGCTGCAGTAGTAGAGGCTCCCTAGACAGGGGAGAGAGACAGGGAGAGAGGCAGCGGAGAGAGACAGGGGAGAGAGACAGGGGAGAGAGACAGGGGGGAGAGGCAGCGGAGAGAGGAAGGGGAGAGACAGGGAGCGAGGCAGGGGAGAGAGATGGGGGAGTGTCAAGAACGGGCGACGGGCTTGGGAAGAAGCATGAGGATGCATGAGGGGAGGGGAGACAAACTGATCTTGGATGCAATGGTCAGCAAGAGGGGAGGGTGGGGAGAACAGGAGGGGGCACTACAGAAATAGTGGGGGTGAATTGGGGGGGAGGAGAGGGGGGCTTGTGGGGATGGGGGGCATGTGAAGGGGGGGGCGAGGAGGGGATTGGGGGAGATCGAGGGAGGGACGGGGGAGAGTTGCGAGCGGAGCGGAGACCACTCACAAGTCTTCAAGCGCGACGCCTGGCACTATGCGATTGGTCCACGTGGCGGGGAGAAGCGGCAGCATGACACTGACGGTGGAAGCCGCGACTAGCAGCACGCCTGTACCTGCTATAAGCAGCGGTAGAAGCAACTTATTAGCCATCCGGTGCTGATCCGGCTATAACAGCTCGCGCGTTCACGAATGTAACATTCGCTATGAGGGCTACTGTTCGCACGGCGGTCTACAAGTCCACCTTGTGCGGCGACGGCTTGGACACGTCATCGCCAGATAACTGCCATCTGTCAGCCTACAAGCCTAATGAACAGCCGTCGGAGGAATCGGACCGAAGTAGCTTATTACACTCCTTCAAGAATCGGTGATTTTCGGACCACGATACTTTGGCACTTGCGAAGTGTACTAAGGACCGGTAAGTCGCTAAGTCTTATCTGCTACTAAGATGGTCCCTCAGTGCAAGGGGGAAACTGTGGGCTCCGAGGAGGGTTTCTTGAGTTGACCCTGGGCTGGTATCAGCTGCGTGTCACGACGACGGGCTTCGTTTCGTCTGTGATGCGTGCTCACTGCGGTCATGTTAGCAGAAAGCGAGAGTGCCTTGTGACACGAGGCTCTGTTACAAGCACCAGGTATGTCCCAAAAGTACGGATCCAGGTCGTCATAACAGGTGAAGTACGGTGCCTCGTTTCGCTCATGACTGTTTTCAACCGTGAGACACCGAACTTGACCTCACGAAACGAACAACCGACACACCTGTGAAGCCCGAGCCTGGATTTTCTCGATACAGGTCGACTCACATGACAATTCAGTCAGTGTCAACAAAATTACGTAAACCATAAGCATACAAAATTACCGATAAATTTCTCAGCAGCTACAGTATCCATCAAATTCAGATTCTCATCAAATTTGCTCGTCAATTCAGATTCCTTCTGGATCTGCCCTTGAGATCACTTTTTCCCAGCTCTCCTCGTTCTTCGCTCGGCTTTCAGACCCGTTTGCCGTACCATTGTAGACTGCGGCTCTAATACGACGCGGCTACGCGCAGTGCATGACTTCCAAGGCCACGTTTCCAGCAGCGTCGCGCGCTTTCCAGAGTCTCTGGATCCGCTTCGCTCTCCGAAACTTCCCTGCTTTTCCGAACCAAATCCGAGGCGAGGCGCGGACCTGCTTCTCTCTTGGCACATTCCATCCCGCGGCCGGGAAAGCTGTGTTTGAACCAAAAAAATCGGGGGTTTTCGAATCTTGTCCTCGAAATACCCCAGCTGCTGTAGGGCGAACGGCTGCAACCATGGCGTTTGCGCCTTCGTTATTGTCATATTCGGTAGCAGCATCCTTTCGAGTGAATCTACTGTCACCAGCCGTTTTAGTCACGCGCCCAGTAGGGTCTGAGCGATCGCTTACAAGCTCCGCTCGTTTTTGTCATACGGGTGGATTTGGACCGTCCGGGCTGCGTCTGCGCGCACTGCGAGTGCATGCGGTTTCGGGAGGCATGGTCGACAATAACGAGGGCAATAGCGAGGGAGACAATAACGAGGACGCGGTTGATGAGACAGCTGGCGAGTCGGATGGAGGGAGTAAGGGGGAGAAGGGTTTGAAGAAGGCGAAGAAAGAGAAGGAGAAGAAGGAGAAGAAAGAGAAGGAGGCGAAGGAAGAGAAGGATAAGAAAGAGAAGAAAGAGAAGAAGGGGAAGAAGGAAAAGGAGGGAAAGGAGGAGAAAAAGGATAAGAAGGATAAGGGGAAGGAGAAGGAGAGGAAGAAAGGCAAGAGCGTAGAGGAAGTCGAGGAGGCGGAGGAGGCGGAGGAGGCGGAGGAGGCGGAGGAGGCGGAGGAGGCGGAGGAGGCGGAGGAGCGGGTGATCGTTTCAGAAACGATGCGCAGATGGATCGCAGAGATGGAGGCTGGAGAAGCAAAACCGCCTTTCGGCGAGATGCTTGTGCTCTATAAGGGGGATGGCGGCACGTGGGTGGAGTCGGAGGAGCCCATGGGCAAGGACGCAGAGACGCTTGCGTTCTATAGGGCGGATGACGGCACGGTGATGCAGGCCCAGCAGGCCAGCGACTGGGCTGAATCCACTGACCGTACGTCTCTTGCCTGGGGTTGAACCCATTGCGCTCTATAGGAAGTGGGCGTGGAAATTCTTGTGCTCTTTAGGGCGGATGACGGCACAGTGATGCAGGCACAGCAGGTCAGCGAATGGGCTGAAGCGACTCCTCCCTCTTCTTGTCTCACTCTACCCCGGCCCTACATGGAGCAGAGGAAGAAGCGATGGGCGCTGATTCTGGTGGCAACGAGGGGGATGAGGAGGAGGAGGAGGATGACGACGAGTGGGAGCCAGAGGAAGCCACCTGTGGACATGCGTTCACCTCTCCCCTTGTGCATTGCCTTTCTCTTCTCTCCTCCCCACACGTTCTCCCACGCTACCCCGGCCCTACATGGAGCAGAGGAAGAAGCGGTGGGCGCTGATTCTGGTGGCAATGAGGGGGGTGATGAGTGGGAGTTTGAAGAGGAGGATATGGCCGACGTGGTGGTAAGCGGTGCTGAGCGCTGGTGAGCGGTGGTGGGTGGTGGTGAGTGGTGGAGAGTGGTGGAGAGTGGCAGTGTACTGGGTAGTGGTTAGTTGAGAGACACCGCTGACGAGTGGGAGTTTGAGGAGGAGGAGGATATGGCCGATGTGGTAGTGAGTGCGGTGGTGTGTGGTGTTAAGTGATTGAGGGTGGTGGGGGAGGGGAATCGTTGAGCTGGCAAGGTGGTTTCGCCTGCATAAGAACAGCTTGGAGCCAGGGTTCGGGGTTTGGGGTTTGGGGTTTAGGGTTCATGGTGCTTCTCGAGCTAGCCGAGACGGTTTTATAGTTAAGGTTTAGAGATTATAATTAGGCTTTAGATAACGGTTCAAGGAGGCCCAAGTACAGCTGTAGAAGCCCCTTCTCTCTTAAGGACCTCCTTTCAAGTCACGCCCCATCCCACCTCTCCCCTTCTTTTCCTCCTCCGTCAATTTCTGGCACTATCTCCCCCTATGCTGAGGAGGAGGACCCCGCCAGGCGTTAGGGTTCCGGGTTTAGGAGCCGGTCAGAGAGGGCAGCCCTAGTCCTAGCGCAAGGGTTTCGGGTTTAGGAGGTCCTCCTAGCGCCTCTCCTCCCCCTTCACAGGTGTCAGGCGGAGGGCGTGAATGCAAGCCCTCCGCCCTTTAGGTTGCAGGGTATCTTTGGGAATTCTAAAAAAATACCCTGCAAACTAGCGCCTCTCCTCCCCCTTTACAGGTCTTAGGCGGAGGGCATGACTGCCAGCTCGCCCTTCCTCTCCCCTTCTCGTCTTTTCAACCTGCCAGCCTGGCAACTGTTTGAGTTGGACGGCGGTGGTTTTGTGCTCCAACGGGGCGGCATCGGGGCAGCAGACGGCGCGGGACCTGGCACAGGAGGTGCTGGCTGGCAGGGCCCAACCCAAGTACAGCAGCGGGGACTATGCACTGTAGACCCTATCCTATCCTCCCCCCCTCCCCCCTCATAACCAGCCTGGAGACGGGTTGAATGGAGGAGGCTTCGCAATGAGCTGAGCAGCATGGGGACAGACGCGCTAGACCTGGTGCAGGAGGCGAGGCGCTAGCCGGGCCCAAGTACAGAGGAGACTATCAGCTGTGCACACCTTGTCCTTGTGAATCACACTTTAAACCCCTTCCCTCAAACCTATTTTATCCTCTCCCTTTCTGTATCCAGCCAGGAGACGGGCTGGACGGAGGAGGGTTCATGATGAACGGAGCAGCATGGGGGAAAACAGTGCTGGACCTGGCGCAGCAGGAGGTGCTAGCTGGGCCCAAGTACGGGGGCGACTAACAACTGTACACACCATATCCTTCCCGCCTGTTCCTTCCCCCTTCCCCCCCTCCTCCGTTCTTTATCCAGCCTGGAGACGGGCTGGATGGTGGAGGGTTTGTGATGAACGGAGCGGCATGGGGGAAGACAGCGCTGGACCTGGCGCAGGAGGTGCTGGCAGGGCCTAAATACGGGGGGGACTATCAGCTGTACGGCTTTAAGGTGTATCCGGAGCGCAACTGGATCCGCGTTCGACTGGACAAATTGAGTGACGTGTGAGTGAAGGGGGGAGGTGCGGGGAAAGGGGAAGGGTGGGGGAGGGGGGGGAGAGGGGGAGGAAGGGCCGAAAAAGGAAGGGGAAAGGGGCTACCCAGAGGGCGGGAGCAGAAGTGGATCGGTGTGCGACAGGACAACGCCAGTGGCGTGTGAGTGAAGGGGTAAAAGGGTCAAGGTGAGAGGGAGGGGAGAGGGAGGGGAGAGGGAGGTGATGAGAGAGGAAGGACCTGTATCCGCGTTTGACTCGTTTCTTCTGGACTTCAACGCCCCCACCCCTCCCCCCCCCCTCTTCTCTTCCCCTGCCCGGGCACTCCATGTTTACAAACCCATGCTCTCATCTCTCCCCCTGTGCAGCTACGGCTCCCCCAAGGTGGAGGACATTGACTCTTTCCTCCTCGACTTCAACGCTCTGGTGATTGCTGCGGGGGAGAGGGGCGAGTTGCCCCAGGACATTCAGATAGAGGTGAGGGGGGGAACGGGGTGGGATAGCTTATAGAGGGGATGATCCCTCAGTGGAGTGTTTCAACGCCCTGGTCATCGCTGCGGGGGAGAGGGGCGAGTTGCCCCAGGACATTCAGATAGAGGTGTGGGGCGAGTGGGAAAAGGGATGGCGAGGGGGAGGGATGATGATGGAAGGGGGGGGGGAAGGGGGGCGATAAGCAGGAAATAAGAAGGGAAGAGAGAAGAAGCGGGAATGACCAGTTATACCCCCCCCCCTCTTTACCGCCCTCATGCACTTGCGTCAAATTCCTGTTTCCCCCCCTCTTTACCCGTTTACCCCAGGTCTCTTCTCCTGGTGCGGAACGTGTCGTGAAGGTTCCAGAAGATTTAAATAGGTTCAAGGAGCTCCCGATGTACGTACACTACACGCTGCCAAGTGAAGAGGACAACACGGGGGACAAGAAAGAAGCTAGTAAAGGGGATATTGGTGCTGGAGGGAGCACGCTTGCTAGTGGAGGCAAGACATCTGAAGAGATTCTTTCGTTAGTGGAGGTGAATGAGGAGGAACGTGTGACTGTATGGAGAGTGGCTGATGTGAGGCTAAACAGGGAGTTGTATGGAGGGAAGGGGCGGCCTCTAAGCAGGAAGAATCGGGAGCGGAGGATTAGTGTTCCGTTTTCTGACATCCTGGTTGTGCGCATCTACTTGGACTACTGATCTGCGTGATTGTGCAGAGTTACAATTTCAACCCTGTTGCTTTTCTGTTGATCCACAAAAGATGCTGACGTCTACTCCTTAGGATTCTGTGCATGTTGGTGCACTGAACTGAACGGTGAGCACCGGCGTCTCCTGCGCGAGAATGGCCATCATAGCTGTCCTGCTCTTGAAGAGTCAAATTGATAGGGTTTAGTTTCTATTTTCAATCAGCAGAAAGTTCTGGTTGTCAATGGCTGTCGTTTTTACTTCATAACGTGTCCCAAGCAACCCTACTCGACCCCGCGAAACTAGCGGAAGGAGCTCTGGTAACGCGCCGTGAGTCGCCACGCTCTGGTCATCCAGGCAAAAGGGCTCACGCGAAGCCATTTGTCGTCTCACAGCATTTCGTCCAAGGAAATCTGTAACGCGGCTGATTTCGCAAAACTGAAATGTGTCAGAGCAGTGTTGAAAGTCCTAACTTTGGCGCAAGCGAACTAGGTGATGGCGATGTGATGGGTGATGGATGTGACACAGCCTGAGCTGTTGGTTTGGGCTCTCTATTTGTGAGTTTGTGATGTGAACTGTCTGTGGGAGCTCGGCTCGGCAATTTCAAGGTGGGGAAAGCTGGGCTTCTCCCACATCTCAGATTGCGTTCTGGGGTTGGACTGACCACGAAGTTTAGCCATCCAACTCGCCACGTAAGCGTTGGCATGGCCAATTCCTGACTCGGACCTTGGTCGCACTTAGTCGTGGGCCCACGTCGCAGAAATTGTGGCCGGCAAGGTGCGCATGGCTAAACCTCGAGCCGCATGGCTAGACATTGAAATGTGCAATTCCGACGTGGCGAGTCGCATGGCTAAACTTCATGGTCGGCCATACTTCCTGAACGCGGCCTCAGACATTGAGATAACAGGGAGCTATGTCACTTGGTCTCGTATTTCCAGTTGATGGAGGTGTTGATTTTAGTCGAGTCGTTCCGCTAGTTTTAGCTCTCCTTACCGTCGATGTTTTCTTATCGCTAGGCTTCAGGAAGACATCCTCACCGTCTGTGTGAGCTTATAGCACCCACTGGGCCTGCTTTTGAGTCGACTCAAAAGCTTCCACTAGGCCTTTCGAAGAACGTTGAGTCTGCTCGCATTTTCGGCTGCTGTCGCTCGGCCTCGCGGACCTTTCTGGCGAGAGCTGCGCCTGCGGTCGTTAGCGTGCTACTAGTAACAGGAGTAGTTCTGGGGTTACAGATGGTAACCACGACGTAAACCGTCAGCTCGCGATGGCGAAAGCTGGTCACCAGCACGGCGCTGGCGGCGACAGCAGGCTGCTATCTCTCCCCGACGAACTCCTCCTCACAATCCTCGGCTTCGTAAGCCATTCCTCCGATCGCTCCACCGTCGCTCTCTCCTGCTCCCGCCTCCGCCTCCTCTCGCGACGCACGCCCCACTCGCTCCGCCTCCATTTCCGCACACGCGGAGTGGTGGGTAACGCTCGGGGATGGCTGAAAAGTTTTGACGATTATTCAAGGGTATTTACCCGCATCACGGATCTGACCATGGAGATCAGCGGTTTTGTCAGGAACCAGCTGGTGCCGGCTATTGGAGCGGGCTGCCCGAAATTGGAAAAGCTGAAGCTTGTAGCGCCGTGGGATGACTTTTACACCAACTCTGCTGGATGGAGAAGGCTCGCAAAGCAATGCCCGTGAGTTGTGTGACTAATGAAGAACTACTTTTTTAGTCGACTGGAAGAAAAGCGGACGCCTGTAGCGCCGTGGGATGGCTTTTACACCCACTAGAATGGAGAAGGCTTGCGAAGCAATGCCCGTGAGTAGAACGATCCACGAAGGAATTTAAGCCTTGAATTGACTTACAAGTGACCCTTGATTCGACTCGCCACAATACCTGCTGCTACCCTGCCTTCCCCTCGACTGCAATCCGTTCATTCTCCCACCCCCACCCCCACCCCCTCCCCCCTCCCCCCTTTTTCTTCTTGCCATGGTCGCCCCTCTCCCATTCGTTTAGCCTCTTTTCAAGGCGCCTCAAAAATAGCCCCCTCTCCCATTCGTTTAGCCTCTTGACTTCATAGGAGCTTGATTGCCGAGACGCCCGCTACTCTCACCCCGGCACCATGACCTTGCGGTCTCCACTGCCCGCGCCTCCCTTTCGTCACGCTCCCGCACTATGTGGGCCCCTTTCCCCCTTTCTTGCCTTGCCCCTTGCTGCCCCTCTCTGCCCTCTTTTCCCCTCTTCCCGCCCACCCCCTCGTTTAGGCTCTTGACAACGCTGGAGCTCGACTGCCCATACGCCCGCCGCTCGCATCTGTCTGCGAAGACCATCCTGCCTCCAGTGCACGCCTTCCCTGCCCTACACTCCCTGACCCTCCTCTTCCACCCCACTGATTTCTTCTACCTCCCCCGCTGCTCCTCCCTCACCTCCCTCACCCTCTGGAGCCCCGAACCCTCCACCCTCTCCTCTCTTGCCTCCCACTCCTCCTCCTCCTCCTCATCCTCCTCCTCCTCATCCTCCCCCTCCTCTACCTCCTCCCTTCGCTCCTCCCTTAGATCCCTCACTATCCATTCCGCCAAGCTAGAATCCTCCCTCTCACCCCTGGCCTCCTTCCCCGCCCTCTCCTCCCTCTCCTTCCACTCCTGCAGCATCGACCCGTTCGAGCTCCACTCCCTCTCTCGCTCCCTGCACACCCTCACCCACCTCACCATCCACTCCTGCCCCCTCGTCTCCAGCCATGCCCTCGCTTCCCTGCTTCAAGCCAACCCTGCTCTCGTCTCGCTCTCCCTCCAAGGCAACTCGTACCGTCTGTTCAGTGCCCTAGGCTTCCGCTCCCTACTCCACCTCTCCTCCTCCCGTCTCCGCTCCCTTCGCCTCTCTGGCCTCCCCTCCTTTCGCCCTGGTATGCTTGCTCGCTGCAGCGGCCTGCAGTCGCTGACTGTGGAAGGAGGGAGGGAGGGGGGAGGAGAGAACCGGACTGGGGGGGGAAGGGAAGGAGGAGGTTGGCAGACGCAGAGCGGGTTTGTGGCTCAAATGTCGCTGGAAAGCCTTGTAGGTATGCTAGTGCGGGTAGAAAGGAGGGGTGGGGGGGGAGGAGGAGGAGGAGGAGAGAATGCAAGAGGGGAGGGTGAAGCGGAGGAAAGCGAAGGAGGAGGGGAGGGAGGCGGGAAACAGGAAGGGAGAGCTCGTACAGGAACAGCAGCAGTGGCGGCAGCAGCAGCAGCAGGAGCAGCACCAGCGGTGGCGGCGGCGGCTGCAGCGCCATTGGCTGCAGAAGTGACAGGAGCAGCAGAAGCAGCGGTAGAAGCAGCAGGGGCCATTAGGAACGACGGGAGGGGAAGGTATCTGGACATACGCACAGAGGCAGCAGCGGCGCGTGCGGACCTGATAGCAGCATGTGACGACGTCCTCCAGCTCTTCAAAGCAGCCTGCGAGCTTTTGAAACAAGCACCTGTTGCGGCCCACTGGGCGCGCCATGCACAGGGCATGCGTGCAGTAGCCGAGATTCAGTCCACGGTACTCAAGATCGGGGCTGCTATCTCGACCTGTCGGGCTGTGCGGGTGGCGATCCGCGAGTCGGATGCGGCGATCGGGAGGGAAGATGCGCTGACTGCAGCGTTTGCTGCTGCCACAGCTGCAGGCGTGTTTGTCGACAGGGATAGTGAGATCTTAGGTGCATTAGAGGGCGAGGGTGAGGGAGGAATGGTCCAGCTCGAAGATTTTGATGGCATGCTGCCTGACGATGACTTAGCTGCTGATGGCGCTGATGGTAGTGGGAGAGAGAGGGAGAGGGAGAGGGAGAGGGAGAGTGAGAGGGAGAGGGGTGTGGTTGACACTCAGGCACGGGCTCTGGATACGCTGGATTCGCTGATGTCGCAGCTGGGTGTGCAGAGGGGTGCCATGTTTGATAGCTTCAGGTCCATGCGCATGCCTCGCAGTGCCGAACGACTGGCGGCTGGGGCTGCTGCTTCAGGTGGGGCTGCTGCCGCTGCTGTGGCTACTGCTGCTGCTGGTGCTGCTGTGGCTGGTGGTGGTGCTGGTGGTGGTGCTGGTGGTGGTGCTGGTGGTGGTGGTATGGCTGCTGCTGTTGCTGCTGCTGCTGGTGTGGCTGCTGTTGCTGGCGCTGCCACTGCTGCTGCTGCTGCTTATGCTGCTGCTGCTGCTGGTGCGGCTGCTGCTACTGCTGCAAACGTTGCTGACCTGGCTGATGCTGCTGCTGGTGGAGTGGCTGCTGCTGCTGGTGGTTGGGCAGCAGCATCAGGAGGGGCGGTTGCTGCAGCTGGTGTGGCTGCTGCTGCTGGGGTTGCTGCTACAACTGAGACTGCTGCTGGTGGGGCAGCAGCAGCGGGAGGTGCGGTTGCTGCTACTGCTGGAACAGCGGCAGCAGGCGGGGCGGCGGCAGCAGCAGGCAGGGCTGGAGCAGCAGCAGGGGGAGCCGCAGCATCAGCAGTGCAGCAAGGGGCAGGGGAAACAGCACCTGCATCCCAGCATGTAGAAGGGACACGAGGGGCGGGAGAACGAGCTGAGAAGGTTAAAGGGGATGGAGAGCAGCCAAGCAGCAGACGGCCACCAGACAGGCGAAGGTCGGTAATCAGTTCAAAGTCCAGAAGAAAGTCAACAGGCGACTCCTCGAAGACATCCGTCTCTGGGATTCCTGTCGAAGTGATCTGCCCTCCTCTGGAGTCCTTGAACCTCCAAGGCCTTCACTTCATCACCACTCCTGAGCCTACCTGGCTGCCTGCAACCCTTCCTTCCGCATCCCCCCTCATGTGCCTTTCTCCCCCCGCCGTAGCATCCTCTCTGTTCCCCCCGTCTTCCTGCTTCTCCCCTGCTCCGGGCTTAAGGCTGAGTGCTCGGCCGCAGTCGTTTGAGTCTGTGGCACGGGCTGCAGTTTTCGGGAAGCTGAAGCGACTCACTTTGGTGTGCTGCTCTGGGTTGGGGAAGGAACAGCTGCTGGATTTGCTCCGTGCATGCGTGGTGTTGGAGGAACTTAGCATGCAGAATAATGGGACGATGTCGGATTGGGTGGTAGAGAGAATCAGGCTGGCGATGCTCAGGTGTTTGAATGTGGTGGGATGCAGCGGAATTACTGAAGCTGGCATAGGAGGGCTTCTTGGAAGCTTCCCAAGACTGCGAGAATTGAAGGTCGAAGCTGGTAAGGTCTCTGAAAGGGCCCGGAGGGAGTTGGTCCGTGCTGATGTGGTTGTGAGGGGAGTGCGGCATGTGCAACAAGTGCATTCATGGGCCTGTGGTTTGTTTGTGACGTAGGTAGCTTCTTTTTGCTGGACTTCGTGGAATGTTTAGGGTAGGGGTCCCATTGGGTATAATTCTTTCGATCTGCTCAGGGTGCTTGGTGCAAAAAATGAATTGCTCCAGGTTAGCACGGTGTAGGTGCAGGTGCTCTATTGTATCGTATTGAATAAACGGGTCAGTGTCGTTCATACCCGTCAACGACTCTCGACATTGCCCTCGCCAGTCTGTATTTTCAGCGTGTCCCAAAAGTATGTCCGCCGTACATTCTATACGGTTCAATCTGGTTCCTCAAGGTTCGAAGCGGCGAATCACGGAAACCGATTCTGATCGTGTCGCACCTTACTCCACCGCAGACAGATTTTGTGGGACGCACGCTTGAGACACGCCCATGCTCTTTCCGAACGGCCGAAGGGGTACTTTCTGCACTCTTCTGCAGTCTGTTTGGTGCTATCGATTTCGTTTCTAGAGTGGTGCTTCTTGGTTGCAAGCTGCGAGTGAATGCGTTTCTGAAATGCTGAACCTTGCATCTTCCCCACCTATCAGTCTGGAGCCTGAATCCTGGCTCGCTCCATAATGCCTCGTCGTCTAACACAGAGTCACTCTGTGACCTAACTGTTAGGTTGTTCAGGTCTCCGTTAGTCGAACCACCTAAGGGTACTAGCGTCGGAAATTCAAAGAGTGGACGTGGCGCTCGAGCGATGGCCTTTCTCGGGGCAATTTCTGCGCTCATGTTGAACTTAGACTTCACAGAGCCGGAAAGCAGCCCGAATTGTTGGGAGTCACGCAAATTCGCATGCCTCGAGATGTTGAGCAAATTCCACCCCACTCTGATTTTCACACAAGAAGGTAGGAAAATGGAGCCAACAACCTGAAGAGTTACGTTTCGTAGCCATTGATCCTGATTCGTGCACATTCAGGATCCAAGGAGCAGATCCAGATTCTTCAGAGCGAGTTGAAAGGTATGGCATTCACAGTAATTGACATTATCAGTAAGACATTGTCTTGACATCATCTAAAGAACGCTCAAGGTACAGCATACGAATGGTTTGGATCTAAATGCCAAGAGGCTCCTGGCGAAGAATATTCTGCCATCCTTTATAACCGAGACCAGGTACGGTGCGTGTGTCATCAAACTTCGACAGCTTACGCCAGGCAGAGAGACGGCGGACGTCAGAACCCGAGTTGCCATTGGCAATGGTTTCTACTTGCTTCTTCTGTGTGAAAGTCATGATAAGCATGTCATTGTGGCAGGTTGAGGTGATGGAGAGTGGGAATTTCTGGCTCTCAGAGTCGCCTGATGTGTGTGGAAGCACATCCTGGGGTGCATCCACACCTACAGTTGCCACTTGGGTCAAATTCCGAGTGAGAGGGCTACAGCCACCCGGATTTGCGTTTCAGGCTTATAATGTCAGGATGAAGACAGGAAGCTCCTTAGCAAGAGCTAAAGGAGCGTCACTCCTGTGGCAACACATCAGCTCTGTTCCGCCATCTATTCCTGTGCTCATGTGTGCGAATTTCAATAGGAACAAGGGATCTTCAATTGCAAGGTTCTTCCTTGGAAGCTGGAAGTAAGTGCTCGTTTCTCGAGGAATTTGCTTGCTCTTTGCAATGCTTATGCCCTGATGTTGCTTGTGGCAGGCTGAATGGCATTGAAGGGGATTTCAAAGATGTGTTGTCAATCGCGCGCAAGAAAATCAACAGAGGCCAGATATACACCCACCATCTTTTTCAAGGTCTTGAAAACAACAATCCGACCTCAACATGGTTCGAGTTTCCTCCTGCTCACGTCAGCAGAGGGTTGGTTCCTTTGCAGGTCATGATATGTCCTGCCTTCAAATTGTCAGAAGTGCTCTGGAAATATGTACAGCGGAGAGTGATCCTGGCATCATAGGTTCGCTCCATACTGACTGGATGTTCCGCTATGGCCGTGCACTCAACCCCATCTATTGTGAGGTGGTGATCAACACGTGGGGAGGAAAGCTACCGTCCAGCCACTACCCACTCTATGCCGAATTTTCCCTGCCTAGGAGTGTCCAAGTTGCCCCGTAGTGTGCAATGTGGGATCTTGGGCTTCAATTCTGTGCAAGCTGGTTGATAGTGCACTACTGGCAGAGCTGTAGATTGCACGGCTGAGAGTGGTTCTGGAATCGTAAAACCACTTCACACCGACTGCATGTAAACAGAATGTGCTGCTGACTGCATATCGTGCTGCCGTGCACTCAACCAGATCCATAGTGAGTGGGTGATGGACACATGGGGTGGGGAGGAAAAGTACCATTCTTGCAGAGCTGTGTCCAATTTGCTCAATGGGTCTGTTGTTTAAAAACTAGAGGCTAAAATAGCAAAGGTGGTAAAAGCAGGATGCACGCTAAAAAATAGTACCGGTACCTACCGGCACATGAAAACGTCGCGAAGTGAGAAAATTGTGCCGAGCCAAAATAATTACAGAAATGTACAAAGTGTCGGCACAACCTCTAGCAAGACATCTTGAGACCAAACGTTGCAAGCCTAGTTGATGCTTGCACCACGTATCATTGTAGCCTTGCGCTGAAGTGCAGCCAGCAGGTCATCAAACGATGCAGCAAACTTGGCTACACCATCCTCCTCCAGCTCCTGCAATCATGTGATAGCAAGGATGACAAAAAAATAGGGTAGCCAGCCATCATACCATACCAGCAGCAACTGACTCACCTTCAGCAGAACCTCGCCTACCAAGCAGCAGCTCCCTCCCTAGGATACTCCCTTTCCCCATAATCTCCCCAACACGCATGCATGTGAGCGTGTGTTAGCAGTTGTGAAATTGTGGCTCACCTTGGCAACTTCCTCCATCCACTCCAAGAGCTTCGAGTCGATCCAACACACCATAGAACCACTTCCCCTTTCCCCATTCCACTTCTTCCCTCCTTCCCATAACACCATGAAGAAATGCCAGGATTGTGGCTCACCTTGGCAACCTCCTCCATGTCCACACCAACAGCCTTGAGACGATCCAGCACATCGTAGGCAGCATCCACGTCAGCGTCTACAGTACGCTTCACCTGCAAACATCCATTAGTAAGATATACATGAATGTAATATGTAACATGTAACACATTAGAAGGCATCCCCATCACCTTCCGCAGTGCGCTTCACCTGCAAGCATCCACCACCATATCATGAAAGTAACATGTAACATATCAGATGAAGCATCCAAGGCAAAATTTCCTGTCTCTGCAGCTATGCAGGCAAACAAAACAGAGCAGAATATTGGAGATCGATAAATGCCACAACAAAAGAGCGTGCAGCACAGAAACACACAAATGAAAACAGTTCAATAAACCAGCAGACTATTAACTAATAAACAAATAAAGCAATTAACCCATCACCTTCCTCTGGTCAGCAAAGGCAAGCAGGGTGGTGTCAGGCATGGTGTTAGACAGTGCTCTCAAATTATAGGGGGGCGATGTAAGTGATTATCAATAAGCGTCCCGGATACATTGCACCTCCAATCCCTAATCCGTTTCCACTGACCTTCCCATGGTCGGCAAAAGCAAGCACGGTGGAGTCAGGCATGGTGTTGATAGAGTGACAGCCAATCAGAGCATCGATGAACGTTGTGTCCGGATACGATGGATGTTTCACAGCCATTTGTCCAGATTATTCCTCACCTTCCCATGGTCGGCAAAGGCAAGCAGGGTGGCGTCGGGCATGGTGTTGACAGAGTGCGGGCCAATCAGAGCATCAATGTACTTTGTGTCCGGAAACGATGGATCTTTCACTCCCGTTGACGCCCACAATGGACGCTGCACCTGTGCTCCCAACTGCTCCAATGCCCTCCACCTGCGATGGGGGATAGGGGCACCAGGGAAGAATTTGTACTTAACTAAGTTACGATGGATCTTCCACTCCCGTTGACGCCCATAATGGTCACTGCACCTGCGCTCCCAGCTGCTCCAATGCCCTCCACCTGAGATGAAAAATTAGAGGAAAGGGAAATAATCGAAGGATCAAAGTGGCGCTCTGTATCTTTCACGCCTGATGGCGTGCATGATTATTGCTACTCCGGTCACCTCAGATGGAAAGAAAAGAATACCAGAATTAAATCATTGCATCATGTCTTTCACATCTAATGACATCATGGCACCCACCGTAGTTGTTATTCTGGTCAACTGAGATGGTGTTGAGCATGGCATTTGCAAACTTGACCCCATAATAATTATACATGTAATAAAAGGTAAACTTCATTTCTCACCTGGGTCCGCTGAACTTGGCTTTAAACATGTCATACGCCACCACTGCCTGAGCCACAGCTGCCTTGCCAATTAGTGCTCCGGCCTCGTCTGTCCTTATGGCCTGAAGGAAGCGCACCCATAGGGCGAGTGAATAAGTAACAAGGGGGGTAACAAGGCGGGAGCCAGTACATAAGCACGACGTGACAATAGCCTGCGATTTCCTGCCTCTAGAGATAGTGCTTACTCTGTGTTTATAGCCTGAGACAAAAGGGTGAGGAAAAATCAGCAAACAGACACATAGTCTCATGAGCATGTCAACATATCAACACAAGACCTTTAGCCCGATATACCATTCCATATGTAGACACACATAAAAATGTTCATCTATGTGAGTAAACATGTATGTTTGTTTATAGACAAGTGTCTATACATATACATGTATATATACACGCACACACATACACTGTACTGTCTCAGCCATGGTCACAATACCTTGAGTCGTTTGTCCACAGCACTATCAACCCGCAAAACGAAGAACAAAGCCCCCCTCCCCCGCCCCCCCCACACACGTATGTACTGTCTCACCCAAAGCCTCTTTACCTTGAGGCGCTTGTCCACGGCACTATCAACCCGCGAGACGAAGAACGAGGGCCCCCCCTCCCCGCCTGCCCCCCACACTCAAATGTACCGCCCCTGGCACCGACTCTTTACCTTGAGACGTTTGTCCACGGCACTATCAACCCGAGAGACAAAGAACGAAGCCACTGAAGAAACAGAGGAGAGGTCGACACGTGGCAGGGCTCCTGCTGCTGAGTCAGACGCTGCTGCTGACAGCTCAGATGCCACGTTGGCAGTTGCCACGGCGTCCTCCAGGCCTGCCACGTAGGCCTCCATCACCTCACTGTAGCGAGTCAGCGAAAAGATGAGCTGGAAAGGGGGGGGCGGGGAGGGAGGAGGGGGGGGAGAGGGGGGGAGAGGGGAGGGGTAGGCGGGGGGGGGGGGGGGGGGGGTTGGGAGCGGGGGGAAGAGAGAGGAGGAAGAAGCTAAGAGGCCGGCCACGTTAGCCCCATCACCTCAGTGTAGCATGTCAGCGAAAAGATGAGCTGAGTTGAGTGGGGTGGGAGGGGGGGTGGGGGGTGGGGGGAAGGGAAAGGAGGAAGGGTATTAAGAGGTCAGCCACCAAAGCCTCTGTGGCCTCACGGTACCTAGGGAAGGGAGAAGATTAGCTGAGTGTGTTTGGGGTGTAAATAGGGAGGATGGGGGGAAAAGGTTAGGGAGGGACGAGATGAGGGGAAGTGGGTAAAGAGCTCTCAATGTGTTGATAGGGAATAAAGAGCAGAATGGATGGCAAAAAAGAAGAGGGGGGGAGGAGAGAGGGGGGGGGGGGAGTGGGGAGAGAGGGGGGGGGGGGGAGTGGGGAGAGAGGGGGGGGGGGGGAGTGGGGAGAGAGGGGGAGGGAGGAGAAGATAACTTACTGTGGCGTTGATGTTTTTCCGCCGGCCAATCATCTCTCGAATCGCAGCCACGCCAGGTTCGGTGGCGGGAATCTTGACCATCAGGTTCGGCCGAGCCAGGTCCGCGTGCAGCTCCCGAGCCAGTGCCACCGAACCTGCCGCGTCGTAGGCTAGCTTCGGTGACACCTCAAGGGAGACAAACCCATCGCCTCCTGATGACGTGGAAAGATTTGATTGGATTAGAGATGGTTAAGGATATCAGTTGGTGCGGAAATTTTGAGGAGGTAAAACCCAATTTAATAGTCTCTACAATTTTTGTAAGAGGTCCAGAACTTGCTCACCAACAACCTGTGGCTCTCCACCTCATCATACTCACTACAAGCACTCTCATACTCACAATTAGAAGCGCGAAACAGCTCTTCTAACGAAGCAGCAGCAGTGCCAATGCCTTGCCTCACCATCTCCCAATAGGCACCCTCCACAACCCCCCTCTCCACCTCCCCATAGATCTCCACCTTATACTTCCTATAAGCACCCTAACAAAACCTACCATTGGAAGCACGGAACAGCTCTTCTAACGAAGCAGCAGCAGTGGCGATGTATTGCCTCACCATCTCCCAATAGTCTCCCTCCACCACCCCCCTCTCCACCTCCCCATGGCTCTCCACCTCATCATACTCGCTACAAGCACTCCAAAACTCACCATTAGAAGCACGGAACAGCTCTTCTAACGAAGCAGCAACGGTGCCAATGTCTTGCCTCACCATCTCCCAGTATGCCCCCTCCACCACCCCCCCTCTCCACCTCCCCATGGCTCTCCACCTTATACTCCCTATAAGCACCCTAACAAAACCTACCGTTGGAAGCACGGAACAGCTCTTCTAACGCAGCAGCAGCGGTGCCAATGTCTTGCCTCACCATCTCCCAATAAGCCCCCTCCACCACCCCCCTCTCCACCTCCCCATGGCTCTCTGCCGCTCCCCCCCCCAGAAGCACCCCCTCGCGATACAAGATGTTCCTGAAAAAGGTGGGGAAACAAAAACAGTAGACCGGGCAATGAACGGCGTCAAGACAAGCGACCTTGCCATGGCCCACCGCCGCCCCTCCCCCAGAAGCACCCTCTTACGGAATAACGAGGGGGGAAATGGTAATGGGGGGAATGGTAATGGGGGGAATCACCAGGATACAAACATATGGCTCTCCACAGCTCCTTCACCCAGCAACGCCCCCTCACAAAGCAACATATTTCTCATACACGTCTGCCCCGCTTGTCACCAGAGGCCTGCTATGTCTCCCCAATACACTCATTTCAACAGCCAGGTCTCCCAAAAGTGCTTACCGGAGCTGCGGGTCGTACACGTCCGGCCGGCCCGCTTATCAGACCCCCTAGCAGACCCACTTATCGCCATGAGTCTGCTATTGCTATAGAAGCCTGCTGTTGCGCCCCCAATACACTCAATTCGAGAACCACGTGCCTTACCAGAGCTGCTGGTCGTACACGTCCGTCCTGCGTATAGCAGAAGGCTGTTCCCCCCCCCCCCCCCCCCAAAACTGCTTACCGGAGCTGCTGGTCGTACACGTCCGTCCTGCGTATCGCCTTCTCGAAGATCTGCAATATGCCGAAACACATCCAAAATTTCGGGTAAAGATGAAATCTCCATGTGGCAAAGATGAAGACAGCTCCAAATAATCCATGACAATGGACCTAACATTTGCACACTTGAGACACAGTTTCTTGCACACAGAAGTGCAAGAATAGTATTAGTCTTACGGTGGGGTTGCTGGTGATGCCTCTAATGCCACGTCGGACGAGCTCCTTCAGATGACCCGACGCCACCCAATCACGGGTCAAGTTGTCGATCCACGCGGATTGTCCTTCCTGCAAGGAAATACACGCGTTAGATTATTGAATACACCATCTCCACGGGTATAAAAATTCGGTTCAGGATATGGACTGACGAGCTCCTTGAGATGGCATTCACGCGTTAGATTATCCATCCAAGACTGTCCCACCTGTAAAGGGTGGAAAATACGCGTTATAGGGAGATTGCTGTGGAGCAGACTTATACAAGGCACAGGACGAGCTCCACCCTAGGTAATCGCCAATAGGGGCTGCCCCTCCTAACACGAAGGATCCGCGTTATGAGAAGGTAAAAAAGGGGGATTCATGATATACACTTTTGAAAAGGTGAAGACTGAACGTGTACATTCGTGTAAAACCTTCATAAAAAAAAGGCGGGCGCACGACAGTGAGCGATCACACCGTACCTTTTCATGCACTTTAATCTATGCATTTTATTCCGGCTAAGCAAGAATCTGATCCAGAGCTTTATCATCCGAAAATAGTACGACGGAATCTAGTCTATCCATCACCCTCCGTGAGCTTACCTTGTCAAAGAGCTCCGTGAGTCTGTTAGGAGGCTCTGGTGGCAGCAGCGAAATCTTCGCTAGAACGGCCTTCCCTTCAATCACACCCTCCTTCTCAGCGAACGCCGGTTGAGATTCCGTTTTATTCTTCGTGGCAGGCTCTCCGCGCGCCACGTGGCTCGGATCCGTGGCGGTCATCACGACCACCGAGCGTCCTCCTGCCATACGCCTGCTGACGTGGAGCTGACGTGGATACCCTGTGCCGCCGCCATGGTTGTTACCAGTTGCACGCCAGCTCTGGTGCGCCTGGGTGGAAAATCGTACCGACGGTGGAGATAACACATTCGCGCTGAGAGCTTGCGACAGCATGTTGATAGTGATATTATCGACGCTATAGTACTCTGGAAAGAAACTACGGAGAGCACGGAGCAGCAAGAAGCGATATACTCCTATTCTATGGATACTTTCTTGGTCGTCCAAATCGGCAAAGAAAGCTGCGGAAAACAGCCTCCTGACTGCGCCGAGATGAAGGCTGAAATAGAAGTAGCAAACTTCGAAGGACGCACCGCTAAGATGGCCAAGAGACTCACTCGGTAGGCGCCAGTTGCGCGGCGCTTTATTCACTCTACTCCTGGTACACGTTGGCAGAACTTTTGCCATCATGGTCGGTTGTCAGTTGGCTGAATGCTGCAGCGCGGAGCGAGTAGAGAGCTGCATGCCGCCGCATGCGCTGTTGCCATGCTGCAAAAGTAAACCATGCATGGCCGACAATGCTGTCGCGCCATTGCCGATGACGACGACGCCCAAACCGACATTGTAAAGAAAAAAATCAGCAACACATGGCCGACGGACGGACAGACGGACTCTGCATGTTGGGGTTTCCAAATTTCCACCTCATCCCAAGCCAAGCAAAACCAGCTGCGAAACCAGCTCTTGGGGTTTCGCCATTACGAAAACTTCTCGCGACCTTCTCGTCTCTGTTACTTTGCAACTTCGCTCGAGGGATCGCTGAGTGGGATGTTACGAAGGCGCGTGTGCGAGTAGCTTCGTCTAGTTACAGAGGTGGTCCAGGTTCAACTGGAGAGGGGGGAAGGTAACACGAATCTTAAAGCCTTCACACCACCACATAGAAACTAGAGCTGTAGCCGTAGATCTGGCGCAGCGAGTGAAGGAAACTCGACGAGTCGACGACTCGGCTCAGCAACCAACCCCATAGTCTATTATCGCTGCATACCTTGTCTTGCATACCTTCTCGGAGTAGAGCTTCTTAGGCATCCTAGTAACAGCCCAGCTGCCAGCCCGAGAAGGCGGAAACGGTATAGGCGCGCGAAAAGGCGGAAAGCGCGCGAGAAGGCGGGAATTTTTCGCGCCGCTATCAGTTCTCATTCTCAGCAACCTAGTTTCAAAACCGCTACTTGGCGTGTGAGTATGGCTAGGGATGCGTCAGGGGATACCGTGTCCTCAGCAGGACCGTCGTTAGGATCAAAACCAGCAACAGCTTCTCACAAGCGCATCGCGACTTATACCGAGTTCTGGCCGTTTTACCTCAAAGAGCACAGCAAGCCAGCCACTCGTTTGTGGCACACCGCGGGGACCCTCGCCGCCGTCGCTTGCGTCACATCATCTGCAGTCACACGTAACCCTAGGTTCCTCCTCCTCGCCCCTGTCGTGGGTTACGGCTGCGCGTGGTATTCGCATTTCTTCGTACAGCGTAACAAGCCGGCGACTTTTCGCTACCCGCTCTGGTCACTCTATAGTGACTTTCGGATGGCATTTCTTATCGTTACTGGCCGGCTCTCCTGCTGCTAATTAGGAACGCTTTTTCCTGGTGACCGGGTTTAGGGTTTCACCTCAAAAGACGCACCCAGTCCCACCTCGATTTTTCTGAAAGTCGCCTCGTTTCTCGGATGTTTCTTCTCGCGGATGACTTTTCCTGTTTCTTCTATTGCTCCCGTCCCCCCCTTCCACTCCGTCCTTTTAAATGGCCGTGTCTTGCGGTGCGGATCCGCTGGTTGAAAGGATGGGTGGGTGGAAAGGATGACATGCATTAAGGGGATTCAACTTTCGATTACGGTACTCTGTTTTTTTTTTTTAGCACCAAGTTTTGTTGTACAGTCAGCTCCTGTAATGAATGTACAGTTCAAATGTTCTTTCCTGTCCAGCTATTTCCTGCACCAGCCTTTCTTCAAACTCCCAAACCCTAGGCATGGAAGCCGAGGGGTCATAGCGGGCCCTGTTTCTTCGGGTACTGGACCTCTGTTCACCCCTCATTGCTCCTTGCCTTGTTCTCTTGTCCACGAAAGCCAAACGGTCATGATAGGAAGGGCTCTCATTTCCTTCCTGTCCATTAATAAACCTCTTCACCCCTTCGTTTCTTATGTTGTTATCCTCGCCCCCTCCCCTGTTCTAACATCCAACTCCCTTCTGAGTAGACTTAAAAGCACCCTCGTGCTCTGTCCAGATAGATAGATAAGCAGTTTTACAGCTGCTATTATACAGCACCCATCCCTCTCACACATGCCACTTACCCTCCTCCACCCACTATCTACCTAGGCCTCTACCCCTCTTATGGCCTTCATGTTTGTGCAGGTGAGGTATGTGAGGCTTTCTCTCTAGGGAGGATGGTGAGAAGCACAGAATGAACCAGATGTAGAAAGCCGAATCATAGGTAAATAAAGAAGGACAAACAGGGCTTCCCTAGACCCCACCCGCTCATTCACCAACAGTAAACATGCTACCGTGATCCCAAATGCGCTTATTTCCCAAGGTGAAGAGCCACACCTCGAGGCAGAGCAGTGCTTGTGCCGTTGTTGCGTATGTGATCATCACACATAAAAGTGCAGACATCAGCGCTATGCATGAATGAAATTAATGGGATGGGTGTAGACTGATACACCCACACTGATCGAGCTTTTTACCGAAGCCTGTTTAGGTGGCCTTGCTGATTCCAGCAGCCTTCTCAGCATTGTCAGCTTGCACCAGGGCAGCCTTGAGCTTATCCGTAAGCTGAGTCAACTTCTTGTCAGTGATAGCCTGGCTCTGCTTTCCCTTCGCCAAACTCGCCTTCGCGTCAGCAACCGCCTTTTCCTTCTTCGTCTGGTAATCGCTAATCGATTGCTGCGCGTCGACGACAGCCGCGAACGTGTCGTCGTACACCTGGCGGGCGACGGAAACTGCGGCTTTCGCGTCGTCCACCGCCATTTGGAAAACACTCTCTCCCTGCGGACCCAGCGTAACCAGATCGTTCAATTCCTTCCGCGTGCGGGCCAGCCGCGCCTGCGCGCGCTGATCTTGCGCCACCATATCCGGAAACACCTCCTCAACGGATTTCCGCAAGTCCTGCGCTTCCGCGAGTGCAGCTAGCGTCGCCGGCTCCGACGGGTTTTCATTCACCGCCTTTTGCGCGTCCGCCTCAGTCTGCGCAGCCTCTGCCACGACGACCTTCCACTCTTGCAGCAGCGCGGACGTCATGCTCGCGCGCCGAATCGCGTCGCTGACCGCCTTCTGCGCCGCCGGGATCTGCGGGTGCTTCGACGGGTCCGCCTTGAAAGCCGCGAGATCCGCGACGCGCAGAACGAGGATCTTATTCGCGATGTCGAGGTCGTACTGCGCGTCGGCGAGGCTACCATTTACGTCGGAGACGCTTGAAACGAGGTTGTCGAGCGTCGGATCCGGGCCCTGCAGGTCGATCAATGCTTGAGTGGCGGCGGCTACCTCGTCCGCGTGTTTGGCGGCGTCCGCTTGAGCGACTTTCAGGTCCGCCGCCGCTTGATCTGCGGCGGCGCGCAGCGTCTTGGCTTTCGCCACGAGGAACGCGCTTTGAGCGGCCGCGGATGCGGGGGAAAGAGCGAGAAGCGCAAACAGGCACGCCAGGAGAGCGGCAGAGAGAGCGGCGCGTGAAATCGGCATGGTGACGATCCAATCACAGCAGTGCTGTGCCGAAACACCGTGATGGAAGGGTTGGCGGCACTATCAGCTGGACCCGCGGAAGTGTTCGCAGGCGTAGAAAGTACTAGATTTCTAATAGAAATTAGCCAACTGGCTTCTGTTCAGAACGCAAGTGGGAGACGATGCCTTATTGCTTATGAGAGTGAGATGGCAAAAGGCACGATCTAAGTACCACGGACGATAGGGACTTGGACTCGCCAAGGACTCCTTGGGGGTTTGGGAGTTCAGATCGTGGGGCGCGTCGCACTCAACATAGGGTGGCATAATTTTTTCATCTGCCCTCCAGATGCCAGAGATAAAATGTTCGAGAATCTTCTATAGCAGATTCGGGAGTGTGTGCCTTTCGCTGATCCACAAGGGCGCTTATCAGACCAGTTGAATAGTTCCCGACCGACGATCTCTGTAGTCACCCAGGGTAGGGCAAAACATGATCTTCGCAGGGGAACCCAAATGTTTGGGTTTCTTACGACAGCTAGCTCAAAAACACAGAGCGTGTAGAGCTGTCAACTCGTTGCCTCCTATGGTGGTGTAGACGACGAGCTTCGCATGTAGACTTTGGAGGGCTGCATGTGTTTGAGTGAGGCATTGTGAGATTGCGGCTCCGTTTTTGCGACTCGTCGTCGACATGAGGAAAGCCTGTTGCAGGGAGGAGTTGACCCCTGGGCGACCACACTCGCGACAAACTTCGCACCGCATGCACTGTGTCGTGAACTGAAGTTGAAACTTTCGATGCGAGCGAGGATGATGTCTCCAGGTTCATATGACATTGGAAATCATGTGAGGCGATCTCGAGATCAGCTGCCACACAGATTAGGGCGTGTCACTGAAGTACATCCGATTGCGGTTCGCAAAGATGTTCTGCGTTCTAAAACGGTCAAATAAAAATCCGGAGCGGTTTAGTAAGGTATTTTGCCAAAACGATTTTTGGTGACCCGCCCTTAGGGCGTGTCGTAAGTGTGATGAAAAAAACTCTCGTTATTGTTTTCTGGTGCAGCTCGGTCTAAAACATTCAAGTCAGAGCCCTGTACAACGCAACTCAGGAAACGCTCTGAGGACCTCCATTCCCAGGCCGGCAGGATGCCCTTTAAAAACGGGAGAACGTCACAAACTGAACCCGGAGTTCGTGTTTCTTCGCCTTCCACGCTACGTACATGGCTCGAAAAGCGTACCAAACCTGGCTCGTTTTAGCCCGACTCGCAGCTGAATGGCTGGTGCGGCTCGCAATGTGTGAACTCCAATGCCAGTTGGAAAAAAGGCCTTCTCGAAAATTCGCATCGCCCCTCTCACGGGCACCTCTGGTAATTTCTGTAGGTTCTTACGAGGAAGTTCCTTTTCCCTCACAAGAACCTCTTAGTCTTGCCTTCACCACCCAAGTCGCCCCATGGAGTGTGTATGGGATGGGGGAGGTTCTAATGAGTTTTTTCGAGCCGCACAGGGACCACTCGCTGATGGTGTCTCTCGGATGTGCAAAGATCCAACACCTGGAGGAATTTGGCCCTTCTCGAACACTCTCGACTGGTAGCTCTGGCTCACTCTCACTTGGCTTCCCATGGCCTTTTCCTCGGGCCTTCGAACAGTACCGACCAATGACAATCCGATACAGTACACCCGCGTCCGCGCCCTGTTATACTCATCGTCTCGGTTGTTTCTGAGGTAGAAGGTCGCTCAAAGACATATAAGATCAGGGACCACCCTTCATAGCAGACATCCAAGCTTAGCCTTCTCAATAGTACCGTGTCACGCGAACTCCGAGCTCCATAGAGCTTGTGAACCATTCTATTTCGTAGACTTCGGAAAGCCGTCAAGCGCACTCCACCTTCCCGTTGCTGTCACATAACCGAAGTTCTAGCGCCTGAAAGACGAGCACTGCCAGCGGCAGTTCAAGTGACGGCGCAACTCGCACGTGCAGTCTGCCAGACCAGTTTCCGAGTTGCAGAATCACTACTACCATCATTTTTTCGAGTTGTGAAAACAATAGTTCAGGTTTTCACCACACGACGCGGAACAACCGCATTGCCGCCATGGCCGCCCGTCGTCCTCTTATCAAGCCCGCCCTTCTTCTCCTCCTCGCTCTCGCTGCTACAGCTTCCATTTCAAACCCTAGAATCGTCGCCAGCGCGCAGAACCTGAACGCCGCACAGGTCGCTTACCTCACTTCTAAGGCCAAGACGCTCCGTGCGCAGGCCAATCAGGCGAAGGCTGACTTGGACAAAGCGCAGGGGGTCCTGGACACGCGACTGGCGGACGAGCAAGCCGCGGCGAAGAAATCGGCGGACGCGGACGCGGAGGCGGACGCTGCCATGGCGGATCTGAACGGGAAGAGGGCGGCGCTGGAGCAGGCGAAGCAAATGCAGGAGGTCGCGCGACAGGCGGCGATCGACGCGAAGCAGACGACGAAGGAGGAGCGCGAATATTACGACGATCTCGACTCGCAAGCCCAGGAGGCCCTATTCGATGAGGCGGAGGCCGCGAAGGATATTATCGAGGCGCAGAATCGTCTCGATACGACGAATCTGATTAGGGACGAGCAGACGAAGATCGCCGCGGAGGCCCTGGCCGAAGCTACCAGCGCGGCGCGGGCCGCGGCGAGGCTTGGCACTCCCGAAGCGAAGGCGTACCAGACGGAAGCGTATAACGTCAAGCTACAATCGGATCGAATCTTGGTGGCGGTTCAGAAGCAGGCGGCTAACGCGGTGTACCGGGTTGACTCCCGGACGGTCGAGCACGGAAATAAGGTTCAGGACAAGTCCGAGACGCGCAAGGCGGCTGACGAGCAAAAGCTCGTGAAGGAGAAAGCGGAGAAGGACGAGAAGGACTCATTGGTGCTCTATCAGCAGAAGATTAACAGCACTAAGGCGGCAGACGCGGACGTTAAAGCGTCGAACACGATTGCGCAGCAGAAGCTGGCCGCGCAGCGCACTGCGAAAGCGGCGCTTAATACCAAGGTGGCGCTCCGCTCGAGCCAGGAGAAAACGGTCGGGGCGCTGACGACGCGGTTCAACGCGATGAAGGGGAATGCGGATGCCGCGGAGAGCGATGCGGTGAAGAAGGGAGTGAAACTGGACTAGTAAACTTGACCCTTCATGCCTCCGGGCTTGTGCTTGTGTTGTGAATGGTGACGTTGGCGAAAGGTTGGTTTGTTTCCAGTGGGGGCAGCTGAGTCCCGGAGGAGCAATTTCCAGTCCGCCCACCAACGGATGGGCTAATAAAGAAAGCTCCTGGGTTTTCCCGGTGTACTTTCCATGTAGGACTCAAAGCTGCCAGCGGATTTCGTGATTCATGAGTCGATGTTTGTGGTCTACTTATTTCTCCAACCATCTTGTTCCCCCCTCCCTCGGACGTTGATAACTCAGATGCGAGAAATTGTTTCATTCTTGTACTCCATTTCCTTGCACCGACAATCTTCCACCCTGATGTGAATATTGATTTTGCGGAAATGCGCGCTGCGTCCAACATTTCTGGCGCATAAATTCTTTGAAATGTGTGAAATTGGGCGCGAAACAATCGGCGTGCCAATACAGCAAACGGTTTGTAGGCGATCCCGTTACTCAGGTATCGTCCAAGGTAAATGATGGTACATAAATACAACTTCCATTTTATATACGCTATGCACTAGAAGAAGGCCTCTACCTTTTCAGTACAGTATATCGAAGGCTCTCAAGATACTATCCCAATCAGCCTACAAAAGGGCACCAACAGCAGCAGCAACCAGAGTCATCACAAATGCTGCCACACCAGCAACTCCTGTACGTGCCGCCCCCTTGTAAGTCATAACACTTGGGTTGCTTTTAGGCACAGGCTCAGAAGCCCAGGGTGTGCCAACATCCGGAGCCGGAGGCTCGTGTGCGGCACCGGTGATATAAGGAAGCGGAGGATTCTCAGGCACCGGGGGGAGATTAGGATCCTCAGGAAGAGGGAACCACTGGCAAGCGTCGGTTGCCTTGCCTTCCAACGGGCGGCCTATAAAGGAGCCGTATGTCTTTGTGTCGACAGAGCCGTAAGGGCAGTCCTTAGGGACGTATAACGGGTCGCAGCATGCAGGTTGCTCGGGGAGCGCGGCGGGGCCACTGTAGCAGTTTGCCTGTAGTGGGGGGCAGATGGGAGAGGGGGTTTGGGAAGCGAGAAGAAAAAGTGTGAGGGAACTAGGGAGGCAGGACGGAATAAGAAAATGGGGGGAAAACGATATAATAATGATGAAGTGATAGGCATATCGGCAGGCTTCAGAGAATCAGGGGCGGTGAGGAGTGTGACTAGAACGGGGATCAGGAAGTGGGGAAAAACGGCAGGCTCCCATCTCTGCTAATAACGAGGCCAGGTATGCCCACCTCAGAGACGATGAAGTTGACGTTTCCAACGCCCAGCTTGCGCACGAGCGGAGTGAATAGGCGGCCCAGCAGCAGCTCCTTGGTGGGGAATCCCGCTCCCACTAAAACAGTGCCGACTGCAGGCGAAAGGGTGGGGGCGAGGAGAAAGGAAAGCAAGAGGGGAAGGATGAGGGGAGTGAAGAAGCGGCAAAGGAGGAGAAAAAGGCGGGGGGGGGGGGGGGGGGGGGGGGGAGGTGGGGAGAACAAGGGAAAGGAGCGCGAGTGGGGAATTATGAGGGGACACAGGAAAAAGAAATCGAGGGAAATTAATGGCAAGATCAGAGCACCATAGAGTACTGGAGCCAGAAACATAAGATATAAGATAGAGCACTCACGCGAGACGTCTTTGCAGTATTGAAACACTTCTTGCGCGTATGTGGGGCACACACGGAGCGTGGGTCTCCCGACCTTCGAGAACACGTAGTTGCCCGAATCTGCGGGGGTGAGCAAATAGGGGAAAATAGGGAGTGATGAACAGGCAGTTCGAAGAGCATGAGTGTACTACCCCCCATGTATTTCCAGGTGCCTGCAGATGTAATGTAGCGTTCGGGCATGGGAGGAGAATAACGGAGACCGTAAGGGACTGGTTCCGCTTGTTACTGGGAGTGGGTTCGCGAGCACGTAATGGCTCGCTAGCTACTGGGAGTGTGACACTAAAAAGAGGCAAAGGCTGGTACTAGAAACGCACAGAAAGCAATTAACTGTAGCGTGATGAATCATTCACTCGTACGCTTTAAGCACGCGACCGACAGACGTGAAGACGTACGTACCCGGGTTACAGGTGAGCGCGCAGAGGAGCTGCTCGAGATGAAACTGGCAATCTTCAAAGCCGTAGAGAAAGTCACACGCCTGGAGACGAGATGGAAAAGAGGGTTCCGGGTATTGGGAGGGGCGGGGGGGGCGGGGAGGGGGGAAATGGGGGAGGGGGAAAATTGGGGGGAGGTGGAAGAGAATATGAGCAACGTTACCCAACCGCCGACCTTGTTCTTAGGCCCTAGAGGCGCCAGCAGCTGCTGCGTGATGGTTGGCACGTTCGCCGACATAGTGCTTGCGAAGCTTACCGTTACTCGCTCGTCGCACCATTTCGCCAACGTACCTTGACTCCAGAGTAGTCGACTTCGTTCATCGGCCCGAGCGGCGTCAGCAGCTGCGGCATGATAATGGTTACATTCGCCGACACTCCCGCGAGCGCGTTTTCGATTTCCGCGCAATCCGTGCAGCAGGAAGCGGCAGCGGCGTCCAAGCAGCGGCGGTACGGTACTGTTGGGAGCGATGGCGGCTGCTTCGTCAACGGGCAGAGCGGATACTGCTGCGCCGCGGCTGTACGCGCTAGAGAGAAGACGAGAGGGATGACGATTAACGCGACGGCGAGAAGGGAGGAATGCGCGTGGCGTTTCATAGTGACGAGATGGGGTCCGAGAGGAGATAAGCTATGGATGGTAGGAGAGCGCTATTGCTTTCGTGCTATTCTGTTTGCGGTGGTGGTTGATAAATTTACTGTGGTACGAAGCTGAGGGCGCCTGATGCTAAAGGCAGAATGACATGAGCGGTCGACTAAGAGGAAATGGGCTTGTCTAGCGTCACATGAGGTGCAACAACGTCGTAGAATTTGCTGTGCGTGCTTCATACACTTGCACGCGCATGGGTGTTACAGGTTTGAATATTTGGGGCGGAAAGCAGGTGGGTGGGAGACGGGGGGACCCGGGTGGGACTCGGAAGCATGGGAGGGTGAAAGTCCTGCTTCGGGTTTGCGTGCTTTGCTGCGGCGAGACAGAGCAGAGTGGAAATGTGAGGCAGGTCGCGTCGCGCCTCATAGGATGGAGGTGGGGGCTGGTTGGTGGTGCTGCTAACCGCGCTGGTCAGTGCGATGCGCTGTTCGCAACTCCGGCCGACACGAGTTAGTCAAGCAACGAAGATTTGCGAGGACACATCTCAGTCACATCACATTGTCATGGATAGCTGGTAACCGTTCGCCGAACAACGTTGCACCATTTTGCGCTAAACATGCCCACCACCCAAATCAATATCGCGCCAGGCGCTTTACCAATAGAAAATACCCATGGGCCGTCGCGGGCGCAAAGCTCAGTGACGTGCCGTCACCCTGTACGCGTAAAAGCGATCCTCACTGCAACAAGTAGGCAAAGAGCACTCCTGTCTTTAATGATATGGCGACACCCCATGCTTCATATTCTATCTAAGGCTTGCGTAGAGAAAACTACATATGGTATTGGAGTAGAACCACCTTCAACATAGCATAACAGTATAGATTGAATCGGCCACGCAACAAAGACAAATACCTAAAAAACAAATCGTCAAGGAACGGATATATGAATACCTCGTATCTACACCAAAGATGACTTAGACCTACGCCCTTTAGGCGTCTTATCTGAATCCGACACTATCTCCTCCTCCATCTCCGTTTCCTCCAACCGTGGTAACGAAGGCCTCCAAAACATCCTTCTATCATCGGCATTTAGATGCCCAATCGCCCCCCACCCCTGCGCACCTACAATTCCCCTCTTCTTTTGCTCCTCCTCCACTCTCCTCAGCATTTCCACTGGATCCGTCTCGTCTTCTTCCCCCCCATGTGAAATCACAAGCACATCCGCTGAATCACCCCCTCCTCCTCCTTTCCCCTGCCCCCTTTTGCCTGAGCTCTTCCACAGCTTTTCAACTCTCGATAGAAGCACGCGGGGGGAAGGGGGCGGCACAAACGAAGCTGACGCTACAGCTGCTGCAGCAGCCGACGCTACAGCCGCTGATGCTACAGCCTTTTGAGACGTCTCTCTAAACGCTGCTGCCATTGCTGTTGCCGCGCGCCCAGCTGCCCCTCCTGCTGCTTTCCAATCCCCCCTCCCCTCCCCCTTCCCATCACCTCTCAGAACCGGCTCTTTTCCGTAAAGCGCTCCCCCATCCTCTTCCCCCTCTTCCTCCTCACCCTCCTTCGCCTCCATCGCCTCATCCCCCTCCCCCTCGTCCTCCCCTCTCCCCCCTTTTCTCCCCTCCCCCGCTCGTCGCCCCACTGGCAACCCCTTCGGATGCGCCGATTTGGGCCGGGAAAACTCCTCAACAATTTTATCAAACTCGCAGTCAACAAAATTCAAACCAGAGGTCCCGGACTTGCGAGAGGACGTGCCCGGGCGGGAGGAGAGGGAGGTGGCGGGTCGGGATGAGGTAGTCCCCGGTCGAGAGAGGGTATCCCGGCTCATATTGCGGCTCATGAGCCCATGACCCGGGGCCTTGGGGGTCTTGGGGGGCATGCGGGCAAATGCCTCCCCCTCAGCAGCACCAGCAGCAGCAGTGCCATCATCACCAGCACCATCGGCACCCGTGCCACCACCACCAGCAGAGATCGCCTCCCAGAACCCCGGGTGGAACCCATCCTCGCCTATGCTGCAACTCCTCTCCGTGCCTTCATTACTACTCTCCACTTCCCGTCGCCTCCCCGACCCTCCTACACTCTCAGAAGCCACGCTTTCAGAAGCCACGCTGTCAGCCCCCTGAAGATCCCTGCCCTCTTTCGCTCTCTTTTCCTTGTCCCTGCTTGTTCTACTGCTCCTCTTGCTGCTTTCCTTACTGCTTTCCTTCCTGCTTTTTTCTCGCTCCCTTCTTCTCTCTCCAGTCGACCCACTCTTGCTTGTGCGAGACGAACGCTTCTTTGCCTCATCCTTACTCCGGCTCCCCGCCTCCCCATCCCCCTCCTCTTCCTTATCCTTCTCCTTCTCCTTATGCCTGTCCTTACTCCTCACTCTCTCCCTCTCTTTCTCCTCTTCCCCGTCCCTGCCTCGTGCCTGCTCCCTGTCACCACTCTTAGACTTGCTGGTGCTGCTGCTGCCACCCTTGCTTCTACCACCTTCCTTTTCCTTACTCTCACCCTTGCTTTTGCTTACTTCCTTGTGCCTGCTACTACTGCTTCTGTGCTTCTTACCCCCATCCTTCTCATCCACTCCTCTCTCTGCATTCCCACTAGCCATACTATCTTCAGTAACCGATCGGGACACCGACTGCTTTTGAGTCGACTCAGAAGCATTCCCACTAGCCATACTGTCTCCAGTAACAGACCGTGAGACTGCCTCTGACTCCCTCACCTCTTCCTCACCCCCCCTGCTGCTGCCTCTGCTGCTCGCTCTGCTGCGTGTTTTGCTGCTATGTCTGCTGCTGCTGCCTTTGCTGCTCTCCTTCTTCTCTCTCAGCTTCCCCTCTCCTTTTTCGCCTCTTTTCTTTGGTTTTGGAGGGATACCGGTAGCAGGACAACTATCAGTTGCAACAGCAGCAGCAGCCGCAGCATCTCCATTCTCGCCCCTCCCTGTTTCCCCGGCCTCTTTTCCCTGCTCTCCTCCTCCCCCACCACCCCTCGCACCATCACCCACTCCCTCACTCGCTCCCTCACTCACTCCCTCACTCTTTTTCTCACCCTCTCCCAGGAATATAGAAACATCCCGAGGCAAAACGGCTTGCGCCAGAGGAGAAGCCAGGTCAAAGCTGCTTCGGCGCGGAGCTTCGGTGGCTAGCCGAATGTACCCAGCTTCGGCACCAGCTTCGGCAGGGGCGTGAGGTTCGGAACCTGCCCGAGGCAAGGCTACAGGACTGGTTGGGATCTCAATGGATATGGCCTGCTTGACTGGACGCTCTCCTGCACGGTACATCTGCTGTACATCTGCTCCTTGGCTCCCCCCTGCCTGTGGCCCTTCCCCTGCTTGCTGACTTGACTCCCTACCGGGCTGCTGCCCGTTCTGCTGCCCGTTTTGCTGCCCGTGCTGCTGACTGTGCTGTCCAGGAGCTGCTATATCTGTCCTTGTCACGTCTTCCAGCACTCCTGCTGTCTCTTGAGCTCCTCTGCTACTCACGTCTCCTCGTCCCACTTCACTTGACTCCGCAGTGAGGCCTTCTGTTTCTTCTGCTTCTTTTGCTTCCGCCCCTGCTCCGGCTGCCATTGCTCCCGCTGCCATTGCTCCGGCTGCCACTACTGCTCCCGCTGCTGGGCCTCTCGTTATCTCGGCTTCCTTTCCTCCCCGTGCTGCTCTGGCTGCCATTGTTTCCACTGCACCTCCATCGCTTCCGTTTTCTGCTCTTCCTGCGGTTTCCCTTGCGCTCTCAGCAGCCAAGGGATTTGCGAGCATGAGTCGGTTCATAAGCCCTGCAGTGACCCCTTCGCGGATTTTCAACCGGGCAGAAGGACTTCTCAACGGGCTGACCGGCCTCTCAAAACCCACATTTTCGGGCAGAAACGCCGGAGAACCAGGAGGCATCGCCGCTGCCTCTGTCTCTCCTTCCTGCAATGCAGTTAGCTTCCTCCCCTCGTTATAGTCACGTGCAGCAAGCTCGTTACTGTCATTGCGGCTATAGTCACGCTTGAGGGGAGATTTTGGTCTCCGGTGGGCAGATGACCCTGGGGAGGCAGGTGAGTCAGGAACAAGATCATCAATGTCATCGGCACCGTTGAATCCAGCACCATTGAATCCATCTCCACCGTTAATTTCAGCAGCAGTACCATCCCTGTCAGCTTGGCCGAACCTGGTGCTGGCGGAGGTTCGGAGCGACCTTGGCGTGCGAGAGGGGTAGGCTCGGGGAGTAGAGGAGCGTACAGAGGAGGAGGAATGGAGAGAGGAGGAGGGGAGGGAAGAGGAGGGGAGGGAAGAGTGGGAGAAGGAGGAAGAGGCAGAGAGCCGAGGGGAGCGCATGTTTCGTGGGGATTTGGGGGTGTGTGCAGTCTTAAACGAGTGATGGGAGCTGAACGAGCGAGGAGGGGACTTCACAAACCGGGGCGATTTCGCTGCTAGCGCTGCAGAGGCTGCAGCCACTGCCGCAGCCGCAGCAGCAGCTTGCGCCTCATAACTCCCTTCTGGATACACTCTTCCCACCTCCCCACCCTCACCAGTTACCCCTTCCCCCTCCTCTCCCTCCTCCCTTTCTTCCTCCTCCTCATCCCCCTCCCCCAAACCCTCTAGGTCGTCTAGAACCAGCAAGTCGGCTTCAGGAAACACACTATCCGCCATGTCATCAGAACCGTTTTCCAAACCAGTTTCTGCTGCTCCTGCTCTTCTTGCTCCTCCTGCTCCTCCTGCTCCTGCTCCTCCTCCTGCTGCTACCGGTGGCAGCAGGTGTCTTCTAGACCGGGATGCATGCGAGCTAGCAAGCCTACGCCGCGTGGGAGACCTACTATACGCTGTAGCCGGCCTTGAAACCCTAAGGTTACCACCAGCGCCGCCTTCGCCAGCCCCTTCGCCAATTCCTTCGCCAGCAGCAGAAACCGCGTCCAGAACTTTCGCACTTGAAGACAGGGCTTTTCGAAACGACCTCCCTCCAATACTCCCTACCCCTCCCCCGACACTCCCACTGCCAAAACCACCGCCACCGCCACCGCTGCTGCTGTTACTGCGGAGTGTACTCGCTCTGAAGCTACCGCTCCGCATTCCGCCAGCGCTTCCGCCGGTTCCGCCTCCGCTGGTGCTGCTGCTGCGGAAGCTGCTGCTGTGGCGCATCTCCCGGGGGGGCTCCAGCAGCGCGGCGAGCGCGGAGAGGTCGCGCGGGGTGCGCGAGGAGCTGCTGGGATGGGGGGAGCTGATGGTGAGCGCGGAGAGGTCGCGGGAGCCGCGGGAGGAGCTGCGCGGAGGGCGCTCGGGGGGGCTGCATGGCTGGCGGAAGCGGAAGCGTGGCTGGGGGGAGCGGAAGTGAGATTGGGTTGAGAGAAAGTGTTGTGTGGAGCGGATGGGTCCGGATGTGCCACGTGGCGAGGGCTTCGAGCAGGGCGAATCGTTTTCAGACCTGTCGAGGTGAAAGTGGGTGTAGCGGGGGATAACGCCGCATCCCCGTCATCCTCGTTATTGTCATCCCCGTTGAGATCAGTAGTACCTACTAGGCTTTGAGAATTTCTTGCGTTCGAGGAGAGGGATATAGAGAGGTTTAAATCCGAACCTTTAGGCTTAATAGTCGCTCCAGATAACTCATCTTCCTGAGAGGAGAATAATCTAAAGGACGAGCCGGCGGAAGACGCGGCGAGATTAACTATCGACGAAGCGCCGTCGGCTGGGGGCGGGCGGAAGGTGGGGACTGTCTCGAGGGACGGCGGAACCTGGTCGTGCGGGCTTGCGCTCTGCGCTGCTTCGTTTGCGGAAGGGGGAGGGCGGAAGGTGGGTACTGTATCGAGGGACGGGGGAATCTCGTTGAGCGCAGATGTTGTCTGCGCTGGTTCCGCGGATGGCGGAGGGCGGAACGTTGGAACAGTTTCTAAAGCTGGGGGAATGTCGTTTGGCGAAAACATAGTATCCTGACACGTGGCAGGATATGATAATATCCTGCGATCCTGATTAGGTTTTACCGATCAAACGGCACTCTATTGATCATCCACTACGCAGAGGCTGGCGGTTACATCTGCTGACGGAGCGGTAAGCTCTGCTGACGGAACGGCAACGTGTGCTGACGGCACGGCTAACTCTGGTAACAGCACCGCAATCTCTGCTGACGGAACCGTGGGGTCCGCTGACGAGAAATATGTTCCTCAAGGGGAGAAGATCAATCACCAGAAAACATCGAAAGCGAGCCACTGGTCCTCATAATACAACCAACAGCCTGACAAAAAAAAGAAGGCTCGAGACGGCGGCTGGTAAAAGATCAAGCTGTGGCGAGTCTACTATTTGAGCAATGCTGGCAGTGCAGGGAGACATGATCTCCTGGCCGTATTCGGGAGGCTGGCATGGCATCCCACATCCAGTGCCTTTGCAACATCTAGGACACTTCACGGTAATCTGCAGCCTTCCTGCTCTCTGGGTCTCGCTAGGCCAACTCCCGTTCCCAGGTGAACTTTCTAGGCCAGATCTCCCAACGCCTGTTCTTTTGACCTTCCCTTGGAACAGCTCCCTTGGCTTGCTGGCATGATGCCCTAGACATGGGGCTTTTCGAAGCACCAAGAGGAACATGGGAGCACGGGACCTGGAGAGATCGATGTGGGTATTTCCAGGCTGGACGGGCAGAATTTGAGAAAAACCACATACCTATGTTCGGTTTCATGATTCATAACAGCAAACGTCATTACCTACACTCTCGAACCTGGTGTCGTGTAGCCTAGATATCAAGTTTCGTGGGGCTCAGGCAAATCTTCCCGAACACAAAACTATCGGTCCCAAACTTCTGGTCCACCTGTGTTCTCATGTCCGCTTGCTTGACCTGCTCTCCTGGCTGATGTGGTCCTCAGCTTCCAGCCAACCCCATATTGGCAATAGAATCTGAACCACTGCACCCAGCCAACTCCATATCCGGACTGGAATTGACGTCACAATACTCAGCAAGCTCAAAACTGATTGGTAATAGACTGGAAACACTAACATATGGTGAAAACTATACAGAGGCCACAAGAACCTAAGGTAAATGTTAATCGGCTGTAGTCGCAACAACCATATGGTAGAATATCAACAGCTCACGCGCTGGTGAACTTGGTCACGGCCTTGGTACCCTCGGACACTGCGTGCTTCGCCAATTCGCCAGGGAGGGTAAGCCGCACTGCTGTTTGAATCTCGCGAGACGTGATCGTGGGTTTCTTGTTGTACCGAGCTAATTTCGAGGCTTCCGTCGCCAGTTTCTCGAAAATGTCGTTAATGAAGGAGTTCATAATCGACATAGCCTTGGACGAAATGCCAGTGTCTGGATGAACCTGCATTGGAAAAGAACATTAACAAAAACCACGGGAAACAAATTCCGTCAGCTTTGCTCGATAAAACATGGAACGAAAAAGCATCGGAGGAAGGAATGCGTGCCGAGGAAGAACGGCCTGCCGAGGAATGCTTACCTGTTTCAAAACCTTGTAGATATAGATCTTGTACGTTTCCGTAACGGCCTTCCGAGCCTTTTTCCTCTCCGTCTTCTCTCCTGCGAGCTTCTTTCCTGCTCCAGGCGACTTTTTCGCCGTGGGCTCCTTCTTTGGGCCCTTCTTGGCTGCCTTCTGCTCTCCCTCGACTTTCGGAGCCATGGCGACTAGAGCAAAAACTGTATCGTGGAAATGGGGAACACACAGTAGAGCTACGCTATGCAATAGAGCTTGGTTGACGCGAGAAGTGGACGCTAAACTGAAGTTAGGAGGCAAACAGTGTAAACTGAAGTTGAGAGAGACTCCGCCTGCTGCTGGATTTATGGAGCTCACATCGTCCCCTCCCCACCTCAGGGCTGTGCTTTGGTTGGAATGAAGGAACAGTCCAAACAACCAATGACGAAGCTTCTTTGGTTGGCCTTCGGATCGAGCGAAACCACGTCACGCCGTCGATGGTTAGATAAAAGGGCGGTTAAGATTTGTTCTCGCGCTGCAGGCGTGCAAGCGTGTATTCTCTAATTTATATACGCAAATAGTTGCTGTTGCTCTCCTATTTCGCACCAAACTGATTTCAAAAATTACAATTTGAGTATCTTGCACTTTTGGTTAATAACTGAATGGACTAAGACTCTTCTGCATTAACGTATCGAAACAGTTCTGACTGCAACCTACCGTACGTGCAAATAGCTATCCATCTACTGGTGCCTAGGTCCGCAACGTGGCAACCTAAACCGCAACTGCACGACCTAAAGTGTTCCAGTATATTAGGTTGCAGGTCAATGTTCATGGCTCATCTGCTTCCGAATCAGATGAGTCGCCAGCATCTAATGATTTGTCCAGCGCATCCAGGTCTGCTGATGAAGACAAGCTCACAATCCTGATTGATGCAGCATCCTCACTGCAAGAAGAAAGGATTAACGTTACTGGCAGCTCACAACGTCAAAAGAAAAGCTAAGACGGCCAATGATCAGCAAGACTCACTCCGTGACTCCAAAAATGCTTTTGATTTCAAGCTTCTCGCGCCCAGATGGCCCACAGAAGTCATCCAGCTGCATCAGCAACAAATGATGTCAGTTCCTGTGACATGATGGAAGCACCAACGTGAGCAAGAAACCTACGCACCTCAGACAAATAGAGGAGCTTCGTGAAGATTCCTTGCACTGCTGCCTTCCTCTGCACTCCCTTCTCAGTGAAACCAGTTGTGTCCATCACAACAGGACCTGCATCGACAGGGAATGTTAGGGCGGGAAAAGTCTTCTGAAATTAGTTGCCTCAACGGAGAAAGCAAGAGGACGGAAACACCAACGAATGCAGATAATACCTTTGGCTTTAACGATTCTCCGAGAGATCTCGTTGAGCACCTCGGCAATCTCAAGGTCATCGAGGCCAGACACTCGCCGAAGGTGAATCAGGCCGGATACCGTCTCCGGGGTGAAGGGCTTTTCGTTGATGATGTAGCGAATGTACTTGCGAAGAATTTCATCTGAGCTGAAGTTGAACTGCAGAAAAGGAAGAATGTCAGAGAGAGCTGCTAACATGCTAAAAAAGGTGTCCTGAACTTTACCCTGCGGATTGAAAATACCTTCTTCTCGAGCGACTTGAGCTCCTTCGAAGTCAGAGCTGCTTTATTATCCGGCAAGAATTCGTCGATGGTCTGATTAAGGCCAGCATTCTTCCCGATCTGTCAGTTTCACACACGAATGAAGATGAGGAACTCATGTGCGCGAATGTACCCTTTCCAGCCCACACAGAACTTAACCTTATCAACCTGAGCGTAAGGCCAGGATTTCGCACCTGTCGTCTGCGCTTCGCCTTGGGAGAGCTTCGCATTTTCACGGTTTTATACACTGCCAGAACGAAAGTCAGAGCCATGTATCCCAGTGGCAAGGCGACAAGCCATGGCATATTCGATTCGCCTACACGTGGTCCCGGAACGGCCTGCATTACTGACTGGACTGTCTGCTGGACATCGGTCACCCGCTCAGACACCCACGACGGCTCCGCTTCCTCCTCGGGAATTTCCTCTTCGACTAACTCTTCTTCCACCACCTCCTCTACTACTGGAGCTTCGGCGACCTTCTTCTTTTTCGCGTGCACGGAGAAGTCTGCAAACCTGCGTTGCTCCGTGAAACGCAAGTCTCTAGGCACCGACAGCGGAGTGCCATAACGAACACGATGCGTTGATACTAGAGATCGGCCTGCGAGAAGGCACGGAGAGATGGCAGACGCCATGGATATAAGCTTCCCAGCGGAAAGCGTTCGCCCTAGGAATCACTGTTGAAGGCTGGCCAGGCAATGATCAGCTAGGGGGAAGACAGCTAGACAGGAAGAGGCGAAGGGAAGGGAAGTGAACGTCACGTACCAGCTTTCCTTGTCTTCGTTGTGGTACGATTCGACTGGAGTTCAGAACAATTCCAAGGCTTCTCCGCAGTTTCGAGTGCCCATATGAGTAACAAAAAATGTCATTTCCTAAAATGGCTAAGGTGTGATGTCTTGCTTGCAAAAAGACGTGTATTGATTGGAAATTGAGAACTGTGAATTGGATGGCCCTTCATGTATGCGCTGTAGTTGTATGTTCATTGGTTGAATGTCCAATTGGGTCATCTTCATGTGCACTCATCTTCACATGCTTGAATCAGCATGCTACCATCACCCCCTGCTTGAATCTAATGTGCTACATGATGTACATTCTAATCCTAGTGCCCTCCCCCACCCCCCCTAAGCCCATGCCCACGGCCCATGCCGTGTGTTCTCCCTCCTCTTCCACCCACCCTCCCCCCTCCTCCCACCCCACTGGACCCCCTGGTGGGAGCGCATCAGCATGGGGGGAGCACAGCAGACTGCGCACTGCTGCAACCACCCTCTCCCCTTGTGTTGTCATTCCATTCATCTTCAATCTCTCACCTTAGTGCCTTCCCCCCCGCCCCCTATGCCCATGCCCATGCCCGCGCCCCCCACCATGTCTCCCCCCCCCTCTCCCCCCCCCTCTCCCACCCCCTCTTCCCCTCCTCCCCCGCCCCCTGACTCCGCAGGTGGGAGGGAATCTGCATGGGGGGAGGACAGCAGACTGCGCACTGCGGCCACCACCCTCTCCCCCTGGGCATGCACGTCCAAGGATGGGTTCTCAATCTTGTCTCTTAGAAGCGAGTCCAGCTGCTGCCGTAGGTCCTGCAAGGGGGAGGGAGGAGGGATGGGGGAACGGAGGGGCAGAGGCAGCATAGGTTGCGATGAGCATAACTGGCATGAGGGGAGGACAAACAGCAGGCTGGCTGGACAGCACTGCGGCCACCACCCTCTCCCCTTGCGCGTGCACGTCCAAGGATGGGCTCTCGATCTTGTCCCTCAGGAGCGAGTCTAGCTGCTGCTGTAGGTCCTGAGAGTGGGAGGAAGGATGGGGAAGGACGGGCACAATGGGTGTGGGATGGGTTCTCGATCTTGTCTCTCCCCTGTGCGCTCTCCCCTGTGCGCTCTCCCCTGTGCGCTCTACCCTGTGCGCTCTCCCCTGTGCTCTCACATCAACCCAAACCATTCTTCCCCCGTGCTTTTTTAACAGTCTGACAGGCGGCGTTGAGATCCAGATACCGTGCGACCACCTGGTCTCACACCAACCCAAGCTGCTCTCCTCTGCACCAGCTTAGTCGTCTGAGCAGAGGCGCTCAAGTGCAGATACCCTCCCAGCATGTGAAACCCCGTGCGGCCAGCAGGGGTCAAAGTATGTGGGGCTGTGTGCTATGCACTCACCTGTGTGAGCTCACCTCAGCCCCTACTACCACTCTCACTGGCACCTCGCCTCTCACCTGCACGAGTTTAGCCGTCTGAGCCGAGGCGCTGAAGTGCAGATAGCCGCCCAACATGTCAAAGCCCGTGCGGCCCGCCGGGGCCGGCTCGAGGTTGCCGCCGAACATGAGAAGAGCAAAGTCAGAGACCATAGTGGAATCCCTGGAGGTATGAGTGGAGGGGTGGAGTAGGGGCGGGAACGGGAAAGGGAAAGGGAATGGGAAAGGGAAAGGGAAAGGGAAAGGGAATGGGAAAGGGAATGGGAAAGGGAAAGGGTGTATATGGAGTGGCTCAAGGTTGCCTCCGAACATGAGAAGAGCAAAGTCAGAGACCACAGTGGAGTCCCTGTAGGGGTGGGTGGAGGAGGGCAGGAGAAGGTAAGGTAAGGACGTCCCTTGAGCTAAGTTGATTTCTTAGACTTCTCAAGAACCAACTTACCCTTGAGCTGCATTCGCACATGAGGAGAGTAAAGTCAGAAACATACCATACAGGAGTCGCAGTAGTGATGGCCGACAGAGAGCATGGGGCAGGGAAGGAACGGAGGGCAGAAGGCTAGACCCGAATGCACCACTGGTAACCCACTGAACCGCAGTGATCCGCTTTGCACCTATTGAAACCACATCGGACTGTTACCAACCTGAGGAAAATATCGGAGGTCTTGACCTTCTCGTTGTACACGAGGCATGGGCGCGAGAAGGAAGGGCAGAAGGCATTGACTGAGGAAGGGTGCATCTCCACGCGTCCGTCGTCCTTCGTGAAAAAGACAAACCGCTTGCCCTGGCGACGAATCTGGAAAGGGGGGAGGGGGAGGGTGTTTATAGACGCATAAAAACACGAGTCATTTCACACATAAGGAAGAAGCGATTGTTAGTAAAACGATAGATGCCTCGAAACAAAATAGTGTTTCCCCTGAGAGCTATTGAGGTGTACAAACGTCTAGCCTGACCTCTAGAAGGGATTACCTGAGCCACCGAGGGATAGAGGCCGGCACAGATGACTGCTGAGAGCATCTCTTGATCCGAGGCGAGCTTGCTGTACTCCTGAGAAAAGGGTTAAGGAGGGGAGAAGGAGGGGAGAAGGAGGGATAGGGGTTGTTAGGGAAATCGGTGGGTGGAGTTAAGGAGGGGTTGCGTGGTGGTAAATAGTAATTGTTGGGAGCATCTCGTGATCTAATACGAGCTTGCTGTCAACAAAGCGTGATAGGAGTCTAGTTTTGAGGCGCCTCAAAACTAGACTCCTAGAATCCGGCATCGCTGAGCAGGTGGAGGAACGAACTGCCCTCGCATGTCAGCCACCACGAGTGCATGTATGGCATGTACGGCTGCGCATAAGCACATAACTCATCACTCACATTGAGCCCCACTCTGGGGTCGTAGAACCCGATGTCGGTCAGCAGCAGCAGGAACTGCCCCCTCATGTCCGCCACCATCTATCTGCAGCAAGGACTAAACAACCAAGGACGCAACAAGGACTGCATGCGTGTCATACAGACTCACATTGAGCCCCACTCTGGGGTCGTAGAAGCCGATATCGCTGAGCAGCAGCAGGAACTGCCCTCGCATGTCCGCCACCATCTGCAGCACGGGCGCCGACAGGAAGTTGTCCCAGCAGTAGTCCCGCTCTTGCCTCTGCATCTTGGCTGCCCTCCACCCCTCAAACGCGTTCAGCAGAGCTATGTGGTCACTGGGAGGGAAGGGAGAGGGTGGGGTGGGGTGGGGGACAGGGGTAGGGAATGAGCCGACAGGAAGTTGTCCCAGCAGAATTTCCCCTCTTGCCTCAGCATCTTGGCTGCCCTCCACCCCTCAAACGCGTTCAGCAGAGCTATGTGGTCGCTGGGAGGGAAGGGAGAGGGTGGGGTGGGGTGGGTTGGGGTGGGGTGGGGTGGGGGACAGGGGTAGGGAAGGAGCCGACAGGAAGTTGTCCCAGCAGAAGTTTCCCCCTTGCCTCAGCATCTTGGCTGCCCTCCACCCCTCAAACGCGTTCAGCAGAGCTATGTGGTCACTGGGAGGGAAGGGAGAGGGTGGGGTGGGGTGGGGGACAGGGCTAGGGAATGAGCCGACAGGAAGTTGTCCCAGCAGAATTTCCCCTCTTGCCTCAGCATCTTGGCTGCCCTCCACCCCTCAAACGCGTTCAGCAGAGCTATGTGGTCGCTGGAAGGGGGTCCAACGGAAGAGGGAAGGGGGAAGAGAGTAAGACAGGAAGTTGTCCCAGCAGAGGTTCCTCTTAACCTTGCATCTTCGCCATCCACCGTTCAAACGCGTTCAGCAGAGCTATGCGGTCGCTGGGAGGGAGGGAAGGGAAGGGAAGGGAAGGGAAGGGAAGGGAACGGGGGAGGGGAAGAGTCCAATACAGGACGTTGTCCCAGCAGAAGTTCCGCACCTGGCCCTGCATCTTCACCGCTCTCCACACCTAGAACGTGCTGAGCAGTGCTTTGTGGTCACTGGGAGGGGGTAGAGGGGACGGGGGTATAAGGGCAGGGGGGATAAGGGAAGGGGGTAAAAGGGAGGGCGTTATAATGGAAGGCGGTACAAGGGAAGGGGGTGAAGGGGGATAAGGGGTGAAGGGGGATAAGGGGTGAAGGGGGATAAGGGGTGAAGGGGGATAAGGGGTGAAGGGGGATAAGGGGGAGCGGGAGCGAGAGTGAGTCAGGGAATGATCACGGCAGAAGTTCAAACATACGAACGCTCTAACATACGAACGCTCTAACATAAGAACGCCCCGTCCTAACATACGAACGCCCAAACATTCAAACGCCCTATCAGGGGAGAGAGGAGGCCTACCCGGCGAGAGAGGAGGCCTACCGGGCGAGAGAGGAGGCCTACAGGCGAGAGAGGAGGTCTAACGGGAGAGAGAGGAGGCCCACCGGACGAGAGAGGAGGCCTACCGGGCAAGAGAGGAGGCCTACCGGGCGAGAGAGGAGGCCCACCGGGCGAGAGAGGAGGCCTACCGGGCGAGAGAGGGGGCCTACCGGGCAAGAGAGGAGGCCTACCCGGGGAGGGAGGAGGCCTACCGGGAGAGAGAGGAGGCCCACGGGACGAGAGAGGAGGCCTACCGGGCGAGAGAGGGGGCCTACGGGGCGAGAGAGGAGGCCTACCGGGCGAGAGAGGGGGCCTACCGGGCGAGAAAGGGGTCCTACCGGGCGAGAGAGGGGGCCTACCGGGCAAGAGAGGGGGCCTACCGGGCGAGAGAGGAGACCTACCGGGTGAGAGAGGAGGCCTACCGAGCGAGAGAGGAGGCCTACCCTAACATATGAACGCCCCTAACAACCGAACGCCCCTAACATACGAACGCTCCTAACAACCGAACGCCCCTAACATACGAACGCCCCTAACAACCGAACGCCCCTAACATACGAACGCCCCTAGCATACGAACGCCCCTAACATACGAACGCTCCTAAAAACCGAACGCCCCTAACATATGAACGCCCCTAACAACCGAACGCCCCTAACAACCGAACGCCCTAGCATACGAACGGCCTAACATACGAACGTCCTAACATACGAACGTCCTAACATACGAACGGCCTAACATACGAACGGCCCAACATACGAACGGCCCAGCATACGAGGGATCGCGATACGCCAATGATGCCAAGATGGGGAGTGCTCATGTCACTGCTCACCTCCTTGACTCCTTGGCGAACTCCTTCTTAGCAGCGTCCGCCATCTCCTTCTTGTCGAGGGGCAGCACAAAGGGGTCGCGATATGCCAATGATGCTGCGATGGTGAGAGCGGGAGCCAGGCAGTTGAAGATGGCTCCGAATATGAGCATCTGGAAGTGGGGTGAGGGGGGTGGGATTACAGGCAGCACAAAGGGATTGCAACACACACACACACACACACACACACACACACACACACACACACGCACACGCACACAAAAACGTACACACGCACGCACGCACGCACACACACACACACACACGCACACGCACACAAAAACGTACACACGCACGCACGCACGCACACACACACACACACACGCACACACCACACATGCACACACACACACACACACACACACACACACACATGCACTAGATCAGTTGCTATAGCAGGAGAAGGGGCGAGGCAGATGAAGAGGACAACTGAGGGAGGTCACTAATTTCTGCCTTGATTCTCCAAGTCGCGACTTGCGATTGTTTTTTTTTTGCGTATTTCTCGCCGAGCAGACCGCCGAGAAATACGCAAGCGTATTGCGCACTACCTTAGCATACTGCGTATCGCATATATACGCCAGCGCACATACGCTTGGCTGTGCGAGCGTATTTCTCCACTTAGCCTATGACATCTTCACTCCGCATATACCCACCTTTCCAATGCGGGGTTCCACAGGGAGGGCGGCCAGGTGACACCCGAGGGAGGTGAGTTGCTCATCAGGGGTGAGGGCACCGATGGTTTCCAGCAGCTGCACCGCGTTTTGCACCTGAAGGGAGTTGAAATGGGGGGAGGGGGGGGGTTGGCGGGGGTGTGATTGAGTAGGGATCTTGCAGCAAGTGATCGGCAACAAGTGACGGGCAGCCAGGTGGCAACCGAGGGAGGTGAGTTGATCGTCAGGGGGGTGGGTGAGTGGCTGCAGTGGTTTCCAGTGCGTTTTGCGCCTGAGGCAGTGAGAACGGCGAGCAGAGGGAGTGGATACTGAAAGAGAGGGGATATTATGCTTTAACTTCCTCTGAATTCCTCATATTATTCCCACAAGAGGCAATTTCGATGCCATCTCCTACAAACTCACAACAAGCCTCCCCCCTTACTGCCAGCAGTTCCGGTGGTTGCATGGCTTTGGACAGAAATTCCTGCACGTGGCCCAGCCCCAGGTGCTTGATCTGCAGACACTTACACTCATACAACCAGTCGCTAGGGGCTAACACATCCCAGGTGCTTACTGCTAGGGGCTCCGGTGGTTGCATGGCCTTGGACAGGAACGACTGTACGTGGCCCAGCCCCAGGTGCTTGATCTGCAGACACTTACACTCATACAACCAGTCGCTAGGGGCTCATACATCCCAGGTGCTTACTGCTAGGGGCTCCGGTGGTTGCATGGCCTTGGACAGGAACGACTGTACGTGGCCCAGTCCCAGGTGCTTGATCTGCAGACACTTACACTCATACAACCAGTCGCTAGGGGCTCATACATCCCAGGTGCTTACTGCTAGGGGCTCCGGTGGTTGCATGGCCTTGGACAGGAACGACTGGACGTGGCCCAGCCCCAGGTGCTTGATCTGCAGACACAGCTCCTGGAGCGGCGTCCTCAGGATCTCGGGCAGCTGAAATTCCAGCAGCGAATCGTAGACCACCTTCGGGTAGAGGTGGAAACAAACTCCCGGCTGCACGCGCCCCGCCCGACCCCTCCTCTGGTGGGCCGAGGCTTTGGAGACCCAGGAGGGGAGCAGGCAGGCGAGCTTGTTGAGGGCGTCGTAGGAAGTTTCCTTGGCCTTTCCACAGTCGACGACATACACGACGTCGTCGATGGTGATGCTGGTCTCGGCTATGTTGGTTGCGAGCACCACTTTCCTGGGGGGACGAGAGGAGGGGAGGGGGCGAGAAGATACGGAGGGAGAGAAGACACGGAGGGAGAGAAGACACGGAGGGAGAGAAGACAAGGAGGGAGAGAAGACACGGGAAAGGTGGAAACCAACTCCCGGCTGCGCACCCCCCACCTTGATGTACAAACCGGCTCCCGGCTCCTAAAAGGGCTCGTCTTGAGGATCCTCAAGTTCGGAGAGATCTTCAAGATCTCATTCTGAGATACACGGTACACGGTACACCCCTCTCCGAACTTACTGCACGGGGCTCCGGCGGGTGGTTGCATGGCTTTGGACAGGAAGGACTGCACATGCCCCAGCCCCAGAGATGCATACACGTGCATCGTTTTCTTTAATATGCACGCAGCACACATGAATAGACAAGCCCACCTGACTCCAGGAGGAGGTCGGTTGAAAATCTCCTTCTGGTGAATCGTCGGCATGGACCCGTGCAGGGGCAGCAGCAAAACTTTCGACGGCTGCCCAGCGACAGGCATACCCTTGAGCGCCTCCAGGAGCTTCGAAATCTCGTCCCAGCCGGTCAGAAAAACCAGCACCGCCCCCTCAGCCTCGTTGCGGCAGATATGCTCTACCACTGACGCCACTAGATCAATGTCTAGCTTGTCAGGCGACCACGTGTTGAGGGACTCCTGGGTGGGCCGACTGAAGGCTGAATAGTGCGACCATACGTCGAGATCCTGCACAGGAAAAATCATCAAGTATATGGTTAGGAAATTCAGCTTCATTCCAACAGATATGCTCTACCACTGTTGTCACTAGATCAATATCTAGCTTGTCTGGCGACCAGGTGTTGAGGGTCTCCTGAGTGAGGCAGCTGAAGGCTGAATAGTGCGAGGAGGCCTTTGTTGACCATCCTCCCCCTTTGCTCCCTCCCATGTCCTCTCCCCTTCCCCTCAACCTCCCCTTCACCTGCCTGAAAAAAACACCCTCCATAGCCAACCATGCTACTCATGCCTTTGAAAAATGATCCTTTTTGGCTTCCCCTCCCGTCCGTCTCCCCCTCCCATGCTCTCTCCCTTCCTTCCACCCGTTTTGAGGCGCCTCAAAACTTCCCTCCCTTCCCACCCGTTCTCACCTCCCAGGCGTCTGACACGGGGTCTTTCTTGGCCACACTTGCCGTCCTCTCCCTTCTCCCCCTCCCGTTCCCCCGCCCTCCACCCCCTCCTCCTCTCGAGAACCCCCTGCCCTGCTGCCCCTGGTCCCTGATGGGGATGCGAGTGCGCTCCAACACGTGCTCCAGGAACAGTTGTTCCACGGGATGAGTGAAACCCTGAGGACGGTAAAGGAGAGCCATGGGTTGATGGAGAAAGGGAGGAGACGAGGTGGTGGCGTGAGAGTAGATCCCTGGGGGCAATGGGAATGCGCGTGCGCTCCAACACGTGCTCTAGGAACAGCTGCTGCACGGGGTGGGTGAAACCCTGCAGAGAAGAGGGGGAGATGGGGGGAGGGGCGAGCCTTAGAGGTGGGGTTATGAGACGAGGTGCTTGGTGTGCACACTAGTGCGCTTCAAAACGTGCTCCAGGCACAGCTGCTGCACCGGGTGGGAGAAACCCTGCAGGAAGAAATAGGGGTGGACGCAGGAGCAAGGAGATAGTGTAGGATTAGAAGTGCAGATTAGTGCGCTCCAACAGGTGCTCAGAAACAGCTGCTGCACGGGGTGGGTGAAACCCTGTGAAGGAAGTGGAAAAGCGGGGATTGACACAGCAAAAACGAGTTGAGAATGTCTTTGTCTGTGTCTGTGTCTGTGTCTGTGCACTTGCATCCCCTCCTCCCTCCCCCTCCTCCTCACGAGAAGCCCCCTCCCTGCTGGCTCTGCAGGGTTTCACCCACCCAGTGCAGCAGCTGTACTTAGACCACGTGTCGGAGCGCATGCGCATTCCCATCAGGGACAGTAGAGGGGGAGATGGGGGGAGGGGAGAGGCTTAGAAGTGCCTGGTGTGCACACAGGTGCGCTCCAACACATGCGCTAGGGACAGTTAAACGGGATTTTTTAGGCGCCTCAAAAGTCGCTCCAACACGTGCACTAGGGACAGTTAAACGGGATTTTTGAGGCGCCTCAAAAGTCGCTCCAACACGTGCGCTAGGGACAGTTAAACGGGAAAACCTAAAAGTAAACGGGATGGGCGGGTTGAAAGGAGGAGGGTGAAACACTAATACAACACGAGCTACCATTCACCAGAATATTGACGGACTAAGCATCCTAGATTCCCGAATCCCTGCTTTCACTCACTCGTTTAGACCTTTCTAGTTGTTGGGAGTTAAATTCATTCTAGTTTTGAGGCGCCTCAACACTTTCTAGTTGTTAGGAGTTGGACTCATTCGCTGTCGCGGTCAAACATACGTTTCACTTCTGCGACAGAAAATGAGCCAGTTCGGCCTTGTCAATTTTTGAGGCGCCTCAAAAATCGTATTCAGGGAGAGTCCGAGGAGGGACGAGCACGAGGCATGCACACTCACCACGAGGCATGCACACTCATGCACACTCCTTCCCTCAACCCAAAACTCACTGGGATGTGCGCCATCGGAGCCTTGTTGAAGTACTCTGAGAAGAGCTCCGAGTTGATGGTAGCGCTCATGAGCTCCGAGTTGATGGTAGCGCTCATGAGCTCCGAGTTGATGGTAGCGCTCATGAGCTCCGAGTTGATGGTAGCGCTCATGAGCTCCGAGTTGATGGTAGCTCTCATGAGCTCCAGGCATTCACATGAGCATGCCATATGCACACAGAGGGCTGCTGAACTCACAAGAAAAAGAGCCATGGGGGCCTTACTCGGACGACAGCTCTGCGTTGACAGTAGTGCTCATGAGCACGAGGCGCGGGTCCGGGCAGCAGGTCAGGTCTGAACAGGCTGGGCAGCAGATCTCTGAGGATGATGACGGTAGCGCTCATGAGCACATGGCCCAGTGAGTCAACCCACCAGCGCCACCACTCACCGGAATATGAGCCATGGGCGCCTTGTTGAAGTACTCTGAGAAGAGCTCCGCGTTGATGGTGGCACTCATGAGCACGAGGCGGAGGTCCGGGCGGCGGGGCAGCAGGTCCCTGAGGATGATGAGGAGAAAGTCTTCGTTCATGCCACGCTCGTGGATCTCGTCCACCATCACGTGAGACACCCCTGCCAGGTCCGGTTCTTGGACCTGTAGGTGTGGGTGTGTGAGGGAGAGACAGAGGGAGAGAGGGAAAGCAGGAGGCATCTGAGGCAACAAGCAGCAAGTCCTCATTCATGCCGCGCTCGTGGATCTCATCCATCATCGTGTGGGACACCCTTGCTAGGTCTGGTTCTTGGACCCGTGTGTGTGTGTAGGAATTGGGGGAGAGGGACAGGGGGGCAGCAGGTTCTGGAGGATGAGGAGGTCTATGTCCATGCCGCACTCGTGGATCTCATCCACCATCACGTGGGTCAACCCTGCTATGTCTGGCTCTTAGACCTGCACAGTGTGTGAAGTGTGGGGGAAGGAGGGAGAGAGCAAGAGGCGTTTGATGATGTTGAGCAGCAAGTCATCGATCATGCCGCACTCGTGGGTCTCATCCATCATCACGTGGTGGACGCCATCCACCGACCACCGGTGGACACCGTCCATCGTCCACCATCCATCGTTCACCAGTGGACGCCGTCCACCGACAACCGTCCACCATCCACCGGTGGAAGCCGTCCACCGTCGACCGTCCACTGGTGTCCACGGTCAACTGTCTACCGTCCATCGGTGGACGCCGTCCACCGTCCGCTGTTGGACGCATACACCGTCCGCCGTCCACCATCCACCGTCCGCCGGTGTACCCGTCTGCCGGTGGACGCCGTCCACCGTCAACCGTCCACCGTCCACCGTCCACCGTCCACCGTCCACCGGTGTCCACTGTCCACCGTCCACCATCCACCGTCAACCGTCCACCGTCCACTGTCCACCGGTGGACGCCGTCCACCGCCCACCACACCGGTGGACGCCATCCACCGTCCACCGGTGCACACCGTTCATCGGTGGACGCCGTACACCATCCGCCGTCCACCATCCACCGTCCACCGGTGCACGCCGTCCACCGTCCACCGTCCACCATCCACCGTCCACCGTCCACCGTCCAACGTCCAACGTCCAACGTCCACTGGTGGACGCCGTCCACCGTTCACCGATGTCTACTGTCCCCCGGTGTCCATCATCCACCGGCGTCCACCGTCCACCATGCACCGGTGCAAACCGTCCACCAGTGTACGCTGTCCAACGGTGTACACCGTCCACGATCCACTGGTGTACACCGTCCACTTGTGTCCACCGTCCACAGGTGTCCACCATCCACCGGCGTCCACCGTCCACCGTGCACCGATGTAAACCGTCCACCCGTTTACGCCGTCCACCGTCCACCATCCACCGGTGTACACCTTCGACCGTCCACCGGTGTACAGCGTCCACCGTCGTCCACCGTCCTCTAGTGGATGCCGTCCACCGTCCACCGGTGTATACCATCCACCGGCCACGAGTATACACCATCCACCGCCCACCATCCACCATCCACCGTCCACTGTCTACCGGTGTACACCGTCCACCGGCGTACATCGTCCACCCGTGTACACCGTCCACCATCCACTGTCCACTGTCTACCAGTGTACACCGTCCACCGGTGTCCACCGTCCATCGTCCACCGGTGTCCCCCTTCCACCGTCCACCGTCCACCAGTGTACACCATCCACCGTCCATCATACACCGATGTACACTGTCCACCGGTGTAGACCGTCCACCGTCCACCGGTGTACACCATCCACCGGCCACCGTCCATCGTCCACCAGAGTACACCATCCACCGTCCACCACCGTCCATCGGTGTCCACCGTCCAGCGTCCGCCGTCCACACCCACCGTCCAACGGTGTTCACCATCCACCGTCCACCGGTATAGACCTTCCACCGTCCACCGTCCACCGGTTTCTACCGTCCACCGATGGACGCCGTCCACAGTCCACCGTTCACCGGTGTACCCCTTCCACCGTCCACTAGTGTCCACCATCCACCGTCCACTAGTGTCCACCATCCACCGTCAAACAGTGTCCACCGTCCACTGTACACCGTCCACCGTCCACTGTACACCGTCCACCGTCCACTGTACACCGTCCACTGTACACCGTCCACCGTCCACTGTACACCGTCCACCGTCCACAATCAACCGTCCACCGCTGTACACCGTCGACCAGTGTCCACCGTCCGCCGGCCTCCACCGTCCGCCATGCACCGATGAAAACCGTCCACCGGTGTACATCGTCCACCACCATCCACCGTCCACCGTCCATCGTCCACCGATGTGAATGAAAGGCAGGTAACACTCAACTTTGGAGGGAGGTGGCTGGTGAGATTGCTTCGGCCGACATCCCTAAAATGGCAACATCACCACCCAGGATTGAGGCACTCACAAATCTCGGAGATATAGGAGACCACCAATGCTGGAGGGTATCCAGCCACTAAGCTGGTCCTCATAGAGATTTCTGCAGACCGTCAAATGGGAGTTGAAAAGACTAGAGCATGAAGGCAAGAGTGAAGGCACGTCAGCACCGGTGGACGCCGTCCACCGTCCACCGCTGTACACCATCCACAGTCCACCGTTCATCATCCACCGTCCACCGTCCACCGGTGGACGCCGTCCAGCTCCACCGTTGTACACCATCCACCGTCCACCGTCCGCGGGTATACACCGTCCACCGCCCACCGTCCACAGTCCACCGGTATACACTGTCCACCATCCACCATCCGCCGTCCACCAACCACCATCCACCGTCCACCGGTGTCCCCCTTCCACCGTCCAGCGGTATACACCGTCAACCAGTGTCCACCGTCCATCGTCCACTGGTGTCCCCCTTCCATCGTCCACCGGTATACACCGTCAACCAGTGTCCACCGTCCATCGTCCACTGGTGTCCCCCTTCCACCGTCCACCGGTATACACCGTCAACCAGTGTCCACCGTCCATCGTCCACCGGTGTCCCCCTTCCACCGTCCAGCGGTATACACCGTCAACCAGTGTCCACCGTCCATCGTCCACTGGTGTCCCCCTTCCACCGTCCACCGGTATACACCATCCACTGGTGTCTACCGTCTACCGTCCACCGTCATACACCGTCCACCGTCCACCGGTATACACAGTCCACCATCCACCGTCGACTGGTAGACACCGTCCACCATCCACCATCCACCGGTGTACACCGTCCACCGTCCTCCGTCCACCAGTGTACATCGTCCACAAGGTGGACATCGTCCACTGTCCACCATCCACCAGTCGACGCCGTCCAGCGTCAACCATCCACCGGGTTCACCGTCCACCGGTGTCCACCGTCAACCGCCCACCGTCCACCGTCCACCTTCCACTAGTGGACTCCGTCCACCATCCACCATCCACTGGTGGACGCCGTCTACCCACCACTGTCCACCAATGTACACTGTCCACCGGGAACGACCCTCCAACGTCCACCGTCCACCGGTGGACGCCGTCCACCGTCCACCGGTGTACACTGTCCATTGTCCACCGTCCACCGTCATCCGTCCACCGGTGTACATCGTCCACAAGGTGGACGTCGTCCACTGTCCACCATCCACCCGTGTACACCGTCCACCGTCCACCAGTGTACATCGTCCATCGGTGTACGCCATCCACTGGTGTCCACCGTCCACCAGTGTCCCCCTTCCACCGTCCACCGTCCACCAGTGCACACCGTCCACCGCTGTCCACCGTCCACTGTCCACCAGTGGACACCGTCAACCGTCCAACGATCTCCACCGTCCACCGTCCATCGGTGGACGCCGTCCACCGTCCACCGTTCACCGTCCACCGTCCATCGTCCATCGTCTGCTGTCCACCGGTATCCACCGTTCACCGTTCACCGTCCACCGATGTCCACCATCCACAGGTGTACGCCGTCCACTGTCCACCGTCCATCAGTGTACACCATGCACCGTGCACCGGTGTACACCGTCCACCAGTGTACAGCGTCCACCGTCAATTGTCCACCGGTGTACACCGTCCACCGGTGTCCACTGTCCACCGTCCACCGTCCACCAGTGTACACCTTCCACCAGTGTACACCTTCCACCGTCCACCGTCCACCGGCGTAGACTGTCCACCGGTGGACACCCTCCACCATCCACCGTCCACCGATGGACGCAATCCGCCGTCCACCGCTGTACACCATCCCTCGACCACCGGTGTACACGATCCACCGTCCACGGGTGTACACTGTCCACCGTCCACTGGTGTCCAACTTCCACTGTCCATCGTCCACCGGTGCCTTATCTGGTACCCTACGCTCCCCCCCACGTCCTCGCCTCTTTCCGCCGCCACTCGCCCCGCGACTTAGGTGGCCGATATCCGCCTGGGCTTACCTGGCATCCCACACCCACCTGTCATTGGTGTGACTTGAGCCCAGCACTCTCCAGTCGTCTCAGCAGCACGCCAGTGGTGCAGAACAGCAGCCGGGTGTTGGGCCCTCGTCGGCTCTCCATCCTTATGTGGTACCCCATGCTCCCCCCACCTCTGATGCTTCCAGCCCTTTCCAGACTTCTAAGCACGTACCAGTCGTCTCAGCAGCACGCCAGTGGTGCAGAACAGCAGCCGGGTGTTGGGCCCTCGTCGGCTCTCCATCCTTATGTGGTACCCCATGCTCCCCCCACCTCTGATGCTTCCAACCCTTTCCAGACTTCTAAGCACGTACCAGTCGTCTCAGCAGCACGCCAGTGGTGCAGAACAGCAGCCGGGTGTTGGGCCCTCGTCGGCTCTCCATCCTTATGTGGTACCCCATGCTCCCCCCACCTCTGATGCTTCCAGCCCTTTCCAGACTTCTAAGCACGTACCAGTCGTCTCAGCAGCACGCCAGTGGTGCAGAACAGCAGCCGGGTGTTGGGCCCTCGTCGGCTCTCCATCCTTATGTGGTACCCCATGCTCCCCCCACCTCTGATGCTTCCAACCCTTTCCAGACTTCTAAGCACGTACCAGTCGTCTCAGCAGCACGCCAGTGGTGCAGAACAGCAGCCGGGTGTTGGGCCCTCGTCGGCTCTCCATCCTTATGTGGTACCCCATGCTCCCCCCACCTCTGATGCTTCCAACCCTTTCCAGACTTCTAAGCACGTACCAGTCGTCTCAGCAGCACGCCAGTGTTGCAGAACAGCAGCCGGGTGTTGGGCCCTCGTCGACTCTCCATCCTTATGTGGTACCCCATGCTCCCCCCACCTCTGATGCTTCCAACCCTTTCCAGACTTCTAAGCGCGTACCAGTCGTCTCAGCAGCACGCCAGTGTTGCAGAACAGCACCCGGGTGTTGGGCCCTCGTCGGCTCTCCATCCTTATGTGGTACCCCATGCTCCCCCCACCTCTGATGCTTCCAGCCCTTTCCAGACTTCTAAGCACGTACCAGTCGTCTCAGCAGCACGCCAGTGGTGCAGAACAGCAGCCGGGTGTTGGGCCCTCGTCGGCTCTCCATCCTTATGTGGTACCCCATGCTCCCCCCACCTCTGATGCTTCCAACCCTTTCCAGACTTCTAAGCACGTACCAGTCGTCTCAGCAGCACGCCAGTGTTGCAGAACAGCAGCCGGGTGTTGGGCCCTCGTCGACTCTCCATCCTTATGTGGTACCCCATGCTCCCCCCACCTCTGATGCTTCCAACCCTTTCCAGACTTCTAAGCGCGTACCAGTCGTCTCAGCAGCACGCCAGTGTTGCAGAACAGCACCCGGGTGTTGGGCCCTCGTCGGCTCTCCATCCTTATGTGGTACCCCATGCTCCCCCCACCTCTGATGCTTCCAGCCCTTTCCAGACTTCTAAGCACGTACCAGTCGTCTCAGCAGCACGCCAGTGGTGCAGAACAGCAGCCGGGTGTTGGGCCCTCGTCGGCTCTCCATCCTTATGTGGTACCCCATGCTCCCCCCACCTCTGATGCTTCCAACCCTTTCCAGACTTCTAAGCACGTACCAGTCGTCTCAGCAGCACGCCAGTGGTGCAGAACAGCAGCCGGGTGTTGGGCCCTCGTCGGATCTCCATCCTTATGTGGTACCCCATGCTCCCCCCACCTCTGATGCTTCCAACCCTTTCCAGACTTCTAAGCACGTACCAGTCGTCTCAGCAGCACGCCAGTGGTGCAGAACAGCAGCCGGGTGTTGGGCCCTCGTCGGATCTCCATCCTTATGTGGTACCCCATGCTCCCCCCACCTCTGATGCTTCCAACCCTTTCCAGACTTCTAAGCACGTACCAGTCGTCTCAGCAGCACGCCAGTGGTGCAGAACAGCAGCCGGGTGTTGGGCCCTCGTCGGCTCTCCATCCTTATGTGGTACCCCATGCTCCCCCCACCTCTGATGCTTCCAGCCCTTTCCAGACTTCTAAGCACGTACCAGTCGTCTCAGCAGCACGCCAGTGGTGCAGAACAGCAGCCGGGTGTTGGGCCCTCGTCGGCTCTCCATCCTTATGTGGTACCCCATGCTCCCCCCACCTCTGATGCTTCCAACCCTTTCCAGACTTCTAAGCACGTACCAGTCGTCTCAGCAGCACGCCAGTGGTGCAGAACAGCAGCCGGGTGTTGGGCCCTCGTCGGCTCTCCATCCTTATGTGGTACCCCATGCTCCCCCCACCTCTGATGCTTCCAACCCTTTCCAGACTTCTAAGCACGTACCAGTCGTCTCAGCAGCACGCCAGTGTTGCAGAACAGCAGCCGGGTGTTGGGCCCTCGTCGACTCTCCATCCTTATGTGGTACCCCATGCTCCCCCCACCTCTGATGCTTCCAACCCTTTCCAGACTTCTAAGCGCGTACCAGTCGTCTCAGCAGCACGCCAGTGTTGCAGAACAGCACCCGGGTGTTGGGCCCTCGTCGGCTCTCCATCCTTATGTGGTACCCCATGCTCCCCCCACCTCTGATGCTTCCAGCCCTTTCCAGACTTCTAAGCACGTACCAGTCGTCTCAGCAGCACGCCAGTGGTGCAGAACAGCAGCCGGGTGTTGGGCCCTCGTCGGCTCTCCATCCTTATGTGGTACCCCATGCTCCCCCCACCTCTGATGCTTCCAACCCTTTCCAGACTTCTAAGCACGTACCAGTCGTCTCAGCAGCACGCCAGTGGTGCAGAACAGCAGCCGGGTGTTGGGCCCTCGTCGGATCTCCATCCTTATGTGGTACCCCATGCTCCCCCCACCTCTGATGCTTCCAACCCTTTCCAGACTTCTAAGCACGTACCAGTCGTCTCAGCAGCACGCCAGTGGTGCAGAACAGCAGCCGGGTGTTGGGCCCTCGTCGGCTCTCCATCCTTATGTGGTACCCCATGCTCCCCCCACCTCTGATGCTTCCAACCCTTTCCAGACTTCTAAGCACGTACCAGTCGTCTCAGCAGCACGCCAGTGGTGCAGAACAGCAGCCGGGTGTTGGGCCCTCGTCGGCTCTCCATCCTTATCTGGTACCCCACGCTCCCCCCCACGTCCTCCCCTCTCTCCGCCGCCACTCTCCCCGCGACTGAGGTGGCTGATATCCGCCGCGGCTGCGTGCAGATTATCATTGTCTGCGCGCCTCTCCCCGCGTCGATTTCACTCTCCAGGATGAATTGAGGCAGTTGGGTGGTTTTGCCACAGCCTGTCTCGCCAGACACCACAAGCACCTGCAAGTTAAAGCAAGGAAAGGAAAGGGTTACGAGTGCATAAATGGATGAGCCATCGCCAGTCTCCCCGCCACGGAGTAATGAATCTATTAGTGAGTCGACCCAAAAATAGACTCATTGCACACACGGGTGAGCCATCGCCACTCTCCCCGCCACGGAGGTGGCCGATATCCGCCTGGGCTGCGTGCAGATGATCATTGTCTGCGCGCCCCTGCCTGCCTCTATCTCACTTTATATGATGCATTGTGGCACCACAAGGACGCGAATGGGGACAAACACAAGGCCACGCATGCTGGAGGGAGACTCCCTTTCCGTTGACTCAAAAGCAGGTTCACTTACTCGGACACATTGCGGCGTCACCAGGATGCGAATGGGGACAAACACAAGGCAAAGAATTCTGGAGGGAGAAAACACAGCATGCCAGACTAACACATCATACCTGCTCAACATTAGGTTCTGTTGCAACCACCTGGCTCTGTTGCAATCGCATGGCTCTGTTGTAATCACCTGGCCCTGTTGCAAACACCTGGCTCTGTTGCAATCACCTGGCTCTGTTGCACAGCTCGCAGCAGCTCCTCCCGCTGCTTGAAGGCAGGTAGCCGTTGCCTCTGAGCCATCATGGCTTGCACTGCAGGGGATGACTGCAGGGGCGTGGTTGTAGGGTGGCAGGAGATTGGAACGAGGCAGGTGGGAGGGGGAACGGTGGGAGTCAGCTCGATCGATGGAAGCTGCTGCTTCTGAGCCCTCGTGGCTTGAACTGCAAGGGAGGACTGCAGGGGCGTGGTCGTAAGTAAGGTGCCAGGAGAGTGCGAGGAGGTAGGGGGGAGGGGGGGAAGGGAGGTGTCAACTCGATGGCAGTCGCTGCCTCTGAGCCAACATGGCTTGCACTCCTGGGTGCACGCACAGGGTGGCAGGAGAGTGCAAGGAGGCAGGGGGGAGGGGGAAAAGGCAGGTGTCAGGTGGATCGAAGGAACCTGCTGCCTCTGAGCCATCATGGCTTGAACCGCAGGGGATGACTGCAGGGGGTTTTTGAGAATTCTCAAAAACGAACCGCAGGGGATGACTGCAGGGGCGTGGTCATAGGGTGGCAGGAGAGAGGCCGGCAGCAGGGGGTGGGTGGGGGTGGATGAGGGCGGGGGGTCTTTTTAATGGGGGTCGTTGCCTCTGAGCCCTCGTGGCTTGAACTACAGGGGAGGACTGTTGCCGTGGAGGGGAGGATTGGGTCCGGGAGGGGTGTGAGCGGATGGTGGTGTGAGTGAGAGACTAATCACTGCAGCAGCAGCTGCTCCCACTGCATGACGGCCGACATGGGAGCAGCAGTCCAATAGGAGTCGTTGCCTCTGAGCCCTCATGGTCTGCAATGCAGGGGGGGACTGTTGGTGGAGGAAGGGAGGGGGCCAGGGAACGGTGTTAAGGGATGGGGATGGGGATGTGATGGTGGTGTTGTGTGTGGGCTAGGGTGGGTGTGTAGGGAAGCATGTGCTGCTGCCGGAGCCAGCAGAGGATGCTACCTTTCGCCTGTTCTGCTCGGCTCTCTACGCTAAGTAGAGCTAACCTTGAGGCTAAAGTAGAGCTAACCCTACGGGCACGTGCTGCTGCCAGAGTAAGCTTGAAAAGGTTACCTTTCGCCTGTTCTGCTCGGCTCTCAACGCCTCGCTCTGTATTCTGAGCGCATTAGCCGCTGCTGAAGCAGCGAACTGTGACGGCGTTGCAGCAACCGAGGCCCCTCTCTGTGCTCCTGGTGCTGCTCCTGCTGCTGCTGATGCTGCTGGTGGTGCTGGTGTGGGTGCCCCAGGGGCAAAGGAGGAGGAGGGGGCGAGGAGGTTTGAGACGTGTTGATGAAGGTCGGATGAGACTGTGATCTGTGTGGGAAGGTACCAAGGGAGGGGGGGATGGGGGAGATGGTAAAACACGTGTGGATATGTAGGCGCTGCAACAGGTGTGTTTTCTTAGGCGCCTTATAAAAAGGCGAGGAGGCTTGAGCCGTGTTGGTGGGGGTCAGAAGGGACCATGTGAACTTTGGGGGAGGGGGGAGGGGGTGGATGGGAATGGGGGATGGCAAACGAGGGCCGCATGGCTTTAAGAACAAGTAGGGGAGAAGAACAGGTAGGAGGGGGAGGGAGCCTGTCGCTCTGACCGTGACACCTATGGAGAATTCGCTCACCTGTCGCTCGGACCGCCCGTGTCTGTCATCCAAGTCCGCCCGGTAGCTCGGCAGCGGGACTCTGCTGGCCACTGCAACTGTCCCGGTTCCCTTGCCGTACGTCTGGCTGCAAGGGGAGGAAAAGAAGGAGCAGAAGAGACTCTTGCGCAAAGCTATACCTCAGAGGGTAGCCTGGCAGCGGCACTCTGTTGGCCACCACGACTGTTCCGGTTCCCCTACCATGCGTCTGGCTGCAAGGAAGGAGAATAATGAGAAAATCAGCTGAGGCTTTTGGGGGGTTCGAGGTTTGGGTTTAAGCATTTTTTTGCTCATACAAGCACCCCATTCAGATCACAAGAACGTATGTCTGGCTGCCAGGGAGGGAATGGAAAGGAGAAGAAAGATGAGAATTCTGAGGGTTTAAGCATTATTTTTGTTCACACGAACACCCCATTCAGCTCACAAGAACAGCCTGCCTGCTCTGCGAAGCTCCTAGAAATATGGCTGTTGCAGATTTTCAAATTCAGCAACAGCTCTGGTCTTACACGCACAGTCCGGACTCCTGCCTGCTATGCCAGACAGCCAGATATCTCGGTTCTTCTGTTTCCTCCCTCCCAGTTATAGCAAATCACAAATTCATCTGCACCCACGAGCATCCCTCTACACCCACACCCAAATATCCCCACACGATCACCTCATGTAAGTCGGACGTACAGCCCTGCCTGCTCTGGGTTTGGGGTTTGAGGTTTAAGGTTCAGGCTCGCCCTGCACGCACAAGTACAGCCCTGCTTCCTATGCCAGAAGCTGCACCTGTTCGAGAACGAACCTACACCTCCTCACTCATGCACTCACAAGTACAGCCCTGCCTGCTCTGCCAAGTCTTGCAGCTGCTCCGTCCCCTCCCTGCCATAGTTCTCGCGAATCACTATCTCCTCTGGGAAGCTCCCCGCTTGCCACACTCGTTCAAGCAGGAATGTACAAGTCACACCGTAAGCACCGATCACCACAGCACTCACAAGTACAGCCCTGCCTGCTCTGCCAAGACTTGCAATTGCTCCGTCCCCTCCCTCCCGTAGTTCTCGCGAATCACTATCTCCTCTGGAAGACTCCCCACTTGCTGCGCGCCTGCTGCTCCGCTCCCCATTGATCCGCTCTCGACTGCCCCATTCCCTGATGCGCCACTCCCCCCTGCGCCACCCCCTGCTGCTCCGCTCCCCACTGCGCCACCCCCTGCTGCTAGCTTCCGGAACCGTGCCGCCCATGCTGCGCCGTCCACTTGCTTTGCTGGACCTCTCTGAGAATAGAATGGGGGGAGGGGGATGGGGATCCCCATGGGGATGGGGATGGGGATGGGGATGGGGATGGGGATGGGGATGGGGATGGGGATGGGGATGGGGATGGGGATGGGGATGGGGGTGGGGGTGGGGACGAGGATAGCAAAAGCATGAGAAAGCAGGTTATCGCCTCCGCGTCCTGCTATGCTCACTGTCGATAGGGGCTCTCTTGGCTATGGAACAGGGGGAAACGTGCGGATCCCTCTTCCGTCCCTCGTCCTCGCCTCCTTCCCTCGTCCGTCCCTCGTCCATCCCTCGCTCGCCCTCACGTCCCTCCCCGTCGCCGCTAATCAGTCCTCATTCACCCGTCTTCCACCCTTCTGCCGTCATGCCTTCCGCCCCTCTTCCACCGAGCTTCCATCCTCGCCCGCACCTCCTTCCCCGTCGCCGCCAATCTTTCTTCATTCATCCCTCTTCCCCCCCTTGGACATCTTCCAGTGAGCGCGGCGTCAGGAGACAGGTTAGCAAGTAGGAAAATGTCCAAGGATCCGCCAATCATTCTTCATTCATCCCTCTTCCCCCCTCATCCCGTTCCTCACTTACTACCCTCGCCCTCACCTCCTTCCCCATCGCCGCTAGTCGCTGCGCGCGCCACGCCGGATCCCACCATCGCTGCTCCCCGCCCCCTCCTCCGCCGCCCCTTCCGCTTCTTCCTCCTCCGCCCCTTCCGCCTCCTCCGCCGCCCCTTCCGCCCTCTTCTCCGCCCCTTCCGCCTTCCCCTCCACCGCTTCCGCCACCTCTTCCGCTTCCGCGGCCGCCCCGTCTCTGGCGGTTGGGCCCCCTGCCTCGCCTCATCATGGCGCGCGCCGATGTTTCAGCACCGTGCAGAGATTCCCCGTATCCCCTAGATTCCTTCGACTCCCTAGATTCCTTCGACTCCCTAGATTCCTTCGACTCCCTAGATTCCTTCGACTCCCTAGATTCCTTCGACTCCCTAGATTCCTTCGACTCCCTAGATTCCTTCGACTCCCTAGATTCCCTAGATTCCCTGAATGCCCTAGATTCTCGAAATCCGCTAGGCTTCTCAGCTCTTGGGACGAATGCGGGGGATTCAGCGTCGTGGACGATTTCCCTAGCTCCAGTCGAGGGAACGTTCTTACGCGATATAGGTCGCACACTGCCCGCGAACGCTACAGTTTGGAAAGGAAATAGTGAATCGACGGAACAAAAGCACGGAGAAGCTAATAACGGGGATGTGTGTCGTGCAGATCGCGAGAGCAGAGCAAAGACGACCTTAGAGCTATGCTTGAAGAGGATGTTGGGAAAACGAATGCAGCGAATGATCATGGACTGGGTGATTATTAAAACTCGCCGTATTCGTCACCGTGAACACTTCCGTAAGCCGGCGGGATGCTGAGGAGTGCAGGCAGGGTGGCGATCATAACCTAGAGCTAGCTAGGGGAAACGGCTGAAGAAAATGATCATGCAAGGCTTTGAAACCCGTCTACCTGAACTTGGCCCTGATTTTTTCACGGTTCGTGATTCTAGAATCTGGAATCCGCAACCAGCCGAGGTGGGGCTGCCTGCTGCCGAGCCGACAATTCAACAAGCTTGGCGGGAATTTGCAACAGGTAGCCGCGGATATCCGCTTTATAACGTAAAGGCTTCCTTACCAGACAAAAGACAAACACGTTTATGGAACACCACTAGACGAAGGTTGCACATTTGCATGATGATGACCATACATTGCAACAAATACTAAGGTGATGACAACCGGGTTACGAGGTGCTTCTACTCTCGACCGCTGCAATTATTTACACCAAAGCAGATGCACCCATTGGGTGATGATACGGTATGGTCCAAGACAGACCCCAATGGGATGGGTACTGCCACCAAATGACACTCCCACCCATATCACATGGGAGCTTCCCTCAACAGGAAGCAATCTACATACAAGCCACTTTTCCACATCCCTGACTCCACCTCATGCAACCTCACCTCCCACTCTGTCTCCACCAACTCTCCCCCTTTCTTCCCCGGCCAAAGCACCACCACCCCCACCCCAACCTCGGTCCACCCAGCACCCGGCAACGTCGCATCATTAAACACCACCCGCCGCTGAATCTCTACCGATTCCGATAATCCCGGACCCGTAACCTTCACATTGCTGGTAACCAGTGCAGTCGGCCACTCAAACACAACGTCTCGAGGCATCCAGGTTTCCCCTAGGGTAGGATCCCTTGCTACCCTCCACCACAGCTCATATCTACACGACCGCACCGGAAGCGGTAGGGTAAATCGCCCAATCAAATCGAAAGTGCTGACAGCAGCTAGATGGGCAACCCTAGGGAATACCGAGCCTTTGAGCTCCACTTGCTGCCAGTAGCTAGCATTGCTCCCCCATGCAATCCCCATGGCTTCAGTGGCGCTAAGGGCTGCCCTGACAAGGCCTGTGCCTGGGTCTATCTTCACCTGGAGCCTCCCTCCTTCTAGCAGAACGCCCTGGCATAACGCCTGGAAAAGCACCTTGCTGGAGGGCCGCTTCAGAGGGTCAGACGCCAGGGAAGCAGGATTCGATGGGCCTGGAAGCAGCTGACCCGGATTCGTTGAACCTGGACGCAGAGGGTCATACTTCAGCAGATGCGAGGCGAGCGGATAAGATCCCGCAACAAGCCCGCGCGAGGTGACGTTACCAACACCGGGGAGAGGAGAGGACGCAGACGATGCGGGAGAGCTGAGAATTAGCTCAGGAGAGGAATCAGCAGATAAGGGAGTCAGAACAACCTTGGGGTTGAGGGAAACCTTGGAAGAGCAGTCGGGAAAGAGCTTAGGGGCGAAGGCGCGGGGCAGGAGGCGGGTCCAGCAGGTGTCTGAGTCAGCAGCTTCAGCCCAGGCCTTGGAGACTGACGCCAGGCGGCAGATGGTGGCGGGAGGGAGGTGTGAGAGAATCAGAGCGATGCACTCTGGGGGGAGATGGGGAGGCGGCGGTCGGAGAGCGGAGGAGGAGGAGGAGGAGGGGGGGAAGGAGGGGTAAGAGAAGTGGTACGAGGAGGTGGGAGGGAAGGTTGATGCGGTTGAGGTCGGTTGGGAGTGGTAGTGGGGGTAATGGTGCTGCGCTGGCGCATCGTCGTCCAGAGACGAGGAGCAGAGACCCATGCACGTCGTTGGTGTGAAGCAGAGGAGTGGGAATGATGCTGCGCCGGTGTGAAGCAGTGAGAATAGTTTGGTGACGAGAAGCGGGAAAATGGTGAAAATGGGAAAAAACGGCGCAGAACGGGAAAAGCGGGAATAGTACAAGGTAGTGGGAAACGGTGCAGTGTGGTGGAGAAAGCAGATGGCAAGTACGAGGAGCTGACGGTGATGCTGACGGCGATGCTGCCGGAATGGTGGTGCCGAGACTTAGAGCCGCTTTCGACTGGAGCCTTAGTTGCTACGTTATTGTAACGAGATGGCCGTTAAGAAAAAGCAGCATTGATTCGTGCTGAGTTAAGGCTGAAACATTAAAAAAATCCTGTCGAGCCACTTCGAATTCCTCACGACCTGTCGCTACTTCAACGCTACGAGTCTACTCGCACTACCGAATAGCAATCGGTTTCACCTGCAGTGAGCCAGTTCTTATGTTGACACTCTCCGTGACTGACTAGCGTCTCTTCGTGACAGCCGCCTCCTTGCTACTTCCGTCTCCTCGCTACAACTCTAAAGTGTCAGGTTCCCCTAGCCATAGCGCCAGACTTCTCGTAGCGGCGTGATTCGCATAAGACCTCCGCTAGTGAATCGGCGGTGGAACAATGGCGAGAATGGTGGAGGTGTGAGAGCATGGATGGCAGTGGGGGAGGCACAATGCTGTCAGAGGGCGGGAAACGAGGATTCGCCAAGATGTTGGAACCCGAATAATGAGGGAAGTATGTGTACGAAATAGTAAGCTTGTACACCCTTCAGAACAACGATCTCACAAATGAACCTCATTTCTTCTAGAATAAGGCTTTGAGTTAATTGTGAAATTGTTACAAACTTCTTGTGGCTGGGCGTGTATGGAGAAAGAGAGATAGAGGAGCATATATACACGTGGTAGACACCTCTACCAATTTTGAAGCTCAGCATCTCTAGCAAATGTGTGCCTTGCTACACCATCCAAAGCAACTCTCACCTCTCTCATATCAAAACTAAGTGGTGAGCTTACCGTCCCATTTCCCATGACAAGGGAATAGTGCAAATCACAAGCACTCGCTAGGTGGTGGTAGCACGCATTCGGAAGCCTGTCTGGCCGAATCTCTAGAACTGACGACCCAGATGGCATGAAGATCATATTAGCCAGCCCTGCTCCATGTGGCGCCACGTAAGCAGCTGCCCGGTTGAACAGTGCCTTGGCCTGCAAGATAGGTAAAGACCCATCATAGACCACCACTCTCTCTGGTGTGAACAGCTGTTCCATTGCAGAGAGAAGGGCGTCAAACCCGACCAATCGCCTTCGGTCACTTCCCGGCCGTTGCCCCAACACCACCACCCAATGACGAGGCAGTTTGCTCATCTGCTCCTTATTCCAGGACCCCAACTTGATCTTCCCCTTAGCACCAGCAGCACCAGCTAGCTCTTGGATGGGATTGCGGATTTCCCATGCTTCAGAGAACATGGGAAGGCCATTGGGCGGGAGGAGGAAGCGGGAGCGGAGGGTGCGCCAGAGGCTCGGGCTCGGGTTCCCGCAGGTTTGAAACACGGGTTGGTAGAGCCTGGAGGTTCGGTAGAGAGTGGTGGTATCCTGGTCTTGAGTGGTGAGAAGGTTAAACTCGTAAGGCATGACGCCAATGACATGCTTGAGAACCCGGCGATAGAAGGCCAGCTGCGTCTTTTTGAACGCGATGGGGATGTTGGGATGGGCTTTAAGGAAGTCTCTCATGATGTAGAATTGAGGGAGGAGGTCGACTAGTGAGTGGTAGTAGTTGCCTCCTTGGTGGTACACAAATGAAACCAGCTGGTCCAATTCAATCACCTTGGAGTCTTTTGCCTTGTAGTGAAACTGCACATACAGAAGCAGAAAGCGAGCAATGGGAGTCAGAATATGATCTGAAAACTTTTCGCGAGACAACGTGTTCAGAACATGACGTGGCATTTCTTGAATCTCGCCACCCCTGAGCCCAAACGTGTTCAAGCATCCCAGCCCAGGCCCTTCTCACCTGCCCATCCGCATGGCATCCCTGTCGGCTGAAGTGCATGGACTCGTTAAAGACCAGCCCCGATGCCGACATAAGCACGTCCTTCATCTCAAAGTACTGCGCAACGTAACGCTCGTGAGAGAAGTAGTCCTGCCTGTGCCCATGCGCGCATGGTAACCCTGCTGCTCCGGCTCTTCCTGTTACAGTATCAGGGGCGATAGCAGCAGCAGCTGCTACGTCAGCGGCTTCTTCAGGTGTCAGTTTCGTTTTTCCTGGACAGTTCTCGGGCTGCCCGGGGAAAACTGTTTCCCGGTCAGCGATTTCTGGCTGGTGACACGCCCGAAGGTTGGGGAAATTCGGTCCGCAGGATCCCAAATCCGGGCAGATTGCGCCTTGGCATTGCACCTTGATTTCATCCGGCCAAGTGTCCCTGTGATAGTAAAGGAAGGCGCTGGCGAGGTCCTCTCGGAGAATGTCATTGCGGAGTGTGACTGTAGGAAGTGTGCTGCTATCCCGTGTGACCAAATCGGACGGCAGAGCGTAGGCTTGATTAAAGAGGGTAAAGGCGACTAGAAAACCAAGTGGACTCCGACTCGATCGATGTAAGCCGAAGCTTCCGCCATTAAGCTTCGACCCTGAAAATCTTCCAGGCGAAGCCATTCGATGACTACTTAGAAGATAGAGGCGACTAATGCGCTGCGAGGGCCTGAGAGAGCTTCAGTGCCTAGATTTTGGTCAGTTCTGGTTAGGGGGCGGGTAACACACTGTTACTAAATCTCGAGGAATCTGTTAAATCTCGAGGAATGCTCTGTACGCAAAGAGTCTGAAGCCGATGGAGGAATCTGGCTTCGCTGAATCTTTTCCTCTGAGGAATGCGTCGTGAACTCCACAGAAAATCTTGGACTGCCTTCGGGGGGGCTAGAAACGGTGAGTACAGTACCACATGGTACTTCCAGAGGGGTGCTCCCATCGTCTGCTCTCTCTCGCTCTCCTCGTGATGGGGCTCAGAAACGATGAGTCGCCTTCCGACTCGGAGGTTTAGTCGGCTTTCCTTCGCACACCTCCTCCGCCGAGACTCAAGCCTGAGACTTCTCGTCTGGCTGGTCTGGGCCGAGCATGATTTTCCCGGGGTGTTGGAGCCAGGAGGGCTCATGAAGCATTTCTGGTTTTGTGAAGGCTGAAGCGGTGAAGCCCCGCTACACTCGTACATTCGCGCAGCCGCCGCCTACCATGCGACGCACGATACAATACGGTGTACATCGTGGTGACGGCTCAGATCGGCCCATCCGCTTACAGCTCCATGCACTGGGCCATATCGGACGGCCAGCAGTTCGTTAATCTCGAGGTTGTGAAATCGGGCTGCTATCCAATCCCTGGGTCCGACCCGTCGAATGCTTCCAGGTGAGACGGCTCTCGCCGCGTCAGCCCCTCCGTTCGAGTCTCCCATTGGTCGCGCCGGTTTGGAGCTGGCGTCAGCATTCTGTGCTCGGACTCGACTCGGGTCGTCTCAGGGTCGCGTGGGGTCTGATCGGGTATGGAAGGGGGGGTTGCCGAAGATGAATCTGAGTCACTGCTGCTGTGCTGCCAGCGTGCCAGCCAGCACTAGACAGTTCAGTGTACAGTAATTCCTACTAAGTCAAGCGATGGCAAGTTACGTCTCTCAGACCTAAACCAGGCCGTTAGAGTAGACTGTACGTCGAGTAAAGCTTAGGCCGCGGTACACGACCCTGTTTTCCAGGATTGCGGACCCTCGAGGTCGGGGATTACAGGGTTTTCAAAGAGATTTTCGTAGGCTGATGAGGTTTTCGGTAAGGTAACACGGCGGTTCGCTATCGTTGACCCTGGAGAACAGGGTCGTGTACCGCGGCCTTACGAAAGACCACCCACTTGGAGGAATGGCAGGCGTTACTACTGGAGCAGACAAACGGAGGGTCCAAGGGGTTGGAAAAAAAAAACAAGCCGGATTTTCAGATGTACAGTTGTGGGATTGTTCCGGAGCGCAAGTGGAAAAGGTGCTGCTGCTAGGGACTCTCACGAGTCACGATTGGTGTGAGGCACAACAAGTCATGGGATAGAAACCAAGAGAAGGCAGTTGTGCTGCTGCATGACTACGTGTGGTGGAGCCATGAAGAAACGGAACAGATTGAACCGGAGTAAAACCTGAACTGTGTTGTTGACAATGAGACAGGCTGAACCTGTGAGGGTTGTTGTGGTGGGGTAGATGGTCTCAGGAGTCCGAAGATTGCGGTTTAGTCTGGGTGCTTCGTGTTTTAGAGTGGTGGACAAAATACATGGAACGGCTGATTACGGTATTGGGAAGAAACAGTTGAGAGTGGGAGAAAGCTGCTGCCTCTGGGTGACAGACGGGCGACAAGAGGGGGGAGACTTTACCGTTGATGCCACCTGTCAGATTGAGTTTGATTGGGTGCGAAGCGTTTCCGTGGTTCGCAATGAAAATCACGAAATTGCACATCATGCCATCGCAAGAGCCCGGCTGCAGTGTCACGTGAAAAAACGTGAGATGTTCAGGCGAGCCGCTGCTGAATCTGGCGAAACGTTCTGATAGGTGACAAAACTGTAGCGAACCACGTCAGTTAGGCGGACGAAGGGCAGGAGTTTGCTGACGTGCGTGAGAGCTTGTGTGAACGAGTTTGGTTTGTTCGAAGATATTACTGTAGAGCGCATCCCGTTTTTGGGCGGATCATAAGCGTTCATTTATTTTTGCGGTTAATTGAGGTGCTTTATGTTTCTGAACGTTGGATATAAAATATTAAGCGGTTGAGTTGGGTTTGGAGCAAACATTAACGCTAAGGACACGTTGGTGTTTCACCTTCAAACAAGTCATCAAGCGTACGGATTCAGGTGTCAGGGTTTCTTCACAATGCTATGAACATCACGGATTTGCTCATTTCCCTAAAATATCTAATTTGTGGATTTCAACACGAGTTGCAATTTGGTCAATATTTCTGCTGCAAAACGAGGCCCGTACGGTTTTCACCCCCATTATTTATTTCTCTCAAATGACACCCATTATCCCACCTAGGATAGGGGAAGGGCGCAAACACCATTTCGGCATGGGCAAGAAACCTTTCGATTTGACTCACATATCATCTCATAAAGTTCATTTGATGGCATATCAACACGATGGATGGAGCAGCGGGTTACGGTTGACATCCTTGTAAAGGATATATCTTGACCGGGTCTTTCCAAGTGCAGCATACCTGATGGGCACAAAAGGAGCAAAGAGAAAAAAGAAGGTTCATCAAGAGGTTACAAACAGAAGTTAGGTTGCACGTTATAAAAAAATAATTGCTGCTTCCACAACTGCACTCAGAATTACCCTTATGCACAAGGAAATCACATGAGCTCACCATTGCGGAACAAAAGGAGCCATCCAGATGGCATCGCCTGCTTGCACAGGATACCTGCCGATGAAAGAAACGTGACACTCCGAGTTAACTGTTACATAACGTGTGTGTAATGTGTGCGATGTGTTGTGTGTGATGGATTGTGTGTGATGTAATGTGTGTGATGAGCATGCCGAGTAAAAAACCTCCAGTACAAAGGCTCAGCATGCTGACGCTTGGTGTACCATTCTCCTTATAAGTGTTGTGAATAGGCAAAACCTTGGAACTCAGAAATTCAACCATGTTAACAGACAAAATGATAGAAAACTCAACCATTGCATGGAAGTACGCACGCATAAGTTCGCACCTTGCCACCGAAAAGCCAAACGACACATTACCTGGATTCACCCATTAATCCCTGGTTCACCTACACACCCGATTGCCACACCACCTATCGCCTCACTTGCGCCACATATTGAGTCACCAGCTATCAGCCAGACGGTACATTCCCCGACTCACCAGCAGGCCATGCTGGTTGTAATGCACCTCCTGCTTGTGAACCCTAGTTTCTACGCCTTACTGCCATGCCACATCTTGCCACAAGACACTGATGCATGCACCACATCTTGCCTCACCAGCTATCAGCCAGACGGTAAATTCCCCGACCCTCCAACAGCAGCAGGTCATGCTGGTTGTAGTGCACCTCGTGGCTGCAATCCCTAGTTGCTACGCCCTACTGCATCCCAAAACACCTATTGCCATATCTTGACTCGAGACACTGATACATGCGCCACACCTTGCCTCACCAGCTATTGCCACACCGCCTATTGCCACACCACCTATTGCCACACCACCTTTTGCCACACCACCTATTGCCATACCTTGCCGCAGGACACCGACACATGCACCACATCTCGTCTCACCAGCTATCAGCCAGACGGTAAATTCCCCGACCCTCCAACAGCAGCAGGCCATGCTGGTTGTAGTGCACCTCCTGCATACGGCGATGAAGAGGAATAGAGAGAGGGGGGGAGGGGGGGGGAGGACAGGGCGGGAAGGGGGGGGAACGGGGAGGTAGGGGTGGGGGGGTGGCTTTTGCATCGACTCAAAGACCTTTCCCAACCCTCCACCAGCAGCAGGCCATGCTGATTGAGGGGAAGCCACTGCGTCTCCTTCAAGATGACGAGATGGGGTGTCGAAACTATTGCAACAGAGCTGGATCGGTCTTAACCTGAAATAAGCACACTCAACTCACCTTCACAGTCAGAAACTCCCCCGGCTCAAAGTCCATTATCTGCCAAGGGTACCAGAAGGAACTGTGAAAAAAGAAATCGATGAAAAAGGTACGTTTATTCGACGAGCATGGCAAAGCAAGGAACGAAAGAACAGAGTATTGTAGCAGCATTGCATAAATGCAAAAGAAGCAGTATATGAAAGTAACCATATGAACGAGAGGAAGTAACCATTACATGAATGTTGAAGTCATATGCAGTGGTGGTGGGAAGCAGCTTGCGAAGCACAAACACCTGACGAACATTTGCAAGGAGAGCAACGCATTTGGAAAAGACACAAGTGTAGAGTCTCTTGTTGAGGCGCCTCAAACATAGACTTCTGCAGTGGTGGTGGGAAGCAGCTTGCGCAGCGAAAACACCTGGCAAACAGACAGAAACAAGCAGTTGGAACAGACACAAGGCATTGTTTTTTAGGCGCCTCAAAAATAGTCTCAGTTCACGAAGCACGAACGCCTGGCGAACAGACAGAACCAAGCAGTTGGAACAGACACAAGGCATCGTTTCTTAGGCGCCTCAAAAATAGTCTCAGTTCACGAAGCACAAACACCTGGCGAACAGACAGAACCAAGCAGTTGGAACAGACACAAGGCATTGTTTTTTAGGCGCCTCAAAAATAGTCTCAGTTCACGAAGCACAAACACCTGGCGAACAGACAGAACCAAGCAGTTGGAACAGACACAAGGCATTGTTTTTTAGGCGCCTCAAAAATAGTCTCAGCTCACGAAGCACAAACACCTGGCGAACAGACAGAACCAAGCAGTTGGAACAGACACAAGGCATCGTTTCTTAGGCGCCTCAAAAATAGTCTCAGTTCACGAAGCACAAACACCTGGCGAACAGACAGAACCAAGCAGTTGGAACAGACACAAGGCATTGTTTTTTAGGCGCCTCAAAAATAGTCTCAGCTCACGAAGCACAAACACCTGGCGAACAGACAGAACCAAGCAGTTGGAACAGACACAAGGCATCGTTTTTTAGGCGCCTCAAAAATAGTCTCAGTTCACGAAGCACAAACACCTGGCGAACAGACAGAAACAAGCAGTTGGAACAGGCCGAAGGCATTGCAGAGTCAGTCAGTCGGTCAGTCACAAATGAGAGGTGACTTTTCGTTCACACAAAAGTCACCTGAGCAGGTGATGTTGGAAGCTCAGTAAGAACAGACTTAGCATGTTAAGTAGTTTCGTTTTGAGACATCTGAAAACTAAACTTATTAACCACGGAGACTCAGACCCAGGAAGAACGGACTTAGCAGGTTTTGTAAGAGCGTGCAGAGGGGGTAAGATGGGGAGAATCCTCGCTCAGGAGGTGATACGGGGCTCAGGAGCTCAGGAGACTTCACTATTCTCATGTGACACAATGGAGGGGCATAACAGCACACAAAACGAGACTTCACCATGCCTACTTGTGGCATGAGACACTGCCAGCGCCTAATTTTGAGGCGTCTAGAAAAATCACCGCGACTGGTGACAACAAAACAGCGGACCTCCCCAGGAACTGGCAGAAAGGGCTGCCTGCCTGTGCATCTACTTTTTTTAGGTGCCTCAGCGAGTTCACCATGCCTAGCGACAACAACCGAGCAGCGCACCTTTCTCCAGGAACATGCAGGACGGGTTGCCTGCCTGTGCGTTTGATTTAAAGCGCGTAGTTCTGAGGCGCCTAGAAAAATCACCATGCCTAGTGACAACAGAACAGCCCACCTCTCCAGGGACAAGCAGGACGGGTTGCCTGTGCGTCTGCCCCACCACCACCGCTGGCCCCTCTGCACCGCTCGCCACCTCTGAAGCTACACCAAAGCCTGTGATAGGGCAGTACCTGATAGACAGGGGGGTGGTGTGGGGGGTGGGGGGGCAGAGGTCAGATGTTGGACAGGCGGGAAGAGAAGCATGGGAATAGATAATCCAGATGTGGCCTGGTTATCCACCTTGCACGAGGGTATCTCTGCAAAGGCAATGGATTGGGGTGTAGTCATTTTTTAGAATTCTAAAAATGTGGCCTGGTTATCCACCTAGCACGAGGGAGGGTAGCTCTGCAGAGGCAAAGGAGTGGGGTGTGTCAGGTGGCCTCTCCTTCAATTGTAGCTCGGGTTTGGGTTCAAAGTTCAGGGTTTAGAGTACCGTCGCTCAATGAGCACGAGCGTAGCTCCAGATGCAAAAGCCAAGTGTGCGTGTCTGGTGACCTCCCCTTCGAATCAAGTTACGGGCAAGTTTAGAGTTTCACGTACCTTCGCTCAATCAGCACAAGCGTAGCTCCAGATGCAGAGGCCAAGAAGTGAGGCGTACTTGGTGGCAGATACACATACGAGTCATCCTGAAACAAGGAGGTACGCATGGGGATGATTTGGTGTTAGAAAGGCGGACATTAAAGGTCTCAAAATGTGCATACGTGTTGTCCTAAAACAAGGATTACATGGTGAGGTGGTAGGAATGGGGGGGTTGAGGGGTCGCTTTTGAGTCGACTCAAAAGCAAAGTCCAGGTGGTGTACGGTGAATTGGTACAAATAGGGGGGTTGAGGGGTGGGATAGGAGACGTGCACGTTGACAAGGGTAAGACGACGACATGTGGAGTGCAAATTATCATGTCCTGCCTGCAGGGAAAGTTGGTATAGTTAGGCGGGTCGAGAGGTGGGATGGGAGATGTGCACGTTGTGTGACAAGGGCACGAGGGCATGTGGAAGGAGGGGCGTTATGCAGAATACAGCAGCCCATATACTGCCTGCGTGCATGCAAGAAGAGTTTGATGGATACAAAATTTTGATCAAACACACACACCCAAACCTTTACCGTAAGGTCTTCCTGCTGAACAATGGTGCCTGTGCAGGTGCTCCCAGCATTGACAGCTGTCGCGCACTCATTGGGCGCCTCTTCTTGAGTCTCCAGCTGCGTGAAGGTGACCTGTCCCGACACCACAAACACAAACCTGCGGCAATGCACCCCCACATTACGCGCACAGCAATGCAGGCACACAGGTCACGGATGAAAGGATGCATGGGTGCATGGGTGTGTAAGGTCACGTTTACTTCAAGAATTTCAAGTTCTTCTATCACAAAGCACTATGTGTCGCGTAGCTCTCGTCTCAGTCACACGGAATACAAGTTCCTGGCCTCTCTGCATGCTTCTCACCTCTCCACTCCAGCAACCGGAGGGGCGGAGGAGGCATTTTCGAGTCGACTCAAAAGGTGATTTTTGAGTTGACTCAAAAATCGTCAGTCACACGCAATACAAGTTCCTGGCCTCCCTGCATGCTTCTCACCTCTCCACTCCAGCAACCGGAGGGGCGGAGGAGGCATTGCCTGATACAAGTAACGGGCGAGAAAAAAAAGGGATGGAAACTCCGTCAATTGACAGTGTAGCGGCGAGAGAACGTTGAGTCGCACACAGTAACGTACGTTAGAGTCATACGTGAGACGGAGAGAAACGAGAGGGGAGAAAGAACCTAAATGATGCTTAGATAGGGTAGAGGGGAGCGAAGACATGGGGTTGCAGATGTGGTAACCAGATGTGGAGAGAGGGTGGTCCTTGACGCGAGCGGAAGCGGGTACCTGAGAGCTGGAGCAGGGACATGGCGAAGTGTGCGCCGATGGCAGGGGTAACCAGATGCGCAGAGAGAGTGTTCTTCCTGCAATAAAAATTACAGGCAGCGCACGAGTTGCACCAAAAACATTATCGAGTGGACGCTTAAAGATTTCTGCAAGAGCTTTTGCATGCACAGAGAGACTCCGGGCATTCTGCTGCATTTGCAGGCCACTCCCAAAGTCTGACAGATTGACCAGGTTGGAGTCTAATGGGTCAACTCAAACGCCGTTTGCTTCTCACAAACACGACATCCCACAAGAAACAACTTCAATCACTCCCATAGACATTCCCACCCACCCACCATCCAGGCAGCGGGCTGAAAACTCGGCTTTCCGGTGTTATCAGAGCATGGTCCCTAGCGACTACGCTGCGAGTGAATCCGGGCAGGTCTGAAATCAAGGAAGGATGCAAAATATGCAAGGAAAAAGGAGGAAGGGGATCGATGCACGGAGAAAAAAAAATGGAACTGGAGGTTACAGGGCGATGAACGATAAGGAGGAAACGGCTGATACCCTCTATTATCAATCTTCAACCCTAGCAAACAGGCAAATAAGTCTGAATGACGATCCTTGAGTGAAACCATACACCGTGAGAACCCTGTTACATACATGCACCGTGCAAAGTGCATACATGCACCTTCCCGGTTGACTATGTCAGGGATAAGCTTCACTGTCGTACGAAAAGTCCAGTCCCACTTCCCATCTTTCAAGGGAGTATTTACACACCTTCCATGTGAACCGTGTCAAGGGTGGGTTCCAGGACCTTCCCGTACATGCCAATGCCATTTCGTGCGCCTGCCGAGGCGGGAAGACAGGATTAAGCGCAGCAATGCAAACCAGTCGAACGATGCAGAAAAGAAAAGAAAAGACCCAGTAAATGACGACCATTGCCTCTATACTCCGTCGAGTGATTTTACGCGAGGCATGATCTTGCATGTATGCAAGAAAAAAACGAGTTCGTGCTGTCTTACCGTCAGCGGCGGCTTCGGAATTTTGCAATAGTCTTGCAGACGCTAGAGCAAGCAGAGCTGCTATAAATTGACAGGCACAACGAGGTTTTAGCGCCATGGTTGCAGGCGGAGGACTCCTGGAAGTAATCTTGTGTGGACAGTGCACGGCACCTGTCTTGTTTGGGGTGATTGATCGATCTAGAGGTTCAGAGGGTGACGGTACTTCGGGTGCTAGACCAGGGAAATTGTCATATCCTTGGGTAATGTCAGTCGCGCTTAGCTGAAATGTGATGCCACCTCTGCCAAGTGTCGTTTTGGCGTTGTGCTATATACCCTTGGATTTGTTGAACATTCCAAGACTTTGAGCAGAACAAAGAAGTTCACTCCTGACTTGGTGTCATGTTTGCAAAAGCCAGTGCATTTTCCGGCGTTTAGGAAACGAGATTCCTGACTTGCTTGCATGATGCAAAATGTACTCGGGAACGCGTGCCGTTTCACTGCATTTGAGGGCACATTGCAGATACGATACGAGACGTGTGACAGCTTCCTGTAACACCGCAACCAATCTCGCCCCAATCGCCCCACCCCAAGCCGCGCTCTCGAACTGAGGGTTTCGCGGTTTGTAACTTGGGACCTGGGCTTTAAAATTGAGAGCACATTGCGGATCCGATACGAGGCGCCTGACAGCTTCATGTGACACCGCGAGCACATTTCAGTTTGAGTCACGCAAAGGGACATCATTCATGTGCAACCCAGGGAGCAGGGCCTCCTCGTCACCTTCAAGGACATCTGACGAAAGGAATCACTGAGGTGGTCTCAGGGATTCCTGCTTGAATCAGACAGTTGGCATGGCAACTACCACATGGCAAGGCTCTGAATGTTTTTCACCCAAGATGGATTTCAAATGCTGGCTCTGTTTCCCCCTCTACCAGTCCAGAATCTCAAACCAATTTCTGGTTCTGACACGTTTATCCATCGTCCTGGCTAGCTAAGTATCCTGGTTCAAGTCTAGTGACCACACGAGGCCTGAATTTAGCGATTCCGTTCTTAAAGAAAGTTCTCTTATTTGGCTGCTTGCAAGAAATGGGCAATCCAAGCAGCGCAGTAGATGCCGAGAAGCGCATTCGTGTCATGAGGATGATGATGAAGCTTCAAGATCTGAAGAGAAGAAGTAAGAGACAGGCTTCAGCAACTTAGTGCATCCCATCACCTAGATGTTAATGGTGTTCTTGTGCAGTGGATGGGTTGGAGCATTCCTCATCTGGTGGAGAAGCGAACGGGCGGCAGTCAATGGGCCTAGTAAGTACTAGAACAATGTTCTTCTCTAAGCGTTTCTTTATCAGACGTCTACTCGGGCTAACGACCGTTCTTGCAGATTTCTATACGTAGACGCTTCCGGTTATTCATGCTGGCGTCATGGGCTGTCGCCATTTTCCTTGCAATCGGCTATGCAATCATATAACGGTGTCTATCAAGATTCAAGACGCAACAAGTCGAGTATTAGAACCGCGGTGCTATTCCCGCTGCATCCAACTCGCCTATTATGAGGTTGTGGTTCGTGCAATCAATTTTGTGTCAACAGATTGTAAATATGGTCGGACATAATGGCATGGATGAGTACTGATATTGCTTTATGCAGCTGAGGCTGGGCTTCCGTCCAGAAACTAGGATACAAACGCTTAGATGAATGTGACAAACAGTACTTCAATTTTCACTTCTTCATCATTCCGATTTCAGGCTTGGGCGACACCCTGTCAAAATCATCCTACGGGCCTGGCGGGGAGTTGCAGCACCTCTGCAATTGGAGGGTAATCATACAACTTGGGAGGGAACCCAGCTGAAATGAGCCTTGGCCCAACCAACCAAGCCACTGCTGCACCCCCGAGCAGGCCTCCAAGGTGTCCCGAGTTATCAATGTTCCTCCACAAAGCTCCCAGAACCAGGTTGAACATGACTGTACTGCCTAAGCCACGCAAATACGCCGACCCCCTCAAGCTCAGCTGCTTCTTGTGCCTTAAAAAGAACACCCCCAACGCCCCCACCAGCCCAAAAATTGCTCCAGATGCACCTACAGATGGCGAAGGGTTGAGAACAAGGCTGAGAGCTGAGCTGGCCAGTGCTGATGCCACATAAATGCCAGCCATACGCCGGTCTCCGAGCAGCGACTCAGCATCAGGGCCGATGGTATTTAGCGAAAGTGAGTTCACTATGAGATGCTGAAGATCAGCATGGAGAAACGCAGATGACAAAAGTCGGTAATACTGGCCCTGGCGAACATAAGAGTTGACTTTAGCCCCAAGCAAAAGAAGGCGATTGCTGGAGAGGACTTGGAGGAGAAAAGCGGCAGCGTTGAGGGCTAGGAGAAAATCAGTCAGCTTGCGATGCGCCCGAGAACCACCAGGAGACCAAGGCCAGATGGGCCCACTGGAAGGGGGACCGAAAAGGTTACTTGGGGAGCTGCTGTTACCACCGCCGTAGGATCCCCCACGGAAAGCGTTGGTGGTAAAAGGGGATTTAGAGTTGTGAGGTGAGGACGGTGGGAAGGGAGGTAGTAAGTGGAGAGAGGATTGTAGGCCAGGCAGGGTTGTGGATAGGATGTGAGGGAGGGCGAAGGGAATTGAGCGAAGGAGAAGAGTGAGAGAGGCGGATAGTGATTGTGATAGCGGGTGAGGGGAGGAGGGAGAGGAACCGGCTGAAGGGAGAACAGCCGATTGTGAGCTGCTGGAACCACAACCGCTTGTGGTACCTCTGTTGACAGGATCGGTAGCACCAGGTTTCGTGCTGCTGCTGCTGCTGCTGCCGTTACTCCCGCAACCTTCCATGATTTCTCCTCCAAAGCCAGAGCCCCCCTCCACTTCTCCTCCCTGACATTCAACAGAGATTCTCGACTTTCCATTCGCCCTCCTGTGGACACGAACTGTGCTTCGCTGGGACGCTGCTCGCTGATTGACCAGCGCGCGGTGCTGCAGTAACAGGACCGTGGGAAGCGGGCCATAGCAGTTGACTACCCTCATGGATTGCGATGCCAACCCTGATGACGGCGAGTATCCGCGAAACGGGGAGGCGTGAAACGAGGATGAACTCCTGGGCGCTGAAACCCACCCTGGTCCGCCTGGCAACATGGTGATTGCTCGCGGGCTGGTCCGCCTTCTCCGGCCGGCCCTTGCTCCTCCCTACTTGAACCCTTGCTCCTCCCACGTATTCGATTGATTCAACCCAAAGGCGCTCCTCGCAATCTTTTCTGCAGTTCCAAAGGCGTGGAGCGTGCAGTTCCAACGATTTCGCCTGAAACGACGCGTGCTGTCGAGGCGATTTTGTCCTTCTCGCCAATTTGAAGGGATTCTCGCAGTTGATTGACAGAAAGAGCGACCGACCGTGAAGTATTCTGCTGTTACGTATTCTCAATCACAACTGAAGCTCACCAAGCAGCGATGATATTAGCTACATCAGACGTCTTTCACAGCATGGGAATTCTAGACTGAAGAACAATGCGGCCTAGGTTAGCACCTAGGGAGGATTTCCCTCCAAGGACGTGACCCCCTGCTAGGCTCACTGCCCTCTGAAACGAGTGGTTCTGGAAGTGGCACGTGGAAGAGTCCCGAAGTATCAGGAAACCGCAAGTAACCTCGAAATCGGCGAAGACTGAAGCGAAAGTCTGCACGAAACGAACTGCAGTTCGGCGATCAGTTGGCTGCCGACTTCAGTTACGCTTTCTCAAATTTCCCTGATTTCAGTTACGGTGTCACTGGAGACCCCCGAAGGAGCAAGTTTCAGCCTGAAGCTCTCTGAAGTTGAGCCGTCGGTTCACTTCTGCGAGAATGAGGAGAGGCTCGACATTACATGTCTTCAAGTTACTTTCGTTGAAGTGCATTTTATGCCGAAAGTGATTCGCCTGCGATCGCAATCTGCATTGACGAAAACTATGAGATCCCAGAGTATATTCTCTCCTATGGTTGGAACGGCGGCGGTACGACACTTGGTCTGAGACCTGAAGGGCAAACTGAACTCACGGGCAGCATCGAACACGCGCTGGAGGCAGCTGATATTCCAGGTCAGCCTTGGTTCGACGGAGGCCTCTTCTGGAGCTGTCCGTGCGCCTCCGATTTCCGCCAAGGCCGCCGTATCCGCCGCTTCTCTTCGGCGCGACCTTCCCCGCGACCTTCGCCGCGACCTTCCCCGCGACCGCCCCCCCCAACCTTCCCCCGTCCCTTCCGCCGTTCCAGTTGCGCATAGTGGTCTGCTTGGCTCAAGGTCCACCTGCTTGTTACAACCGCCTGCTTGTTACCACCACCTGCTCGTTAAACCGTTGTAACAACTGTTGGATTTTCGGTGACCCTTCTCCAGATCCGATTGCCGAGCTGTCAGCCGCATATCGCCTGGGTGACGGCGGCGTGACTATATCGCGTACTGCATCGCTGTATCGAAAAGGAGGCAGGAATCCGTGACCATCTGGTCGTGAACGGCTACACGTGTCAATCCGTTTCAACCCGATAGTACACGTGTCGAGACGCGATGTTGGGCGTGCTGACGGGGCTGCTGCGAGGGCGCGCGGTGCCGGCCAAGGGCTTTAAGTACCTGACGGCGAAGCGCGGCCCGAAGAACTACTACAAGGGCACGGGGAGCCGCACCATGGGACGACACACTAAGAAAGGTGCGCTAGAAGAGGGAAAGGGGGGTGAAGGGGGGAGGGGGGGGGGGGGGAGTAGGGGGGAGGGAGGAGAAGAGAAGAAGGGGGAAGGAATTAGGGAAGGGATGGGGAGTCACATTAGTGGGCAGCACACTTCGAAAGGTGCGTTAGGGAAGGGAAATCGGAGGAGGAAGGAAGGAGGATACATAGGGTTTCACTTTTGGCCCGAAGAACTGCTACAAAGGGATGGGTAGCCGCAATATGGGGCAACACACTTAGAAAGGTGAGTGCACTGGGGAAGATAAGTAAGGGGAGAGAGGGGAGGGAGGGAGGGGAAGGGGGGGGGGGAGAGGGGGGGATGGGGGGGTTGTGGCTATGAGGGGAATAAGGGAAGGGGAGAGTGCAGAAAGACCGTTTTGTCGCACAATGGGTCACTATGCTACTAAACGGGAGAGCAGGGTTCACCATGGGTCGACGCACTAAGAACGGGTCAGTGTACGGGGTGAGATAAGGTGAGAGGTGTTTGTTATGATAGGAAATAAGCGCAAAAAACGCAGAAAGTCACTTGTTATACCTGTTAACGAAAACAGGAGGTCACAACACACTTATCAGCCCAACTCAGCCCAAGTTTCTTTCACCGTGTCTCTTCTAACCTGTTGCCTACAAACGACCGTCGTCACCCCCTGCAGGTGCTTACATTACATCTTAATGGAGGAGAATATGCCAACCTACCCCGTGCCACCTCCATTCAACTTATCAACCCAAATTGCACCCTATCTCTTCTTACATTCCGACCTACAACCGTCGGTCCCCCCTGCAGGCGGTTACATATTGATGGAGGAGAAAATGCCAACCTACCTCGTGCCTGACCTCACAAACTGCCAGGTAAGAAACTCACTGGGCCCCCCCACTCACCTCCATGCCTCCATGCATCCATGCCTCCATGCATCGGGGGGGGGAAGCATGGGGGGGGATGCATGGGGGGAGATGCATGGGGGGGATGCATGGGGGGGAAGGCATGGGGGGGGAGGCATGGGGGGGAGGCATGGGGGGATGCATGGGGGGGATGCATGGGGGGGAGGCATGGGTGGGGATGCATGGGGGGGGGTGCATGGGGGGGATGCATGGGGGGGGGATGCATGGGGGGGATGCTTAGGGGGGGATGCATAGGGGGGGATGCAATGTGGGGGATGCATGGGGGGGGATGCATGGGGGGAGATGCATGGGGGGGATGCATGGGGGGGAAGGCATGGGGGGGAGGCATGGGGAGGATGCATGGGGGGGATGCATGGGGGGGGAGGCATGGGTGGGGATGCATGGGGGGGGGGTGCATGGGGGGGATGCATGGGGGGGGGATGCATGGGGGGGGGATGCATGGGGGGGATGCATGGGGGGGATGCTGAGGGGGGGATGCTGAGGGGGGGATGCATAGGGGGGGACGCATGGGGGGGATGCATGGGGGGGGTCCATGGGGGGGATGCATGGGGGGGAATGCATGGGGGGGATGCATGGGGGGGATGCATAGGGGGGGATGATAAGGGGGTTGAATGCATAGGGGGGGATGCATAGGGGGAGATGCATAGGGGGGGATGCATGGGGGGGATGCATAGGGGGGGATGCATAGGGGGGATGCAATGGAGGGGATGCAAGGAGGGTGATGCATGGGGGGGGATGCATGGGTGGAGAATGCATGGGTAGGGGTGCATGGCGGGGGTGCATGGGGGGAGAAGCATGGGGGGTGATGCATGCGGGGGGATGCATAGGGGGATGCATGGGGGGGGGGGTGCATGGGGGGTATGCATACAGGGGGATGCATAGGGGGGGATGCATAGGGGGGGATGCATAACGGGGATGCTTAGGGGGGATGCAATGGGGGGGTGCATAAGGGGGGGAGCATTGGGGGGATGCATAGGGGGGATGCACATGGGGGGGATGCATAGGGGGGATGCATAGGGGGGGATGCATAGGGGGAGATGCATAGGGGGGGATGCAAGGGGGGGATGCATAGGGGGGATGCATAGGGGGGATGCAAGGGGGGGATGCATGGGGGGGGATAACCAACCTACCTCGTGCCTGACCTCACAAACTGCCAGGTACTCTCGCCACAAACTATTATTGAGTTGACTACCAACAATTTACAATTTCCTTCAATTAGTTGGAACTTTAGGACTCAAAAATCGCCTCCCACTTGCAAGCAAACTCTCACATGCATGCATGCCTCCCTTCCTTCCATTAGCTTCTTCTTGTGATTTTTGCTCCCCTGCCTGTGGTTTGTCCTTGCCTCCTGCATCAACCTCCCCTCCCTCTTCCTTCCCTTGTCCTCTTTCCCTTCCATCTTTCTTCCCCCCCTTAACCTCTCCCGCCCAACAGCTGAAGCCATATGTGTCCCATACTGCTCCCAAGAAGCCTCCTACTACTGCCACTGGAGCCACACCGGCTGCAAATGCTGCCAGTAGATGATATACGGTAGATAGATGATAGTGTTTGTCTTGCACATACAGGGTACACTCCAGCACTCTGCCAGAGCTACATCAGCTGCAAATGCTGCCACTAGACGATATAGATTGTAGTGGTTTTTTGCTCTGATAATACCCAGGGCAGTGCAGCATTAGTGCACTCACTGCGCACGCAAAAAAACCCTATCGGGGGTCAGTCAAGTCCAACAGTGTAAGGACCAGCTTCTCCCCACCCTTCCCTCCCCGTCCCACCAATTGTTCATCTGCCTACTGCAGAAACCATATGAGAACTGTGCAAGCTCTTGAATGTTTCTCATGTTACTGAATTATCGCATCTTCAACACGCGTTTGGAGGTCAGGTGAAACTTCAGCCTGTAGCCTTTGTCATAAAAATGCTCAGTGGGAACCAACCTGGCTTACTGCAACCTCCGTTCACCAGCCTTATTCTACCGTTAGTTTCTTTTGATAACACAAGAGCCACACGTCATGAGGAAGACAGGGTAGTAAAATGATGCAAATGTTACAGGGCGATCACATCCTTAGCACCCTATTGGAGGTCAGGTCAAACATCAGCCTGGCAGCATCCTCATCTGAAAGCTTCACCGTAGGGGTCAGCCTGCCTCCTCCCCACCCGTTGTTCATCAGCCTAGCCCCCGCCTTTGCAGGGTCCCCCACCACTCGTGTCCCCTCCCTGCCTCCCTCCTCCCTCTCAGGTAATCCCAAGGCTTTTCTGGCTCTCCTCCTCTCCCTCTCCTCCTGCTGCTCCTTCCGCAGCCATGCTTCAATCATTCTCTGTCAAAATAAGGGGGGAGGAAGAGAGTGAGGGGAGAAGTGTAGGGGGAAACTATTAGTTATGAGTCGCCAAATGTGGGCAAGGTGGGTGTTCCTTGCACCCTCCCCGCCTCCCTCCTCCCTCTACAGTAACCACAGGGCTTCTCTGGCTTTCCTCCTCTCCTCCTGCTGCTCCGTGGGCAGCCATGCCTCAACCATTCTCAGCCGAAATGAGGGGGGAGGTGAAGTGAGAGGGAGGAAGTGTAGGGCAGATTTTTGTAAATTATGAGTTCGGGGGAGGAGGTGGGGGGGGAGGAAGCGGACATCACAAGGGGAGAGATGAATCCGAAGTTACACGGGAGAGTGAGCAGACACGTGACTGTGACTGCTAAGGGGGCTACCCCACAAACGAACCCTAAATACTCGCAGCAGCTCTCAGCAGTTCTCACCATAAGTGTGGTTGATGCCAGCTCTGGAAACTCTGTCAGGGACTTGGTAAATTGCAGCCTGCCCTTTGCCACGTATGCCTGAGGGAGAGGGAGGGGGCAGAGAGGGGTGCAGAGAGATGCAGAGAGGTACAGCTCAATATGGAAGCTTGGTGAATTGCAGCCTGCCCCTTGCTTCGTATGCCTGGGGGAGAGGGAGGGGCAGACAGGGCTGCAGAGGGGTACTGATGGGTGAAGTGGACCATACAGGGAGATGGTTACCCTCACTGTCAGTGCCCTGCAACGTACCATACGTGCAGGCTTTACCAAGGAATGTGAGAATAACGAGAGGAAAACACTAATCTGCACCAATACACCAGCGCTTACTGTCGGTACGTACAATGCCCCTCCTTAAAAACAGTAAGTGTTTACAGCAGCGTATACTGAGCACGTACGATGTGAGTAGGCCACGACTGTAGCCCGTCGAATATATGCGTGGCATAGACAATGGTCGCCCCCCTCTGCTCGCACTCGTCCCTCAGAAACGCCATAAGATCAGCCCGACCCAACACGTCCAGATCCACAGTGATTTCGTCCAACAGCAAGACCTGCATGGGAGAGACGGAGGAGAAACCTTGGGAGCAGTTGAATGTGCCAGCTCAACCCAGCGCGGTGATTTCGTCCAACAGCGGGACCTGGAGGGGAGGCGGAGACGAGGGGGAAGGGGGAACAGGGAAGAGGCGGAAGGGGAGAAGCGGGGGGAGGGGGGAGCAGATTGTTGTGTCAGATCGCCCAAGCACGTCCAGATCGACAGTGATTCGTCCAACAGGAGAACCACGGAGGGGTGGAGGGTGGGAGGGGCCAGGGCAAGTGGAAAAATGAGAGCGAATCAGTCCGCCCCTGCACGTCCTGGTCGACAGTGATTTCGTCCAACAGGACAACCTGCATGGGGGAGAGTGAATTCTCCACTCCTCTGTCCATCCGACACTTCATGCATGCGCCAGTCCAGGACAATTCCCAACACTTTGACCAGCCTGCTACCCCAAATATTGTCACGTACCTTGAACGGCTTCAACAATCCCATGGCGATCTGTACGCGTCTCCTTTGCCCATCTGACACCTTATGCATGCGCCAGTCCAGGTCGATATCCAACACTTTGATCAGCCTGTCCCTCCGCTCAGCATCTGTGGCAGCACCGAAGATCATCTTCCTTGCCGATACGTCCATCTGTAGCGGCACGTCGAACCCGGCAAACGCTACATCCCTGCGCCACTGCGGTTAGAAGCAGGGGGGGTGAGACGAAGAGAGGAGAACCATTAGCAGTGGCAGCACCGAAGATCATCTTCTTGCCGACAGGTCTATCTGCAGAGGCACGTCAAAGCCTGCAAACGCCACCTCCCGCCGCCACTGCAGTAAGACAAGTGGCGGGGAGGGGGGGAGGGGGAAGGTCGTAGGTGAATTATCAGCGGTGGCAGCACAGAAGGTTATCCTCCTTGCCGATATGTACGTTTATCTGAAGGGGCACGTGACTGCATGCAAGCGCCACGTCATGCCGCCACTGCAAAGAGGGTCAAACGTATGGAAAGACGAAGTGGTGAGGACAGTGGTGACCAAGTGGCAATAGCTGCATGGTACGACAGGTAAAAATCCCCACCGGAATTCCACTCAATCACATGCCGTAAGATAGAATTACTTTTGAGCAGACTCAAAAGCCTCCCCCCAATCACATGCTGTTAGGGCAGGGTACTGACCATGCCACCCGGGTAGGTGAGAGCGCCAGATGCCTCTAAACCAGAGCAGCCGAGAGTTGAAAGGTAGTCACAGGAGGGAAGGCAGGGGTACTGACCTCGCCTCCAAGGTGTGTGAGGGCGCCAGGCGCCTCAAGTCCGGCATCATGGGACGCTGACCGGCCAAGCACTCGGACGATCGACCATGTGCAGCATGGTATGTGAGTGCAAGTTCAGGACGAAAGGGTGGGGATAGGGAGGAGTACTGACCTCGCCTCCAAGGTAGGTGAGAGCGCCAGACGCCTCTAGACCGGTATCATGGAAGGCTGACCGACCAAGCACTCGGACCATGGACGGATCGACCATATGCTTGCCGCCCAGAATCTTGAGGATCGTTGTTTTGCCTGGAAAAAAGCCAGGGGTGTGAGTAAGGGAGAGATGGGAGAGATCACCGACCACCCGAAGCACGGATAGATCGACTGCCGGGATGCAGCGTCAGGGAGAAGCCGTCGATAAGCGGCTTGACACGACGCAGCGACGGCTTATCAAATTTTAAATCTAAGATTCCTGAAGAACAAGTAAAGACCGCATACATGCGCCATTCGCGCCGACTAGGAGGCACCGATCGCCGGGATGCAGCGAGGGGAAGGATTACCGCAATAACGAGCCTTAGCGACAGGGAGCGAAACTGAAGACGCATCGCACAGTGAGTCACGCGTACCTGCTCCGTTCGCGCCGACCAGAAGGCACCGATCGCCGGGATGCAGGGTGAGGGAGAAGCCGTCGATCAGCGGCTTGGCGCCGGGAGGCGGCTGGCCGTCGATTCCGGGATACGTGAACTGAAGCTTCGTGACCTGGATGTTCGGCGGCTGTTGCGTGCTGTCCGCGAGTTCAGGGACGGACGGAGCCATGAAAAAAAAAAACCAACTGAGACTTTCAGCGAAAGGGAGAAACGAGACGGTCGGTGATCAAGTGAAGGTACTACTGAGGAGAGTAACGCGTCGGAAGAAGTGATCGCGAGCAGACGTCGCCGACGGGAAGCAGCAGCTGATAATTACCCTGCAAAGCCTACGAGTCGTTCGCCGACTACGCCTCAAAGCTATTTACCGCAAAGTTTATGGTTACGTAGCAGGCGGTTTCTTAGCTTTGAACCGTCCCTGACAAGTTACACAGATACTGATAAGGAGTTCCCAAGAGGCTAATGAGTTTGCGTGAGCCATCAAGCTGGTAAATTGGCAAATCTCTCAGCCCGATGAGTTCCCCAGTCCCGTCAGCTGTGAGACCGTGGTTGGCTCCTAGCTGTCCACGTTTTGGGGGAAGCTTTGCAGGCTGTGGTGACTGCCCAACTCGAAAAAAACGTGTTGCACCTGCTCAACGCAGTGCGGTACAAACAGCCCGAAACGTGTACGAGCATTTTCGGGCTGGACAAACAGTTTCGGTTCGACCCGAGAAAACATGGGGGACGCGTCCTGCATCACGATTGGTTGAGGAAAAGCGTGGACGACACTCGGCGACACATAGGTGTCGCGGAATGGGTTGGCGACAGCCACGACACCCCAAGATTGGGCGGTCAACAACCAAACACGATGACGAGAGTTTCGCGATCGGGGAGTTCTCGCAGTAACACTTCGTGTGGCGATTGCGGGTAACTGGAAATGCCGAAACCGCTTGCAGCCTGTCTGACAGCACTGACGTGTTTTCCCGCCAAGACGTTCCTCCATTTGCTGATGACCTGGCTGAGGGAGCCGAGCGCAAGGCTGGTTCAGTCCGCTCCCCCGCCCACCCGACTGGCGCGCAAACGCAGCTCCGGAAAACCTCTTCGCGCGCACACCTTTCCCTCCCCCCCTTTCCCCCAAGCCGTTCCCCAACTCGTTCACCAGCGTCCGCTCAGCCCGCCATCCTGAAGTTCAGGTCCACAACAGAACAAGAATCTGCTGCTTTGCTTCCTCTCATCAGCAGCCATTTCTTTCTTGGGATTGTTTCTTGATCCTACGAGCGTGGTTCTTGATTCTTTCTAGTACATAGCAGTGTCACATACCACCAGCGTTGTCAAGACGTAATACCGACCGTATTCTCCATACATTACTGCATCGTACTTTCTTGAAGCCATGGATGTAAGATTCGTTCAATTTCTCCCTGGCTTGTTGCCGACAAATCCGTTTTCCCGTTTATTCGTCGCTGGTCCTCAATCTCGTAACTACTTTCAGTGTTAGCTTCTGTAAAGTGTCACTATGCGACGCTTCGGATTGCTATAATGTAGTTGAATTTGGCATCTGACCAACCCCATCTCTAGCTCCTACCGGCATGGACACCCTATACCAACTTTCCTACCGATGAAACTCTTGGCACGGCGGTTTTAAATCTTACGTTTCTCCTGAAGGAGTCAATATATGGTTTCAACAATCCCCTTGCTCGTTCTTCCTTCTTGATCGAAATGGTGCATTTCAGGATCCAGAGCTCGAGGCCATTCGCCAAAGGCGCATGAGGGAAATTATGGCGGCCCAGGGCGGCGCACAGGTGCGAGATTGCTAACTTTGCCCATAAGCACAATCGATTTCACGTATGTATCGTACAACATACACCTATGCGCCTACATTTAAAAAGTGAACATTCTGAATCTTCAGGTAGTAACCTGGAAGTATAGTTGGATTTAGGATTTGCACTCTCCACTGCTATGGAGGAAACGCGTCGACACGTTGCTGGTTGCTTCGGTTCCCGCATTTTGGTTCCCTTCAGCAATTTCAGCGTCTCTGGAGTTTGCTGTCTATATGTTGAATCCGTGTGGTACTTGACACTTTCAGGCAGGGAGGGGAGCTGGAGGCGTGCCGTCGCCTGCCTCGGGTCAGCAAGACGAGTCACAGAAAAGGTCAGTACCATCAATGACTCCTCACCCTTACTGTCTGATTCGCGGAAAGGAGCTGAGTAAGAAGAGACCCTCCTTTTTTTGTGGCACACAAGACAGAGTTGGGAATGAGAGAGTTGTGACGGGCAGGCTGACTAGACCCTGGGAATTTGGGTGCTTTTTGGACTTGTGGTTGCAGGGAAGCAGAGGAACGGCGACAGATGATGCTGGCTCAGCTGATGGATTCGAGTGCGAGGGAACGATGTGAGTGTGGCGGACTAGAGTGTGACGGAGGAGATGTGGCACATTAGGATGTGACAGACAGAGCATATGACGGACAAGAATGCACCACATGAGACTGCGTGACAGATGATGCTGGCTCAGCTGATGGTCTCAAGTGCAAAAGAGCAGACTGAGTGCCACACTCGAGTATGACAGATGAGATCAAGTGCAGCGGAACGACTTGAGTTGAGTGACTAGAGTGTGACAAAAGTGAATGACCAAGGAGAATGTGACAGATGGGCATGTGACAGATGAGAAGGTGACAGATGCGAATGTGGCCGAAGAGAATGTGACATGAGCTGTCCCCCCATCTCCGCCCACCCTTTCCTCCCATGAGCAGTGGCGCGCATTGCGCTGGTGAAGCCCGAGAAGGCGCGGGCAGTGGAGGATTTGATCATCAGAGGGGCGCAGACAGGGCAACTGGCAGAGAGGGTGAGTGCGATTGTAATAAGGGTGATTGTGGTGAGGTAGTGAGAGTGGTTGTAGTGAGGGTTATTGTAGGTGTGTGATGAGAAGGCAGGGGCAGTAGAGCATTTGATCATCAGAGGGGCGCAGACAGGGCAACTGGCAGAGAGGGTCTGTATAATTGTAATTAGGGAGTTTTAGGTGTGCGATGTGAAGGCACGGGCAGCGGAGGATTTGATCATTAGGAGGGCGCAGACAGGGCACCAGGCCAAGAGGGTGAGTGCAATTGTAATGAATGGCGAGTGGCTGGCAGGGTTTGTTGCTTTTGGCAGCTACCTTCCGGTTACGTGTTGACATGCAGCCTAGGCACATCGTGTCCCATCCCTTTCTCTTCCTATCCTTTGTCCCCCAAGGCCCTTCTCTTTCCCTTGAATTGCCCATTTTCCTCGCTTGCTTTCAAGCCTTTTGCTTGCAATGCTGCCACCAGATACCTGTCTGGGCCCGAAGCCCATCACATCCCATCATATCCAATCGTATCCCATCATATCATACCATATGCATTCATATCCTATCAGGTGTCGGAGTCCCGCCTCATCACTCTCTTGGAGCAGATCAATGAGCAAACACAGCAACGAACTAAAGTCACAGTAAGTAGTTCCTCTCTTGAGGTCAACCAACTAACCCAATATCTTATTGGTCATTATAGAGGAGAAGGGAACTCTACCAACGTGAGATCACAGCTTGGAGATTTTGCAGTAAGGACAACTCATAGCACCTGGGTCCGAGTGATGTTTTGTAGCAATGAGAATATTTAGCAAGGATGTATTACAACCATGGCAACGAGGCCCGTTTCTATTCTTGAATGGTACGGGGGATTTGTGAATTTGTTCAGTGTTTAGAAGTTGTTGTTTCTTTTAACTTCCAATGTTTTTTTGCTTGTTCTTTAGAAGTTGGCCTAGCTAGTGTTGGGGAATCAAACAAACACTTTATCCCTACCAGTTTCCTTCATTCATCCTTTGCTTTCTAATATCACCCTTTTATCTGCAGATACAAAGGCGTCGCTCAGCTCTTGATGACGATTAGTTCCTGATCAAAATGCTCCACATAATGCACTCTCATGAGTGTTATGTTCAGAACATAGTTTGTGATGGGCATAGAGCTTCGTATTCCTACGTGTAGGTTTAGAGGTACTAACGAAGGGGTTTGTAAAGCATGCAGGCTGTTCCGGGGTACAAGAGGGCTAACTAAGGACCTATCTATCATGTCGTGTTGTCGTGTACTGGACTGTCAGTCCCCCATTTAAAGCACATCGTTCTGTTCAGATCCGAACTAAAAGCGACAACTACAGAACAACTGCAACAGCAAGACGGGACTTTTGCTTCGTTGGCTAGACTACACTGTACTGGACTGTACCACAGCCACAAAGAACCCCGTTGTGAAAATCCCGCGAATTGTACAGTTCAAGCTGCCAAATTTTCGTGACAGCTCGACCATGGGTTTGTCTGAAATGCGTCGTGTCGTGTTGCGTGTCGAGTCAAGTGACGCCAATCCGTCTTGTCAAGGGAATTGACTTGAGGTGAGAGCACCTGTGACCCCTCACACGCCACCAGCCAGCCGCTGAACTGGAGCTTCGGCAGTGGTGGGTTCTGGAACTTCTGGCTGCAGGGCGACGGAGTGACAACGACGCTCCGAGCCCAATGCTCATCGTCGTTTTCATTTGACGGGTTCCGTTTTGTCTTCCATTCGGTTCCGCCTTCCTGCGCCAAACAAGGATTTCCGCGCCTACGCAGCATGGGGAGCTCATCCTATTCGCCTCCACCACATCCAAGCACTCTCACCCTTGCCCGTCGATCGTGAGTCAATGTATTAGGGTGTTCTTAGGGTGATTCCGCAGCGAGTGTCAGACCCAAGGTCGACCCGCGGCCGAAGGGGCCGCGGGTTGTCACAACCTAGCTGGGGGTTTAATATTCTTGACGGTGCAGCAGCTGCATAGTTGCGAACTGTCGCAAGGGGAGGGTTGCGAAAATACTGACCGAACTTTTCGAGTTCAACAGAAATTTGCGAAGCTATGATTGGTGGAAGTTAATTTGCGCGACTTTGTTAGTTGTATGGTTTGACAGCTGACTGGCTGGAGCCGTCAGTTTTTCGCAAGACCCGAGGCAATTTTTTCCAGCCTCGGATCTTCCTGCTAAACGATCGGGTCTAGCACTCGCTGCGAAATACGCCCTGAGTAATTGTCTAAGGATTTTGTTTTCCTGAGTTTAATCTTCGTGGTTTATAAACACAGCGTACATCCAAAAAAAGCGGTGAAGCGGTGAAGCGTGCATCTTCGTACTGAAATTCAGGGGTGTGGTGTGCCTGAATATCATTTTCCAAAAACAAAGTTTCTGGAACCAAACAAAAGCCCGCTGTGGTTGACTCTGCGATTCCCAGTCCCTCACCCATGCTCCGCGTATCCCACCTGAGAAACCCAAAATCGACGGACGGGCGGAACACGTTTACATCACGCCGCTCGCCTCGTGTTCCTCAAACTGGCGCGACTCCGCGTTTCCTCTTTCCCACCGTGTGGCCTTCCCCCATTCCCCCCTTCTTCCCCCTCTTTCCTTTCCCCCCCTTCTCCTCCTCACCCCCCCTAAGTTCCCCCCCTCCTTTCCCCCCCCTTTTTGTTCACCTCCAGTTGAGTGAATCAGCTATATTTTACGAGTGACGCAAATCTCTCGCCAATGATAAGCCATCTTTCTTCCAGTTTGCACAATGCCCACAATGCTTTCTCCACCAGTGCCCTCTGTTTCACTTCCTCTACAACCAGCCGCTCGCCGTCTTTTTCCAGACAGCCCAAGATCGTCAGCTCAACCTAATGCTTCATCGGAACCAGAGCAAACGCTACGTTCTGCGTGCGCCGCGGAACTAGCTTCCGAAGCCGATTCGTCTTCAGAGTCAAGGAAAAGCTGCACATTTCCAGTGAGGATCCCTCCGCTGATTGTTTCAAGCGACGCGAGCGACGACAGCCGCAGCTGCACCTCCTGTGACGTCGCCGACGACGACTGTGACGACTGCGACGACTGCCCTCTCCCCGTGTCCTGTGGCGGCTGGGGCTACTCGACATTCTCCGACGGCGCAGATTCACGCAAATCCGATTTCGACGGCGGCGATTCGTCCAGCGTCACCAGCTCAGAAGAAAGCGGGGCATTGACGCCCTATTACCGAAGCTACTACTACGATCGGCCCGTTGGGGATTCATCTCGAGTATCTGAAGCTTCGTCTGGAAAATTATTATCTGGAAGATACGCTCAGCCTCGCAATATGTATGCTGTTGCGGGCCGCTGGCGAGAAATCGACGCGACAGAGGCTGCGGACGCCACGGTAGCGAATCCACCAGAACGGCGGACAGACGGTGACGTGACGGAATCGCAACGGAAACCGGCAACTCGGGGCGGGAGGAGATTGGCAGACGACGAAGACGCTCCCCGCCGGTCGCGAGATGACCGAATCGTTCCGAAGCGATCGGATTATTGGACTCACCTGCGTCGCCAGAACAGCTCCTCGCTTGCCTCAGATGAGCCTTCCGACGCGAGAATGCAAGAAAATTTCAAGCCGACGGTCAGCTACCCTGCTGTTGCCTCGGACTCGGAACGTGGCGCGTCGTTTTCTCGCGGCCTGACGGTTCAGATTCCCGATGCGCCTTCGTCCGACGATGCCGACTCGTCGCCGCCATTGTCGGCGAAACCGGCGACTGCGCGTCACGCGACGCGCCCCCCGCTGTCTTCCACCGGAAGCGGCGGCGCTTTCGGGCCGAAATCCGTCGGAGCGAGACCAAAGATTCCCCCACTTACGCTCGACCCGGTTAACTCCTCGCTGGTTCCCATGACACCCACGCCTAGAGCGAAGACGCCTTTAACGGGGACAAGTAGGCCTCCCCTTCCGAGTTCGATACCCCGCGGATCGCCGCCGATGCTCGCCGAACGGCCGTTACGCTCTTCGGAAATGTCGGTAGCGAATGAGCGACTAACGAGGACGTCGAAACGTGGCGGTAGGAGCAAGACGATGTCGGGTATTACTTACCTGTTGCTCCAAACAGAAGAGCACAGAAGGGAATCGCAGCCTAGTAACTCGTCTCTTAACGAGGCGGGCATTAACGAAGCGGGCTCTAACGAAGCGGGCTTTAACGAAGCGGTGAAGCGGTACTGTGAGGGGGCTAGTTTAGACGACTCGAGTGCAGCAGATGTCGCTGCTGCGGTGACTGGTGCTGCAACGGGAGCTGCAATAGCGAAGTCCCTCAGTTCCCTGATTCAATGGGTGTCGCCGCGGTGAAGTCAACATACACCGTTTCAGGATGGTGTTATAACTGTATCGGCCCTGTTTTAGCTAAGTGATAGGTGCAACCATGGGGGAAGGTCCACGGCAAAAACATACCATACCAGCGTGGTGGGTAGGGGAGGGGAACTGTCAGCCAGAGGAACAACTTAGTTTGTTGACCTCCCATAGTCATCGGTTTTGGGCCACTATGTCTTCGGTTTCTGTACGCCAACTGTAGATGCTTTTTGAGTTTCCGTTTCCAAGTAACCTCTGGTGGTGTGTGTGTTGTGTTAAGTTTATTCTGAGACCACCACAAAGTGGTGCTACCGGTACCATAAGCTGTATCAACTGAGGGCTGTTCTCAGTCTGCCAAGTCCAGAAACCAGGCCTACCTGACCCTTGATTACGCCAAGACATTGCCTGCAGGGAAAGGGTGTGGTTGGAATGAAGTGGATGGTGTCAAATGTAACTTAGGTCATTATGTTGAGTGACCCGCTGGGGTTGCCCTTGAGATCCTCGGGGAAGGGCCACAGGTGCAGAGCCTGGGGGGCTATGGGCGCACTTACCCGCTATTCAACAAGCCCTTTTAACCCAGTGGTTAGTGACTGAGTTTCTGACATGGTACATCAGAGCCAAAGGTCTTGGGTTCAACTCCCGGTGCCAGCGCTGCAGAGGCGCTCGTGTCTTCCACCTATCCCAGCGGGGGGGGGGGGTGTTGAGTGACCCGCTGGGGTTGCCCTTGAGATCCTCGGGGAAGGGCCGCAGGTGCAGAGCCTGGGGGGCTATGGGCGCACTTACCCGCTATTCAACAAGCCCTTTTAACCCAGTGGTTAGTGACTGGGTTTCTGACACATTACTGTAGACTATACTGGATTGTGCCTTAGAGGGTACAACACCCTAGTCTATATACCCTTGTACTCGCACATTCTAGTTCAATTATTATTTCTGATATAGTATCATAGTAGGTTAGGTTCCCCCCTAGCCCGCCCACACTTCCGCCCCCTAGGCCCTAGCCACCGTCGTGCCCCGCTACTAGCCGGCCCTCCTGGCCGTCGCACTCGTCCCTAGCCGGCCCCCTGGCCGTCGCGTCCACCCCTAGCCGGCACCCTGGCCTTCGCGTCCGTCCCTAGCCGGCCCCCTGGCCGTCGCGTCCGCCCCTAGCCGGCCCCCTGGCCGTCGCGATCGCCCCTAGCCGCCCCCCAGGCCGTTGCGCCCGTCCCTAGCCGCCCCCCTGTCCATCACGTCCGCACCTAGCCAGCCCCTTGGCCGTCGCCCCCGTCCCTAGCCGGCCCCCTGGCCGTCGCGTCCGCCCCTAGCCGGCCCCCTGGCCGTCGCGCCCGTCCCTAGCCGGCCCCCTGGCCGTCGCGTCCGCCCCTAGCCGACCCCCTGGCCGTCGCGTCCGCCCCTAGCCGGCCCCCTGGCCGTCGCGCCCGTCCGTAGCCGGCCCCCTGGCCGTCGCGCCCGTTACTAGCCGGCCCCCTGGCCGTCGTGCCCGTCCCTAGCCGGCCCCCTGGCCGTCGCGCTCGTCCCTATCCGGCCCCCTGGCCGTCGCGCTCGTCCCTAGCCGGCCCCCTGGCCGTCGCCTCCGCCCCTAGCCGGCCCCCTGGCCGTCGCGTCCACCCCTAGCCGGCCCCCTGGCCGTCGCGCCCGTCCCTAGCCGGCCCCCTGGCCGTTGCGTCCGCCCCTAACCGCCCCCCTGGCCGTCGCGCCCGTCCCTAGCCGGCCCCCTGGCCGTCGTGCTCGTCCCTAGCCCCCCCCCCCCCCCCCCGTGGCTGTCGCGCCCGTTTCCTGCCGTCCCACGGACGCCCCTAGCCGTCTCACGGCCGCCCCCTCGCCGTCGCGGCCGCCCCTAGCCGCCGTCGCGGCTGTCCCTGGCCGCCGTCGCGGCCGTGTCTCCTCGCCGTTGTGGCTGGCCCTACTTGCCGTCGCGCCAGCTCCTCGCCGGCCCCCGTTGCCGCCGTTTGCTGGCCCCTCGCGTCTTCCGCCCGCCAGCCGGCTCCTGCATTTGCGCCGTCGCCAGCCCGCCGCCGCCTCGGGTTCGACCCGTTCCTCCCGATCAGCACTACCCTGCGAACCCCCTCGGTACTGTACTAGACCGCCTTGCACCGCACTGTACCGCACTGCACCGCGCTGCATCGTACCGCACCGCCCTGCATCGCACTGTACCGCACTACACCGTACTGCACCGCACTGTACTGCTCTCCACTGCCCTCTATTGTCACTGATGGCTGAGGTGCTTCGCTTTGACACTGAGGGCCAGCCGATTGAGTTTGATGCGTGGCTTGCTGACCTCCGTCGCCACCTCACTGGTCAGCGGCAGGATGGCCACTCTTTGTCTGTCCATCTTGACGGTACTCTCCCCTGCCCTGACCTCCCCGCAGCACTGTCTACTGATCCCTCGTCCGCTGAGCGTGAGTCCGCTGCGGCCGCTGCCCTTGCTCGGTCTGTCTGGCTGTCCCGTGACGCTGTCGCACAGCTTGCCATTAGCAATGCCCTCCCCCTGTCCGAGCGACCTCGCTTCAGGTCTATCACCACTGCCCAGGCTTTCCTAGATGCTGTTGTCCAGCGCTATTCCACCCCGCCTGCTGCCTCGGTCGGTCGTCTGATCCTCTCCATGCTCTTCCCTGACCTTGCGTCGTTCCCCACTGTCACCGACCTGGCCGCTCACCTGCGCAATATAGACGAGACCTGGCGTGCTGCCTGCACTCCCACACAGCTTCTAGCCCACCAGCCGCCCCTCACCTCTGCTCTCTACCCGCTAGCCACCCGCCTCCCTGACCGTCTTGCCACTGCCCGTGACCACTTCCTTAGCGTCCACCCCGCAGACCTCACCCTCACAGACTTTGTTGACACCCTGTCCGCTATAGAGGCCCGCTACCGCTCTATCGCCCAGACCAGCGGTACTGTGCCGGTCCCTATCTTTCAGGGTTGCGCCCCCACTCAGTGCACCTTCTCTGACGGTTCTGTTGCTGTGGCTGAGACTGCCGCTGCAGCACAGGTCCGTCCGGAGAAGGGTCACCGCCCCAAGGTTGGGCGTGGTGGCGGGGGTGGGGGTGAAGGTGTAGGTGGTGCTGGAGCTGGGTCTCCTGGGGGTGGTGCGGACGAGGGGAGCCTGCCAGGTGCAGCCGAGCAGCCGTCTGAGCAGCCGCCAGCGTTGCAGACGGACTCGCGTCAGCCGCAGCAGTCGCAGCCGCAGCAGAGACGGGCGAGTGGTCTCTCGCCCGGGTGGCCTGGCGCTGGTGGTAGCGCTGGACGTGGTGGTGGTGCGTGTGGTGGGCTGCCGGGTGGTGGTTCGGGTGACGCGTGCTGTCAGTACCTGCTCCAGACCGGTCCTCGCCGTGGCTTCGTTTGCGGTAAGATCGGTCACACCTCCGTCCGCTGTTTCCGTCGCCTGGACGACCTGTTTCATCAGCGTTTCGGCCCGTCGCCCGAGCTCCCAGACTGGCACAGCTTGTTTCGTCCTAGGGTTCAGGTTTTTTATCTGGATATAGATGAGATTGTTACTACTCTACATGTAATGTATGCTGATGGCTCTAGTGTGCTTCCGTCTTATTACCCCTTGTTGCCTAGTGTAGGTGTGCCTTGCTTAGACTCCCCTGCTGCGTCAGGCGTAGGATCCCCTGCTTTGTTTAGCCTTGGTGCTTCCGTCGCTGCTTCGCCTCCGGCCGCCACTGCCGCGCGCTCCTTCACCCTCGACAATGGCGCTTCCCGGTGCTTCTTCCGCGACTCCACCACGTTGACACCGCTTTCTGTCCGTCCCGCAGTCTCTCTTGCTGACCCCTCCTCCGGCCCAGTAGTCGCCCGCAGTTCCACCACCCTCCCCTGCCCGGTAGTTTCTTCGGGCTCGCTCACATGACTGCACATCCCCTCGTTCTCCAGGAACCTAGTTGGTGTCGGCTGCCTTCAGGACCTTGGCGTCACCACTACGTTCCCTGGACACGAGCGGTACGCTGTCTGTACCGAGGCCGCCACTGGTGCCCTCCTGTTCACGTTCCCACGGGACCTGGTGTCCGGTCTTTTCACACAAGACACGGTGACCCTCCCGGATGGGACCCCCCCTCAGGTGACTGCGTCTCCCCCGTTTGCTGCTGCCTGCTCCTGTCGGTCTCTCACTCACCCGACTCTTCTTTGGCACCACCGCCTAGGTCACCCTGCGCTCCCGCGTCTGCGTCACATGTCACAGCACGGTCTCGTCCTAGGCCTCCCCAGGTCGTTCCCCGAGTTTCCCTCCTCCCCAGCCCCACCTTGCACGCCCTGTGTCGAAGGCCAGCTCCGCCGTGCCCCTCACTCCTCCTCGTTTCCCCCTATTGCAGCAGCGCTACAGACTCTGCACATGGAAGTCTGGGGCCCCGCCCCTGTCCATGGGCCGCGTCGAGAGCGCTACTTCCTAGTGCTTGTCGATGACTACACGCGCTACACCACTGTGTTCCCCCTGGAGCGGAAGGCCGACGTGCCTGCCGTTCTTATCCCGTGGCTAGTCTCTTCGCGTGTCCACCGCGGTCTCCCTGTCTTGCGTCTCCACTCCGACCGTGGTGGCGAGTTTGCCTCTGGTGTCCTTGGTCGTTTCTGTCGTGCGGAGGGCATCACCCAGACGTTCACCTTGCCGGACTCCCCGCAGAAGAATGGGGTCGCTGAGCGACGCATTGGTTTGGTCATGGAGGTGGCTCGCACCTCCATGATCCATGCCGGGGCACCCCATTTTCTGTGGCCGTTCGCCGTTCGCTACGCCGCTCACCAGCTTAACCTGTGGCCGCACTCCCAGCAGCCTCAGGTTTCACCGAACCTCCTCTAGTCTGGGTCACGTGATGACGCATCTGCGTTCCACGTCTGGGGCTGCCTTGCGCACGTTCGTGCCTCTGGCACGGACAAGCTCACTGCCCGCACCCTTCCATGTGTCTTCCTCGGCTTCCCCGTCTGACTGGCACTTCTACTACCCGCCGTCTCACCGGTTCTTTCACTCCGGTGACATCACATTTGACGAGTCCGTCTCCTTCTTCCGCCGCTTCCCCCACTGAGGTCCCCCGGTTACCCCCCCCTTGTTCCTGGTCACCCCTTCCCCGGTCCACGCCGCCCCTCCTCCTCCCCCTCCCCGTCCTGCCCCCTCTGGTGTGTCCCGGTTGAGGAGTCTGCTGACTCAGGTGGTCCTGCGGCGCAGTCCTTGCCGCCTTCCCCTTCTCAGGTGTCTCCTCCTCCGCCGCCTCCGCAGCCGCCGTCGCTACCGCTGTCGCAGCCGTCATCACCGCCGCAGCCGCCGCCGCCGCCGCCGCCGCCGTCGTTGCAGCCGCCGCCGCCGCAGCCGTCGCCGAAGCAGTTCGTTGCCTCTGGAAGTGCTGGAGTTGGGGTGGGTACTAGTCCTAGAGCTCCTGTTGTGGCTTGTCTCGGCGGGCCTGGGGGTGGTACCGGTGCTCGAGGGGTTCTGAGCTCTGGGGGTGTTCCTTCTGGGGGTGCTGGCGTGGAGAGTTCTGGAGGTAGCCGCCAGGCAGCTTGCGGCCCGGGTATCGGTGTCACACCGCCGTCGCAGCAGTCCCCACAGGTGTCCGCTCTTCGCCTGCTCGGCCTTCCGTCCCCTGATCCCGTGCCTGTGCCTCCTCCTCCTCCTGTCTACGGCCATGTGTTCCCTCCTCCGGACTCGTGTCCGGCCCGTTTCCCCCCTCGTTCCCCTCTTGTGTCCCCTCCTTCGTCCCCTGACACGACTCCTCCATCTCATGCCTGGTCTCGCCGTCCCTTCCGTGCTCGACCTGTCTCCCCTGTCTCGCGCTCTCACCCTATGTTGCTTCGTTCCCACGCGTCTCGTCCTCCTCTTCTCCCATCGCCTTCTCCGTCCTCCCTTGTCGTTGCTCCCCCCCCTCTGTCTGAGTACCTTCGTGCCGCTCGTCCTCTTGTTCCTCGGGTCCTTGCCTCTCTCGTTACCGACCTGTCTGTTCCGGTCTCGTGTCTTGACGCTCTTGTCGCTGCGGTCGTTGACTTCCCATCTACCCGCCGCCTTGACTACGCCATCACGCTGGTCTCTGACCCTGCCTGTCCTCCGTCTTTCGGAGGTGCTCTTGCCCTTGGCAGTGACGTCCTAAAGGACCGACAGTACGAGCTTGCTTTCCTGTCCGAGGCTCCTCCCCATCTCTGCTCCATGCTGGTAGTCCTTCAGGGTGACCCAGACGCTTTCGACATCCCGACCCCTCGCACTTACGCTGAGGCGACCTCGGGACTTTGGGCCTCTCAGTGGATAGCTGCCATGGAGCAGGAGATGGCATCTTGGAGATCCACCGGCACCTACGTCGATGCAGTTCTCCCACCTTGGGTGAACGTAGTCGATGACCGCTAGCTCTTCAAGGTGAAGCGCCCTCCTGGAGAGCCGCCTGTGTTCAAGGCGCGCTACGTGGCTAGAGGTTTCAGTCAACGTGAGGGGGTGGACTTCTTCCAGACCTTCGCTCTGACCCCGAAGATGACTACTCTTCGGGTGCTGCTACACGTAACAGCTCAGCGTGACTACGAGCTTCACTCCCTCGACTTCTCCACTGCGTTTCTTCAGGGCAGTCTACACGAGCAGGTCTACCTGCGCCGCCCCCATGGCTTCACTGGTACCTTCCCTCCTGGGACCCAGTGGCTCCTGCGGCGCCCCGTCTACGGCCTGCGATAGGCTCTCTGTGAGTGGCACGACACGCTGCGTGCTACGCTTGTTGACCTGCAGTTCTTTCCGTCCTCTGCAGACCCCTCGCTCTTCGTTCGTGCTGACCAGACCCCGTTCTACATCCTTGTTTACGTAGACGACCTGGTCTTCGCCATAGCAGCTAGGGACGCACTGGCCTTCGTGAAGGCAGAGCTGCTGAAGAGACACACTTGCACTGACCTTGAAGAACTGCGCCACTACCTTGGCTCGCAGATCTCCAGGGACGGAGCAGCACGCACCATCACTTTGACTCAGTCACACTTGGTACGCCATGTCCTTCAGAGGTTCGGCCTTCAGTTCTCCTCCGCACAGCCCACTCCTCTGTCTCTAGACCACAGGCTCTCCGCTCCAGTTCCTCAGGAGTCAGCAGAGCCCAGTGGTCCTTACGCAGAGCTGGTGGGTTGCCTCATGTACCTGATGACTTGCACGCGCCCAGATCTCGCATACCCTCTCAGCATCCTGGCTCGCTTTGTGGCTACAGGCAGACACCGACCTCAGCACTGGTCTGCCGCTAAGAGGGTTTTGCGTTATCTTGCAAGTACATCGGGCATGGGGTTAGTGCTAGGAGGACGTAGGCCAGTGGTCCTTACTGAACACACTGACGCTTCTTGGGCAGACGACGCCGAGACTCTTACGTCCTCGCAAGGCTACTGCTTCAGCCTTGGTTCAGGTGCCGTCTCGTAGAGAGCTACCCGCTCCTCGTCTGTTGCGCAGTCCAGCTGTAAGGCCGAGATCTACGCCGGTGCCATGGCGGCACAGGAGCTCCGCTGGCTGACCTTCTTGCTCACTGACTTAGGTGAGCGGCCTAGCTCTGCCCCGGTTTTGTACGCTGACAACAGGGCCATGATCCTCCTATGTCAGGAGCCTCGACTCGAGGGCAGAGCGAAGCACATCCAGCTACGGTACTTCCTCCTGCGTGAGCTCCAGCAGCGCCGGCAGGCGCGCGTAATACACTTGGCCTCCAGTGCCAACACAGCTGATAACATGAAATTGTTCTCGACAACTAAAAGTATTGTCCAAGTTGTAGACTCCAAACATTAAATTGTTCTCGACAACTGAAAGTAATGTCTCTGCAGAGCATTGTCCAGCTCAGACTAGTCACCTAGTGTAGTTGGGGGTTGGTGGAAGGTGGGAATGGGGACAAGCGGGGGCAAGGGAAGGAGTAGGCAGGCATCAATGCCATATATTACCGTGCATTGTCAGGGGCGTACATGATGGGATAACAAGCAAGAACAATGGAAAGAAACAGCTCTGCTAACCATGGCAGCACACGGGCATGGATTGAATGTGGAAACAGGGCATGGATGAAAAACAGTTGAACATAAACAGATGGAGACAAGGGAGGAAAGTACTGGAGTCTGTATGGGGATGTCATACACCAAAAGGCATTCTCTCCGCGTAAAGGCGTGATACTATCCCATGCACAGCAGCACCATGGCACATAAACTTGCAATACGACAAGAGGCTTTACATGTGTTGGGCTGAGAAAAGCCCTTAGGATCTTTCCACAGACTAAGTCCCAGTTGAAGAATGAGACTTGAGTAGTGCAGCGGAAGTTGAGGTAGTTGAACCCTTGTACTAGTATATGAGAACAAGTGATTGATTAAAGAGACAAGCATACAACAATATATAGGAAAATAGGAAAGTAAAGCAGTTGTAGAATACAGTTGCAGGAGCGGTTATCGAGTCGCACAGCGACTCGATTGTCGCTTCGGTTACCATCCGCGCTGTTGTAACGGTCAGTCGCAACCTCCAGTTGCGACCCTTCAAGTCCCTTCGCGTTCTTTGTCCATCCCCTCGTGTAACCTCCGTTGACTCGCGTACCCGTTGTGATCTTCCTCGAGTGTAGTGTTACACTTCAGAAACGCTTAAGTCCTTTGAGATATTTCCAACACTCCCCTTCGTTTCTGGAGTGCTGACGTGTTCAGATCCGGTGACGTTTTTCTGCCCGGTCAGCAGCATGCAGTAACCGAACTTCGCCTTCGCCAGTTTCTTCGTCAGGTAGTCTGCGGCCATTTCTGTTGTAGGGCAGTAACTGAGTTGAAGTCTCCCCTTCGCGATTTCATCTTTGACGAAAAAGTACCGCAGGGCAATGTGTTTGGTTCGGTTGGCGAAGCCGTCCTTGTTCGCGATTTTGATCGCAGATTGGTTGTCGCAGAGGAGTGAGAAGACGGGCAGGGTCACGATCTTCGCTTCCTCGAGCAACTCTCGTAGGTAGAGTCCTTCCTTGGTCGCAGTGCAGAGGGCGATATATTCTGCTTCAGCCGAAGATAGTGCGATTAGTTCCTGCTTGCTCAACTGCCAGGAGATAGTCCCGATAGGTTCTATTCGGTAGATGTAGCCCGTTCTCGATCGTCGATTTTCCCTGTCTCCCGCGTGGTCGGCGTCGACGTATCCGAGTAGTCGTACGGACGGTGTTGTTACTTTTCTGTAGGTAAGCCCGGTCGTCGGCGTGGAGACGAAGTAGAGTAGTGCCCGGTTGAGCTCCTCGAGATCTTCTTGTTCCGGCTGCTTCAGATGCGTCGCCAGTTGGCTCGCGCTATAAGAGAGATCGGGTCGGCAGGTTACTGCTGCGAATAGTAGGCAGCCGAGCTTCTGTTGATACTCCTGGATTTGCTTCGCGGGGAGTTTTGCGGAGGTGCTGTTGTTTTTCCCGTAGCGGTAGGGAGTTGGGATCGTTCTCGGCGTTAGACCGAATTTCTTCGCGACAGTGCCTGCGTACTTTCCAGCGTGTAGGTAGAATGCCGAGTTGTCTTCGACGACATTCAGTCCCAGGTACTGGGTCACTGCGTCGGATACCGTGAGTGTCAAGTCTTCTTTCAGCTCCCCTTCGAACCAGGTGGCGATGTCGGTAGTGGAGCCGATGTAGAGCAGGTCGTCGACGTAGACGATGAGAAGGATAAAAGCTCCTTCCTTCTGTAGTCGATACATGCCTTGGTCGTGCGGCAGTTGTAGGAAGCCGATTCTGACGAGGCGGCCGTGAAGGTGCTGCTGCCACAGCCGCGGAGCTTGTTTGATCCCGTAGAGGGATTTTATCAGCTGGCATACTTTTGTAGGGTCGTCGATGAAACCGTGGGGCTGCTCGACGAAGATTTCGGCGTCCACAGGTGCGTACAGGAAAGCATTTGCGACGTCGATTTGGCGCAGTGGTAGTTTCTTCGTGGCCGCGACGGCGAGTAGGATGCGCAGGGAGGTGTGACGGGAGACTGGGGCAAAAGTTTCTGTGTAGTCGGTTCCGTATCGTTGATCGAAGCCTCGTATGACCCATCGAGCTTTGAATCGTTCGATGGAGCCGTCCGCGTTGGTCTTGATGCGGTACACCCATTTTCCCGAGAGGACGTTCTTCCCATTGATGCTTGTTGCAGGTACCAGCTTCCATGTATTTCGGTCTTGCAGAGCCTTTAGCTCCTTTTCCATTGCTTCCTTCCATTTCGCCTGATGTTCCCCCCCTAGAGCCTGCGACAAAGTCGAGGGCTCGCGCGGAGATGGCGGCGGCGGATGCTGGACGGAGACCCAGAGGCCGAGGATCTGCAGTCCCGTGGGTGTGTGTCGAGGGGAATTTTCATTCCCGGAATAGGCTACTTCGTTACCGTCTTCTGAGTCAGGTAAGAAGTTGGGGCCGATGCGTTCTGAAACATTTGTGTCGACCGGGTGGGGTGTAATGTAACCTTGGTCAGCGAAGTGGTAAAAGGTGTCGAGGTTGTTACTATCGAGAGGATTGTCTTCGTCGAGTGGAACAGGTACGGAACAGAAAGGGAGTGGTCCGGCAGCTTCCGAGGCTCCAGGTACGTCTTCTTCTGCTGCGTCAGCCTCGGCAGCACGGTCGGCGAAGGAACGAAGGCCCGCGAAGCCGTCAGTGGGGTCGTGTGTGTTGGCAATGTTGTCCAGGTAATGCTGCAGCGTCAGTCGCTCGTAGAAGATAACATCACGTGATGCCACTGTATTTTTGTCTTGTATGTCGAGGATTTTCCATGCGTGAAAATGTTTTGCGATGCCGAGGTGTAGTCCCCACCGAGCTCGTTGAATGAAGCGTCCTGCTCGGGCTGTGTGGGGTTTGTACTGTACCATACAGCCGAAAACTCGAAGTAATTTTGTGCTGCCCCTTTTTTGTGTCCACAGCAGGTGCGGTGATGCGTTGTTGGGAAGCGATGACGAGGACAACAGGTTGTGCAGGTGGACTGCATGTGTCATCGCGTCTGGCCACAGTGTGGTGGGCAGTCTCATCCCCAGGAGCAGCTTTCGCATCGTCGTCTGCAAGGTCCGGTTCATGCGTTCTGCGACCCCCTGCTGCTGGTGAGCGTAGGGCAGAGACACCAGGCGTCTGATTCCTCTTTCCGCCAGATAGGTCCTGAAGCGTTATGACTGGTATTCCAGTGCACCGTCTGACTGGAAGCTCTTGAGCTTGGTTCCGGATTCTCGTTCGGCGATGGGTAGCCATGTCGTGAAGGCGTCGAAGGCTTGATCGCGCGTCTTGAGGTTGTAGTGCCAGACGTATCTTGTTGCTGCGTCGATAAACGTGATGACATAGTTGAAGTCTGCTTCAGCGTCTTCTCGAGGCATGTTTAAAATGTCGCTGTAGACTTTTTCCATCGGTGCGTATGCAGGTTCCCTTGGGTTGTGATGAGATGGGAAAGGCTGGTGGGGAAGATCGGCTTCGGGGCACGTAAAGCACCGTGCGCGTGGTCGTCGAAGTTCTTGGCCGCTCGTTGTTAGGAGAGCGTTGCGTTCTAACACTTCGGCTTGGATGGTTTGTAGTATTGTACTATTTGCAGGGTGCCCGAGTCGTTGGTGCCAGATGTCGTCGGGAGCGCGATGGCCAGGCGAGCGGTGGTATATGTCGGTGTTGGAGAAGAACGCGACGACTGTGGCGGGACTTCGACAGACTTCTCGTTTCATGGGCATAAGTTGATTTGCTTCGGTTGGCGGTCCTCTGATCGCTGGTGGTGGTACTCGGCTGGGTCCTGCTGCTGCTACTGCAGGTGATGGTTGAGAAGGGACACTTGCTGGTACTTGTCGTTCTTGTCTGATGACTGCTAATGCTCATGTTCTCTCTGTTGCAGGTATGGTGTTGGAGTGCCAGAATCCGTCAGGGTCGAAGTCGGGGTCAAGATCCGGCGGGTGTGTCCAGGCGGCGAACGACACGATTTCGTCGCTGTCGGCAGTACCGCGGTCGGAGACGAAGTCCAACACGAAGACGCCGGACTTCAGGAGAGCACGACCGATGAAGAGACCGCCCTTCCCGTGGTAAAGGCGAAACTCGTTGGAGTAGGAGTCGCACTCCAGGTGAATCCCTTTTGCCATTAGCTGGCTTACGCTTAGTAAGTTGTATCCCAAGTTGTCGACGATGAGGACCTTGTTGAGTTGAAGTATAACATTTGTCTCCATGGATTGTAACTGAACCACGCCTTGTCTGTTTGTTTTCAGGTTCTCGTTGTTGGTGACGGTGATGATGACGTCGCGGTTGAGGCGTCGCTCTCGTTGCACGAAGCGTCCGGAAGAACACATGTGTTGACCGCAGCAGCTGTCCAAGAACCAGGTATTTCGCCCGGTGGGTTCGGCGTTGGCGACCGCAGCGTATGTCGGGTTGACCTGAAGTCCTTGTGAGCGCGGCGGCGGAAGTTCTTCTTCATCTGGTGCGTAGGTGGGTGGTGATCCGGGTGCGCAGTTGTCGATGTGTACCATGCAGTTAATGATGTTCGGTGTCCCTTGTGCAGATGTGGAGGAGCGCCTTGGAGGGCTTTCTTGAGTGGAGGCGATGTGTGGGTCTACTGGACGATAAACACGAGGACGTGTGCAGTTGACTTTGGAATGTCCGGAAGTCTGACAGTTGTGGCAGAACGGCGGCACAAAGGTGAGTCCTCTGTTGTCGCGTTGATCTTGCTTGCCGCGTCGATTGTAGTTGTTGTCGTTCCTTCGTTGAGTGTAGAAAACTAACTGCTGCTGCTTCCTTGGTTGTCTTTCTTCGAACAGGTCCATCTCCTGTTGTTCAGCGTGAAGCTCGGAGCAGAGGTGCATCTCCGAGATCCTTCCGTGGGCGCGAAGAAGCGAGCGTGTGGTTCTCCATTCTGGTCCGAGCCCGGCGAGGACAAGCGTCACGAAGCTTTCCTCAGTGATTGTTCCTCCGCACCGAAGCAGGCGGTCGCGGAGGGTCTGGCAGCGACTCATATACTGCATCGCCTTTTCCCCGGTCTTCATCTGTATTGTTGTCAGTTGTTGCATGAGTCTGCTTTGTGTCACGCTGTCGTTTGCTTGATAGAGACACTTGAGATGATGCCATGCGAGTTCCGCGGAGTTTCCATAGCTCCGATATGTTCTGATGCTCTGTTGTTCTTGTGGTGACAGGTTCCGCAGGAGAACTGTGTACGCCAGCAGCGACTGATAAGTAAATATTTCTTGTTCTTTTGCAGTGCCGTTGCTTGGGAATGGCAGGGACCCGTTGAAGTATCCCAGGAGATGCGCAGCCTCCATCAGCAGCTCGAACTCAAAACTCCAGGTAAAGAAATTGTGTCCGTTGAATGGTGATGATGTCTGCAGTTTAATCACGTGTGAAAACTGCGCCTGGAGACTTAAAATCTCGTTTGGTGTTTGTTGTGATGCAGCTGCTGTTGGTTGGGCACGGGGCGGCATGAACTCGAACGTCCCCGATAAGGCGCAAAGGTAGGCGCTTGATTGTGTCGCCCGAACGATGAATTGTCGAGGCTCATCGGCGCTAATCCCATGTTTCCTCCGTTGCTCTGTATTGAATGCGTTGGTGTCCTTGTCTGCTGCTGCTGGTCGAAGTGCGACATGAAGCTGAAGAACCTTTCCATAAGGTTCGGATCCACGCTTGAAGAGGGTGATGGGGTCACCATTTCCGGTGCTCTTCCTGTTGTTTCTTGAGCAGCGCCGGTCTCGGTTTGCAGTCCTGAAGTATGCAATCCAGAGTTGCCGGGTTGAATGTCTTGGGCGCTGGGTGAGCCTGTAGAGGTCTTCTTGCCCTTGCTGTCCATGGCTTGTAATTAATGAAGTCGTTGAATTGCAGATTGTAGATAGAGCGTAGTTGCTGGGAGTTTGGTCTCTGACCAGCTCTGATACCATGTTGGGCTGAGAAAAGCCCTTAGGATCTTTCCAGAGACTAAGTCTCAGTTGAAGAATGAGACTTGAGTAGTGCAGCGGAAGTTGAGGTAGTTGAACCCTTGTACCAGTATATGAGAACAAGTGATTGATTAAAGAGACAAGCATACAGCAATATATAGGAAAATAGGAAAGTAAAGCAGTTGTAGAATACAGTTGCAGGAGCGGTTATCGAGTCGCACAGCGACTCGATTGTCGCTTCGGTTACCATCCGCGCTGTTGTAACGGTCAGTCGCAACCTCCAGTTGCGACCCTTCAAGTCCCTTCGCGTTCTTTGTCCATCCCCTCGTGTAACCTCCGTTGACTCGCGTACCCGTTGTGATCTTCCTCGAGTGTAGTGTTACACTTCAGAAACGCTTAAGTCCTTTGAGATATTTCCAACAACATGAAGCATGTATAGCACTCATGCATGCACAAGCACATGAGCAGGTGTGGTGTGTTTGTTATCATGCCTCCCATGTGCCCTCACGCAGCATTTCGTGCATGGAGGGGTATCGTAGGAGGCACAGTCAAGCACAGGTGGATGAAAGCACCACTACTGTAAACACGGTGAATCCATGAAATGGTCCATAAAGGTCTTGTATGCCGTATAATTAGGGGGTGGATTACAACAACTACCACAGGAAGCATGGAAAGGAAAATGACCAAAAGGGGTGTTGGAGGGATGATGTAACATCAATTTTGGGAAGCCCATGGGATGTGGACTGGGAGGGACAAGTGGTCGGAGTCACAGAGGGGATTGAATTCAAAACGTGGCGAGCCAGACAAAGCATGATTCTTTGTGTAATGGGTGGGGAACAGGAGAAACATGTGGCTCGCAGAAAATAACACATCCTGTATGACAGGTTATATGGTAGGTGGCTAGTGTGGAACGTTGCATGGGTAGTGGAACATAGTCGGATGGCCGACGGGGCATGGTAAACGTCAAATGCGGCACTTTAAGTGCGCCCCAGGCATCGTTGTTATGCGTGACACTGGCTCATAAGGCGTGGCATACCATCTCACTGAAAACAGCAGTAGTGCCAGTAGTTAAAATTGTGTACGGTACTGAGCGAAAATGAACGCTTCTGACACGCCCTAAGCCGCCGGTCATGCTTTTGTAAGGCTCACATTAAGGTGGAAAGAGTGGCATGGCATGCAGCTGCTAATGCCTAGGTGCAATCCTGCAAAGGGGACGAGTGGAGAGGGGAGAGACAGCAACGGTGCTGAGTAAGGTGAGTGCGGAGCCCCTCGTGGTGTGGAGTGCAGCACATGCGAAGTCTGTGCAAGTCCTGTGCAAGACTGTTGTCAAGTGATGAAGTCTGTGTGCAAGACTTTTGTGAAGTGATGAAGTTTGTGTGCAAGACTTTTGCGCAGTGATGAAGTCTTGTGTGCAAGACTTTTGTGAAGTGATGAAGTCTGTGTGCAAGACTTTTGTGCAAGTCCTGTGCATGTATTGTGTGGAGTGTACATTGCACAGGACTTGTGACTTGGGCTATACGGTATACCTACAGGCAGGGCAGTGCGCTTAACGAACGGCACCACATGGCCAACGGTAGCCCCGTATTGAGATCTAGCGAGAGCACCCAACGGGAGAGACGAGACGAGACTCACGTGCGTTTGAACCCTCAAAGGATTTCCTCCAGAGCATCAGCTGCTCCAACCACAGGAGCCATGGCTGCTGCTGAGACTAGGGAAATGCGAGCAAAGCAGGAAGGGAGATGGCTTGCGTGGGAGCTCGAGAAAGGAGAGGCGGGACTCACATGCGTTTGAACCCTGTAAGGGTTTCCTCCAGAGCTTCAGCTGCTCCTGCCACAGGAGCCATGGGTGCTGCTGGGATCCCTTTCACCACCGCAAGGAAGGGGACGGGGGATGGGCGAGAGGCAGGGGAGATAGGCACGATGGGACTCACGTGCGTTTGAACCCTCGAAGGGTTTCCTCCAAAGCTTCAGCTGCTCCAACCACCGGAGCCATGGCTGCTGCTGGGATCCCTTTCACCACCGCTGCTGCCACTGCAGGCGCCCCTTCCCCTCTTCTCCATCTTCTTAAAGGAGCGCCTAATAACGAGGACATGCTTCTCTCTACACTGCTGTTGAGCGCCTCCCGTGCTGCTGCTAACGGGCCTGCTGCATTGTTAATGCTGCTGCTACTTCTCCTGCTGCTGTTGCAGCTGCTGCTTCTGCTGCAGTTATGGATTCTGACGTTGCTGCTGCTGCTGCTGCTGCTGCTGCTGTTTCCACTGTTGCCACCACCAACGTCCGTACCGTGGTTGGCATGAACAGTGACCCAGGACGAACCTTCCTCGAAGCTTCCGTGTTCCCCCAACTCCCGCCAGTCACACGGAGCCTTGCTGGGATTGCGAAGACGGGCGGAGGAGGAGGAAGAGGAGGAGGAGGAGGAAGAGCGGGCAGAGGAGACTGCGGAGGTGGAAGAGGACGAGGAAGAGTAAGAAGAGGAGGATGGTGAAGAGGAGGATGTAGCACGGTGGGCGGTCGACAGGAGGCTGGCGGGAGAAGAATGAGGAGCAGCAGCAGCAGATGTACCAGCAGTTGCAGCTGTAGCAGCTGTAGCACCAGAAGCAGCTGTAGCAGCCAGGGCGAGTTCTGCAGCTTGCAGCAGGTGGTGAGTGCCGGCTGCCACAGTCACTCCCACGCCCAGCAGCTCGTGAGAGAGCGACTGGAGGAAGTGAATAGCACCTGGTAGAGGGGTCAGGGTCGGAAAGGAGAGTCAGAGGGACTGCAAGGGCGAGTTCTGCTGCTTGCAGCAGGTGGTGAATGCCGGCTGCCACTATCAGTCCCACGCCCAGCAGCTCGTGAGAGAGCGACTGGAGGAAGTGGATGTCGCCTGGTAGAGGGGTTAAAGGGTAAGAGGGTGAGAGGAACAGCCAGGGGAGTTTGTGTTGCTTGCAGCAGGTGGTGAGTGCCGGCTGCCACTGTCACTCCCACGCCCAGCAGCTTGTGAGAGAGAGATTGGAGGACGCACCTGGAGAGCAAGGGGCAGATAAGGGAGGGGGGGGGGGGGAGAAACATCAAGAGGGCGAGTGCTGGCCGCCACTGTCACTCCCACCATGCCTAGCAGCTCGCGAGAGAGCGACTGGAGGAAGTGGATTGCTCCTGCAAAGTAGTAAAACAAAAAGGGGGAGGAGGGGAGTGGTGAGGAAGAGTGCCGGAGGTGAGAAAGAATTGAGGAGGTGGATGGCTCCTGCACTGCACCAACGTAAAACAAGAAAGTGCCAGCCATTCCTTACCGTTCCACACCCCATACCTTTCTTCAAGCCTCGTTGAGTCTGTACTCCCGAACTGGGAGCACCACTAGCTGCAGGGAAGCAGCACCCAAGGCCCACAGGGGACTGGCCTCACTGAGCGCACAGGGCACTGACAGACCCTGTTACTTGGAGCCCTCACGACTCACTCACGACCCACCTTTCTTCAATCCTCTCATGAGCTTCCTGTTCTGTCGATACTCCTGCACCGGCAGCAGCACCAGCTGCAGGGAAGCAGCGCCCAGGGCCCACAGGGGACTGACAGGCCCGGCTGCCTTCACCACGCGGTGCAGCTGGTTGCGACAGATGTCCTCCAGCCATTGGCCGATGAGGGCTCCCCCCAGCCCGTCCCATCCCTGCACTCCCACCACTCGCGCCTTGGTAAAGTCGATTTCAACGCCCTGTATGTGGTATTGAAAGGAGCAAACGAGAAGACGAGAGAACAAAGAAGTTATTGGCCAATGAGCAACCCCCCCTGCCCGTCCCACCCCTGCACACCTGCCACTCTCGGCTTGGGAGGTAAATTTCCACACCCTAAACCCTAAAGCCGTGTAGCTGAGAGGCGTCCCACGGATCCAGGGGGTGAAACTGAGCGAATGGATCGGGACAAGCATAGGCGAGAATGGAGCACGCTCTCATCGACGCAGCGTGCGCTGCAGCCCGCAAGAGACAGGCCTCCCATCAAACCAAGAGAGCCGAGAGGTCCAGCTGGCAGCTGGCGGGGGACGTACAGAGAAGCAGACACAAACACACACGCGGGCACATGGAAGCAAAGCACACACAAGCGTGCTCCGTACCTTCCAGGAAATGAGGTTGAGCAGGTGAGCATAGTTGCCAGCAGAGAGAGCCGAGAGGTCCAGCCGCCGAGGCACATAGTCGATGAGGATTGAAAAGGCTCGAATTTCACAGACCTGGAGTAGAGGAGGGAGGGGGAGGAGAGCGGAAAAGAGGAAGGGGAGATTTTTTAGTCGACTCAAGAGGCTCGGATCTCATAGACCTGGGGAGCGGAGGGAGGGGGAAGGTGGGGGGGGGAGGGGAAGGAGATGAGTAATGAGAAGACTCCAAGAGAGCCGATAGGTCCGGCAGGCGAGGGACGTAGATAATAAGGATTGAAAAGGCCCGAATTTCACAGACCTGGAGTAGAGGAGGGAAGGGAGGGATGAGAGGGAAGCGGAGTCAACGAGAAGACGCCAAGAGAACAGATAAGACACAGCAGGGCGAGAGTGTGCAGGGCAAGAGTGTGACCTGGAAGAATGGCAGCAAGGCGTCGCGCACCAGCTCAGCATCAGCCACCGCTGCTGCCACTCCTGCTCCTGCTGTTTCACGAGCACTGACAGCAGAACCAGTGGCAGCAGCACCGACCGGAGCAGCAGTGGGTCGAGCGGGGATGGAGTCAGCAGCAGGAGCGGAGGGAGGTGAAGAAGCTGAAGAGGCGAAGAAGCGGGAGAGGAACTCGATGTGGTTCTGATCGATTCGGAGGCGGATGGGCAGCAGGGCGAGCGACAGCCTGCAGAGAGAAAAGCAAAGAGGAGGAAAGGTTGAAGAGCGGAAGGGGCGATGAAGGAGGAGAAGAAATCGATGTGGCTTTTGAGTTGACGTAAAAAGTAGACTTGATGTGGTTCTGGTCTATGCAGACGCAGATCGGCAGCAGAGCGATCGGAGAGCCAACACGCGAGAGAAAAGAACACACACACACAAAACACAAAACAAAACAAAACGAAAGCAAGAACAAGAACAAAAACAGAACAGAACAGAACAGAACAAAAACAAACAAATAACAAAGAGCTGGAAGGAAAGGTAAAGGGCGAGAGGGTGGCAGAGGGCGGACACAAATCAGCAGAATAGCTTTTGAGAGCCTGCGATGTGCACTGCATATTCTCTCAAACCATTCACACCCAATTCAACTCGCTTATTGATCAAGCCCACCTGAATTCGTCAATCTCAACCGTTGCATTCGGTCTGACAGCATCCAGCAACAATCGCAGAGCCTTGGATCGAACATCCGCCGCCTCCCGGCCATACGCCCCACCCACTCTTTCCCATGTCCTGCTCCCCTGCTGCTGCAACCCCCTGTCCCACACTCCTATCTCCCTTACAGTCACCGCCAGGCGGGAGCTGTAGACACTCTTAGTACTGTCACAGTGGGTAGAGTCACGGGAGGGGGAACCATCACTGCTGGCTGTTGCTGCTGCTGCCTTGACAGCTTGCGGGTTGCCTGGTTGACACCTGCCTGAGTGGAAGCTATCCATTTGGACGTCCACTCCTCTCAGAATAACCTCCACACACGGACCTTCCATTCGAAGTTTCGCTGCTGACTCATCAGCAGCAACCGATGCTGACTCAGCAGCAGCAGCAAAAGAAGGAGAAGCCGCAGCCGAGGCACCATCGGCCGCACAAAGACCAGCACAAAAACCACTGCTACCAGGAGACAAAAAATGCCGGCCGGAGCTCAGCCTGCAGACGAGCGAGCAGTTTCTGAGAAGAAGCCGGAAGGCAGAGGGCGGGTAGCAGGCCGGCAAGGAGGAGGGCTTATGCGAGGGGCGAGAGGTGAAGGGAGAAGAAGGGGAGTTAGAAGCACCGCGGTGGAACGAGGAACCTTGGTCATGAGGTAATTCAGTTTTGTTGGCGTTGCTGCCATTGCCACCGAGGCTGGTACAGTGCTTGCGATACTGGAGGGTGCTACTAGGGGGAGAGAGGAATGAGTGAGAGGAGGGAGTGTTAGAGGAGGAGGGAGTGAGAGATGTATTTTGAGTCGACTCAAAATACGATGGGGATGCAACCAGAGGAACGAGAGGGACGTGGTCTGCAACCAAATGCACTGACGTGTCATCGAACCACTTGGCGTGATGCGATTGGTGGGTGCTGCCCTTGGTGCTGAATTCCGGCTCAGTAGTACTGCTCTCGGGACTTGCTCGGTGCCCTTGGTTGTGACCGTAACGAGGTTGCGGGTGCGACTGTGATTGGCCGATGTCGTTACTTTGACTAATAGCATGCCTGTCACTGTGACTATAGGAGTGGGTATTATGAGAGCTTGAAACCTGAATGTGACTATGTCGAACATGTTCTGTGTGATTCCCCGGAATCCCCTCCACGTCCGTCCATCCACCGCCATCGTCACAATCACCCTCTCCTCCCTCTACTATCACTTCCACCCACCCCCCTGCTTCCTCTTCCAGAAGCCTCCACCCAGCACCATCCCACCCATTGCTGTCACGCGAATCAGCACCACCAGTCCACCCAACATTGCCAAGAGCATCTCCCACCTCCAAAGCAGCACCAGCGGCAGAAGCAGCAGTAGCAGAAGCAGCAGTAGAAGAAGCAGCAGAAGGAGCAGCAGCAGCAGCAGCAGCAGGAGCAGTGTTCCCCTCACCATGTCGGCTGCCTCTATTGCCCGTCCCAAGCTGTTGCCCGTTGGTACTTGTGCAGCTGCTGCTGCTGCTGAGGCTGCCACTACCACGGCCGATGTCCCTGCCACTGCCACTGCCACTGCCCCTGCCCCTGCCGCTGCCACTGCCGCTGCCGCTGCCGCTGCCTCTGCCCACAGCAAGGGTACCAGAGCCGGTCTCCAGAGGCGTAGCAGTGCAGCCAGCCTTGGGTTCAGGAACCTTCACTTGAGCCCCACTGCTCTGAGCAGCAGGTTCTTCCAAGCTAGCAGCAGGACTGGCCGTGCTTCCACAAGGCTGTGTGTCATACACCCTACTTGCGACCCCCCCGGGCGGGACAGCAGGGGCATGGGGGGGAACAACCAGCTGCAGCTGCTCCCCTCTCTGCCCACCCTGCCCTGCCCTCTGCCCCCCCTCCCCTGCTTTCACCCCACTTTCCCCATACACCCTACTCGTGACCCCCCCCGGCGGGACAGTGGGGGCATCAGGGGGGAACACCAGCTGCAACTGCTGGCCCAGCCGCCCCAGCACGTGCATGCTGTCCTGACACGTGTCCACCTGCGATTGGGCGTTGCAGCAGATGACCTCCAGGCCCGGCGGTGCTGTGGATCGAGCTGAGGAAGAAGCAGAGCCCCTCCCTGCGACAGCTGTAGCAGCTGCAGCAAGACCCGGGGCTGTAGCAGCAGCAGCAGCAGCAGCAATTGTTGCAACGAGCTCGACTTGCACAGTTGTGGCTGTGGCGACCTGGGGGAAAACGGGTGTGTGACAAAAAGGGGAGTGAGACAAACACGAAAAAGGTGGAGAAAAACATATGACAATAAGCAGAGGCGTGGCAACAAGCTCCAGCCTCCACTGGCAGATGTGGCGATCAGGGCGAAAGGTACTGGAGATAAATGAGGTGTGAGTGAGTGAGATGGGCAGGTGAGAAACGATACGCAGATTCGACTAAAACACGATACACAACAAGGCAGCAAACAAACAGGCATGCCACTAAAAGGAGCAAAACGAGAAGTGAGGAAAGAGGTAAATAACTCAGGCGCAGAACAGGGGAGGAAGGCAAGGGGGGGGCGGGGGAGAGGGAGGAAGCATGGGGAGTAAGAAGGTGCTCACCTGAGCGAAGAGGTTGCTGCGATAGGCCTGTTGCCAGAGTGCCTTGTGCACGTGGTGCTGTTTGAGACTCCGACCATCCAGAGGTGAGCTCCCAGCAGATCCTACCCCAGGGAACGGCAGGCAGCAGCGGCCAACAGGCACCACGCTCACACCCAGATCTCTCAAGCACAGGCCAGCCTGGAAGAGAGGACGGGTGCGCGGTGGAGGGCAAGGGGCGAAGGCTGCTGCAGGTGCGTTGGGCGACGGAGGGTGATCGAGAGGCTGAGGCGGAGGGCAAGCGGCGGAGGCTGCTCGAGGGGGGTTTGCTCGACGAGGGGTGGGCGACAATTGAGGTGATTGTGGTGATCGTGGTGATTCCGCTGATTGTGATGGCGATTTGAGAGTGGGCCCAGGTTTCTCCATGGGAAGTGCTGCTGCTGCTGCTGCTGCTGCTGCTGCTGGTGCTGCTGCTGGTGCTGCTGCTGGTGCTGGTGCTGATGCTGCTGCTGTGGGATTAGCTTCGGCAACTAGGTGTACGGCTGCGATTCCAACAAACAAGCACGCAGCAGCAGCAGCAGGACGCGGAGTTACTTGCTTCTCTGGCAGGGCCCAAGCATCGCTCCTAGGTTCGGGCCAAGCCTCACCCCTAGGCTCGTACCAAAAGCCAGTATCCACCAGGTCTACCACCACTCGCATCTCTGCTGGCCGAATCTGTACCACCGCTGCTGCTGCTGCTGCTTCAGGTGCTGCTGTTGCTGCTGCATCAGGTGCGTCCTCCTGTGTATGTACACGGAAAGTTCTGCTGCTAGCTGTCTGGCTGTCAGCTGCCGGCCTGTCGGCTGCCTGCTGGTGAGAGCCCCGCGGGGAATACAGTGAACGGTAGCTGCGAGGCCGCTCCCGGCCTTCTGTCTGTGTACGCACTGTTGACTGCTGGGACGCATGCTGCTGCTGCCGCCGGTGCCGCTGGTGGCGCCGGTGCTGCTTCTGCTGCTGCTGTGTATGGTTGCTCGGATTCTGAGGTGCCTGAGAACGCACTCTGTAACAACCCTCCCCAAGACCACCAGCAGCTGTGGTTCCTTGTGGCGGGAGCAGGGAGGAGAGAGGTAGCAGGAAGTCCCACCTGCCTCCTGGCGCCTCTGCTGTCAGCCCCCTCACACTAGCATACACCAACCCCTCACTCTCTCCCAAACCCTCACTCCCTTTTCCCCCCTCTCTCTCCATTCCCCTTGCATTCTCCACCCCTATCAGAATCCCAGCCTCTCCTGAAGCTTCTTGGCACCTTCCCGGCCACTGCACCAGCAGTAGGCACACCCCCGTCTCGCCCCTCTCTAGAGGGTTCCCTCCGGGAGACCCGCTGCCTCGCCCAATGGCGTCCTGCCACGTTGACAGCACCGGCCACTCCTGCGGTCGCCTGATTCTAGCGCGGTCCGTGCTATCGGGAAGATCATTCACAACGGAATGTGGAGGAGCATGGGACAAGGGACCCTGTACGAGGTTGATTTCTCCACTGCTCTGCTGCGCCTCCCCATACCCCCACCAATCGCGGTGCGCCGCCCAAACCGTCGCTTCCCCGTGCCGCAGCATCAGGAACATTGCTCCAGGGTTACCAGCCAAGCTGCTGACGTGGCAGACTGTGATTCGCTGGAGGCACAGGCGGAGGGAGTCCCAGCCTTGGCCCCAAGCAGGCTTGGAGTAGGGGGAGAGGGGAGGGGTGGCACCAGGAGAAGCAGCAGGAGCAGCAGGAAGAGTGGCAGTGCGAGGAGAAGAAGAAAATGAAGAGGAAGAATGGAGAGTATGTACATCTCTGCATTGCAGCTGCTGCTGGAGCATGTCATTCGCAGCCACAGCCATCGCATCTCTTGCGGATCGAGGCCGAAACAGGAGCTCGGCTTGGAAGAGACCTACTTGCAAGTCCACGAACATGGGTGCCTGCGCTCTTGACTCCCCCCCCCTTGTCGCCTCTTGCCCAGGATCCAGAAAGCTAGCGTTCTTTGACTGGGCCAACGCGTTCTCACATCCAGGATCACTGCCTGGATCTGTTGGAATGCTCCGAGAGGGGGCTCCTCCTAGTGCCATATTAACACTGTCCTCCACTTCACTTGAGCGCCCTTTCAAAGCGCTCCCAATCCTCGTCAGCATGTCGTGGATCAGCTCCACGTCAGCAGGGTCTATCGCCACAGCCACATCACCCACCCTGACCGCCACATCAGCACCTGCAGTCTCTCTCACCTCTCCCACTACCGCTCTCTCGTGCTCCTCTTCCTCCTCCCTCTCTCTATCACTCACAGCAGCTGCAGTCACAAACTCTCCGTTGCCGCCCACTGTCATACCCCGCCCATTGCCGCCCGGTCCTGCTTGTCTTCTTCCCACATGCTGCCAAAGCTTGTGAGCTGCTTTGAGCCTGGCTGCCCCATAAAGGTTGTTGCTTCTCTGGTTGACGATCAGGGTGACTGCTGCACCAGGATCGTGCTCCTGCTGCTGCTGCTGCTGCTGCTGCCCGTGATTATGGTGGTGGTGGTGGTGCTGCTGGTGGTGGTGCTTATGGTGGTTATGGGGGCGGCATTGCTGCTGCTGCTGCTGCTGCTGCTGCTCGTGCTTGTGGTTGTGGTGGCGATGCTGTTGCGGTTCTGGGAGTAGCTGGCCCAACGCCTCTGAGACCCTCCTGTTGTGGCCAGTTACCCTGTCCTCTGCACTGCCACTCGTGCTCCTTCCAAATTGCTGGTAAGAAGCAGACGCAAAGGCAGAGGGAGAGGCAGAGCCAGGGCCAGGGACAGAGCCAGGGCCAGAGCCAGAGGCAGATACGGAAAGCAAACAGTGAAGCTGAACCACGCTCTGTCTTTCTAAACAATCTCTTCCCATACACTCCCTTTCCCCCCTCCAGCCGCCTCTGCCTTTACTCCTGCTGCTAATCCCACTGCCTGAGTAATCTTGCAGTGGAATGACATGCAGAGAGTGCACTGACACATGCTGCAGGGAACAGGTCACCAGAGAGAACGCACTCGAAGCATATGGTTCAGCTTCTGCTGCTTCTACTTCTGCTGCTGCTGCTGCTGCTGCTGTTGCTGTTGCTGCTGCTGCTGATGATGATGATGACGCTGCTGGTAGTGGTGGTGGTGAGGACGATAGCTTGAAGCAATGGAAGTCAGCAACAAGCGAGTGGCCTCTGCCAAACACAACTGACTGCTGCACCGCTGCTGGCAGCAGCGGCCCCAGTTGTGGCCCACTTGCATGCTGCATCCCTGCCTGCAGCTGAGACGGCTGCTGCATCCCCGGCTGTAGCTGGGACGGCTGTAGCAGGGCGGCAGCGTTGACTACGAGGCGAAGGCAGCTGGCATGCACACTGACAGAGACACCGCCGAGTTGGTCTGGAGAAGGAGCACTGGCATCCCCTGGAACAGAGAGTGCTTCTCTTGACTGCTGCTGTTCCCGCTGCTGCTGCTGCCAGTACTTAGAATGCTGCTTTCCCTCCTCGGCTCCACCAGGCCCCTTCTCACCTAACTCACTGACAGACGGACGGGCTAGCTCTGTCGCCATGGTGGAGATGAAGGAGAGGGAGTGTGGCTCCACCCAGACCACGCATGGCTGCACGCTCACATCTACGTGCATGCACGAGTGCTTGCTTGCACGTGCCTGTGCTTGCTCATATCCATGTCCAAGTAGGGCATTCTCGCGCCCTTGGGAGGATACCACCCGAACAGCTGGCAGCATGCTGCTGCTGCTTCTGCTTCTGCTGCTGCTGTGGTTGTTGCCTCTACTGCTGGTCCGACTGCCGGTGCTGCCGCTGGCTATGGCTGCTGCTGCAGCCTCGCCCTTCCTCCCACCTGCCTTGGCTTCTGCTGCTACAGCTGCTGTTGCTGCTGGTGCATGCTCACTGGTTGAAGAAGACACCTGTAAGAGCCTAACAGGGCTGCAGCGAGGACACAGATAGAGGCGTGCGCAGGGACTGACAGCAGGGGCTGACAACTTACCCTTTTCGTGCGTAGTGTGCGCACTATGCGCAGCATACCAAGTGCAGGAAGAGGGGATGCTGGGGGAGGAAATGGAGGAGGGAAGGGAGGGAGAGGGAGGTGGATGAAGAGGTAGGACCTTAGCCACCTGCGCCCATTCAGTGTGGTTCCTGTACAGGTGATGCTCGCCTGCGCCCACCTCTGCCCATTCCGCATTATCCCTGTAGCCACTGCGGCCTGAGCAGCAATGCTTCACAGTGGTTGCAGCGGTGGCAGCTGGAGCACTGAGCATAGCAGCTGCTGCTGCTGCCGGTGCTGCTACTGGCGAAGAGGAGAAGGAGGAGGGGCACGAGGGATGGAAGGAGAGGGTGATGCTGCTGATGGAGAGCTCATTGTGGTGCTGAGATTCCTCAGCGTACACCTGGAGGGATAACGAGGAGGGAGGGATAGCGTGGGGCAGTCGAATTAGAGGGGTCTTCTTTGACTTAGAATGGAAAGATCAACGTGGAAAGCTTTTCTTCTCACCTCCTGTGGATGGAACCCCCTCCAACGCAACGGGCATACACACCATCTCCAACACTTAGAGCAGAACATGCCAGTGAATGAAAAAACCCCCCATCACTTGTTGTGAGGCATGTAGCAGCCCCTCCAACGTAAGTACCAGAGCTCCACATCCTACACCAGCACAGAGCCTCTTCAACAGAGGTCCTACCAGTGCTCCAGCACACAGAGCCCCTTCAACATAAGAGTATCAAGGCGTTTAACGCAACACAGTTCCGTGAAATCGACAGTCCCTCTCACCTGCTGTGGCGCAAGGAGCCCGGCCAACACAAGGACCAGGCCCGTGCTCCAGCTCCCACACCCGCACAGGCTGCAGAGGCGGCACAAGCAGAGCTTGCAGCCAAACCAGCATAAAAGACTCACGCACGAAAGGGCTCGCCTCAACACAAGCTCGTGGACTCAGCAGCCTCTCTCACTCACCTCTTGTGAAGCATGGACCCCGTCCAACGCAAGGACCAGAGCTCCGTCTTTCACACCAGCACAGGATGCAGACCAGGCACTGGCGGTTTCACAGTCTCTGCTTTCTTGGTGTGAGCGCGCGAGAGAGAGGGCGACGCTGGGGATGCCGAGAGAAAGAGATAGAACTGGACGGGAGGGCTCTGGTAGGGATGGCGGGAGAGGGGGGGGGAGGGGAGAGGAGGGCGAGGAAGAGGGAAGGCACAGGAGAATATTGAAGGGCATGACACAGGAGAAGAGGGAAGGCTAGGGAGCGGTGGAAAGTGTCCTGTGAGAAGGGGCAACGGAATGAGAACGCAGGAAAAGAAAAGTCAGCATGTGCTGCAGAGAGTGATGACCAGAGGAACGGCTGAGTGATGGATGGATGGTCCGTGGATTGGAAACAGCTCACCTGCGAGGGCCAGCGAGGCAGAGACAGCAGAGGACGCAGCTGCAGAGGGGGGGGACGCGAGCTGCCTGCATCACTCATGTGCGCTCACCAGAACGCACTTGTGACTCTTATGGAAAAAAAGAAAGAGAAAAAACGCCCGGAATGTCACCTGCAAGCGCCAGAGAGGCAGAGACAGCAGAGGATGCAGCCGCAGCGGGCGGCATGCCAGCTGCCAGTGCTGACGTGGCAGAGACTGCTGAGACTGCTGCATGCGCCCAGGACCAGAGCGAGTGAGGTGCGGGCGAGGAGGAGGAGGAGGGGGAGGAAGGGGAGGAGGAGAAGGAAGAGGAGGGTATTCCCCCAGCACCACCCCAACCAGAAGATGACGACGGTGCGAAGAACGAATCAAAAAGACCGGGGGGGGCGGCGTAATGAGCCGCACGAGAGTGAGGAGGGAGGGGTGAATGAGGAGGAGTGGTGTTGTGGGAGAGAGAGGCGGTGGGTGCGGGTGTAGGGTCGGAGGGAGTGGTGGACGGATGGAGTGAGGCGGAGAGGGAGGAGGAGAGGAAGATAGCCGTGTCAAGGCAGTCGAAGAACTCACTCATGCTGGAAGGAGGGGAGGGGGAAAGGGAATGGGGGAAGGGGAGAGAGAAGGGGAAGGGGGAAAGGGGAGGGGAGGGGGAGGGGGGAATTGGGTTGGGGTGAGGGGAAATGCGGGTGAGTTGAGGGGGATGGAGATAAGGTGCAGGGCGAGGGAAGTGGCACCAACGTTTTCCTCTCCTCCTCCCTCCACTCGTCTACCACCCCCTTTCTCCCGCCTTCATTCTGCTCCCAGCATCAGTGAGTTTGTTTGACTGTTGCAACACCCCCATGTTCCGTGTGTTGTGATGCCTCGAAACACCCCTTCCACGGCCTGGCCCCTTCACGCGCCTTCTCGCCTCCCTCACCGCACCTCCACCTTTTCCGCACCTGGCTTCCGAGCCAGATTTTTTAGGCGCCTCAAAAGTCGCACCTGGCTTCCATGCCAGCTGTCATGAATTCCCCCACATCCCTTCCGAAGCCTCTCCTCCTTAGCTCTCCTCCTCTTCTCCTCCACTCGCCTTCCCTCCGCCAACCTCTGCTCCAACCAGCCACCTAGTTCATAAGAGCGCCTCTCTCCTACCTCACCCCCCTCCCCACTCACCTGGGTCCATATCAGCTGTCATGTGTGCCTCCTCCTTACACCACGGCCTCTCCTCCCTGGCTTTATCCACCAATCTCTGCTCCAACCAGCCCCCTATCTCATAATACCACCTCTCTCTGACCTCACCCCCAACCGCACTCACCTTGCCTCCATATCAGCTGTCATGCTTGCCTCCTCCTGCTTGCCTCTCCGCCTCTCCTCCTTCACCTGTCTTCTCTGCGCCAATCTCTGCTCCAGCCAGTCCTCTACAAAATTCTCTACCAATGACGGCGCTGCTGGTAACGCTGCTGGTGGTGCCCATATTGCTGTCGTTCGTGCTGCCACCGCCGCCGCCGCCGCCGCTGCTGCTGCTGATGCTGCTGCCTCTTCCCTCTCATCCCCATCGTCCCTCACCCTCCTAATCTCTCCTCTGTCTGCACGGCACCCCCCAACATCCTCGCGTTCCCCTGCCACCCCCTCCTCCCCTCCCTCCTCCACTCCTTCCTCCCCTCTCAACCTCTCCAGCGCCCCAAGCACCCCCTTCACTAGAGTCACATCCAGTTGAATCACAACAGGCGACAGCTCCACTGCAACATCCACCACAGGGCTCCGCACCTGGACCTCCCTTCTCCGCACCGTGTCACAGGGCTCCCTGCTCTGCCCCACCCCCTTTCTGCTCTGCACTGCCCCCCCCACTGGAACCCCCACTGGACCGCTCTTCTTACCCCCGTGCAACCCTAGCTTTACTCTCACCCGCCCACTGACTCCTCCCAGCGCTCCGCGCTCGCTCTCTGGAACGGTCCCTCTCAAACCATCTGTGCACGGAGAGTTGAGAGGGTTATGGGCCCACGCTGGGCTGTTCCTGCCACACCCCACACAACAACTCTTCTCCCGCCCACGTCCCGTCCCCTCTCCAATGGTCCCTGTCTCCCTCTCTCCCTGACTTTCCCTGTTGCCTTCTGCTGCGCCTGCTGATCCGCCAATCACAACCACCTCCGCCTGATGGCTGCACGTCTGAAGCTTCAGGTGCAGACACGTGGCAGGTGATGAGCCAGCTGTGGCTGCACGCTGTGACATGTCTGCACGTGAGTACTGAGATTGTGCCAGCTCACCATGAGCGTCTTGAAATGAATCCGACTCCCTAAATCCTCTGGAAGCTGACTGAAACATGAGTGAACTATCCTCGTTACTAGCAGACCCCATAGCAGACTGGAACATGGAGGAGCCTGCATCCTCGTTACTGCCTTCTTCAGTAGCATCCAGAAAAAAAGACTGCTGCCCGCCCAGTACACTTGCATACATGCTAGACGCTGCTTCATTATAAACATCACCATTCATCTCCCCATACTCCCCCTCTCCTCCGTACTCCTCCTCCTCCTCCTCCTCCTCCTTCTCCTCCCCTGCACCCCATCTCTCCCTCCCTCCATCCCCACACTCCCAGCACCCCACCAGAGACACACTCGCGCCACTAAACCTCACCTCCTTAGGCCCCCCTCCCAGCACCATATGCGCCACCCCTCCCTTCGCCCCTCCCTTCACCCCACCATCCGAACCTCCCACTCCTCCCACTCCTCCCACTCCTCCCACTCCTCCCACTCCTCCCACTCCTCCCACTCCTCCCACTCCTCCCACTCCTCCCACTCCTCCCACTCCTCCCACTCCTGCTGCATTCCTCTCTTCACCCCCGCCACCCCTCTTACCACCCCCGCCACTCCTCCTGTCCCCTCCCATCACACCTAACCCCCCATTTCTTCTCAACCTTCCCTCTTCTCCCTGCTCGTCCCTCCCCCCCTGCTCCTCAGCGCACCCATCTGAGGCTGCCGGACCATAGGCCAACTCTTCCAAACGAAAAACAACTCCCTTAGAATCCCTCCAGGCGTCTGCACCAAACCTATCCCCGTTACAGTCACCTCCATTACAAGCCCCTGCACTTGCTAGATTTAGCCTGGAAGTCCTGTCGTCAAGCACAATGTGCACCTGTACATGTGTTACGGACACCTGTAACCGCTGTAACACCTTTTCCACCAGCCCTGCTACCAGCTGTAGACCCCCTTGAAATCCCCGAAAACTAGCCCACCCCCCACCAACAAATCCCTCCAAACCCTCATCACTATCCTGCTCTTCCTCCTCCTCCCCCCCCTCCTCATACCCCTCCTCTTCCTTCTCCTCCTCTTCCTCCTCATCCTCCTCACACTCACCTTTCTTATCTAATCCTTTTCCATTCAACGTACGGCTTTTGCCCCCCACTCCCTCTCCCAAACTCCCCCCCTCCCTGCCTCTTCTCCCTCCTGATTGGCCAGGAGGCGACACCACCGCTACCAGGGTGATCCCATCCAGGTGCACTGTACACGGCTGGTCTAATGAGGTGAGTGTGACTATAGGGAGGGACGCAGATAGCTTGCCCACGCGCCCTGAAACGAAGCGGATGGTTGGGAGCGCCTGCTTGGGCTTATTCTGGGAAATTCCAGAGACGACTCTTGGTGCTGATGCTGCTGTTGTTCCTGAGGTTTCCTTCCCATTGTTTTCAATCTGCCCATAACAGTGGGAGTTGGGAATAGGTTGAGCATAGAGGGAAGAAAAAGACAACTCATTTTCGTACTCCACGCGGTTCTGACACATAACAACTACGACAAGTTGACAACGTGCTTGAGTGGTGGTATGATAATAACGCGTGCAATCGCCTCGATTTGAGGCGCCTCTAAACTAGACAAGTGCTTGAGTGGTGCTCATAACACGAGCAATCGCCAGGCACCACGCACCAGGGAGCTACAGTATTGAGGCGGATATGAGGTTGCTTGCTCTGATAGATGAATCAAGGTCACCCTGACGCACCAGGGAGTTGAGATATTCTGTGTTGAGGCGGAGATCCGAGAGGTGGATAGACGCCGACCCCAGATGAACCTCGATCTGCTCGTGGCTCAGATTGGTCTCCAGGAACCGACCCACTAGACGGCCCAGGATGAAGCGCGCCAAGCGGCGAGTGGCCCAACGAGGCAGCATGGCGGTTACTGAGAGCTCCGAGCAGATTTTGATTACAGAGGATTCTCAGACTCCGACTGGTCTCTAAGAACCGATCCAGTAGGCGACTCAGGATGGACCGAGCCACGCGGCGAGTGGGCCAACGAGACAAAATAGCGGTGAAGCTCCCAAGAATGTGAGCCTAGTTTTTGAGTCGACTCAAAAGCAGAATGTGAGGCTAGTCCCTTCAAAAAGGCGTGAAGCCAGTAGTGCCTACGGGATGTCAAACTGGGCTTCCTAGCAACCAAAAAGAATAGCGCGAAGTCTCTTTGAAAGAATAACGAGAAATTTGACGATTCTGTACAGGCAGCCTCACGGCAGTACGGTCTTCTTCCAGGGATTCTCAGGAGATTTCAGAAACGGGATGCAGCCTGCAGGTCGACGGTATAACATGGTGGCAACGCTGCCGCTGGGAATCGTGTGTCCTTTCAGCCGTGTTGTCTTGTTGATCCAAGATGGGCAGATATGTAAGGTCCTCTGTACTCCAAAGTACCGGACACTCACAGGCTGTTGTGCTTCACCTACTAGGAGTAGTACGCTCTCTGAATGCTTCAGCTGTCCCTAGAACCTATAGCGCGGACAGACACGAACCATGTATCTAATTCGCGTCGACTTCCCTCATTACTTATCAACGGTAAAACGCGGAGCCATGGAGTAAGGATAAGGCTGGCCAGGAGGAGCCGCAAGAGCCAAGGTGTACTAAGCAAAGAGCTTAGTCAAAACGTCTGCAAAAAAAACTAGCTTAGGTGCTGAGGTGCTACTGATGACTACGGCATCCCCAGCTTCATTGCTGTGTGAGTAGATGTCAAAGCATGCTGAACCGAGCTGACAGGATGTTCTCGAGGTGTGCTTGGTGGACTTTGCTGGCGAAGAGCTGAAACGAATCGCGAAGAGCCTCGCGGGAACCGAACGTACGAGATGTGCGTGGCGATGTGTCCTGGGCGCATCATCGACTAGCACGTCAGACTGTACCATCTGATCCTGAAACCAGATGCCGGAAGTTGTCATCGGTGTTTCTCGATGCGAAGGTTTCCAATTTCGTTAATACGTCCATTACCCGTCGCTGGCCAAGAATGCACCCAATCAACGACCAGCATTACAGTTCCGGTTTCACACCCGACCCAAACCGCACATCAACCTGTCCCCATAATCAAACCTGGTTAGGGTTAATCTCGTTATTGATTATGATCCGGAACGGTGTCGTGTAATAATTTACAGTGATTTGAGCCTCCTATATAGAGCAGAGTTCGAACGCTCCCTCCACTCCGAGCAATCACCACCTGTTCTGAGTAGCTTGTCTGAGAGCTAATTTAGTCCTTTCTCCATCAGACCTTTCTGTTGAGAATTCACTGTCGTCTGCCAGGTTCGCCTAAGCGGTTTGGTCGTCGTAGTGGTAAATTTATCATGAGTGTCGCAGCCTCCTAATCTGCATTCTCCGTCGCGAGTTCCAACCCCACTGCGGATTCGGGTGTGACCACTGCAAGACGGCTTTCGTTCCGTATGATAGTCCTTTCAGCGAATCTTCCGGACGTCACAACACTCTTTGAGACCTCATAGTGACTGCCTGGCATGGTGGATCCTTGACGCCTCTTGTCTGCTCCCTGATCGCTCCCTGATTGCTCCCGATACACGCTGATCCGCTAGCCGAAAGGCCAGCTGTCGGCATGGACTCGACGCTGCTGCTGCTGTTCACTTACGTGGCAGTGCTGGGTTTCGTCCTATTCGTCCTGCTGTTTGGGGAATCGACGTCGTTCGATGGCACCGTTATAAGCACCGCGCATTACTGGATCACGTCAGGGATCTTCGAGATTCCATTGTACGTTACCTTTTCTCCTCAATCAACTCCTTGTGCACATAAGATTCGATCAAATTCGTCCTTTCAAAACAACTCTATATCTATAACATTGTCATCGCTTTCCACCGGCATATCATCCGCTCTACCTTGTATCAACTCCATGTGTCATCCTTCATAGTTTGAACTGTGCCGACACCCCGTGTCATCTCTCCGTACAGTTACCTTCTCGGTTTCTTCTTCGGCGAGAGAGGAGAACGAGCCGGGGACGTCATCTTCCACTTCTGCTGCGAGCAGCGAAACCCTCTCTTCCAGGTCTGACCTGCCGGGTTGCTCAGAATCTGATTGAGAATCCGATCTTTTGCACGAATTTCGTCCTTCTCGTCTCCCTTCCTCACAACTTCCCTCACTTGTTCATCCACCTCAGATCTTCTACCTCGTCTTGGTGATTGGAGGCTACTACGCCTTCCACTATTACTGCATGGGTTTCATCCCTGGGCCGTACCTCTCCTCCATCCACAGGTCCTCCCTCTCCTCTCTTCTCTCCTCCATCCTTGCGTCCATATCGCTCTCCATTCGTATTGCATCCATTCGCACTGAATCATTTCTTGCTACTTTATCTTCCATTATCACTGCATAGGTTTCATTCCTGGACCATAGCTCTCCGCCATCCACGGTTGCACCCCTCTCTTCTCGTTTCTCCTGCATCCATGCACCTATATATATATATATATATATATATATATATATATAATCTCCTGCCCTTCTACTATGCTGGAAACACTTCCGCTATTGTGCTTATATTATCATTGCTTGGGTTTCATTCATCCTGGACCGTACCTATCCATGGGTATACTCCATTGTAGGTGCAATTCGTTTCTGACATTTAGAATGAAAGAAATGCTCAATTATATCGAAACATTGTTGATTTCTGGTCTTTCACACCTCTCCCTTTGCCTTCCCTCTCATTCCGTCCAGATACACTGCGTCTGCATGCATTTGTTATCACAGCTCTCACAACCTTCCTCATTCCGCTCCCCCCTTCATCCCCCCTCCCCCCCCCCCCCCGCTCCCTGCGTGAGGAGTCTATTTTTGAGGCGCCTCAAAAATACATTCCGCTCCCCCCTTCATCCCTTCCTCCCCCCCGCTCCCCCCTTTCCCTCCAGATACACTGCGCCGGCAGCTCTTATCGCAGCGCTCACAACCTTTGTCATAGCGAGTGTGGCTGACCCCGGTACAGTCACATCCGCTACAGTCAAGCAGACGCAGGCGGTTTATCCATATGACGGGGTCATCTACACCAGGAAGATCTGCTCCTCCTGCAAGATCCCGAGGTATGGTGCCTATATATATTGTGTAACTGCAAGCGTTTTTTTCCATCCACGCTGAGTACCCACACCGCGGGGTCATCTACACCAGGAAGATCTGCTCCTCGTGCCAGATACCGAGGTAATATAGTGTTGCTGACCCGTTTCAGTGTGAGGTGACCCCGGTACAATCACACATGCTACGATGGGATCCTTACAGCTGAGGGGTATGGTCGTCCTGCAAGGCACCTAGGTGTTTCCAAGTCTAGGGGGTCTAGAACCGAGACATCTCAAAACTAAACTTGCTCGTCCTGCAAAGCACATAGGTGTTTCCAAGTCTAGGGGGTCTAGAACCGAGACATCTCAAAACTTAACTTGCTCGTCCTGCAAAGCACATAGGTGTTTCCAAGTCTAGGGGGTCTAGAACCGAGACATCTCAAAACTAAACTTGCTCGCCCTGCAAAGCACATAGGTGTTTCCAAGTATAGGGGGTCTAGAACCGAGACATCTCAAAACTAAACTTGCTCGTCCTGCAAAGCACATAGGTGTTTCCAAGTCTAGGGGGTCTAGAACCGAGACATCTCAAAACTAAACTTGCTCGTCCTGCAAAGCACCTAGGTGTTTCCAAGTCTAAGGGGTCTTATCTTATCGACAAGATATCTACCTGGTACCGGTTATAGTTGTGGCCCCACTGGAGACATATAATCTCTTTCCTCTTTCTTTATTTCAGCCAGGCCTGCCCGCGCCAAGCACTGCAGGGTGTGCAACCGCTGTATCTCCCTGCCTTGCGTTTCTGCACACTTGATTTACCCTCATCATGCCCTCCCTTCCCCCCTCGCCCTCCTCCCTTCGTCTGGCTCTCCCAGGCCTGCCCGCGCCAAGCACTGCAGGGTGTGCAACCGCTGCATCTCCCGATTCGACCACCACTGTGCATGGGTGGTGAGTGGTGCTGCTGGCTCATAGCTGGTGCTGCTGGCTCATAGCTGGTGCTGCTGGCTCATAGCTGGGTGGGGCTGGTGCTGCTGGCTCATAGCTGGTGCTGCTGGCTCATAGCTGGTGCTGCTGGCTCATAGCTGGTGGCTGCTGCTGGGCTCATAGCTGGTGCTGCTGGCTCATAGCTGGTGCTGCTGGCTCATAGCTGGTGCTGCTGGCTCATAGCTGGTGCTGCTGGCTCATAGCTGGTGCTGCTGGCTCATAGCTGGTGCTGCTGGCTCATAGCTGGTGCTGCTGGCTCATAGCTGGTGCTGCTGGCTCATAGCTGGTGCTGCTGGCTCATAGCTGGTGCTGCTGGCTCATAGCTGGTGCTGCTGGCTCATAGCTGGTGCTGCTGGCTCATAGCTGGTGCTGCTGGCTCATAGCTGGTGCTGCTGGCTCATAGCTGGTGCTGCTGGCTCATAGCTGGTGCTGCTGGCTCATAGCTGGTGCTGCTGGCTCATAGCTGGTGCTGCTGGCTCATAGCTGGTGCTGCTGGCTCATAGCTGGTGCTGCTGGCTCATAGCTGGTGCTGCTGGCTCATAGCTGGTGCTGCTGGCTCATAGCTGGTGCTGCTGGCTCATAGCTGGTGCTGCTGGCTCATAGCTGGTGCTGCTGGCTCATAGCTGGTGCTGCTGGCTCATAGCTGGTGCTGCTGGCTCATAGCTGGTGCTGCTGGCTCATAGCTGGTGCTGCTGGCTCATAGCTGGTGCTGCTGGCTCATAGCTGGTGCTGCTGGCTCATAGCTGGTGCTGCTGGCTCATAGCTGGTGCTGCTGGCTCATAGCTGGTGCTGCTGGCTCATAGCTGGTGCTGCTGGCTCATAGCTGGTGCTGCTGGCTCATAGCTGGTGCTGCTGGCTCATAGCTGGTGCTTGCCAAAGTCAACCTGCTTTTCTTCCTGCTCTTGAGATGTCTCAAAAGCGGCCCTGACCTTTCCCTAACCCCCCCCCCCCCTTTCTTTCTAACCCCTCTCTTTCCTTGACACTTGTGTGCGTTCAGAACAATTGTGTGGGGGAGAACAACTTGCGCTTCTTCCTGCTCTTCCTCTTTGTGTAAGTGTCTTTGGGGGGGACACAGGTGCTGCGGCCTCTGCTGCTGCTGCTGCTGCTGCTGCTGCAGCTGCTGCTGCTGCTGCTGCTGCTGCTGCTGCTGCTGCTGCTGCTGCTGCTGCTGCTGCTGCTGCTGCTGCTGCTGCTGCTGCTGCTGCTGCTGCTGCTGCTGCTGCTGCTGCTGCTGCTGCTGCTGCTGCTGCTGCTGCTGCTGCTGCTGCTGCTGCTGCTGCTGCTGCTGCTGCTGCTGCTGCTGCTGCTGCTGCTGCTGCTGCTGCTGCTGCTGCTGCTGCTGCTGCTGCTGCTGCTGCTGCTGCTGCTGCTGCTGCTGCTGCTGCTGCTGCTGCTGCTTCTCTCACGTTTCCCCCTTCCCCCACACAGGCAGATGCAGGAAATATGGCACGCGCACAAACACACACACACAGTATGCATGGTTTGGTTTTGGAGGGCTCAAGGTGCGCAAGTTTCTCCTTGCGGTATGAAAGTCGTGATTTGAGCGGTCACAAACACGCACACAGTGCATGTCTTGGGAGGGCTCAAGGTGTGTAAGTTTCTCCTTGTTCCTTTCCCTTGCCCCGTTCTCCCCTGCTGCATACTGGACGGTGTCATCTGAAGACAGGTATACTGACAAATAGATTGGCATGCCGTTAGACCCCCCTACCCCTCCGTTTCTCCCAACTCCGCCCCGGTGCCCATGCCACCCTTTTTCTCCCTCTCGGTTCCTTCAGAAACATTTGTTTCCTGGCCTATGGAGTGTTTGGCGTGTGCTCGATTCTGGCGGGGGAAATAATACGCAACCATGTCATCACTGCCATCATAGGTACGCAGTCCCACGCCGTGTTCTTCACACTTAACACGCTGACAGTACAGGGCGTGCTTTTGAGTCGACTCAAAACCATGTCTGTACTGCAAGCCGTCATAGGGAAGCAGGGCCATGCCGTGCCATTCCCTCGTCAGTGTCTGCAGGGCCATTCCCTCCTCACTGCTTCAGTACGGGGTCTATTTTTGAGGCGCCTCAACAAAATTTGAGGAGTCTATTTTTGAGGCGCCTCTGCAGTGTCTGCAGGGCCATTCCCTCAGTGCTTCAGGGCCACCTCCCTCAACGCAAAGGGAGGCCACACATTTTTCATTCCTTACTCTCTGCTCCCCCCCCCCCTCCTCCCCCCAACTCGCTCTCTCCCCCTCTCCCCCGATGCTCTGTCGTCCTTGTGTCAGCGCATGATCCTTCCAGGGCGCACGTGTCTGGCTGGCTACCTATTCTCGTTCAGGTGAGCCTCTGACCAGTGCACCCTTTGGACCCCTGCATTCATCTTTTGAGGCGCTTCAAAAGTCGACTCTTTGGACCCCTGCATTCCTTGCCATCCTCGTCCTCATCCTCCTCCTTCCATGCTCAGTGTAACACAATGACCCTTCACATACCCCCAGCGGCTGAATGTCTACTACCACCGCCAGTGCGCCATTCTCCGTGTCTTCCTCTTCTTCCTGGTCGTCCTCGTATCTCTCCCTTGCTGTGAAACATCTTTCTCCTGTGCTCCTCCCACCCCCGGTGGCTGACTGCCTACTACCAATGCAAGACTGTTAGTGCGCCCTTCTCCGCATCTTGTCTTCCTCATTGTTCGCTTCTGCTTTCCTGATTCTTCCTCGCCCCACCTCACCTCCCCTGTCCCTTCCCCCTCACCCCCAGTGGCTTTCCGTATACTTCCACTGTCAGTGCACCCTGCTGCTATCCTTCGGGGTTATCCTCGTCCTTCTCTCCTGCTCTCCTGATTCTTCCTCTCCCCACCCCTCCTCCCCCTCCTATCCTTGTCCTTGTTCTCCAGTGGCTGACTGTCCACTTCCATCGTCAGTGCGCCCTGCTCCTCTAATTCTTCGTCATCCTATCGTGCTTCAATTTTTTCTTCTTCTTGCCCTCTCTTCCTCTCCCTCCCTCGTCCCACCCCAGTGGCTGACTGTCTACTTCCATCGCCAGTGCACCCTGCTGCTCTTCTTCCTCGTCATCCTCGTGGTTCTCTCCTGCTTCCTCCTCTACCACCTCTATCTCGTGATTACCAACGTCACCACCAACGAGGTACTTCCCCTTCCCCCCCTTCACCCCTGTACCATATGTTTAACCCCTGAAAGACAAGTTACATCTACTTCCTTCCTCGTCATCCTCCTTGTCCTCTCCCGCTTCCTCCTCTACCATCTTCATTTTCCAATTGACTCAAAATTCATTTCGATTCCCATTGATGCTTATCCATCCTTGCTCCAGACCTACAAGTGGACACAGTACCGACGGTGGGTGGCACACGAAGCTACCAGGATGCTGCAGCAGCAGGAGCAGCAGAGAGAAGGGAAGGAGGTGGATGTGGGTGCAGGGGAGAGTGCCAAAGGGGAGAACAGCGTAGAGAAGAACACTCAGGAAGAGGGTGGGGGGGAGAGAGGAAAGGCGGCGTTAGAGGGAGGAAGGGAGAGCGAGGAGAGGAAAGAGGAGGCGGTTGAGAGGAAAAGTGAGTGTGCTGAAGCAGAGAGAGGCAAAGTTTCTGTGAAGGCAAGGAGTGATGGAGGAGCAGGAACTGCAGCAGCAGCAGGAGGAGCAGGAGGAGCAGCAGGAGGAGCAGCAGCAGGAGGAGCAGGAGGAGCAGCAGGAGGAGCAGCAGGAGGAGCAGCAGGAGGAGCAGGAGGAGGAGCAGCAGCAGGAGGAGCAGGAGGAGCAGCAGCTGGAGGAGGAGCAGGAGCAGGTGGAGCAGCAGGAGCAGCAGGAGCAGCAGGAACAGCAGGAGCAGCAGGAGGAGGAGCAGTGGGAGCAACAGCAGAAGTAACAGCAGCAGCAGGAGCAACAGCAGCAGCAGGAGGAGCAGGAGGAGCAACAGCAGGAACGGGAGAAGCGACAACAGCAGCAGGAGCAACAAGGGGAGTGCGGGCAAAGAGGGAGCATGCGATTGGGGTTGACTTTTCGAGGTTACAGGTGTGCAAATCCGGTGATGGGTGGTTCTCTGCCTTGTGGTCCAAGGTCTTTGGTGGAGCAGACCGCAATCACACCTCAAGAAAATGGGTTGATCCTGCGAGTGTTCCTGTAGAAAATACATACAATAGAGGGGTCATGTATAATATAACTGAGGTGCTAGCACCTGAGAGGATTTATGCCGAGAGGCAGCAGAGGTTAGGCTTGAGAGGTAGCGGCGAAAGAGGGTTAACGGCAAAGGGATACACCACCCCAAGAAGCAAGAAGAAACAGGCCTGATGTTTTGTTCATATGCTAGTTTTTTGCAATCAATGCTATTTTATTGAGTTCATGTCGACCTCCATCATATACTCAAGGTGCATGTTAGGCAACTCTGTTTGGTGTACCATGTGTTGCAGTTCCTCCTTACTGTTACGAGGGGCTCCTCAAGGCGAGGATGCGAAAGCCTTCAAACCCAGCGTGGGCACCAAGTGCCCTCTGTGACAGGCGACTTCGCGTTCTAATTTCTTTTGTGCTGATAGCCTGTAGTCTTGTCTGACGTCGTTCAAGCATCTGCGTCTTTTCTAGGAAACGCCCGCGAATTTTCCTCCCCGCGCAATCACGATCTAGCGAATCGAATCTCTCAATCGTTGACTCGTTGACTCGTTGACTCGTTGATTCGTTTCTGGGAGATCCTACGCTGATCCGATCTTCCTGCGAAACTCCTCGCGATGTCCTCGACGGGTGGATCCCAGGAAGGTGGGACTGACGAAATCGGAACACAGCAGGGGGAGGCGAGCGGGCGCGCAGGGTTGGCGGAGGGGAGCGCGCCGACGGGGCAGGCGGAAGCGCGTGGGGAGGGGAATCCGCCGTCGGGGCAGCAGGGGGAAGGGGAGGGGAGTGAGAAGGCGGAACCGGCGCAGCTGCAGGGGGAGGCGGGCGGAAGGAAGAAACCAGTGGTTGTGATTGTAGTGGGCATGGCTGGTACTGATTGTAACGATAGTTCCTTGTAGCGAAAGTAGGCACCTCCTCATGGGCATGGGCATGGGCATGGCATGGCATGGCATGGGCATGGGCATGGGTATGGCATGGGTATGGCATGGGTACGGCATGGGTATGGCATGGGCATGGCATGGGCATGGCATGGGCATGGCATGGGCATGGCATGGCATGGCATGGCATGGCATGGCATGGCATGGCATGGGCATGGCATGGGTATGGCATGGGCATGGCATGGGCATGGGCATGGCATGGGTATGGCTTACGGTACCTCATCAACCTAGACCCGGCAGTGACCTCCGTGCCTTACCTTGCCTCTTCTCTGTTCTTTCCCCTTCTCCGGAACACCAGGCAGTGGCAAAACAACACTCATGCCGTGCCTGTATGCGCACGTGCACAGCAGCAGACGCCCTCGACCTGATCAACCTAGACCCTGTCTGTTGCCCCTTTCTGCGAATTCTTATGACAGGCAGCGGCAAAACAACACTCATGCAGCGCCTGTATGCCCACATGCACGGCAGCAACATCGCCCACTACCTCATCAACCTCGACCCGGCAGTGCCCTCCGTGCCTTACCTTGCCAACATCGACATCCGAGACACGGTCAACTACAAGAACGTGATGAAGGAGTATGGGCTGGGACCCAACGGCGCTATTCTCACTTCCTTGAACCTCTTTACAACCAAGATTGATGAGGTGAGCTGTTTTTCTAGGCACCTGAAAGTTTATCTGGCAGTGCCCTACCACCGTGCATTACCTTGCAAATATCGACATCCGAGATATTGTCCTCACTCCGTGCCGTTCTGAAGGATACTCAATATTGTCATGTCAGGTCACTTCGGCAGTACAACGTGTGGGCCCTGGGTTGACACATGACTGTGTGGAATGCTGAGATGTGACATGCTTCTGTTTCCATAATTGTCACATTCAGGTAATCACACTGGTGGAGCGCCGAGCAGACACGCTAGACTACGTTTTCATCGACACGCCCGGGCAGATTGAAATTTTCACCTGGTCAGCTTCAGGAGCAATCATCACAGAAGCCTTCGCGTCCACATTCCCAACTGCCGTGTGCTTTGTGGTGGACACCCCCCGGGCGGCAAATCCCGGCACTTTCATAAGCAGCATGCTGTATGCGTGCGGGATACTGTACAAGACGCGGTTACCGCTCCTGCTGGCGTTTAACAAGACTGACGTGGCTCGGCACGACTTTGCTGTCGAGGTACTTGGGGGTTTGGGGTTCGGGGTTCGGGGTTTGGGCTGGGTTACTGTCTGCTGATTTGTTGAGGTACTTGGGTGAAGGCTTAGGGGTCTAGGGTTTGGGACTACCGCTCCTGCTGGCTGATTCAGCAAGACTGACGTGGCACAGCATGCCTTTGCTGTGGAGGTACTCTGGGGTTTGGCGTTAGGGTTTTGGGCTAGGCTACTGTTACTGGTTTGGGGTACTGGGTTGGAGAGGGTTCGGGATTTATGTTTTCTTCTCCTGCTGGCGCATAGCAAGGCTGACGTGGCATGGCACAACTTTGCAGCTGACGTGTTTGGAGTTTTTGAAGTTTTGCCGCTGAGGGGTTCAGGTTTGGAGTTTTTGTCTCACGTTTTGGCGGTGAATACAGGGTTTTGGGTTTCCATCAGTCCATATCCCTGTGGTCTGTTTCAATCTCTACTCCACCCCACTCTCCTACTTCCCCTTTCCTCCCTCTGCCCCTGTCTCCTCTCCCCCCCCCCTCCCCACTCTCTCCCCTCCCTCACAGTGGATGCATGATTTCGAGGCGTTTCAGGCAGCAGTGGACCGTGACCCCTCCTACTCCGCCTCCCTCTCTCGCTCCCTCTGCCTCGCCTTGGACGAGTTCTACTCCAACCTGCACGCCGTGGGCGTGTCTGCCGTCACAGGAGGCGGGATTAAGGAGTTCTTTGCCGCTGTCGAGTCAGCTAGAAAAGAGTACATGGAAGGCTACAGGTAAGAAAAGAGGACATTTGTCGAACATACCCATGGTGGGAAAGAGGTATGCAAGGGGCAAATCCTTTGCAGGCTTTCACAGTGGAGTTTTTAGAACCATTTTCCTATGCAATAGTGTTCTTCCTTTTGCAACTTTTTTTCCCTCCCCTCAAGGCTTACCATGTTTTTCTTGTTTGTGTTACATGGTACAATCCCTATGTGCCTATCTGTCCTTCTCCCCCTTCTTTCTTTCACGCCTCATTTTTTTCCAGGGTTGAGTTGGAGCAGATGAGAGCAGAAAAGGCGAAGAAAGAGGCGGAACGGCAAAGTGCCGAGATGACCCGGTTTCGAGCTGACTCGGTGGGAGAGAAGGATGAGTTGGCGAGACGGACAGGGAAGATGAAACTAGACGAGGGAGCAGATGTAGATGATGAGGATGAGGACCTGGTTGAGGATGAAATGGAGGAGGATTCGGAAGAGGGGGAGGATGACTACTAACTAATTGTACGAATATTGCTAATTGGGGTTTGGAATATAGTGGGGCTTTCTTGCTTCCCTTATGAAAAATAGAAGTAACAACACTTTAAGAAAGACATTCAGCTGAATTGTAACGAGTACTTCGCCTCTCTCCCGAATCTCCACCTCCACCTCCACCTCCACCACCACTTTCGCTGCGCCCTCGCTGTTCGCCATCACTGTTCGTCGTCCTCACCATCCCACCCTTCCCAGTCAACGCACCAACGGCCGGATCGCCCGCCCCCCTCCCACGGCTCAATCTCTCGCCCGCCAGCCCGCCAGCTCGCCAGCCCGATCGCCCGCCAGATCGCCAGCCCGATCGCACGCCAGCCCGATCGCCCGCCAGCCCGATCGCATGCGTGTATCCCGTTAGCGCGCTTCCCGTCGCCGCCTCCCGGTATCATCTTTCCTCCGAATCTCTCATCCGGCTTCTGAAGAATCGACCATGTCCTCTTCCCGAGCCGCCCAACATGCCTGTCGAGCCGCTTTCAGCCACGTGTCTCGGCAACTTCCCCGCCTTTCGCGGCCATTTCCATCTCGACCCGCGATCGTCGCTCCTCCCGCTGCTGCATTTTCCTCTCATGTAGCTTCCCCGTCCGCCCATCCTTCCGCCCATCCTCCCGCCCACCCTTCCGCCCATCCTTCTGCTCATTCTCCTGCGCGTTCATCCGCTCGATCCGCGCAGTTTTCCCCCGTTTCTCTTGCCGTCAGTCCTCTGATAACCGCGCGACTAGTCACCCCATCAGCCCACGGTTCCTCCACTAACCTTTCTAGACTAATCCACGGTGCCACAATCAGCCGCAGTTTAAAGCCGTCTTTAACCTCCAGCACGACAACCCTCGGCATTTCAGATCCTCTTCTCTTCTCCAGCCGATTATCTCAACATCCTACTCCCAGCCTTACTGCCTTTGCTGCCGTTTCTGCCGTTTCTGGTTGCCGATTCTTCGGCAGCAAGATCAAAGTGAAACCCTACTCGTGAGTCACCTCGGCTCTCTGTCACACCTCGCTTCTGTCACGACCTGTTTTTGTCACACCCTCTCTCAGCCATTTGTCTGCCCTTTCGGGTTGGCGGTTCTAGGGCAGCAAGATCAAAGTGAAGCCCTACTCGTGAGTCGCAGTGCGTGAGCCCTACTTGGGTTGGCTGCAGCACGTCATGTGTCTGTCACCTCCGCGTGAACCGTCTATCACGTGGAGAGTGGGCCGACTGTGATAGACACCCGTCTATCACCCGTCTATCACCCGTCTATCACCCGTCTATCACCCGTCTATCACCCGTCTATCACCCGTCTATCACCCGTCTATCACCCGTCTATCACCCGCCACTCTCCGCGTTTCTGCCCTTCCTGCCCTTTCTGGTCGGCGATTCCTCTGCAGTGTTGCCCTACTCGTGAGTCGCATTGGCTTTGGTCGCATCTGTGTTGGTGATTTTGCAGGGTGTTTTTTAGAATTTTAAAGAAATACCCTTCGACCCCTGTTTCTCTTCCGCTCGCATCCGGAACACACATGCGACCAAAGCCAATGCGACCAAAGCCAATGCGACGCACGAATCTCTTTCTCTCACGTCCTGTTGCTCTCTCGCTCCCTCCCCCCCACGCCTCACCCACTTTTCTCCCTCCCTCTTGCTCTCCCCATTCTCTCCCCCCTCACTTCCCTCCTCACAAGAATTTCCATCTTCACTCTGCTTTTGAACCGACTCAAAAAACCATCCTCACTCTCCCTAATCTCACCTCACCTCGTCTCCCCGCCCTCTCTACCCGCTTCCTTTCCTCCCTCCCCCCCGCCCCCGTCCCATCCATTTCACGCATATGCTGAGTTAGTTTTTTTAGAATTCTAAAAATCCTATTTCACGCATATGTCGCTTCAAGCTGCTGGCCAATGGCGAGTACAACAATCAGTGCCTTGCCGGGAAGACTTGGCTTGGTCGCCTCAAAACACAACCCTTTATTGTTTCTTATCCCCCACCCTCTCCCTACACACCCTCTCTTCCTTCACTTGTTCAGAACAGTGAAAGGTTTCGGGTATTTTTGAGAATTCTCAAAAACACCCTTTAAGGTTTACGAATTTCCCTGCGGCATGGGCTGGTTTGAGAAGGAGGACGTGCTATTCTCCTGACCATTAAGACCACTCAAGCGCCGCTCTTCAAGCTGCTGGCCAATGGCGGATACCAGCGGTGGCGGGTTGGGAAAAAATGTTTGCGTTGCCGTAAACCACGAATTTTGCTGCGTCTTTTTTCTCTTCACCTTCCCTCCCGTCCCATCCAGGTCACTCAAGCGCCGATTCAAGCTGCTGGCCAATGGCGAGTACAAGCGATGGCGGTCTGGCAAGAGGCACAACGCAAGCACCAAGGTGTGCTCCAGTCTTTCACACCATGGACTCGTAATTTATGCTGAGAATGAGTGTTTTCTCGACCCCATAAATAAGTGGCCGACAGGATGAGCGTTCTTTCTTTCTTTTTCTTTTTTTTTCTTTTCTTTTTAATAATATATTCCCCCGTTTCACTGCTACTCTTGCTCTCCTGTCCCCCACTTCACCACTAACACTTGCTCCAATCTCCCCCAACGCAGACTAAAAAGCAGAGGAGGCAGCTGCGGCGTCCATCAGTGGTGCCTCCTGGGCTGAAGCAGCCCATGCGGTACCTTGGGTTCCGTAGATAGCATGTGGTGTGCGTGCCCTGCATGAAACCCTGTGCAACCTGTTGCGTTGAAAGAAGCAGAGGAGTTGTAGAGCTCGCAAGAAGCAGAGGAGGCAGCTGCGGTGTCCACCAGTGGTGCCTCCTGGGTTGAAACAGCCATGTGGTATATTGGTTTTAGTAGGTAACCTATAAGAGGCTTTAGTTCCCATTAATCCATGTATGGTAATGTAAGTTGTAACATCCTAGAAATCTTCCATAGCCATAAGATACTATGACACAACCCATTGAGTTGAAACATACTGTACGTAGGGATAGACACTTGCAGCGGGCATTTGTACGAGAATCTAGCCCATCAATTATAACATCCGTGCACTGGCAGAGCAGCAGCCCTACATTGCTTTGAGCCCCGTCGAGCCTTTTACAAATACTGATGGGCTATGTATATAAGGATCCTTCTGATGTACCTGTACGTACTTTGTACCGGACTGGGTTGTACAGTACGTATCGCTAACCACTACGACACCTCACAGAACACTCGATCTCCCTTTGACACGGATGCCCTTGTGCAGCACACACCTCACTCGGCCCTTCACAGGAGCTTCCCAGCAGCTTCCACCATCAGCAAGTGGAGCCCCACACACCACCACACACACTTTACTGTCACCCGTTCCTCTCGCACCCTCCTTGATATCAACCTTCCCTCTCGCCCCCTCCTTGCCTTCTCCCCCATCCCCAGACTTCCGTCTGACACCCTCCTTTCGACCTCCCTCCTCCCTCTTTTCTCTAACAACACCAATTCTTGCTCCTCCTGCTTCCCACCACTCATCCCTTCCTGCTTCTCCTCCCCGACCCGGCATGGTATCTCGTCCCACCTCCCCATCGCACGCTGCTCCCCTCCCTCCTCCCCTCCCTCCTTCCCTCACACCGTCACACACGGCACCTCGGTTCTTGACCCTCATGCCCTTGTGTTGTGCACACCTGAGCCGCCCTTCAATTGCAGCAGCCCTGCACACTCCTCCCTGTGAGAGGGGAGCCCCGCAGACCGTCACTGCTGCTCCACCTGACAGTTCACCAGGTGTTCTGTCAGGTGTTTTAGCCGCTGGCCTACCTGACTCCCTACATGCTGCTCTACCTGGTGATCTACCTGGGAGTTTCTCTGCTGCTCTCTCCTGCTTTCTAGCAGCAGGGGAAGAGGAACGAGGGGCAACAGCAGCATTGGCTGGAAGGGAAGGAGCTGCAGCAGCACCATGCGAACGAGCAGGAGCAGGAGTGGCAGCAGCACTAGCAGCGCTAGCACTGGCAGCAGTGGCAGCAGTGGCAGCAGTGACAGCAGTGATAGCTGTTATATCCGCCCCAACGGCAACAGGAGTGATGATTCGAGCAAGGGGAAGTGACGGGAAGGCGAGGGCGACTCGGCGGGAGAAGGAGGGCCCGACTTGGAGCTTAGTTAGAAGCCGGTCGTGGCGGCGGTGGTGGTTGTTGCACACGTTCCAGGAGTAGTCGAAGGACGAGAGGAGAAGCGTCTCAGTTGCTGCTGCGTCAGCCTTGGTTGAAGCCTGGATGAGGGGGGATTAGACAGATGTAGGGAAGAGGAGGGGAGGGGGGGTGAGGGGGAGGGTTAAGAGGCGGTTGTGGCAGCGGTGGTGGTTGCTGCACACACTCCAAGAGTTGTCGAAGGACGAGAGAAGAAGAGTCTCTGTTGCTGCTGCGTCAGCCCTGGTGGGAGACTGGTCGAGGGGGAGTTAGACAGATGCAGGGAAGAGGGGGGGGGGGGGGGTGTGTTAAGAGGTGGTCGTAACGGCGGTGGTGGTTGTTGCAGATGTTCCAAGAGTACTCGAAGGACGAAAGGGGAAGCGTCTCGGCTGCTGCTGCGTCAGCCTTAGTGGGCGCCTGGTCGAGGAGGGGTTAGAGCGATGTGAGGGGAAGGGGAGGTGGGGGAGGGGAGGGAGGAGGAGTGCGAAGTGAGTGAAAATATCGGTGAGGGGTCGAGAAGAGAGAAAAGGGCAGGAATAACAACAACCCTCCCCTCCCCCCCCTCTCCCCCAACAACAACTCTCAGAACAGAAGCCCCCACTCACAGAAGTCCTTCTGATGTTTGGCATGATCTTCCCCACGTACCCCTTGGAACATCGCCTTCACATGGGATCCTGACTGCCCATACTGCTGCATCCTACTCCGCACATTCTTCCCAACAACCCTCCCCCTCTCCCCCTCTCCCCAAACAACAACTCTCAGAACAGAAGCCGCCACTTACAGCAGTCCATCGGAAGACCACGGCATAGTCCTCCCGAAAAACCTCTTCAAACATCGCCTTGAGATGCGATCCCGACTGCCCATACTGCTGCATCCTGGTCCGCACATTGTCCGAGTGCCCCACGTACACCACCCGGACCTGCGACCGGTGCAGCCGCCGCTGCCGCCGAACCACCTGGTTCGGAAGCAGCCCCAGCTCGTACACGCCCGGGCCAGTTTGGTCGGGAAGGTTTGCAATGCGGTACCGTGTGGTTCCTGGGACGCCTTGGGAATGGTTTGACCAATCGTCAGCGGCGGTTAGGAGCTGATGGATGCAGGAGGAAGTGGGGAAAGATAAGGGGTTGGCGTGGAACAGTTGGACGTGGAAAATTTACTAAGTGAGGAGGAATTGAACAGGAAGTGAGGTGAAAGTGATGGGGGTTGAGAGAGGTGGAAGAGACTGGGTTACAGGGCAACACGAGCTGTTACTGCATAGAGTTGAGCGTTTGCAAGCAACCCCACTGAACACTGGAAATGAGAGATTTGGCAGGTATGACTTAGCCGACAATAGCCACCAGCTACAACTATTTTGCAATCGATAGGGAGCAGTATTGTCTGTACCTTCCAGTCGGAGAAGAGCTCATCATGTGTCACGCGCCAGCACTTCTCCCTTAGCGGCTTCGGAACTGAATGGTTGGCGTCGACGGCAGCCTTCTTCTGAGACGTCTCAAGCAGCTTAGAAGCAGTATGCATGGCGGCTTCCTTCTTGATTTGAACGCTGCTGTGGGTGGTGCTCGCAGCCATGGCCACGTATTCGTCTGGAATGAGAACGACTCTGGAGTTTCGAGCTCTTAAAATGAAAACTACGCTGGAAACGGCGAGAATGATTCCGGACGCTCGGTCATCAAGTTTCCGGTTCGCGCGGGCACAGGAGCGCGAGAGCACATGACTCCAAGGGTGCCTTATTCGTCAACAACTCCGTGTCGGTGTTAGCGTTGATGAACGCTGTGGTACAGACTGTCGCGTCAATAGTGGGAGAAGGAGTGTCTTAGTTCCGAAACTAACACGTCAAGCCACTTCACAAGCCTGAGATAGAGTCTACTACCAAACTGTGTAGGAAGTACCGAACTGCATAGGAACTGCCGAAAGACACAGGTGTTTACAAACTGCAAGGTAGGAACAACCGAACTGCGCGGGAGGAGTTGCTGAAATGACCAGGCCGCGTGAAATTCGCCGAATATCTAGGCTGTGGGTAAGCCCAGTTTGCCTAGGATTTCTTATCTGCCATCAGAAGAAAGTAATACCATCAGCACAAGGACGTTGCAACGGTCCTTTCCATCGCCATCTGCTTTCTCGACCTTCGCAAACACCTCCAGCTCTTCGCCATCGTTTTCGCGGCACCTGCTTCCAGCCATGTCCTTCGGGGCATTTGTCCAACTAACCTCCCACAAAGTTCTTCGCGACCAATCAACATTCGCGAATGACATGCCCAAACCGAGATTGTGTACGCGTGAATGCCCAAACCGACATGTACGCGTGACAGCTGAGTTTCGCCAACGATGTTGCACTGTAGGCGTGGAATTTGGATCTCGCTACACGAAATCGTAGGCATAGAAGTTGTGTGGCTATGCAGGTTGGGTAGCAAAATCTCATCGTCATCCACGAAATGGTATCCACAAAGACGGGGTTTTTGGGTTGCGTAGCAACCCTATAAAATCGGTTTCACAATTCAGAGCATTAATACGAACAGTAAAAAAATTAAGAATTTAGTTAACTGTTCGGTGCAACTCCAAAATATGAAACAAATGTCCAAAGTGCTCCATCACGTCGATAAGTACGGCGGATGGAACAATTAGACCGCATGACACATTTCAACAAAATTTGATGTATAATCAAACATCCTGTAGGATTGCAAATGCCAAGAAACGAGTGCATATAGGCGCTAGTAGTGTTGCAGTAGAGATTGATAGGGTGCACGATGACAGCAGAGCTGCCCCGGACACGATGACAATCTCTAATTGCAACACCTAGCATATAAGCAGCACGCTCGAGGCAAACACAATCCAAATCCACCTTGTGCCAACCACCCCATCTCGTCGATAAATACGGTGGATGGAATGAACATGTATGTACGATAGGATTGTGACTGCTACGAAATGATTGCATATATGCATCAATGCTGCAACAGAGATTGATGGGGTGTGCGAGGACAACAGAGTTGCCCCAGGCACGATGACAACCTCTAATTGCAACACCTTGCATATAAGCAGCACGTCCGAAGCAGACACAATCCACGCCTTATCACATTTGCAGCCACACGCACTATGCACATAGAGACTAAGAGCAGCAGACACACCCCGAAACAGACAGTATTTATCAAACCCATGCACACCCCTCTCATGCAAACAATCAAGCAAACACATGCAGCATCGCAAATAGCCTAATAGTTGGAGTCCCCTATATCCAAATTAGAGAACAGTGATAACGTCGTGCAATCACAAATTTGTACCCGCATGATGTTCCAACAAGGAATAGAAATTGGTGTTGGAAGATGTTCTTTGTCTTGCAGCTGGAACAGACAGCGCGTGCTACATGACCTGCACAGTACACCAGTGAATTATGGAAACACAACATACGTTCAAAAGTGGACCACATAATTTGTTTATATACACTCATGGTGTTAGATATTGCGTTTGGGGTTTAAGGTTTAGTGCGGAAGTACTACATGGGATAGAAGGGAGGAAGAGAATAACAAAAGGGGAGGGAGAAAAACGGCAGTAAGGAGAAAATTATAGACTGAAATTGTGGGGACGCTGGCGATGACCTACGAGGTACCTAAGAATGAATGAAGGGATGGAAAGAGGAGAAGGAGGGGTAAAAAGGAGGGGGACACGCTAAAAACGAATATGTGGCATGAGCAAAATGCCATAGCAGACGGCGCCAGCACGCACGTCACCAGCACAGACCGGGCCAGCGCGGGCAGCGCCAGCTCGCACGGCATGGAATGCTATGCCCATACATGCATACAGCCACGCACGTTATGCACATACACGCATACAACTAGGCATGCTATGCCCATACACACGTACAGCCAGGCATGCTATGCCCATACACACATACACCCTGGCATGCTATGCCCATACATGCGTACAGCCAGGCACGTTATGCACATACACGCATACAACTAGGCATGCTATGCCCATACATGCATACAGCCAGGCACGTTATGCACATACACGCATACAAGTAGGCATGCTATGCCCATACACACATACAGCCAGGCATGCTATGCCCATACACACATACAGCTAGGCATGCCATCCCCATACACACATACAGCCATGCATACCATGCCCATACACACACACTGCTAGGCATGCTATGCCCATATACACTTACTGTCACGCATGCCATGCCCATACACACACACAGCCAGGCATGCCATGCCCATACACACCTACAGCCTGGCATGCTATGCCCATACATGCATACAGCCAGGCACGTCATGCACATACACGCATACAACTAGGCATGCTATGCCCATACACACTTACAGCCCTGCATTCTATGCCCATACATGCATACAGCCATGCATGCTACGCCCATACATGCATACAATACAACTAGGTATGCTATGCCCATACACACAAACAGCCAAGCATGCTATGCCCATACACACATACAGCTAGGCATGCCATCCCCATACACACATACAGCGAGGCATACCATGCCCATACACACGCACTGCTAGGCATGCTATGCCCATATACACATACCGTCACGCATGCCATGCCCATACACACACACAGCCAGGCATGCCATGCCCATACACGCATACAACTAGGCATGCTATGCCCATACACGCATACAGCCAGGCATTCTATGCCCATACATGCATACAGCCATACATGCATACAACTAGGTATGCTATGCCATACACACATACAGCTAGGCATGCCATCCCCATACACACATACAGCGAGGCATACCATGCCCATACACACACACAGCCAGGCATGCTATGCCCATATACACATACAGCCAGGCATGCTATGCCCATACACACAAACAGCCTGGCATGCTATGCCCATACATGCGTACAGCCAGGCACGTTATGCACTTACACGCATACAACTAGGCATGCTATGCCCATACACACATACAGCCAGGCATGGTATGCCCATACACACACACAGCCAGGCATGCTATGCCCATTTACACATACAGTTAGGCATGCCATGCCCATATACACATACAGTCAGGCATGCCATGCCCATACACACACACAGCCAGGCATGCCATGTCCATGCACATGCACCAGACAATGTTGATAAGGTTGCGGCACATCACGTTGCCCACTAAAGCTGGGTTGAATGCATTCACCTGAGGGGGTGAGCAGAGACACGGTAGGGACAGGCAAGGTAAGGAAAGGAGGAGGGTGTGGGGCGGAGAAAAGCCAAGCCACAGAAAGTCGCACCGAGTCACACTGCTGGCTGCTGCGAGGTTGAAAGCATTGACCTGAGAGGGTGAGGTGAGACGCGGTAGGGGCAGGATCGGGGAAGGAGGGAGGCGTGGGGCGGAGAGAGGAGATATGAGAGAGGAGAGAGGAGAGAGGAGAGAGGAGAGAGGAGAGAGGAGATAGGAGAGAGGAGATAAGAGAGAGGAGATAGGAGAGAGGAGATAGGAGAAAGGAGAGAGGAGTGGGAAGAGAGGAGAGAGGAGAGAGGAGAGAGGAGATACGAGAGAGGAGATAGGAGAGAGGAGAGAGGAGAGAGGAGAGAGGAGAGAAGAGAGAGCGCACGGCACCAGCGCGCACGGCGCCGGCAAGCACGGCGGCACGGCGCCAGCGCGCACGGCGCCAGCGCGTACGGCGCCAGCGCGCACGGCACCAGCGCGCACCGGCCCAGCACGCACGGCGCCAGCGCGCACCGTCCCAGCGCGCACGGCGCCAGCGCGGACAGCCAGCGCACGGCGCCAGAGCGCACCGGACCATCGAGGGCGGCGCCACCGCGGACAGCGCCAGCGCGCGCGGCGTTACCGCAGACGGCGCCAGCGCGCGCGGCACCAGGAGCACAGTGCCAATGTGCAAGGCGCCAAAGCGCACTGTGCCTCTAGCACGCCAGCACGTCGCAGCGCCATAACGTGGCAGAGAGCGTGGTAGGGAGCTGTTGTAGGGAAGAACTGTGGGGAAGAATCTAGAAGTGCTAGACGAGCCAGCGAGAAGGGAGATGTGGTAGGGAAGAACTTCTTGGGGGAAGAATCTTGAAGGTGGAAGGGAAAATTGACTACAGTGAACGTTATCTGTCTTCTCTTGACGCTGTGCAAATAAACAGCCAAGGTCTAGCAAATTTCGACTATAGTGAACGTTCTTTGCAGGTGGTTCCGGCAAACAGCACAGTTAAACTGCAACTTGACAGTCAAGATCGAAACAAACTAATAAGAGAGAAAAAACTGCCCAAGTTTGCTTAGGAATTCAGCGAACGACCCTGAAACTGTACTCATGCAACTAAAAACTCAAGGTTCCAAAAACTCAAGGTTCCAAAAACTCAAGGTTCCAATAAATTTCGAAAAAAAAGATGCAGTCACACTGCAACTTGACAGTCAACGTAAAAACGAACCAATCATTTTGACGGTGTGCCATGCCATCATCCGACGTGAAACACTGCAACTAAAAAGTCAAGCTCGTATAAAAAGCCACAACAGTAAATTTCTTTTGCCTCTCGTCTCAGCAAAAATGCATACGTTCTAATAGCTACAGAGAAGTACTCGCCTATTAATGCATCACTAATTTACTACATATCATACAACTATGGTATCCATAATAACCATTTGCTGTTGTTTTTCAACCAAACATTTTTATCATGTTGAGATTTGTAGAAAACCCATGGCATTGTTCTCGCTTATACAGTTCTCATCAAAATCCCCTGATTACTTCAAATCATGTTCACGCTCATATCCAATCTGAAAAACAATTGCACATAGCTTACCTTACCAAAGAAATATCTTACCTATTTATTTGCATGAGAGAATTGCTATTTCATTTCAGGATTCTATCAAGCTGCTACGCAACCCCAACGACGCATTGGCGTCGAGCCTTGTCTATCGTTCCACACAAGAGCACATGCCGGTTTGACACCAGGAAAAAACACAAATCTGTTCCCACCTGACACGTGGTTGGCTCCAGATCCGCACTTGATTCGCACTAGCTGCTGACCCGGCGTCGCCAGTGATTTCAGAACATGTCCTGCCAGAATGAGTGAATCGTTCGGAGACTCTGGGCAGAGTCACTCACGGCAGCCTTTCCACAGCACCTAGTTTCCTGCAGCTGGTTTTGGGAGTGTCACACTACCACTGATGGTGGTGCCAGAGTAGTTGATCCGATCTCTCCAGTTCTTCTCAATCATTCACTCCGTTGACCAACTCTCTGGATTTTTTGGAGGTCAACCATTCTCCGACCGGCTCTGTTTCCCCTGATATCGTTACCCCATCCAAGATTCCCACCGTCCGCGCTTCCCGCTACGTGTTTTACCAGGAGCGTTGCTCCCAGCAGGCTTCGAATATCCTTAGATTGACGGCGAGTGACGTGTCAACAGTACAGTGGCCAGCGTTTTCCACGTTGTAGTCGCTATCTGGATCGTGTTTCAGGCACCTCAATCCGCCTAATTGTCAGTATCCAGGCGACATGACATCCACCATTTCCTCGCTTCAAGCCAGCATGGGAGTTACCCGCGTTGCATCCGCGTTATGCACCTCACCGATATTTTCCTCCGTCCACGGTGGCCCTCGCTTTCTCGTCCGAGCGAACAGAACCCAGCCCGTTCGCAGTAACCAGAGTCCCGGACTGCGAAATTTCTCTCCGTTAAATCTTAACGAGTTCGTAGAAGGATCGTATCTGCGTCTCAGCAGCCGTAACACGCGACGGGAGAGCAGCAGGAGCTTCAGAGGCACCAGAAGCCAGACTACCATGGCCTCAAACAGTGCGGATTCCGAAGGTGAGGTTCAAGGGCAACTCATCATTGGGGTTGGGGGTCGCCTTTCCATTCAGCTATGCTGTATGGGCTCGGAAAATAGTGTTCAATACTGAAAATCAACATTCAGGCTGGACATGTAACATTTAAGGCTCGATCATTTGGCGTTTAAGTTGAATCTGATTCACATCTACGGTTGATATTTGGCATTCAGGCCTACGACTTGGCATGGTTGCTGATAAATGTTTTTCAGCATTGAGATTTTGTTTTATAATCAGAAACTGTCAATCGGGCTTGAATTTCTGTAGCCTTGAGTTTTGGCATGCAAATCCGAGGCTCTGTTTCCAAGCAGGCTACCACTCACGCTCTTAGTATCCTGAGTTGACTGAATGAAATCCACTCACGTTCTTTTTCCATCCGAACAGCCGCTACCACGATCGTGTGGTTCAAGCATGACCTGAGAGTCAACGACCATCCGGGCCTGCACGATCTCTCTGCTGCTGGCCCAACTGATTCAGCAGCCCTAGCAGCAGCAACAACGAGCCATGCTATTCCACTCTTCGTCTTCGATCCAGAAATTCTGTCAGGTAGGCGAGCAAGCGTTTGCAGTTGGTTTTTTGAGTTACGAATGATGAAGTTTGAAGTTGCCTCCTTCAATTACTGAGGGGCTTGTGTCTGCAAATTGTCTTCCACACACGTTCCTTGACAATGTGATTGTACCTAAAATCCGTGAAGATTTGAACTCTTTTCAGCCCATTGCTCACTACTCAAGCCCTCACTCATGCCTCTTCCCTTCCCACTCTCTCCCCTCCCCCAGCACTCCCAGCCAGTCACTTACCTCTGCTCCTCTCAGCTGCCTCCTCCCTGCGCTCCTCTCTTCGCTCCCTTGGCTCTGACCTCGTTGTCACTCGAGGCGACTCCTCTACTGCCATAGCTAAACTATGCAAGCAGGTATACAAGTTTTCGGCATCATAGTAATATTATTCTGCTCCGTCCAGCCAAAACCTCCCTGCGCTCCCCTCTCCGCTCCCTCGGCTCTGGCCTCGTTGTCACTCAAGGCGAATCCTCCACTGCCATAGCCAGGCGTGCAAGCAGGAACTGCCGCATGCAGCCTTCCTGTCTGCATGAGCTGTCTCGTTACAGCCCCGTTCAATCTGCAGGTCAAGCCGACGTCTCCTTTAACCTGACAGTCATTGTCCGCCGGCATCCTCACCCTCTTTTTCCCACCCGCCCACCACTCCCACCGCCCCCACCTCCCCCACCTCCCGCTGTTTTTCCCACTTCCCCTTGACTTCCCCTTCCCTCTTCCCTCCCATACGACACCCTTTGCTGCTTCCCCCCCTTGGCACGACTCAGGTTCCTTCTGTCCGCACTGTAGCTGCAGAGGAGGAAGTGGAAACCTGCTGGAAGCTTCCGCTTGAGCAGGTCGAGTCAGCCGTGCATGAACTGGGAGAGAAGGGGCCAGGACAGCCGCAGGAGGGAGAGCAGAAGGAGAGGAGGATTCGGCTGGACACATGGCGAGCTGCCTTGCACAATCTCCAGGTGAGAATGGTGAGAATGGTGCCATTCCAGGTCACTCCTTCCACGACCAAGGCCTCTCCTCTCGCTGGCATTCCCCAGCTTCAAGCAGCCTTTGGTTTTAGAGGCACCTGACGCTTTGTCGTTATGCCCCGTACTCCTTCCACTGCTCCATTCCTGGTGACCCCTTCCACCACCGAGCCCTCTCTCTCCTGCCGGCATTCCGCCAGCTTCAAGCAGCAGAGGGGCCAGCCTTGCCCCCAGTTTCAGGGGCACCCAGTGTCTCGTCTCGTCACCTATGCCGCTTCCTCCCTCCTCCCCCCTCTTTCTCGACCCCCCCCACCGCCAGGATCCCCTCCATTAGAATCCGCTAGTTTCAAGCAGCAGAGGGTCCAGCCTTGCCTCCGGTTTTGGATTCACCCAGTGTCTCGTCATTCTGCCCCTACCTCTCTCCTCCGCCCCTTTCTTGACCCATTTCAACACCAGGACCCTCTCCCCTTGGAATTCACCAGTTTCAAGCAGCAGAGGGGCCAGCCTTGCTCTCCTCTGCCTCCTCCCTCCACGCTTCCCCCTCTACCTGCTGGCATCGAATCGGGTGAGCGGCACTAAATGTTAGAGATAGGCTGCAATTCGGTTAACACAACTTTGTGTGTTGGCACTTTGTTGGTTTTAGGGATACACAAATTTGTTAGGTTGGGTGTAGCTATGTTTTCATCCCCAACCTATCCCAACCCAATCCATCCCAAATCCCCACGATTTGGGAGGATTCCCTTGGGATTCCCTTCGATTCTCCCTTATCCCTTGCCATCCTCTCCGATGCTCGGTACTTAAGGATGTATGCTCTTGCTCATTTTAATCAATCAAGTTCTCAGTTTCTGATACTAAATCTGTCCCTGGACCCCCACACGACTCCAAATCTCCACCCTCCCTTCTCCACCCACCGTCCACAACCCCCCCCCCCCCTCTCCTTCGAGCGGTCCTCTCCCGCTCCCCACACCCCCCCTCCCCCTCCCCTCCCGCTTTCTCCATTCGACCATAAGTGAATTTGGTGGGTGGATTACGAAAGTGAACCATCCGGTAGGCAAAGTTATCAACTGGTGAGGTCTATTCTCCTTTTTTTTCAGCTCAACAACTAGTATTTCACGTTACGTTCATTAAAGATGTTCTTACTGCTCTTTTTCTCCCCCCTCCCCCCCTCTCTGCTCCTCTTTCTCCTCTCCTCTCTTTTCTTTCTCCCATCGCTGCTTTCCCCTCACTCGCAGGAGACCTGCCTTCATTAGAAGAGCTCTTCTCTCTGGCAGGGAAGGAGGTGGAGGGAACAAACGGCAGTCAAGCATCGGCCGGTCTACCAGAGATAGACGGAGAAGCAGCAGCCCTCTCACTTCTGTCCGAGTACCTCCAGGCAGACTTGAAAGGGGGAAGAGGGGCAGGGAGAGAAGGCGGTGGTAACGAGTTGACCCTGGGTGAGGCTATAGCGGACCTAGAGGTGGTTCCCCGGGCGTCCTTCCATGCTCTCTTCGCTCCTGCTCTCTCCCTCGGGCTGCTGTCGCATCGTTATGTGCACGCTGCAGCGCACAGCAGCAGTGGTGGCGGTGGGGGCTCGACTGCACAGGCAGCGATCGACACTGTGGAGGCTAGAGAGGTGCGTTGTGTGCCTTTGAACCTCCTCTCCCATTGTTGCGTGCATGCTGCGGCATGCAGCAGAAGCAGCAGGGGAGGCAGGGGGTTAGAGGGGGTTTTGCAGGCAGGGATCGACACTGTGGAGGCTAGAGGGGTACGTACGTGTGTTCTCCTTAGCCTCCTGTCTCGCCACTATATGCACACTGCACAGTACACATCAACAGCAATGGTGGCAGGGGCTCTGCTGCACACAGCAGCAGCAGTGGTGGCAGGGGCTGTGCTGCACACACATCCTTGCCACCCCTTCTCATTTGCTCTTCGTCATTCCCCTCCCCTACCCTCCCCTTCCACTCAGATCTCCATTCCGTCACCTCCCCTCCAAACCCGTCCCCCACAGTTGCACACAGAGATGCCTCTTCGCCCCCACACAGCCATGCCTCCTCCTCCCATCTGTTTCCCCTCCTTCCCCTTCCCTTATCTCCCCTTCTCTCTCCCTTTGCCCACACGTCCATCTCACCTCCTCTCATATGTTCTTCCTCCGTACCCTTCCCTCCCCTCCCCTTCCCTCTCCCTCACAGTGGCACACGGAGATGGCTCTTCGCCCCCACACAGCCATGCCACCCTCCCCTGTACCCTCCTCTTCCTCTTCCTCCTCCTCCGACACCTCCTCTGAATACTCCAGTGAGTGGTCGGATTCTGACGGCGACTATTCATTCCTCTCCACCTCCTCCTCCTTCTTCTCCTCCCCCTCATTGTCTGCGTCCGAGTCGGAGGGTGAGGATAGCAGCGCCATCCTCTCCTTTCCACGCTCTGAGGAGTCCGAGCCTACAGTCGGCCACTGGAGGTGGAGGGGCGCGCTCATTCAGGTATGCTTGGTGGGAACCCCTCCTCCTCCATCTCCTCCTCGTTCTCCTCGTCCTCCTCCTCGTCATCTGCATTCGAATCGGAGGGTGCGGACAGCAGCGCCATCCTCTCCTTCCGTCTCCCTGAGGAGTCCGACCCTACAGTCGGCCAGTGGCGATGGAGGGGCGCTCTTAATCAGGTAGGCCCGGGTGCGCTCATACAGGTAAGGTCGGGGCGGCTTATTCAGAAAGACATGAGATTCACGGATTTGCTTCATTTGTTTTCCAGCCTGCAACTCACATCCTATGCCGTCAACTGCTAAGTGCTCACACAGATATTTAAGGTTGGTGCATTCTGCCAGATCTGATATCATTCCTGCAACATTTATCAAGGCTGTATCTAATAGACAATCCCCTCCTCCCTCCCGTCTCTCTTGTCAGTTCCTATCCCAGCACATTCAGCTCAAGAGGGAAAGCTCATAACTTTCTCCCTCAACCCCGTTCTACCCACAATATGGATTGGCTTGAACGTGTCTCAAGCAACTTTTCTCCAGGTTTATTTTGATTTGACTCAAAATACGCAGTGTGGTTCGGCTTGAACGCATCTCAAGCAACTTTTCTCCTCCCGACTTCCTCCCTAACCCCCTGCTTTTCTCCCAGTATGGTTCAGCAGGAACGGAAGGGCCGGCTATTCTATTTGTTCATGGATTTGGCGCATTCTGGCAGCACTTTCGCGATGTCATGCGCCCTCTGGCAGCCTCCGGCCACCGCGTTTGGGCTCTCACGCTGCCCGGATTCGGCCGGGCAGAGAAACCTTTCTGGTCGTACACGCAGTACGTGTGGCGCGACTGTGTTGCGGATTTTATTCGTGAAGTGGTGAAGGAACCTGTGGTGCTGGGCGGCAACTCCATTGGAGGTGGGTGGATTTGATTAGATCTGATTCGATTTGAGGAGTCTGTGTCAACCTGATGGATTATGATGTTGAAAGAAACGGTGGTTCTGGGCGGCAACTCCATTAAAGGTAGGTGGCAGACTCGCAGTGGGAGGATAGAGGGCTACTGGTGCTTCTGGGTCGTCTTCACTCATGGTTGGAACTTGGAAGGGCAACAGTGCGAAAAAAGATGCTTGAGCACAGAAGCACGGAAGTATAAATGCCCCTTTGGCAACTTAAGTCGAGGTGAGAGCGTTCGGGAGGATCGAGGGTGACTGGTACTAGGCACAAATCACTGCTACGTAAAAACCATGCAGAGAAGTGTATTTTGAGTCGACTCAAAATACAACCGATAACGTCTTAAAATTTCAGGTGTTACCACTGCTGCCTAAGGGCCTGTTTTAGAATTAATGAAGAGCAAGTGACTGCCTAAGTGCCTGTTTTAGAATTAACCAAGAGCAAGTGACTGCCTAAGTGCCTGTTTTAGAATTAACAAAGAGCAAGTGACTGCCTAAGTGCCTGTTTTAGAATTAACAAAGAGCAAGTGACTCTGGCTCAACAGGTGTAAGAGTGTCTGCACCAATCTACCTTCGACACTTAGTTCTTCTCACCCCCCCCCCCCCCCCCCCCCCCCCAAATCTCCCCTCCCCCCCCTCCCCCCTCTCCCCCCCCCACGCCCTCCCCTGTCTCGACCAATCAGGCTACACTGTGTCTTCAGTTGCCGGCCAGTGGCCAGACCTAGTCTCCTCGCTTGTCTTATTCAACTCCGCCGGCCGCATCGACCCAGATATCCCCTTCCCCACCTCCTCTTCCTCCTCATCTTCCTCCTCCTCTTCCTCCTCATCTTCCTCCTCCTCTTCCTCCTCCTCTTCCTCCTCCTCTCCCTCCTCCACCCTCTCTCCCACTTCGCCCGCTCCACCTCCTGATGGCGCCTTATCCAAGGGCCCTCCCAAGCCTGTGGCCTGGCTGCTGTCGCGGGCTCTCTTCCTCTACCTCCGCTTCAACACAGGGCCCATCCTGAAGCGCTGCTACCCCGTGGTAAGACGCTTACTTTCTCGCATGCTTGACCGGTGTAAGGTGAGTTGGGTATGTAGGGCTTACCCAGTAGGTGTGCTGTCGTGGGCTCTCTTCCTCTATCTTCGATTCAACACAGTGACACAGGGCCCATCCTGAAGCGCTGCTACCCCGTGGTAAGACGCTTACTTTCTCGCATGCTTGACCGGTGTAAGGTGAGTTGGGTATGTAGGGCTTACCCAGTAGGTGTGCTGTCGCGGGCTCTCTTCCTCTATCTTCGATTCAACACAGTGACACAGGGCCCATCCTGAAGCGCTGCTACCCCGTGGTAAGACGCTTACTTTCTCGCATGCTTGACCGGTGTAAGGTGAGTTGGGTATGTAGGGCTTACCCAGTAGGTGTGCTGTCGCGGGCTCTCTTCCTCTATCTTCGATTCAACACAGTGACACAGGGCCCATCCTGAAGCGCTGCTACCCCGTGGTAAGACGCTTACTTCTCGCATGCTTGACCGGTGTAAGGTGAGTTGGGTATGTAGGGCTTACCCAGTAGGTGTGCTGTCGCGGGCTCTCTTCCTCTATCTTCGATTCAACACAGTGACACAGGGCCCATCCTGAAGCGCTGCTACCCCGTGGTAAGACGCTTACTTTCTCGCATGCTTGACCGGTGTAAGGTGAGTTGGGTATGTAGGGCTTACCCAGTAGGTGTGCTGTCGCGGGCTCTCTTCCTCTATCTTCGATTCAACACAGTGACACAGGGCCCATCCTGAAGCGCTGCTACCCCGTGGTAAGACGCTTACTTTCTCGCATGCTTGACCGGTGTAAGGTGAGTTGGGTATGTAGGGCTTACCCAGTAGGTGTGCTGTCGCGGGCTCTCTTCCTCTATCTTCGATTCAACACAGTTACACAGGGCCCATCCTGAAGCGCTGCTACCCCGTGGTAAGACGCTTACTTTCTCGCATGCTTGACCGGTGTAAGGTGAGTTGGGTATGTAGGGCTTACCCAGTAGGTGTGCTGTCGCGGGCTCTCTTCCTCTATCTTCGATTCAACACAGTGACACAGGGCCCATCCTGAAGCGCTGCTACCCCGTGGTAAGACGCTTACTTCTCGCATGCTTGACCGGTGTAAGGTGAGTTGGGTATGTAGGGCTTACCCAGTAGGTGTGCTGTCGCGGGCTCTCTTCCTCTATCTTCGATTCAACACAGTGACACAGGGCCCATCCTGAAGCGCTGCTACCCCGTGGTAAGACGCTTACTTTCTCGCATGCTTGACCGGTGTAAGGTGAGTTGGGTATGTAGGGCTTACCCAGTAGGTGTGCTGTCGCGGGCTCTCTTCCTCTATCTTCGATTCAACACAGTTACACAGGGCCCATCCTGAAGCGCTGCTACCCCGTGGTAAGCAGCATTAGACAATGTTGGATTTTTGTGTAAGGGGTGTAGGGTGTGCCTGGCTATTGTCGCGAGCTCTCTGCCTCTGCCTTTCCAAGTACCTCAACACAGGTCTTATTTCCAAGCGCTGCTCCACCATGGTTAATCTTTCTAGTTTCTCTGTTGTATTCGGTGTAAGGTGAGTTGAATATACAGGGCTTTCTGCTGTAGCGTACCGCGACTCTATAATATGCTTCTGTACATGCCATGCCACCCCTTATTCTCAGCCCCTAATACCCAGCAGATCCTTGAGGGAGCAGACGACTGGTTGCTTGCAGAAATCTCCCAAGCAGCCACAGACCTCCGCGGACGACTGGTGGAGGTTATGGAGAGTTCTACCCCTGTGGAGAGTGTGTTCTACCTGCAGTTCTTTCTCACACCTCCTCCTGTTCTTTCTTGCACCCCCGAACCCCCCACGCCCACCAGAGGCCTGAGAGGGCAGACGACTGGCTACTGGGGGAAATCTCAAGAGCAGCAGCAACAGGCCCTGAGGCTTTGAAGGCGGTGGAGAGTGTTCTCCACCTGCCCCCCCACCCCCCTTCCACTCTGTGTTTGAATTCCATTCTTCCCCACCAGAGGCCTGAGAGGGCAGACGACTGGCTACTGGGGGAAATCTCAAGAGCAGCAGCAACAGGCCCTGAGGCTTTGAAGGCGGTGGAGAGTGTTCTCCACCTGCCCCCCCACCCCCCTTCCACTCTGTGTTTGAATTCCATTCTTCCCCACCAGAGGCCTGAGAGGGCAGACGACTGGCTACTGGGGGAAATCTCAAGAGCAGCAGCAACAGGCCCTGAGGCTTTGAAGGCGGTGGAGAGTGTTCTCCACCTGCCCCCCCACCCCCCTTCCACTCTGTGTTTGAATTCCATTCTTCCCCACCAGAGGCCTGAGAGGGCAGACGACTGGCTACTGGGGGAAATCTCAAGAGCAGCAGCAACAGGCCCTGAGGCTTTGAAGGCGGTGGAGAGTGTTCTCCACCTGCCCCCCCACCCCCCTTCCACTCTGTGTTTGAATTCCATTCTTCCCCACCAGAGGCCTGAGAGGGCAGACGACTGGCTACTGGGGGAAATCTCAAGAGCAGCAGCAACAGGCCCTGAGGCTTTGAAGGCGGTGGAGAGTGTTCTCCACCTGCCCCCCCACCCCCCACCCCCCTTCCACTCTGTGTTTGAATTCCATTCTTCCCCACCAGAGGCCTGAGAGGGCAGACGAATGGCTACTGGGGGAAATCTCAAGAGCAGCCACAGACCCGGGGGCGGTGGAGGTGGTGGAGAGCGCCTTCTACCTGCCCAAGCCAGAGCCCCTCAACAGCCTGCTCATCAGATATGGAGGACCCGTGCTCGTGCTGCAGGTACGTTGGCAGTGCTAGTGCCACAGGTATTGTCGCGCTGATAGCAGCAGGGGTGGTGGCGAGCCCCTTCTACCCGCCCAAGCCAGCCTGCTCATCACCCACAGAGGGCCTGTGCTGGTGGTGCAGGTACGATCGTACTCGTTAGAAGTAAAAGAAAGCAGCTCTCAATCATTCGGTTTGAAGGAAATGAGTTTATTGCTGCTAGTCGCACTATTCCACTGCCATAATTTCCTTTTATCAAGCTCCCCTCCCCTGTTCGCGCTCTCCCTGTGGGCTAGTCGAAACCCCCTCTTCAACCAAAACTCCACTTCCCCCTGTATTCCCGCGGCCCCTTCTCCCCCTCCCCCCCCCACCCCCACCTCTCTCACACGCACCCGTCTCCTTTCCCTGCAGGGTAGTCTTGACCCGCTCAACGACGCTGTGGCAAGAGCCAACCTCATCACTACCTCGTGCCCTGGAGTTGCCCTTAAGCTGTTGAAAGCAGGTCGGTTTTAGAATTGGGGCAGGCAGGCTCATGTGGCTGTCCAGAGAGCAGGCTCTCTCTGATAATAGAGACCAGGTGCCAGAGCAGGCTGCATACCACATGGACCGATGCTCTCGCACTGCACACACAATGCGATTCGTCTTAGTAATGCACATCCCCTCCCCCCCTGTCACCCGCTCCTCCCCTCTCCCCCTCCAGTCACTGCCCAAACAACGAGGTGCCAGAGCAGGTGGCGTTCCAAATGGACCAATTGAGATGGGGCTGGCATGTGATACGTTCCTCCACTACAACCCCCCGTTCCCCCCCTCGAGACCATGGGGCTCGCACCGCACACACAATATGGGGCTCGCACCGCACACACAGTATGGTACGACTTAGTAATGCGCATCCCCTTCCCTCCCTCCTCCGTCTCCCGCTCCTTCCCTCTCCCCTTCCAGGCCACTGCCCCCACGGTGAGGTGCCGGAGCAGGTGGCATTCCACATGGATCAGTGGGTTTTCCCAAACCAAGCACAGGTTGCCAATCCACAACCCATCTCCCCCCTCCCCCCTCTCCCCCCCTTCGCCCTTCCAGGCCACTGCCCCCACGATGAGGTGCCGGAGCAGGTGGCGTTCCACATGGACCAATGGGCTCGCGCCACGTGGTGCTCTGTGGGCGAGGACGAGGGCGACCAGCCAATAGGAGCGCGGCGCGCAGCAGCGGCGGCCAGGTCTCCAGCTGATGCTCTGGAGATTCTAGAGGAGGAGGCTGCTGTGGGGGTGTTCGGGGGGGTATTGGGGGGAGGAGGGAAAGGGGAGGACTTAGGAAACGAAGAGACGAAGAAAGGTCGAACTGGGAAGTGAAAGGAAGACTGCGGCAGTAGCAGTAGTGGCAGCCAGGTTTCCGGCTGATGCCCGGGAGATTCTAGAAGAGGAGGCTGCTGTGGGGGTGTTCGGGGGGCTGGTGGGGAGAGGAGGAGGGGGAGGAGGACTCGGGAAGGAAAGAGAAGAGGAAAGGAGGAAGGGGGAAGTAAAAAAGCGTTTCTTACGGAAAGCAGTTGGCAGCAATGGCGGCCAGGTTTCCGGCTGATGCTCTGGAGATTCTAGAAGAGGAGGCTGCCGGGGGGGTGTTCGGGGGGGTGGTGGGGGAGATGGGAGAAAGGAGGGAAGTGAAGAGCTGACTGAGGAAAGCATGTAGCTACAGCAGTGGCAAATTCTCCGGCTGATGCTCTGGAGATTTTGGAAGAGGAGGCTGCTGGGGGGGTGTTTGGGGGAGTGTTGGCGGGGAATGATGGGCAGAAGAAGCAAATGGAAGGGGAGGAAGTGAAAATCTGAGCTGAGGAGCGCATTAGAACGAGCCACATATCAGAAGTTATTGAGAAGCCTACTGTTCGCGAATTGTGCCTCCTTTTATGTCGTTGGCTTTGTGCCAACCACATCGGGAGAGAAAGAATGTACTGTATTTGTAAAAACGAAATGCGAATGTTTTATGGCCACACAATTTCACGACCATCGGAGTTTTGGACAGGGGGGGTCCTTTAGCGAGTACATTTGGGCGAGGCTGCTGCTTCAGCATCAATTCCCATCGCTGCAGCTCGACTATTTTCGGCTGGAGAGAATAAATGCCGAAAAACGCGCCACACTTCGCGCCTGTCCTGTCCAGTATTCCCCCAAAAGTTCCCACAGATTCATGAAAGCCTCGTAAATACCTTTCTCCCCCCCCCCGGCCTACCCCACATAGTAGTCTTATCTCGAGTCACTCGTTTCCTGGACTGTTTTTTACACTTCTATACTGTTTTTTACACTTCTAGACTGTTAGCCTTCTTCCATGGCGTCAAATGCGCTTCAACTTGCGCTCCCTCCCTCTCGCGCCCCTCTCTTGTCGCACCCAAAACTTTCGCGCATATCCGTCAGTACAAGCGTCTCTGTTTCACCGCCTTTTTCCACTTCAGCTAGGCGATTAAATCGCGCTGTAAAATGCGAAGCGGCTCCGGAAAACGCGCCTAAAGGAGAGAACGGAGCCGCTAAGGGGAACGGCGGGTCTGGGGACGGAGTGGAGAAGATTAAGGACGGCAGGAAAGGCGACGCAAAGGAAAATGCGGCGCTCGCGAATGGAAGGGAGAGTCGCCAGGAGAAGCGGGAAGATCAGATCTGGGGGCGGCGCCGTTTGTCGGATCTGGAGCGGGAGATTCTCGGCGTGCAGCGGGGGGACGGCGTGCCCGCCTCCCCCAAGGGGAGCGCTTCCGGCCCCCCCAGGTCTTCCGCTCCCCCCCCCCCGCGCCCTCGACAGGGGGACGTCCGGCCGCAGCTTCGCAGAAGGTGGGAAGGGCAACGCAGCAGAGAGCCACGTGAGCCACGTGGTTTTTGAGTGGACTCAAAAGTCAGCTTCTTGCAAAGGGAGAATCAGGGAGGGAGTTGGGGTCGAAGGAAACGGAATAAGGGCCACCGGGTTTAGGGTTTCGTAGTTTAGCATTGTGATGGGGTTTGAGCACCTTCATTCCAAGAGCCGCATCCCACTTCCGCCCACCCAATCATCTCCATCCCTTGTGTAATGAGTCGATTGTAATGAGTCGATATTTTTTTGATCCTAAAAATCGACTTCCGCCCACCCAATCATCTCCATCCCTATCTCTCACCTATCCCCCCGCCCCCTCCCCACCGCCCCTTAACACATCCCCCCCCAAGGACCCTAACTCAAACCAGAAGTCGATCCTCAATGCACTGGGCGAGCAAATTTTTGAGGCGCCTCAAAAATAGCCTCCCCACCGCCGGTTAACACATCCCCCCAATGACCCTAACTCCAACCAGAAGTCGATCCTCAATGCACTGGGCGAGCAGGGGTTTGGGCAGATAGGAGGGCGCATGGAGGGGTGGACTGGACACACACCCCTCCCTCTCCCCTATCTCTCACCTGTCCCCCCCTCCCCCCTCCCCCCTCCCCCCACCCCCCCTCCTCATCCCCCCCCAGGGACCCCAACTCAAACCAGAAGTCGATTCTAGACGAGTTGGACGAGCAGGGGTTCGGGCAGTTGGGAGGGGGTATGGAGGAGTGGGAAGCGGTGAAGTCAGCCAAGAAAGTGGGCGAGTGGCTGGAGGAGAAGACGATCAGGAAGGATGGGGAAGAGGACATGAAGGGTGAGTACCTTAGGAGGTAGCTTGGAAGGGTGGGCGAGTGGCTGGCTGGAGGAAAGGACTGTGAGGAAGGAAGCTCAAGAGGACATGCAGGGTGAGTAGTGGGGGAAGGTGGGCGGGTAAGTGGTGGTTCGATTGATCGGACTGTTTCTGTGGCACCTCAAAAATAGGTTTCTGAGTACCCGGGGGTGGGGGGGGAAGAGGGGAGGGGAGTTGGGGTGGGGGTTTGGTAGAGTGGCTTGTGAGAGTGGGCGAGTGGTTGGTGAGGGGAAGTTGGGGGAGTGGCTTGTGAGAGTGGGAGATTTGGGGGGGCGAGTCGGGAGATTGGGAGAGGATTATCAGGAAGGAGGGGGAGGAGGAGGAGAGTATGTGTGAGTATGAGAACGACTGGGTGAAATGAGGTGGTGAACAGCGTGGCCGAGTGGTTGGTGAGGGAAAGGAATATTAGGAAGGACATAGAAGGGTGAGTACTTGAAGAGAGTATGTATGGATGAGTATGGTTGGAGGGTGGTGCAATGAGACGACGTGAGTGGAGAGTGCGATAAGGTTGGTGAAGCTTGGCAGAGCGTGTGAGTGGTTGGAGCGTGTGAGCGCTTGGAGGTGACTCGAGACCAATGGAGTGTGGTTCAAAATACAACAGAGTGTGTGGGCGCTTGGAGGTGACTCGAGACCAATGGAGTGTGATTCAAAATACAACAGAGTGTGTGAGCGCTTGGAGGTGACTTGAGACCAATGGAGTGTGATTCAAAATACAACAGAGTGTGTGAGCGCTTGGAGGTGACTCGAGACCAATGGAGTGTGATTCAAAATACAACAGAGTGTGTGAGCGCTTGGAGGTGACTCGTTCCGGAAGGAAAGCGTGGAGGAGCATATGGGTGACTATATTGAAGGGGTGCTTTTGTGAGCACTCAGCAAGTAGTCTCTCTTCTCACATTGGGGGTGATTGACTCTTTTCTCTCCGTTCCATTCCTGTTTTTCTCCTGCCAGCTGCGCCTTCCTCCCCTCACCCAAGTACTCTCCCCACCCCCTGTCTCCTCCTCCCCTCACCCAAGTACTCTCCCCACCCCCTGTCTCCTCCTCCCCTCACCCAAGTACTCTCCCCACCCCCTGTCTCCTCCTCCCCTCACCCAAGTACTCTCCCCACCCCCTGTCTCCTCCTCCCCTCGCCCAAGTACTCTCCCCACCCCCTGTCTCCTCCTCCCCTCACCCAAGTACTCTCCGCACCCCCTGTCTCCTCCTCCCCTCACCCAAGTACTCTCCCCACCCCCTGTCTCCTCCTCCCCTCACCCAAGTACACTCCCCACCCCCTGTCTCCTCCTCCCCTCACCCAAGTACTCTCCCCACCCCCTGTCTCCTCCTTCCCTCACCCAGGTACGCTCTTTTCCCCACCCCCCTGCCTCCTCCTCCCCTCGCCGAACTCCTCTCCCCAACCCACTCTCCTCCTGCTCTCCGCGTCTCCTCTCCCACCAAGCATGCGTCTCTCTTCCACTCCCCTCCCACCTCTCCCCACTCCCCTCCCTCTCTCCATCATCCTCCCTCGTCTCGCCTCCTGCCCACCAAGGGATATTCATCGTGCTTTGAGGTCACCTTGCTTTGAGCTCACCTTGCTTTGAGGTCACCTTGCTTTGAGGTCACCTTGCTTTGAGGTCACCTTGCTTTGAGGTGGCACTCTCTCCCACCAAAGACCCACCTGTCTTCAACCCCCCCCCCGACCTCTCCCCACTCCCCTCCCTCTCTCCGTCGTCGACCCTCATCCCTCCTCCTACTCACCAGGTCCCCCCCTCGGGTTCAGTCTTGTGCTGCTTCTGGGAATCTTCCCCACCTGGCTCTTCCTAGTTCTGGTGGCAGGGGGGTGGGTGGAGCTGCCTCCCCAATTATCCTCGTTACAGGATCTTCTCACTACCCCTTAGAAGGTCCAAATCAACGTGTTTTCCGGTTATCCTCATTATAGGATCTCTCCTCACGACCCTATAAGGACTTGGTCTGGGGAGTACTTTAGAATGAGTTGCCTAAATACCGGTTTCTATCTTCCTTTGGTGCACGTTACTAGGATGTGTAAAGAAACATCTGTATGATGAAGTGTGACTTCACTCCATCACTAATATCAGTTCTATATGCATTGCAGAGAAATGCTTGTCGATGGGCTGCCTGGAAGGTTGCAATATCTGTACTTGAATTTGGCCAATCCCTGTGAAAATCCATTGCATAGCCACTAGTTGTACATATCAGTAGTAGACATATGATGCATGACTAATAACCTTAGTACCCACTTAGGGCATATTTATACGTTTCACCAAGTTCAATTGGCATGTGCATTCTAATACTACTATACAAAACAAATGGCTCATCTAGTGTTGTTGTAGCTTTCCCTTAGTGGGGTAGTAGGGAAGCGGCAGTGTACAAGCAGGTGCGAAGCACACGTAACACTACAATGGTCACACTCGTGGAATGATCCCCATGCGAGGATAAGCAGCCTGGAGGGACCCAAAGGGGTGGAAGAAACGGGAGGGAGGGGGAGAGGGAAAGCCACATCGTCTTTATAATCCAAGAGGAATGGTGGTTCCTCCTTTGGTGCAGTTTGAATCATATATTTGATTGTATGCCCCACTTAGTGCTGGTAACCATACAGCGTGGTGTAGTGTAGGACACTACGTGTAGGAATTATCGCACTTCAACGCGAGGTTGAGAAACCACAAGCACTCACAAGCTGGCGTGGCCGTGGTGGCTTGAACCCCGTCCCCTTGCCCTTGCCAGCACTGCTGGCGATGCTGCTCCTGCTGACACTACCCCACCCCTGGCATGGTACTACGCAAAAGGTGGAGAAACCACAGCACTCACAATCTGCCGTGGCCGTGTTGGCTTGAGCCCCGTCCCCGTGCCACCACTGCTGCTGCCGATACCACCCTTGGCGGCGTCCTTGTCTGTCGGCAGGTGTGGGGCCATTATGAGGTCCCGGAGTTTGGCATGGAGTGCCTGGCACAGCTGGGAAATGGGGAGGGGCGGGGAGGGGATGGGTATGGCAAGCGAGGGGAAGAGTTGCCATCACTGGTGGCGATGCTGCTGCTGCTAATACCGCCCTTGGCGGCGTCCTTGTCTGTTGGCAGGCGTGGGGCCATCATGAGGCGCTGAAGCTTGGTGTGGAGAAACTGATGCAACTGGGCAATGGGAGGGGCGGGGAGGGGATGGGTATGGCAAGTGAGGGGAATGGGGGAAGAGTTTGAACTGGATGGGAGGGGCGGGGAGTGGATGGGTATGGCAAGCGAGAGGGGAATAGGGTTGAGTTGGAACTGGACGGGAAAGGGGAATAGGGCTGAGAATAGATATGTATGTTGGATGGAATGGATCCACACAATTGAAAACACATACCTGCATATACTCCACCATGCATTCTAGTGTGCTGCCCATCTCATGGAGTATCTCCACCATGTGAAGGCCCTGGAGAATGGAGAACATGCACTTCCGCATGCGCACACATGCACGTGCACGAAAGCACACACACACCAACGGACACACACCTGCATATACTCTAGTGAGTTGCCCGCTTCGTGCCGAATTTCCGCCATGTGAAGGCCCGGAAGAATGGAGAAAACCTGCTTGCACAAACCATGCTCAACCACAGACGCACATGCAAACATATACACACAGAGTCGCACAAACACATTGTGAGTCGACTCATACACACACACATATATGGATAAGCAAAAGAAACGAAAGTGACGAAAGTGCCCTGCCACAGCAGCTGAGCTCTACAAACCCCCACTGGTAAGACAACTAGCTGCGTACCGATCTACCTCGCCCAGCGGCTCCCAGCAAACCTAACTGCAGCAGTGACGGCTCCCATCCTTACCTCCACACTACAGCTGCAATGGCGGTGTGCCCTGCCACAGCAGCCGAGGTCTGCACATCACCACTGGTAAGACAACGAGCTGCGTACCTATCTACCTCGTACAGTGGCTCACAGCACACCTAAGTGCAATCCTTACCTCCACAACTACAGCTGCAATGGCGTTGTGCCCTGCCACAGCAGCCGAGGTCTGCCCATCACCATGAGCTGCAGCGTCAGAAGCAGTAACGGGCGAAGCAGGACCTGCAGCTGCTGCTGCTGCTCCTGCGCCCATGCCTCCTGCTTCTTCTGCTTCTCCTGCTGCTCCCCTTGCTGCTTCCTCTTCTGTTGCTGCTGCTGTCACTGCGGCTGCTGCTGTATCATCTCTTCCTCCTCCTCCTCTTCCTCCTCCTCCTCCTCCTCCTCCTCCTCCTCCTCCTCCTCCTCCTCCTCCTCCTCCTCCTCCTCCTCCTCCTCCTCCTCCTCCTCCTCCTCCTCCTCCTCCTCCTCCTCCTCCTCCTCCTCCTCCTCCTCCTCCTCCTCCTCCTCCTCCTCCTCCTCCTCCTCCTCCTCCTCCTCCTCCTCCTCCTCCTCCTCCTCCTCCTCCTCCTCCTCCTCCTCCTCCTCCTCCTCCTCCTCCTCCTCCTCCTCCTCCTCCTCCTCCTCCTCCTCCTCTACCCCCGTCTCCGTCCCCTGAGGAATCTGCACTTGCTCTGGCCTGATCGCACGGTTGCTCTTCCTTTGGCGATGCTGCTGCGAATGCTGCTGGCGTATCTGCTGCAGATGCTGCAGTTGCTGGCGTATCTGCTGCTGTGTGTCGCAACTCGAGCCGGAGCTGTTGCGAGAACACAAGAACGAGAAGGGTAGGAAAGGATGAGGAAGGACCACAAAGGTGAGCATGGGTCAGAAGGGTCAGAATTAAATGATTGCAGTTGAAAGTGGAGATTCAAGGCCAGCATGGACCAGACGTAGAATCAAAGCAGAGGCGTTGATTTTATGCGTCGAATGCAAACAAGAGCGTGGGCACACAGGACGAGAAAACGAGTTCCCCCCCCCCCCCCCACCCCACCCCCCACCCCAAAAAAAGGGTGAATTCAGCTTATTAACCACCAACTTTGAATCCGTCACACCTTAAATCCATCTCTCGCCACGTGCAACCCCAGCTCCCCTGCTGCTGCTTCCACTCTCCCAACCAGGCGCCTCACTGGCACATGTGACAAAAACCGAGTGTTGTTGTAGCGAAGCCTCTCCCGCTCTTGCCCACTCCCCCCCACCCCTCCTGCGATTACTCCTCCTCCACCTCCTTCTCCCCTCGCTCCTCCTTCCCCTTTCCCCTCGTGCGTTTTTCCTCCCAACAAGGCTGGGCTGTTGAATAATCCCCCAAGGTCGAACCCCTGGGCCAGAATCAGCAGGTCAAAAGCGTTCAGAGTAGTTGGCCTAGGTTCATCCCCCCACTCCCCATCCTCCCCTACTCCTCCTCTCTCCCCTTCCCATTCCCCTCTCAATTCCCCCCTTCCCCCTCCCCCGCCCCCTTCCCCCCCACTGTCGCCACTGTCATCCCCACTGTCCTCCCCTTCCGCCTCCCCTTCCTCTATAGTCCCCCCGACCCCCCCTCTGATGCCTCCCCCGCTCCCTCTGGCCCCCCTCATACCTCTCACCCCCGCGGCCAGAAGGTGCCTGTCCACATGAGCCTCTTCACACGTGCTGCTACAGGGAACTTCCTCGCTACAACCCGGGCTGTAGCACACACTTGTGCTGTGAGAGCAGCTAGGGCCGCAGCCGGAATCGCAGCACAAAGCGGTGCTCTGGCTTCTGGGAGGGTTGTAGCAGGCGCTGCTAGTATTCTGGCTACAGCCGGGGTTCTGGCACAGGTCATTGGTACTGCTGAGTGAAAACCCATGGATTATCGTTGGACTGCTATTGCTGCCGCACTTGCTCCCGCTGATGCTGGTGCTGGCGGTACTAGTGCTGTTGCTGCCGCTGCTGCTGTCACTGTTTCCGCTGCTGCTGTTAATACTCTTCTTAGCACTAGATGGTGCGTGCTCTACCCCTCTGACACTCTTGTTGTTGAGCTTGAAAGACGGTCCTCCCAGCTGACAGGACAACCCGCCTCTGTGTTCCTCCTTTGGGTTTCCAGATCCCTCTAACCCTGTCTGCTCCTGCTGCTGCTGCTGTTGATTCTGATGCTGTTGCTGCTGCTTTTCTGCACACGTGGCACAAGTATTGGCATCGCCACTGACAGCACTGCTGCTGCTACTCCCAGTAGCAGTCTCACCAGCACCAACCGCACTACAGCTATTAGCACCGTTGCCAGCACCGTTGCCAGCACTGTTGACAGCTGCATTGGCAGCACCAGAACCAGCACCGTTGCCACCAAAGGCAGCATCAACATCGTCCATGTCTTCAGGAATGTCTTTCGGAATCGGCACCGGGACATAGTTTGTGCGAAACCATGGATCCTTCCTTATCTCCTCATACCGATACCTCTGCGTATATGGGGTGGGTTCGGAGGGGAGGAGAGTGGAAGTGAGTCTTATTACCACCGAAGGCCGCATCAATGTCATCCATAACATCAGGAGTGTCTTTCGGAACCGGCACCGGGACATAGTTTGTGCGGAACCATGGATCCTTCCTTATCTCCTCATACCGATACCTCTGCGCGGATTGGGTGGGGTTGGAAGGAAGAGAGAAAGCAAGAGTGGGATATGCAACGGTTCAGGTGGGTTCCTTAAGCCACAAAACTGCAGGACTCCATGATCGGTGTTTTTGCTCCAGCTGGGAACCCCATGGGGATTCCGATTTACACAGGAGGGAGATATCCCTCCTATCCCCCCCACCCCCCCCATCAGCCCAACCCCCCCATCTCCCCATCCCCCCCATCCCCCCATCTCCCCATCCCCCCCATCCCCCCCATCTCCCCATCCCCCCATCCCCCCCATCTCCCCATCCCCCCCATCCCCCCCATCTCCCCATCCCGCCCTACCCTCCCATCCCTCCTATCCCGTACAACCAAGACAGCTCACCACCCTTGGGTTTGGTTGCAGTATGCCAGTGATCAGTCTCTTCGCTCCAGCTGAGAACCACGTGGGGAATCCGAAATCAGATCTTTGGATCTGATTGGAAAGTAAAACAAGCGGAAACATGTGCGGGGAGGGGGGAGGACAACACCTTGTGGAAAACCCAAAGTCAGATCTCTGAATCTGAAAGAAGAGTAAAGCACAAAGGTTACCTACTAGCAGCTTAGTCACTTTTGAGTCGACTCAAAAGTCACCTCGTTACAATGTCACACATTACCTACTAGCAGCTTTAGAGAATTACCCCGACAGAGGCAGAAGAGATGCCTACCTTTCTGTAGCGCGGAGGAGGGGGTCATCTGGCTCTTCAAAGGGGAGGAAGCCAAACACCTACAGGAGAGCATAGAAGAAGCACCTACAGACATGCCTACAGACACGCCTATAGACACGCCTACAGACACGCCTACTGATGCTGCCTACCTTTCTATAAAGCGAAGGGACGTCCGGCTCGTCAAAGGGGAGGAAACCGGCTAGGAGCACGTAGAGAATGACCCCGCACGACCAGATGTCCGCTAGAGCTCCGTTGTAGCCCCTGTCGCTCAACACCTGAAAGAGAAAGCGGGAGAGACATGGGGAGGAAAGGAAAGAGGAGGACTTATGAGGAGCGCCAAGTGTGGGAAGCCAGAGAGGAGCACGTAACGAATGACACCGCACGACTAGATGTCTGTTAGGGCCCCATTGTAGCCCCTGTCGCTTAACACCTCAGAGGGAGAAGGTGGGGGAGAGGGGGTTTTGGGGTTTTGGTGGGAAGTGAGGAGAATGGAGAGGGAAGGGAAGGACTAGTGAGGGGCGTCAAGAGTTGAAAGCTGGCTAGGAGAACGAGGCCAATGACCCAGCACAGTATGAGTGTCAAAATTTGAGGCGCCTCAAAACATGAGTGTCAAAGACTACATGCGATTAAGTCTCTTACCTCGGGAGCAACGTAGTTGGGGGTGCCGCACGTTGTGTGGAGCAAACCGTCCGCCTGAAAATAGACACGGCAGGTAGAGAAAGCGTGGAACTTCAGCCATGGAGGTGCAACGACGACCATTGGCTGCCTTAACACTTGAAAGTGCTGGGCTGGGATGATGAGCAGGTGACAAGAGACATCTGAGAAGGTGGCAAGGTGCAGCTTAAACAAGACCAAAATGGCATGATAAACGATGATAAGTAGAAAGGTTTCATGCAAGCCCCCCCCGAATTTACCCTGACTTGCTGTGGCAAGGCGCTGAGGCCAAAGTCCGAGATCTTGATATTATCCTTAGAATCCAAAAGAAGATTCTCCGGCTGTCATGGAGGAAAACCAATACACACACACAGTGGCAAGAGAGGGCATATTTGGCGTGGCTGTGTCGGACTCAGTGACAGACTGTGTGTATTCAGGCCTGCTCTTGTGGTGGCCGTACTTGATTGCATCTATCATCTGTTTAAAAGTGGTTGAATCCTTTAGAGCAGCAGTATTTCAACCCGCCTTGAGATCTCTATGCGCCATCCCCTAGCTGTGGCAATATCCTATTGCATCAATCAGCTGCTGGAAGTACTGATTTGTTGCTCAAGTCCTAGGAATCAGTACCCACCTTGAGATCTCTGTGTGCCACTCCCTTGCTGTGGCAGTACTCGATCGCATCAATCAGCTGCTGGGAGTACTGGTCCGTTGCTCAAGTCCTAGGAATCTGTACCCACCTTGAGATCTCTGTGTGCCACTCCCTTGCTGTGGCAGTACTCGATCGCATCAATCAGCTGCTGGGAGTACTGATCCGTTGCTCAAGTCCTAGGAATCTGTACCCACCTTGAGATCTCTGTGTGCCACTCCCTTGCTGTGGCAGTACTCGATCGCATCAATCAGCTGCTGGAAGTACCGCCGCGCCTCGCCCTCCTCCAGCCGGCCCTTGTTGACCTGAAAAAGAGGTGGCAAGGGCGTTCGTACACGATACGGACACTCGATATAAGGTTGGGTGCTGCTGGTGCATTTTTGTAGCAATTTATAACTGCTGCTGGAAGTGCCCTCCCGCCGCCTCCATCTCCTCCAGCCTTCCCTGGTTCATCGGGGCAAAGAGGACGTTCTAACACTCGGCGGTTAACTCAAAACTAGCATAGGTGCTTGTGAGCTTTTCAACCCTAACCACACAAAACACGGCTGGAAGAACCGCAGTGCCGCATCCTCCTGCTGCACCCTGCCTGCCCTTGTTCACCTGCACTGCAAGCAATGCACAGAAGGGACTGTTCTCACACTCTAAATCAGTTCACAGCAGGTGCTTCCACATCACACCGCAGCTCAGCTCACAGAACAGGTGTATTTTGAGTCGACTCAAAATACATCACACCGCAGCTCAGCTCACAGTACAGCTGTATTTTGAGTCGACTCAAAATACATCACACCGCAGCTCAGCTCACAGTACAGGTGTATTTTGAGTCGACTCAAAATACATCACAACGCAGCTCAGCTCACAGTACCGCTAGAAACATCGCGTTGACTAAGCTAGATAACCCCTGTTTTCCCAGGACCATGCAAGGCACTGAGAGTGTTCTATAATCGCCTCCAAAAAAAGGCTCCGAAGGCTCCTAAAAGACCATCATATGAGGAGACGACTGGGATTATGTGCATTGAATTGGTTTTTAGAATTCTGAAAAACCAATTAAAATCATCACACGAGGAGAGGACTGGGATTATGTGGAATTTGACAAGAGTCATCAAACTAGAATGCAGTGGCTGCACTCACTATCTTGTCAAAGAGCTCGCCTCCTGTAACGAATTCCAAAATGATGTAGATCTTGGTGCGAGAGGCCAAAACCTAAAGGGAGGAGAAAGAAAGGGTTGGGGGAAGGGAGCGGGCATGTCAGCTCATTTTTCCGAGAAGGAGAACAAAAAAAGAATGGCAGCTTCATAAAAGCGGAGACTTTTCTTAAGTGCCTTACATTGTGTGCCGCTCACCTCAAATAGCCGCACCGCATCCGGGTGGCGGACGAGCTTTGTGGCAGCCTAGCAGCATGCCACCCGCTCAAGACTACCATCGCCACCCAGCCCAGCCCAGCGCCACTCACCTCATACAGCCGCACCACGTTAGGGTGGCGGACGAGCTTTGTGGCAGCCTAGCAGCATGCCACCCACTCAAGACTACCATCGCCACCCAGCCCAGCCCAGCGCCGCTCACCTCATACAGCCGCACCACGTTAGGGTGGCGGACGAGCTTCATCACGGAAATCTCCCTCTTGATCTGCGCACAGACAGCCAGCCACATCAAAGGAGTATGGGCCGTCCGTCAGTCAGCAAAACAGCATTCTCCCGATTATGCGCGTGAATACGTGGAAAGGCGCTAGCCAACCTGAATCTCGCTGGTGTGCGTGCAGGCATGCATGGACCGAAGCTTGTTTTGAGGCGCCTCAAAAAAAGGCGCTAGCCAACCTGAATCTCGCTGGTGTGCGTGCATGCATGCATGGACCGAAGCTTGTTTTGAGGCGCCTCAAAAAAAGGCGCTAGCCAACCTGAATCTCGCTGGTGTGCATGCATGCATGCATGGACCGAAGCTTGTCCCACGGCCGTACCTGGTCCGCCCTTTCATGCTGTCGGAATCTTCTTCTTATGAGGCGGAATCCAGCACTTTCATCTCCATGACTTTTGAAAAGTTTTGAGACGTCTCAAAAGTAGATTACTAATCCACGGAATCTTCTCCGCATCCGGCGGAATCCAGCACTTGCATCGCCATGGCAGAGCCTGCTCATAACCCGTTACGCCGGCCTGGTCCCTCCCCATTCCTTGCCTGGTCCACCAGTTTGTGTCGGATGATCTTCGCCTTGTCCAGCACTTACATCGCCACGGGTCGTCCTGCACCTACCAGGACCTGCTGTCGTTAGCCCCGCCCTCCCCTGACAGCCCTGACCGCTTCCCGTGCCCTTACCTGGTGCACACAGGTTGTTCTGCACCTACCAGGACCTGCTGTCGTTAGCCCCGCCCTCCCCTGACAGCCCTGACCGCCTCCCGTGCCCTTACCTAGTGCACCATTTTACTGACTCCGGATGATCTTCTCCTTCTCCAGCACTTCGTCACCAGCGCTTTCTTAAGAGTGCATCGGAACCCACTAACGTCTCCCAAGTCGATCTTCATTCCACAGTACCTGGTCCACCATCTTGTGCCGGATGATCTTCTCCTTATCCAGCACTTACATCGCCGTACCCGCTCACTACATCCGAAAAATGACCGCTGCAAAATTCTACCCACATGATGGGCACAGGTATCCTCGGGGTATCCCTCATGAGGGTTACCCTCGTGTCGCAGGGCACCAGTCCCACGTAGTACGAGTGGATGGTTCTACCATGAGACTGCACCCCTCCACCGTGAAACCATACCTGGTCCACCATCTTGTGCCGGATGATCTTCTCCTTATCCAGCACTTACATCGCCGTACCCGCTCACTACGAGTGGATGGTTCTACCATGAGACTGCACCCCTCCACCGTGAAACCATACCTGGTCCACCATCTTGTGCCGGATGATCCTCTCCTTATCCAGTTCTTTCATCGCCACGGGTCGTTCTGCAGCCACCAGGACCTGCTTACGTTTGCCCAGCCCTTCCTGACAGCCTACCTGGTCCACCATCTTGTGCCGGATGATCTTCTCCTTATCCAGCACTTTCATCGCCACGGCGTCGCCCGTCTCCGCGTTCACCGCGTGCTTCACCTTCGCGAAAGTGCCCTCGCCCAGCGTGCCGCCCACCTCGTACTTGCCGATCCGCCGCGGCGCCTGCACCCGCTGCTGCCCGCCATTCATCCTTATCATAACGTCTGCGCTTTACGGCTGTTCTTTCCAACAATAACGGCTAGTTATCCTCGCGACGGCGCCTGGGGAAGTAACCCGGGACTTTTATGTAATCAGGATGAGGCTCTGGATTCAGAACGAACCACACGAGACGCTCCCGTGACAACGACTGAACTTGCGAGTTGTAACAGTGATGCCAGCCACTGGCACCGGATAAGCAGTATCGCCTTGGAAACTTAACTAAGAGTGGCTCAACTACGGAGGAAACTCCACGAACATATAATATGAGCCGAGGAGCTCTTATCAACGGTAAAAACGGCGCGATGGGTGCGGATCGATGCGAGCAAGACAATCTGGACGAATGACGACCTTTGGCTACAGTTGGCCTATTAAATCTGGCAGCTGTCCTTCCGCAGGGAAAGCCTACCAGCACAGGCGACACACGGTACTAGAGTGAGAAGGATTTCCCTGTCGTTGAAATGATACGAAGCGTGCCGTTGAAACAGCTCAACGGAAGCCGAGACTGCAAAATGCTCATCCTGTTGCTTTCAATGCTGAAGGCACCGAAGTCGTTAGCGCCCGTCCAGGCTCGTCACTTCCCGCGACGAGCGGGCACAGGAAGTCACGAATGTCGCGGACGGATCACTGATACGAGCAGCAGGATTCATCAGACGAGCAAGTCGCTCTGCTGGGACAATCCCAGTTCCCAGCTGCAAAACAGGTCCAGTGTTTCCGTGGAGTTTCCCAGGCTCGATTAATCTCAGAAATTGCGAGACAGGGGATTCCCATGACCTTGGGGGAATCCTTGCGCTGGAGGGGGTCTGTGGAGGTTGGGCGGAGACAAGGGGGAGGTGAGATAGGCACGGAAGGCGTGAAGTGAGGAAATGAGTTCATGCCTATAGCGGGGAATTTCCCCCCCAGCCACTCGTTCCGCTGCCCGCGGAGGCGTGCTCCTTCTGCTCTGCAGTGCATCGGAGCTCGGGTAGGGCGGACTTGGGGGTCCATCGCCGCGTGTAATGCATCGGACGGTCGAAAGGGCCTCTCTTGCTTTCAGTCTCGGAGTGCTAGAATGTTACTGGTTGCTTCATCCCCGAGCCCCCGCCGTCGATGGGGCTTGTTCGCCATTCTGCGATCTCTGGGGACCACGTGGAAACATAGATGGCGCAATGTTTGCATGTACACTAATGTCTCCTATATTAAGAAATGCGAATGCTGAGATGTTTTAAAAAATGTATGAGCCGTGTAAACACGAAGGTATATAGTACACTCCAACCAGGCGCTGCTGGTTTGACGAAGCTTCGACACTTTCCGTCGAAGCTTCGAGAAAGTATCCGATGCATCGGACGGATGAGATGAAAGGCATCTTTGACGGGACCCGCACGTGTCATCCCCACAGTTTCAAGTGGAGCGCTGAGGAGCGGAAGCAGCGCGAATGCATCTTGGGGAAAAGCAGGCGGAAACCCCCCCACTTGGGATGGCAGGGCATTCCTCCTAGGCAAGCCAACCCCAACTCCCGCAAAAGCAGGCGGAAATCCCCCCCTTGGGATGGACCTTGGCCCCTCCACCCTTCAACACCCCCTCCACCACTCCCGCAACCTTCCCCCCCCCAAACCTCCCCTTCCCTTAGCTCCAACGCCAGGCAAGGCAACCCCAAGAACAACCAAGCAGGAGCAGAAACAAAAACACCACTCGAGGCAAATTGGAAACACGCAGCAGCTGCAGGCCTCCACTCCAATATGCTATTCTGCCAGCTCCTATCTTCTTCTCGGCAAAGTTCTGTTCTGCTGGTATCGTAAGAGTAAGGATTGTTTTAACAACGCGTATGAGCGTCGAGGCCAATGGAGCAGCAGCAAGCGCAGCAGGCTCAACACAAGAGAAAAGTAGTTTTAGCGACGGTCAACGGTAGCAGCCACCCGCATGTCGTCGGTCCCACTCTCGCAAAGTCCCGCGCTGACCTACCCACGGATCTCGAGTCGCGGCTTCAGAAGGCGTGGCTCCAGTCGCAGATTCCGTCCGTTCCGCTGCAAAGCGATTCCGCTTATTCACTCCGGCCATTAGGTATACCTACCTTCGACGTTTACCTACTCCATATTTTCCCAATCCTGCTGAGTGACGCCCAATCCTAGCTGTATCGGGGATGTCTTCCGGCCTAGATGCTAGCCATACGTTTGGTTCAGTTTGAGATTTTCGTGTGTGTGTGTGTGTGTTTTTCTTTCTTTCTTTCTTTCTCTCTCTCTCTCCCGAATATTCCAATTCCTTCCCCTTTCACCGTTTATGATTTCAACGGCTGGTAAGATTCGTTTAGGAATCTCGTCCACCACTTCCACGAAGCAAACGCGATTTCCCGAAAGGCCCTCTGCCCTGGAATGTTTGATAAATTTCCTCTCTTTTCCGGTCTTCTTTTTACTTACTCCTCCCCGTGAACCATCAGGACCCGCTTCCGCAGCGGACGGAATTTCCCCGTCCACCACCATCCGCCCGAAGCGAACGCGCTCCCCCGAAAGGCCCTCCCGCTCGGGGGGAAACCTGGCGCAGTCGCTGCAGCAGCTGTGGAAACGAACCCACACCCCCTCTCCGCGGAATTCCCAAGGCTCCCGGAGTTCCCAAGGTCTTGCGGGTCAGGCAACTCATGCAGGCGTTGCAGGTGCTGCTGGATTTGGAGCTTCTAGAGGGTCACAGCAGCGCGGGGGTTCCAGGCCTACGGGGCAGGCAGGTTCGGATCCGCGTGCTAGGTATGGGGCTGACAGGCTCGGGAACAGGCTCGGGGTGGGTGGAAGGAATGGTGATTCGTCGCCGCCGGGGTCAGTCGGCAGCACTGCCGTGTCTGGCGTCGAGGCTCGGAATGAGGCTCGGCAGGGTTCCGGGACTTCAGGCTTGGCGCCAGGCTCGGTGCCAGGTCTGGAAGAAGTAACATTTGACTCGCTGGTCCAAGAACTGCTGGGTAGTAATCCGAACGTAACTATATCGGGTACAGGGTCGGGCGTAGGTGTGGCGGATGTAGGAGAGTTGCGGAGGGACCGGGAAGGGAGACGGAAAAAGGCAGGGGTTTCAGCAGCTATGGATGTGATTGTCTCAGCGGCTAAGGGAAATGCCGGTGGAAACAGGGCGGGAGCAGCTGCAGCAGCAGGAGGCAATCTCGAGGGGTCTGAGAAACGAAGCGGGAGCAGAGTGACTGCAGGGAGAACACAGAGAGGGATGGGAGGCGAGGACAACGAAAAGACAGTTAACAGTAACAGTAACGGTAACGGTAACGGAAATGGCTACAGTGACGGTGGTCAGAATGTGAACAGCAAGCTGGCTGTGCCTGGGAGCGGGTCCATGGATCCGTTATTGGCTGACCTGTTAGAAGAAGCTATAGATGAGCCTGTAGAGCTGCAGCTTGATTCGAGTGCAGAAGTCAACAGTACAGAGATGAACAGTGCGGATACCAGCAGTGCTGGGCAGGGGTTGACTGGGGGAGGCACGTCTATGGACTTTTCAACAGATTCTGGCCCGGAATCGAGCCTAGATGCTTCTGTTTCCGTTTCAGCTTCTGCTGGTGCTAGTGCTGGTAATGCTGCTGGTGGTATTGCTGCTGGCTTAAGTGCTTTTGGGAGCGGTGGCAGCAGCCTTGGGATTGCCGATCTGGGGCTGAATGGAGGGTCAGGATTGGCGGATCTGGGTGTGGAGGAGTTTCTGCGAGGCCTGGATGGGCTGGACAATGCGTTTGTGGAGCTCGAGGACATGTTCCCAATGGCGCCCATCCCCACACTTCCCCCTGCTGCTGCTGCTGGTGGTGATGGTGATCCTGGTGGTGGTGGTGGCGGGAACGTGTCTGAAGATATGCTGGTGGATGTGGTGGAGGGGATGTCAGGGGGAGCAGGAGGTGCAGGAGGAGCAGGAGGATTAGCAGGAGGATCAGCAGGAGCAGCTGGAGCAGCAGCAGCAGGAGTCGGCGCCGCAGATGCGGATATGGTTGCGTTCGTGCAGGAGCTGATGGATCATGGGAAGGAGATGGGGTACGCTAACGGTGAAAGGTCAACGGAGGGAGATTCTTACACAGACACAACAGGTTACGCCACCACCACCACTGCTACAGGGACTAATAGCGCCAGCCAGGGCAACAGGGCAGGTTCGGCCACGGACGGCAGCTGCCGAACCTCGGCCGCAGGTTCGGAGGCCACCGCGCCTTGGAGCCCGAAGCTGCTGGAGGAAGGGGAGGGCGGGAGGCAGGCTTGGGCGGGGAAGGTGACTCCGGAAGAGGCTCGGCAAGCGGAGGAAGCTCTGAGGAAGCTTCATGGGGAGTGTACTAAGCGGTGGGAGGAGCGGAAGAGGGTGAGTAGCAGCCAGGGGGAAAGCAAGAAGAAGGGCTGCTGCTGCGTAGGGGGGGATGGGGATGGGGACGGAGGGGTGTGCCTGTGTGCTTGTTGCGACACTGCTACCAGTACAGCTGGCGCTGATGGTGGTGCTGGTGGTGGTTGTGGTGCTGTGGGTGCTGCTGGTGCTGCTGCCTTGGTTGTTCAGGACGGATCAAGAGCAACAGCAGGAGCAGCACAGGGTGGTGTGAGTCTAGGCGAAGTGCCTGTATCAGGAGGAGGAGCAGCAGTAGAAGCAGACCCAGGCAGTGGCGCCGCTTTAGATCCTAACCGCACCTGCCAGAACAACACGGGCTACACCAACGGCCAGGATTCAGCAGCAGCAGGCAAAGATGATCGAACGCGCGGCGTGAGTTTAGGCGAAGTCCCAGTGGGTGGATTCGGACCAGCTGTGGTGGAAGAGCAGACAGCTCCAATCTCAGGAGCAGCAATAGCAGCAGCAGCAGGGGCATCAGCAGCAGCAGAGCAGCAAAAGGGTCCCAGTGAACGGAAGGGAGCTTGCTGCGTTGGTCCGGACTCGTGGGGAGAGTGTGCCAAGAAGGGTGACCCCATCGCCCTCCTAGTCTCAGTCGCCAAAGCCATAGTCACCGGGGATCAAACCCGCGTGCACCAGCTGCTATCTAACCTCAATGAGGTGGCGTCGGTGTACGGGACGGTCACTCAGAGGCTGTCGGCTTATTTTCTCGAAGGGCTGATTGCTAGGGTCGCCGGGGCTCCGCCGAAGCACTCAACGAGCTTGTTTGACAGGTTCGACTCGAGCTCGGGGGTCCTGGCGGGGATAGGCGGGGAGGGAGGGGCGGGGGGAGGGCTAGGGGCAGAGGAGGAGGCGTGTAGGGGGGGAACGGGGGATGGGGCGGGGTTTGGCCGTATGTTTGCAGACTCAGGGGGGGAATTGGGGGGTGAATTGGATGGGTTTGGGGGTCCAGGGGAGATGGTGGGTGGTAGGACTAGTGGTGGTGATGCGTGTGGGGCGTTTTCACAGCAGCTGTTAGAGGAAGGGGGGCAGTACTCGGAGGGAGGGGAGCCGTTTGAGCAGAGGCAAGAGGCGGGGGAGTTGACGCCAGGCGAAGCTGCCCTCATTCCAAAGCCGGGTGCCTTAAAGCTTGGGGAGCTCACCGGTGTGGTTGCTCCCGCTTCCAGAGGCGCTGCTGTGCCTGCTGCTCCTCAGAATGTCGACTGCAACCGCTCACTGCTCGAGTCCTTCCAGGTTAGCACTGTCACCTGCTTTTTGAGGCGCGTAAAAAATGAGACCATTTTTTAAAAATCGCCTCGAAAGGCGCCTCAAGAATCGTTCCAGGTAAGCTCATCACCTGCTGCTCTGATTCCAAGGCGGGTTGCCCTGGTGCTGGGGGAGCTCACAGGTGTGGTTGCTCCGCTCACTGCTCAAGTCCTCCCAGGTAACCACCTGCTTCTGCGACCAGTCCTTCCTCCTTGGGTTGTGCCTGTGCCTGCTGCTGCATCTCAGAATGTCGACTGCAACCGCACGCACACTGCTCGCTCGAGTCCTTCCAGGTTAGCACTATCTGTGAGAAAAGGTGAACTTAGTGAATATAGTAGGATATTCTAACACTATCACCTGCTGCTTTGATTCCAAGGCGGCTGCCCTGCTGCGTCTCGTTTTTTCTCATTATCAGCCCACCCTTCTCCCCTTCTCCACCCGCCTCCTCGCGCGGCCAAGCCAAATCCCTCGTTTTGTTCGATTAGGCTGTTTTGTAAATGTTCTTTCTCCTCTGCCCACCGTTTTGCTACTGGGTTTTGTGTTTTAAGCCCTTCCCCCCGAGGTGCTAGTAAACGGTTCTTCCTCACGGTCGGTCTGGTGGCTGCCAACAGGGGGGTTTTTTCGAAGCAGTGGCAGACAAGCCCTGGGTGGGTGCACATCATCGACTTTGGCATCGGCCCCTTATCCACCATTTCTTCCCTTTCCCTCTCCCCCTACCCCTGTCTGCCGCTCTCCCCGTTCCCCCAGGTGCTGGTAAACGCCACGCCCTTCCTCACGTTCGGTCAAGTGGCTGCCAACAGCGCCATTCTCGAGGCAGTGGCAGACGAGCCCCGCGTGCACATCATCGACTTTGGCATCGGCCACGCCCTGCAGTGGCCCGCGTTACTACAAGCCCTGGGTGCCCGGCCCGGGGGTCCGCCCCACGTGCGAATGACGGGGATCGAGGTGCCCCAATGCGGGGCCATGTCTCCCTACTGCGCGATGAAAGCCGGCAAAAGGCTGGAGGTGAGATCCCTGCTGCGATTAGAGTGATTAGAGGCGAGCACTCCTGCAGGCGCTGGGTGCTCGGCCCGGGGGTCCACCCCACGTGCGAATGACGGGGATCGAGGTGCCCCAGTGTGGGGCAATGTCTCCCTACTGGGCTATGAAGGCAGGGAAGAGGCTGGAGGTGAGCACAACCGGAGGCTAACACTCTTACAGGCCCTTGGCGGTGCCCTGAGACGTCTCAGAAGCAACGCAATGGCGAATCAATTGCGCTCCCGGCCTCTCCCTTGCAGCACCTTCACGTTGTTCCCCCTTACCTGCTGTGTCTGCCCCTTTCCCGTCTCCTCTCCTCCGTTTCTTTTCGCAGATGGCAGCGGCCATGTGGGGCGTGCCACTGCAGTATTACTGGGTGATGTGTCGCCTGGAGGACGTCACCCCAGCCATGCTCCCTTACAGTGCCACTGGGTGATGTCTCATCTCTCTTCCCCTCTCCCATGCTCTCCCCCCTTCAGATGGCAGCGGCCATGTGGGGCGTGCCTCTGCAGTACCACTGGGTGATGTCTCGCCTGGAGGACGTCACCCCAGCCATGCTCAACCTGCGACCAGGCGAGGCCGTCGCAGCCAACTGCGCCCTGCGCCTCTCACAGCTCCTAGACGAATCAGAGCAGCCCAACGCCGCTGCCAACCCTGCCACCGCTGCTAGTGCAGTCTTCGCCAAGCCTGCTCCCGAGCCTGATCCCGAGGCAGACAGGGCAGGCGCGGACCAGGCAGATCTGGACGGGTCGTATCTAGGCACGGCAGATTTGGACAGTTCCGATTCTGACAGCTCGCCACGCATGCGGGTGCTGCGCACAATCCGCATGCTTCGACCCAAGGTGGTGACGGTGGTGGAGCAGTACAGCAACCACTCCTCGCCCTTCTTCCTCGCACGGTTTTATGAGGCGCTCTACTACTATGCTGCACTCTTCGAGTCGATCGATGCCTCTCTTCCCCGGGACGAGGTTGCAAGAAGAGTGTTTGAGGAGCAGGTGGGTGTTTCTCTCTCTAAGTAGTGGGCTACTAGTGTGTTTTCAAGCAGTAGATCTGCGCACGATCCGCATGCTGCGGCCCAAGGTGGTGACGGTGGTGGAGCAGTACAGCAACCACTCCTCGCTCTTCTTCCTCGCACGCTTCTACAAAGCACTCTACTACTACGCTGCGCTCTTCGAGTCCATCGATGCCTCCCTTCCCCGGGGCGGGGTCGCAAGAAGAGTGTTTGAGGAGCAGGTGAGTCTGGTCTGATTTTCCTGGGGTGGGTTTTCCTGAGCAGGTGTTTCCTCGCACGGTGTTATGAAGCACTCAACTGCTGTCGCCCAAAAAGGTGGTGACGGTGGGGGAGCAGTACAGCAACCACTCCGTGCCCTTCTTCCTCGCACGCTTCTATGAGGAGCTTATGCTGCTCTCGTTGAGTCCGTTGACACGTCGCTACCACCACGGAATGAGGTTGTGCGGAGGGTGTTTGATGAGCAGGTTATTGTTGAGATTTGAGGAGTGGGCTTGATTTTTCTCTTCCTCACGAGCTCCTATATGGCGCTCTGCTACTATGCGGGGGCGCTTTCCGAATCTATAGGTGATTTTTGGAGTCAACTGGCACTTTTTGAATCTATAAATACTTTGCTGCCACGGAGGGAAGAGTGTTTGAGAGTTGGTGGGGGAAAAGTGTCCCCTTCAATCCATTTGTTAGTCTTTTGCTTTCCATTTGCCAAGGTTGGTGATTTTCCATGCCATGGTTAATTCCACTCCTCCCCGCCTCTCTTACCTCTCATTATCTCCCTCTTTCTCCCTCTCTGCAATAGTGAACCTGTTGGCATGTGAGGGGCAGGAGAGGGTGGAGATGCGGATGTTGGTTGCTACCATGCATCCTGTGGCTAGTAGCACGTTCATTCCATTTACTCGCCACCCCCTTTGCTCCCCTCCTCAGGTGCTAGGGCGAGCAATCGTGAATCTGGTGGCGTGCGAGGGGCAGGAGAGGGTGGAGAGGCAGGAGCCCTTTGACTCCTTTTCCCCATTGTTGTGACCATCTTTCCGTCCTCTCCTCGATATCCCTCCTTTGCTTCCCTTGCACATCGTCCCACCTGTCAGGTGCTAGGCCGGGCAATAGGGAATCTGGTGGCATGCGAGGGGCAGGAGAGGATGGAGAGGCAGGAGCCGTTGGAGTGCAGCGCTCCTTTGCTGGCCTTACTTGCTCCTATCTTCCCTTTTCCTCCCCTCTTCAGGTGCTAGGCCGGGCAATAGTGAACCTGGTGGCATGTGAGGGGCAGGAGAGGGTGGAGAGGCAGGAGCCCTTGGAGCAGTGGCAGCAGCGGATGCTAAGGGCGGGGTTCAAGCCGCGGGGCGTTAGTGAGGGTGTGGTTACCACCCTCCATGCACTGTTACAAACGTGAGTCTGGTTACCGTCTGCATGTGAGAAACAGGGAAAGGTAAGAGCTCTTGGAGCAGTGGCAGCAGCGAATGCCGAGAGCGGGGTTCAAACCTGGGGGACTGAGCAAGGTGTGGTTACCACTCTGCATGCGCTGTTACAAACACGTGTGTTCTGTTACAAACGTAAGTCTGGTTACCACCTCGCGTGAGAGATACAGGAAAGGGTAAGAGCCCTTGGAGCAGTGGCAGTAGCGAATGCTGAGGCCGGGGCTCCAGCCTCGGGGATTGAGCAAAGGTGTGGTTATCAGTTAGCGAGGATGGCCATTGTTACAAATGTGTGTATGGTATATTATCATGCATCCGTGGTTGTGTGGCGTAGCCTCGAAGACTGGCTGCAGTGAAGCACCCAAGTCATTAGGCCTGTCCTTTGGTATGGTTGTTAGCATGCCCCTTGCTTTGGCTGCCATGGTTAGTTTGCCAGCTCACGTGAGAATTTATCATATCTGTTGGTCTCACCTGCCGCCTCTCCATGTGTATTTTTGAGGCGCCTCAAAAATAGACTCCTATCTGTTGGTCTCACCTGCCGCCTCTCCATGTGGCATGGGCTTTTCTCATTTGTTCTACAATTCACCTATCGCATGGTTGATTGAATGTGGCATGATGATGCATGGCATGGTGATGGTGACACATGGCATGATGGTGTCACGTGGCATGATGGTGACACGTGGCATGATGGTGACACGTGGCATGATGGTGACACATGGCAGGTACAACAAGGTGGGGCATGACGTGCGGAGAGCAGACGAAGCGAGTGTGGTGCTGACGTGGAAGGGTAACCCCCTGCTGGCAATGATGGCGTGGGAACCACAGGGATAGTGCAAGAAGGGTCGCATGGTAACCAGATGTAAGATGGTATAAGATGGGTTGGGTGGGTACCCAAGAACTGACGTGGAAGGGCAACCCCCTGCTGGCCATGATGGCGTGGGAACCACAGGGATAGTGCAGGGATAGCCACATTGTAACCAGGTGTATGGCGGCATGGTAACCACAAGGATAGTGCCGGAAGAACCACATGGTAACCAGGTGTATGGTGGCATGGTAGCCAACACTTGACGCACCCCATCACCTCACATGGAAGAGCAACCCTCTGCTGGCCATGATGGCATGGGAACCACAGGGATAGTGCAGGGATAGCCACATGGTGGTAACCAGATGCCTGCCTGACGGGAGCACTTGAAGCCCCTTCATTCCGACATGGAAGGGCAACCCTCTGCTGGCCACGATGGCGTGAGAAGGAACCACAGGGCTGATGCAAGGATCGCTGGGGGAGGGGAGCTGTGTTTGTGGCACGCAGGGTGGCGCTAAGGGTGGAACTTTCACCTATGTGTCTCAATGAACTGCTGCTGTGGCTCCTGAAAGCCGGATGGAGATCTCTCGACAAACTACTGTAATTATGCACGCTCGTGTCTGCTGTTTGAGGGTTATAAATGTTGTATTATATGAATGGCTATTTGCAAGCTTGCAGACATGATGATGCCCTTATTAAGCAGCCTGATGCCAAATGGGTTGAATGTGCGTATACTCTGCTTTGCGCAAGAAGAATTGCCCGTGACAATTACAATTGACACATTCATAACGGTTTTTATCCACTCCTGCTCTTCACCGTCCTATGCCAGCTGCCAAATGGAAAAAGAGGCATTTCATAAAAGCACATTATGAAGGTTTTGATGATTGTGTAACTAATTCTATCGTGGTTGTAACGAGAGCAACATCTCGTTCCATCACCTTCATCCAATTCTCAAAGTCGCCAATCTCCTGCGCGGAGACAAGCCAGTGAAGGGGAGGAGGGGGAGGGGAAAAAGCACAAATGCAAGCTTGCATTTCCTTGTGTTGCAACCAGAAAGCACCATCTCGTTCCGTCACTTTCATCCAATCCTCAAAATTGTCAAATCTCCTGTGTAGAGACGAGATCATGAGGGGAAGGGGGGGGAGGGGGGGAGCGGAGGAGGGGGAGGAGGGGGAGGACAATGAGGGGTGGAGGGAAAGGGGGGGAGGAAGAAAGGAGACGACGTGCAATCCTATGTTTCATAACGGAATGCCACATAGGGAACACAAGAAGCACACCCTCAGCGGGACCAACGGAAGGCAGGAGGCCTTTTCTTCCCATGACAGCACTGCTGCAATTGTATGCAAGTGCATTGCGTACTATGGCGCAACGGTTTCCAGACACCTTTCTTCTCTGACCTTGATTGCAATGTGGAGCTCGTTCAATCAACCTCGAGGCCCATTTCTGGTGCTGCTGACCTTGACTGTACTTAAGAGCGTGTTCCTACCAGCCTCTTCCCAAGCAACCTCTTCCCAGACTCGCGTGCTACAGATCGCAAATTTTGACGCGAAATGTTTCAGTGCGATTCCGCTAAGTGCGAAGTGAGATTCACCTTCCCGAGATTCAGGGGCGTGTTTTAAAACCTCTTTCAGACGAGCAGATTTTCAGACAAGCGCAAATCTGCACAGTAAATTTTCGGCGTCAGCTGTATTTATGTGGTTGAGAGCGGTGGAGCGCAAATATGAAACGGGAGTATTCCGAAAAGTGGTCCTGGGAACACACCCTCAAGGTCACACGTGAGTCTGGGAAGAGGTTGCCTGGGAAGAGGCTCGTAGGAACACGCTCTAAGCCACTGCATTGACCTTGACTGTACTTAAGCCACTCCACTGACCTTGATTGCGGTGTGGAGATCATTGAAAGCCGAGGCCCACTTCTGGTGCTGCTCCTGGAACCGCCCCACCTCACATACCACCTCCCCCAGCTCCGCCTGCACCGCTTGCTCCTGCCTAACCGCCTCCCTCACACCGGACGCCTCGCTAAGTGTTTCTCTTAGCGCTGCTGCGAGTGGCTCCGCTGCTGCCAGTGACGCTACCCGCGCTTGCGCTGAAAGGAGGAGGGAGGGGGGAAAGTAGGAGTGCAGGGTCTCAGGAAAGAAAGAGAAAGGACGGAAGCGGAGGGGGAAAGTGGTGGGAGTGAAAGGAAGAGGAGGGGGGGGGAGATGGGGGGGGAGAGGGGGGCAATGTGCTGCTAGTGGCTCCGCTGCTGCCAGTGACGCCACCCGCGCGTGGGCTGAAAAAGGGGGGGGGGGGGGGGGAAAGCGGGAGTGGAGGGTCTCAGGGAGGAAGGGGCTTGGAGTTTGTTTCCGGCGGAGCGCTTGGAGATTTGGGTTGGCGGAAGTAAACAGCGGCGAGGGCATGCTTTTTTTGCCCATTAGCGTTTTTTGGCGACAGAACTCCCTCTCACCTAATCTCTCCTGTGTAACACCCTCCTCCGTGCTTTCCGTTGCCTTCCTGTCGCTTCGCGTCCGGTGCATTCTAAACTGGACGCTGCAACTGACGTGGGAGCAAGACGAGCCGAAAGCAGGACGAGTGGGAGGCAATTGGCAGCAAGCAGGGAGCTAATTACGACGTTCATGGACGAAATTTCTTATACTAATGCGTTGAAATTGCCACTGTCGAGACCTAATTTATGCCGGGGCGCGAATTAGAAGCTCCAGCTCGCGGTTCTGCAGAAGTGGCCAGACGAACTGACCTGACGACACGTTGACGAAATTTGACGAGCCGAAACACTTCCGAGTGTTACGATAGCTCAGTTCCGTATACAGCTCTGTACATTCATATACCTCCAATCTTTTTTTTTTAAATGCACTCCTTCCCATGACCCAATGTGTGTGCAGAAGAACTCTGTTGATGGTCCAAGGGATAACACAGTGCGCAGTATCTATTAGTAGTTGGAGCGCAGTGGCAAGGAGCCAGTATGGGAAGCAGATCTACAACACAATAGGAAGCATTCCTAGGAGCATGCAGCTTGTAGGGTATTGCCAATTTGCCACTACAAGTGTGACATTGATTGGGGCATCTCTAGGATGCTGCGGTGTAGAAATAGACGGACTGGATCCCAAGCAGCATGTCAAACCCTCGCTCTGCATTAGGAAAACGAGAGTTCGAGAGTTGGAAATGAGTAGCTTTGGCACATGAGGCAAAAAAATGCAAATACCCATGAAAGTCACTCTACTGCATTATCCCTATAACCAGTTACTGTGCATAAGTGCTTGAATTGAATTTTGTCAGACAAACTGACCTGCGAGGGAGCCGAGTAGAGGAATCGGCCGGACGAATGACCGGATGCCTTCAAGGGGATGCCTGCAAGCACAAGCATGGGAACAGACACTGCATTTGAGTCAGCCCAAAACGAAGCCGAGCAGAGGAATCGGCCGAAGAAATTACTGGAGACCTTCGAGAAGATGCATGCAAGTGGGGAAACACAGGCCAGGAGATTCGCTACAAGAGAGAATGGCCATGGAGAGCCACGTCTTGAAGCAAAGGAACGAGGCTAGACTGAAACCATAGCTACACATGGTCTGATGATATGGTCTGACGATAGAGAGGCTAAGCTCAACCGACAGCTCGAATTGTTTACCTTGTGACCGAGTCGAAGCAGGGCGAGCGCAGTAGGTACATCACAAGCAGCATGCGCCGACGGGCAAGCTGGAAACCCACAAATAGGAAGATAATGGGTATTTTTACGAGTGTGTACAGCAGATAATAAACTAGAATGTATCGTTCGTTGTACAGGACATGCAACAAAAGACAATTGAGGGAGAAAAATTGTTTGATGTCTCCGTGCGTGCAGTAACATTGGTCATTCCACTCACATCAGCTCGCTCCTCATTGGTCAGCTCGAACACCTTCTTTGCTGCCCCTGTGCTGCTGATATCAGCAGACGTAGCAGCAGCTGTAGCAGCAGCCGGTGCAGAACTTGTAGCAGCAGAACCGCTAACAGCAGCAGCACCAGACCCATCCACAGCACCAGCAGCAGCAGAAGCAGAAGCAGCAGCTGCAGCAGCCATTGCTGCTCGAGATGCCAGGCGATGGAGCAGCAGGGAGGCAGCATCAAGGGAGAGGGAGAGCAGCCACGGGTTCCACCGCACCCACCACCACCACCACCGCCTCCCAGGCTGCCCTGGCAGCGGCTTCATTACAGCTGTTGTCCGTGTGCCTCCTGGTAGAGAGGGGAGAAGCGACAGAGAGGAAGACGTGAGGTGGTGCAGCAGCAGGGCAGCAGCGTCTAGGGAGAGGGAGAGCATCTTTTGTGTGTGGTTCAGTGGCCTCACCTGCTGTGGAACGAGCAGATCTGGCAGCGGCTCGGATGGCGAGCACGTAGAGCAGCGGGCGGAGGATGTGGATGAGCTCCGCTGACATGTGCAGGCAGCTGGGGTTGAGGATGGGGAGCAGAAAGGGAGCAGGACCGATAGGAGCGGACGGACAATGTGAAAGGGCACGGCTGACACGAGCAGACAGTTGGGGAGAGGGGAGGACGATGGAAGGATATGTACAGCAGGGGGGGGAGTCTGGGAGAAGAGTGGGAGGGGAAGGAAAGGAAAGCAGATGCTTTGTAGGTTGACTTGAAAGAGCAAGGGCAAGAAGAGTGGAGGGAGGTGAGGGAGGAAGGGAGGGGAGGGGGAGGAAGGAAATGAGGAGAAGGGGAGGAAAGGAGGAGAGGGGGAGGAAAGGAGGAGAGGGAGAGGAAAGGAGGAGAGGGGGAGGAAAGGAGGAGAGGGGGAGGAAAGAGGAGAGGGGGAGGAAAGGAGGAGAGGGGGAGGAAAGGAGGAGAGGGGACAGCGCAGACCAGTGCACTCACTGAATCCAATCCATCGGTTTCTTCTCCTCAGTTGCTTGTTGCGTTGACTCAAACGAGTATGATAAGCCAGCTAACGTGGCAGGTCCGTCTTCCACGTGTGCAGCTGATGTGGCACAGCCTGGACCTTTCGTTACAGATCCATTCGAGCCACTCTCTACCCTGTCTGGGAATTCTTCACCCTCTGCTGCTCTTTCAGCTGCGGCGGCAGCACTAGTCACACCAGCAGCACCGTTTTGCTGTGCCCAATACTGTTGCTGCTGCTGGTTATGCTGCTGTTGCTGGTGCTGGTGCTGCTGCTGTTGCTGATCATAAAACCGTTGCTGCTGCTGCAGCTGCTGGTGGCAATGGCGAGAGTGCAGCAACTGCTGCTGCTGCCCGCCTACTTGTCGTTGGAACCGTTGAAAGGCACCCATAGCCCTCGTCGTCGGTGCTTGCTGCTGGTTACCATAAGGGTTACCACCGTAACCCATAGGACCGCCTCTGCTATGAGGGTGCTGGTTGGGGAATAACTGTTGGGCTTGTAACGAGGATGAAGCAGATGGAGCAGGGGGGGGTTTGCTGGGTCCGGGATTGGCCGTGCTGCCTCCTCCAATCAGCAAGCGCCACCTGTCGCGCTGCAACAGGAGCAGGCGAATAGCGGCCCTGCAGGGAAGACACATCAGCACGCCAGTCAGCAGGAGCAAGGCGGGGGAGGAGGGGAGGGAAGGGATGCGGAAGGGACGGGAGAGAAAGATCGGATGAGGGGAGAGAGGGTGCGAGAAAAAAGTGATTTCAAATCAACAGATTCGAATCATCTTTTCCGCACTGGCATTTCAAGAGCCATCTTTTCCTTCAGTCCGTTCATCTCCTGCACCATGCTGTTTAACTTCAAGAGCCCTTGTTTCCTCAAAAACCTTACTTGGCTGCTTCAATGCCGGCAACTCCAGTCCATTACTCTCCTCTCCTCTCCCAGCCATTGATCCGCCGCCATCTCGCCCAGCACCTCCACCTCCTTCACCACCGCCAGCACCAGCACCTGAAGAACCATCACAAGACCCACCTATCCCCTCACTAGGGCTTACTTCACTGCTTCGATTCCAGCAACGGCCGTCCACTTGTTGTCCTCTCCCAGCCATTGATCCGCCGCCATCTCCCCCAGCACCTCCACCTCCTTCACCACCGCCAGCACCAGCGCCCATGGCAGAATCTCCCTTCTCCCCTTCCGTTCTTCTTCCCCCTGCTCCCCCCCGTCACCCTCTCTTGTCCCCCGTCCCCCTTCCCCTCCCCATTCCCCTTGAAATTGCCCGCCAGGGGGGAGGGTATGGGGGGGCGGGTAGGGATGGGGGGAAGGGGGGAAACCCGTGGCAGGGAAGGGATGGGGCGAGGGGAAATCGAGGGAAGGGTGAGGGGGGAAATTGTGGGGGGCATGCGGGGGGAAATCGGGGTTGGGGGAAGGGGAGTGGGGGAAGGAGGCAGGAAGTCCAATGACAGGGGGGGGGATGAAGGCTGGGTGCGAGTGGGGGTGGGGATGATGATGGTGCTGTTGATATTGAATGAAATCCGGGGCTCCGTTGTGACTCAACAGAGCGTGATTGTAAGGGTATGGTCCAGGAAGGTTTAGGTTCGGTGCGTGGAGGTTTGGAGCCTGGTTTGGAGGAAAGCCGCTGGGTTGTAAGAGATGGAGATGGTTATTGTGGTTTTGAAGGAGGAGTTGATTTTGCTGCTGATTTTGCTGAGGAGCAGCAGAGGGTTGGCTGGTAAGTCTTCGGGGTCCAGTGGCTTGGGGGGGACCTGCTGTGGGAGCTGTCTCTATAATGTGGTCGTTTATAACGGAGATGACTCCAATTAGAGTAGAAACTGCCACAAAAGGAGCACAAAAAACGAGAACAAAACAAAGGGCAAACAAGCGGTGAGGAGATCAAACAGCACGTTGCGGCTGTTTCCGAGGATCCAAAAATCGCACGGCTTGCAGCGTTTGTCTATTTCGCAAAATCTCAAAGGAGACAGAAATGAGAGAGCAGGAGACGAGAGGGCAGAAAGCTCTCGCAAAAGGCTTACGAGCTTCTGGTGCCAGCTCGGATTCGGCAAAGCGATCGGGGAGGAGCCATGTTAGCGTCTGTGACGACAGGGAAAGTGAGGGAGAGGGAGGGAGGGAGAGATGGAGCAAGAGAGGGGGAGGGGGGGGGATTGGGATTGGGCTCCTGGTGAAAGCTCGGATTCGGCAAAGCGATCCGGGAGGAGCCATGCTAACGTCCGTGACGATAGGGAGGGATGGAGAAGCGGAGCAGGAGAAGGGGAGGAAGGAGGAAGAGGGGGTGGGGGAAGGGGTGGGGGATTGTCGAGTGGGGGGGATTGGGGGGTTAGGGGGGGAAGGAAGGGGGAGGGGGTGGGGGGTTGGAATCGGGCTTCTTGGCGAGCGCTGACTGAGAGAGCATATCATTGCCGTCCGTTGCTGTTAATCATTAGAGGCGCGTGGATGCTACACGCGTTCAAAATCTCGCACAATTTCGACATGCTCCCACTTGCACTTGCTCACACGCGAAACCACTCACATTCGGACTGACTTTTGAGTCGACTCAAAAGTCATCTTGCACAAATTCGACATGCTCCCATCCACTTGCACTTGCACACACGCGAAACCACTCGAATTCGCATGGTGGCCTCGCTTGAAGGCGGAAACCCTATCGTCCGCCTTGCTTTCGTTTCACTCACATTCGCCATGCTTTCTGCCGACGACAGCCATTGCCGGTTGCGTCGCACCCAGTCCTTGTACGCATCAAAGACCGCCATGATCGCGACCGTCTATTTGTAGCCAAGCTTGATCGCGACCGTCAACTCCTGTTTTCTGGATTCAAGTCCGCTCAGGGAGGTTGACTGCTACTCACTGTCGCACCCAGTCCTTGTACGCATCGAACACCGTCACAACCACGATAGCGACCTGCTGCTGCTTCTGCTGCTGATGTGCTGCTGATGTGCTGCCGATATGCTGCTGATGTGCTGCCGATGTGCTGCCGATGTGCTGCTGCTGCTCTTGTGCTCACTTGCACTCACCGCTCCTGGAGCCCGTCTTGATGCTAAGAACGCTCAGAATACCCTCTGCTATTCGCTACCATTCCCGCTCAGAATACGCTCTTATTCAGTCTGCTCAAAGATTGTGCCTGCTCCTCACTGCTTCTTTCACTGTCTCTATTGAGTCAGGACGAAATGAGTCTGCTATTATCGAATCAGTTCAAGAATGCAGCCTGCTGCTCACTACCTGATCCACGTTACCTCAGGCTCAAAACTACGATTACGATTGAATCTATTAAGTCACGCGACGCTGGCTATAGCCTCGCATTCGCGTTACCTCAGGCTCACAACCTTGGATAACACACTACTACGACTGAATCGACTCAAGTCACGCGTCGCCGGCTATAGCCTAGCATTCGCGTTACCCAGGCAAGAATTCCGAGTACAGGATAGCTGCCGCTATGTGGCTGTAACCCTCCTGGCTACTTAAGGCTGGGGGGGGGGAAACCGAGACACAGAAGGATCACAACGACTCTACTTATTTTCTGACGAGTTGATTCCAGTTTGAACTGGTTCCTTTTTGCTGCATAGCTCTGAAATATTCAGCACCGTTTTGCACCTAGCCCTATCGTTACCACTTTCATCTTTTCCGTACCTTCCCCAGCAGTGTGAAGTTTGCGGGACAGGCCAACTGGAATTCTCGGGGATTGCACCTTGACAGTGTCAGGCGGGATGACGCTAGCGTGGAGAATTTGACGTCACATGGTTGGTCCACAATTGACGTGTCATTCCACAACCCATATCTTCATTTTGTTGAATGTGGACAGGGGTACACCAATCCGCCAGCAAGAACGTCGACGAAAATAATTAAAATTTCACCAAGGCTTGATATATTTTCTTGCCTCCGAAGCATGAAACTAAAGAATGATAAAATACCAACAAACAGCATGCCGGCTAACAGGCCATGGAATGGGCGCCTCATGACCAGCAGTCAGCAAGCTGGAAAACAAACATATGATACAGCACCAAGCACAATGGTACTGCAAAAAGAGATAACAGTCACAGCACCAACCTGGTTGATACTGCAAAAAGAGATAAAGAGACACAGCACCAGCCAGGTTGCTACTGCAAGTAGGGCGAGGAGATGAGAGGAGATACAGCAACAGCCTGACGGATGCTGCAAAAAGGATATTCGGAGAGTGAGAAGAGCGCTGTTCTGGGTGTTACAGGCATGAGGCACAGGAGAAACAGACCCGTGGTGTACACCAGCTGCTGCCAGCGCAAAAAAAACGGGGTCGTATCCCTGAAGCAGATTCAGCCCTTCACACCCGTCGACCGTCGACCCTTAAATCAAGTGGCAGACGGCTGAAATGAAAGAAGAAATGGCTCAGGTGTCACGTTCAAACCAGACGGCTTCTGTACAAGCGGCTCAGATCTGAACGCCCAGGAGAGACGGCCTGGGACGGAAAAAGAGGTGGTAGCTCGGCTTCTGACGAGGCTCGGGAGACGAGATCGGGGTGAAGAATTCGGAGACTCCCGAGGAAGAGGCTGACGAGGACGCTGATATAGAGGGTGACGAATCAGCCTCAAACGAGCGGAGGCTCGCAGGGCGCGACTTGAACGCGTTAGTAGCGTCTTCGTTGAGGTCAATCTTCATCGGCGGCGGGTTCTCGAATGAAATCGTCTGGCTGGAGATTGATGAATTGGCGCTGGTTCCGAACGAAGCGTCTGCGAAAAGATTGTCGCTCGAGCCACCAGTGCGAGGGATCTTCTTGGGATGCGTGCGGTCAGGCGACACTGCGGGCGACGCTGTCGCCAAGGCAGAGGGCGACGAGGGCGGCGACTGCAGACTCCGCACGACGAGCTCGAGGAGCGAAGCTGCTGCGTCGCGCTTGGCCTTACTAGCGGCAGTTGCGCTGCGCGCAGCCGAGGTTACTGCGCCAGCAGAAAGGCGCGACTGCTTCACGGACAGGTTCGGTTGCCGAAGCTGGGTCTGAGACTCGGTAGCATGGATTACCTGCGATAGAGTAGCTACCTCCTGCTGCTGCGACTGCTGCTGCTGCTGCAGTTGGAGCACCCTCGACGACTGCCTCGGGACAGAACGCCGGGCCTGTGCGAGCCACGGGTGTGATATGATACCGTCGATGTCAATTCTCTGCTCAGGATCGACGATCATCATTCGGCAGATTAGATCCCGGGCCGCGATCGACAATTTCGCCCACCCCGCGCTCCGGAAATCGCTCGGGGTCAGCTGACGCCGGTTTTGGGGAAACGCGGGCCACGTGGCAGTGAGCATGGAGTAGAGAAGAACGCCGAGAGACCACACATCCGCCTTGGTGTTGTACGGTTGCTCCGCCAGCATTTCAGGTGCTTCGTACGGTACGCTCCCGCCGATTCCAACCATCGCACACCCCGGCTTCAGCTGAAACGCCAACCCGAAATCCGCGAGACGGACGGACAAATTATCTGCGTTAGAAGCAGTCTCATTGGTGGACTTGGTGAGGAGGATGTTCTCTGGTTTGATGTCGCGGTGAACGACGCGGTGCGCGTGACACCACCGCACGGCGCGGCTGATTTGGACGAAAATCTTCGACGCAGACGCCTCATCCAGACCGTTGTTCGAGCGATCGACGAGGTCGAACAGATCCCCGCCATTGCACAGCTCCGTTACAAGATACACGGCCTTGTCATCCGTGTACACGTGCGCCAGCGTCAGAATATTCTCGTGGTTCCCCAGAAGTGACAGAGAGAAAATTTCCCGTTGAAGATCGGCCATCTCGGCCTCTGATAGGCCCGCGGTGCGGATCTGCTTGCACGCCATTGGCTGGCCCGAAGCGCGGTCCACGCAGCGCCATACCTTGCCGTACTGGCCCTCGCCGATGATGTCGCAGAAGGCGAAGTCTTGCCAGAGCTGCGACGAAGGCTTGGGTTGAGGCATCGTCGGGCAGTGAGTCTAGAGGAAGACTGGACGCCTGAGTGTGAAATAGAGCAGAGTTCCCGTCACGGAAACGAACAGCACTACAGTCGCTTGACAACTGGTGCGAACAGGGCTCTCCACAATCGAGAATGAGCTGGTTCTCCTGCCTCGAACTAGAACTTGAGGAGAGAAACTATGCATTGTAGGAAGCGACGACGAGGCGACTAAAATACTATGGCTTTAGGAAGGTCGCATTCGAGCAGCTCCTCTCCCGACGAGGCCCTCTCACGGTTGTCCCAGCCTAGACGGCTTGTCACGCCAGAGACTCCTCCTCTCCTCCTCACCTCAGTTACTGCGAGGGTACAGTTCAGTACAGTACAGCGCTGAACTGTAACTGAGGGGTCTCTCGCGTGTCGGTTTTCTGGCGACAAAAGACTGTCACGGTGACGGTGGGATTGCGAGTTGATTGTGCAATACACTATGGGAGCCTTGCCGCAGCGCAGCTCAGCAGCGACAAACTGAGGGACTGATTAGCGGATCGTCGAGAAAGACGGAAAGGACGATTCTGGAGGAAAAAATCGAGATGCCACGCCAACAGCGCGGTACGGTGCTCCCATTTCATGTGATGTGAGTGGACCGATGAGCGCAGTTGTAAGAAGGATCTAGATGGGAATGGAAGTAAGGGGCGGCAGCAGCAGTAGCAGCAGCAGCAGCAGCAGCAGCAGCAGCAGCATCAGTAGCGTGTCAGAGACATTGCATTGCAGCAACAGCAGCCGCATGCAAGTGTTGCAGGAGAGACAGGATGGCGGGAAGTGAAACATCTAACAGAACAAGAAGCGCACAGCTGGCGACTGTTTTTTTCGCACCACGCGGCATCAGATGGTTCTTCCACGATGTCACACTTGGTACTACCAGAAGTGGGCCTTGTGCGGCAGGATTTGTCTCTGGGAAAAGCGCAGGGCTCAAATGCTTGTGATTGTTGTAACACGGAGAAAAGTGTTTTCATTGCTGCTTATTATCGGCTGCGAGCTGATGACGACTTCAGCGATTCGTACTTACCAAACGAACTGAAGGTGACACTTGCTTTACTGACGACTTGCGAATGCCGAAGTTCATCCTGTATCATGCAAGCGATGAGGAGATGCTAGTGGGGTGGGGTTGGGTTGGGTCTTCCTTTGTCTGTGGGAGAGGGACAAGCTGGGAGGATGGATGAGAATTGGACTGATTGGTGGGAAACGAGACTCCGAGCTGCATCCTAGAATTTTCAACCAATCCCTCGACTGCTTCGAGGGCCCTGTCACACGCGCCTTATATGAACATCCCTCCATCCATCCATCCGTCCCGCATGCGTTTGTGGGGACAAGACCAGCCACCTCAACGTGGCGGGCTAGGTGATCCGGGCATTTGCCCTGACTTGACTTAAATTATAGGGTGGTTTTGATGACGACCCTGAGAATTTTAGGTTCATTTTCTTCCCAGCCCTGAGGAATTCAGGAGGGAAATTTTCCAGGACCCTGAAACTAACGACGGCCTTGCTGCTGAACCATGATGCATCCCAGCAGTTTCAATAGGTACCCGGAGCCCGCCACACCCCCATTCCCGCTTTTCCCATTTCCCGCCCTTCCCCCTCCGTCCCATTTTCCTCTCACAAAGATTTCCGCCTTCCTAGGTTTAGACCTTTTGCACTCTTGCTGCCCTGTCTCACTTATACCGAATCTGACTGGGGACTTCGCATCGATCTACAACATCGTAGGCTGCTTACATGGAGTTCTGTGAATGGTTAGCTTACCTGGGATTGAGGCTGCTACTTAGCGGAATGATGCTTAGCAGCCACAAGTATACTTGTCAACATCCTAGACCAGTGCTGCCTTTCTCTAAGACTCTCCTCCTCGTTGCCTTGACCGCCAGTCTCTAATACGGACTTTGTGCTTAGGTAGATTCCCAGCACATGAGGTGCGTGTCAGTCAAGGCGAGGCTACATAGCCAGCAGAGGGAAATTTTAACCAGTCCTGATGTTCCCGGGACGATTTCGCCACAGTCCCGAAACATCAGGGAGACGCTACGTTTGACCCTGGCTATCCAGGGCGAATTTGAAGAGCTGCCCAAACCATCCGGGCTGTCCCAAAACCTAAAATAAGCCCTCAACCATCGGGGGGTGGGGGGGCTTACGCTAGGCCCTAGGGAGTTTCGGAGAGTCCCGAGAATTTCACCAAGAATCCTTCCGTGCTCTCGACATAGCAACCCTGCCAAAGGTCGTATCAGTCATCTCTCCTGATGTGTAAAGAGAACATGACTAGGCTGATTGGTGAAGTCCTGAAATTGTCCAAGCACCTTGGTGATTCGTCATGTGAGAATCTTTGCCACCACGCAGTGGAATGGAAATTCTCCTCACAGAGCTCCATGCTACGAGACTAGTTCGTCAGGATTCATGAAAAACGTACACGGACTTTAAGGAGAATTCAATCAGAAACATTCAGATTTTCGGCAAATCACAACCTGTTAAAACCCGGGCTCGGGGATTGACTAACTCTTAATTTTTCGAAATTTAGGGTAGCTACCCTTCTAGCGTAAGCCCTGGGGGAGGAGGCATGCTGTGCACTTTACAGCTAGACGCGACGACGACAAATTGGGCAGCAAACGAGTCCCTTTCGACGGACGTCATGGCAATTCATGACGCCAGCCGCGTTGGCGCTGACGTCGAGAGATGCTTCTTGAGAACAAAACTCATTTCTCGTAATGTATACAGACAGAAGCTGTTCGAACAACAACGGAGGTAGTTCGAACAAAGCCCGTAGCATGATGGTAAGAATGCTTATGAAAATATTACAAAAAATGTGGCATTACTAAAATAGAAGTTGCTTCGTGATGAGATGAGAAGAGGTGTTCGAAGGATGTTGGAGTATGACATCACACGAACAGAAGCCGCAATTTCCTGGCAGGATAAGAACCTATCTATGGCTCGTCACTCCACTGTAGTCCACACAAATCCATGGCTGCAACAAAATCATCAGGTAATGGGGCCCTAAACGTAACAGATAACCCTGTAACAGGATGTTCAAAAGATAATGTGTGGGCATGTAATGCCTGCCTGTGTAACACTCCAACCATCTCAATCTCCCCCGACCAACCCAAACCAACCCTCCACACCGCATAGGTCTCCAAAACCTTTCCCACATCCCATTCACTATCACTTCCTTTCAAGTAACCATGCTGGCTCCCTCGCGCTCCATCCTCGCTATACTGCTCCTCTCTGAGACTGTAGTGTCCCTCAGGTGGCCTAGAACACTCCTCATGTTGTTGGCTATAGTGCTCCCTGCAGTGCTCGCCCCATACAAGGGGCAGGGCGCCATAGATGTGGTCGGCCAGAACAGGCAGCTTGGCATGCTGCAGATGCACTCTTATCTGGTGCGTTCTGCCTGTTATTGGAACGGCTTGTAACAGGGATATCCTGATGGATTTGGAAAGGGGGAGGCTTGAATTGTGTGCATGTAAAGCATTAGTGCGGTTGAGCAAGGTCACGATCAGCAAAGGAGGCCCTGACCAGAGCCTTAACTTCATGCGAGCAGACAGGCAGAGATGACACTCAGAGATGACACTCAGAGATGACACGCAGAGATGACACTCAGAGATGACACGCAGAGATGACATGCAGAGATGACACGCAGAGATGACACTCAGAGATGACACACAGAGATGACACGCAGAGATGACACGCAGAGATGACACTCAGAGATGACACGCAGAGCTGACACTCAGCAAAACTATCATCAGCAGGATCAGCAACAATTGTCATACCCGGAGCCTTCACTTCTTGCCAGCACTCGAAACTCTGTCCTTGCAGCCTGTGTCTTGCTCTTCTTCTTCTGGCTCCCAATCTCGCCCGCTCCATCCGCCCCTTCCTCGTCCACTCGCTCACCCCTTCCATCTGCACCCCCCTCTCCCCTTCCTTTTGTTCCCCCCTCTTCCACTCCCTCTCCCCTTCCATCTCTCCCCCCCTCCCCCATTCCCTCTCCTCTTGTTTCTCCTTGCTCCTCTCCCATCCTCTCTCCCCTCCCCTCGCCTTGCTCCTCGGTCGCAACCATTCGTGCAACGGGAGCATCGGCTCTCTCTCCCTGCTCCTCTCCCATCCTCTCTCCCCTCCCCGTTCCATGCCCCTCGGTCACATGCATGCGTGTAACGCCGTGATTGGGGTCTCGTACAGCGGGAGCATCGACTCTCTCTCCTTGCTCCTCTCCCATTCCCTCCCCACTCCCCTCGCCATGCCCGTGGGTCACAACCATTCGGGCGAAGTCGTGATCCGGGTCTCGCGCGATGGGAGCATCGATGGAGAAAGAGTCAGATGGGGGGAGTCCCACCACGAGCACCAGATACTGCTTGCTGATCTGGACAGGAAACAAACACACAGGAAGCAGAAGCAGAAGACGGCAGCATCTGAGATAGTCCCAGCCACGAGCACCAGGGACTGCTTTGAGACCTGGCAGGGGCAGGGGTGAGTAGGCAGAACGCGCACAGATGGCCGAGGGAGCTAACAGCAAACGTGTCTGGAAGAGGGAGTTCCCACCACGAGCATCAGGTAGTGCATTGAGACCTGGAAGGGATTGGTGATAAATAGTAAGAAGGCAGAAGTCATAATAGGGGTCTGTCTTCAAGGGTTCAACGATGCAGATAGGAAGAAGAATTCTTCAATCCTGGTCATAGTGGTAAAGCCTTTTTGACTTCGTTTTCTCTTCTCGTTACTTCTACGTGTAACAGCTGTAACGAGGTGCCTTTTGAGTCGACTCAAAAGTCGCTTCATTTTCTCTTCTTATTACTTCTACATGTATGCTGTTTTTGTTCCTGGGAAAGGCCGGGCATGCCTTGGCAGTGGCCAAACAGTGTAATTTGTGTTAAAGATGCTGAGTATTACCCCAAAGTTGAGCTGTTTGCGCGGCCATTACCAGAACAGAAACAGCATACGCCTAGAAGACAAGGGAAAAGACAAGGAAGCCACTCACCTGGTCCTTGGTGCGGAAGGCCTGATGGAGAGACTGGGAGACGGAGCGGGACTTGGCGCAGCAGATCCCCCACAAGTAAGTAACCACACCGGCTGACACCTACTAATAAATTTTATATCTCCCTCACCTGGTCAAAAGTCTCACGCATTTCGCACCTAATCTTTGGTGCGAAAGGCCTGATGGAAAGCTTGGGAGACAGGGCGAGACGGGACCTAAGCCCTGGGAAGAAACAACACGAGCTGGCACCCACCCAGACAGTAGCTACGGAAGGCTGCAGGTCCCACTCACCTGGTCCTTGGTGCGGAAGACCAAATGGAGAGCTTGGGAGATGGAGCGAGTCTTGGCGACGCAGATCACTCAAGGGTGACTACATCCAATGGCACCCAAGCAGCAGAGATGGAAGGCCGCACCTCGTGGTCGGCCCGCAAGGCTCTGGATTCAACGCGTCTGGTCGGGAGGTGCCATAGGTTCTCGTGTCTCTCTCACCTGGTCCTTGGTGCGAAAGGCCTGATGGAGAGTCTGGGAGACGGAGCGGGACTTGGCAAAGCAGATGACTCCGCTGGTGAACATGTCGAGGCGGTGCACTGTGAAGGGGTCAGCTTGCAGGTAGTGCGCCTGGTATGTTTGGGTGTTGGGGGTTTGGGTAATCGGGTGTTTGGGAGTTGTGTGTGTGGGGAAAAGGGTTGGAGTGAGGATTTGGCAAAGCAGATGACTCCGCGGGTGAACATGTCGAGGCGGTGCACTGTGAAGGGGTCAGCTTGCAAGTAGTGCACCTGCGGTTGGGGGTTCAGGAGATTGGATGAGTGCAAGGAGAAGGGATGGGGGGGTGGACCAAAGCAGATGACTCCGCTGGTGAACATGTCGAGGCGGTGCACTGTGAAGGGGTCAGAGCCCAGAGAGTGCGCCTGGTATGTTTGGGGAGATGTGTAATGGCAGGGAAAGGAAGCCAAGTGAATGTACAAGAGGGAGAGATAGGAGGAAGATGGAGACAACACAGATGGTTCAGCTGGGGAACTTGTCCAGGCGGTGCGCTGGGTCAGAGCCCAGATAATGCGCCTGTTGGGGTGTGTCGTGTGTGTAAGGGGAAAGGATAGTTTGGGGACGTGAAGGGGAAAAGCAGATGACTCCGCTGGTAAACGTGGTGTAAGGGAAGGTAGGGATGGGAGGGAGATGGGGGAATCTAGCAAACAAGTCCACCATGCCATGGCGCTGCATGGTGAAGGAGTCCGTGTTCAGGAAATACGCCTGTGTTGACCAGCGTTGACTGCTCACTCACATCATTCATTTTACCAACATTGACCAGCGTTGACCAGCGTTGACCACTCACTCACCACTCGGTTAATCAGTGCTCCCCCAACGAATCGGTGCAGCGGCTGGTGCTTCACTCCCGCCGGCTTATTGACCACCTGATGGGATGGTTGTGGGATGAACAGGGACGAACAGGGATGAACAGGGATGAACAGGGATGAACAGGGATGAACAGGGATGAACAGGGGTGAACAGGGTCGTAGGAAACAACGGTGCGTCACTCTTGCCCCGGCTTATTCACACCTGATGGGATGGTGGTGAGATGAGTAGAGGGATAGTGGATGGAGGATTTTCCTCACTCGAGCTACCTGACCTGAAAGCAGCGGCTGGTGCTTCACTCCTGCCGGTTTATTCACCACCTGAATGAAGGGTTGTGGGATGAACAGGGAGGACCGTGGATGTAAGTTGGTTTTTAAGAATTCTAAAAAACCAACTCACCACCTGATTGGAGGGTTGTGAGATGAACAGGGAGGACCAGGGATGTTGGAAACAATGATGCTTCTGGCTTGTTAACCACCTGTTACGACAGTGGGGATAAGTACAGTACGGTTAAATGGGAGGGTCTTCTTCCATCCCGCTTCAATAATGCACACATAATTCCTCCATCACATTATTTGTACAGGAAGGTTTTCTCAGTAGCAATAAAGTCAGTGAGGAGGTAACTGACACGCAGCAGCCAAACAAGAATAAGGGAAACCCACCAGCAGCCACTTATAAATAAGTAACACCTACCAGCAGCCAATCATCTTCGTACAGCACGTCAATCACCCCTGTAAGAACGAGTAATGCGCACCTGTATTGGATCATGCAATAAAGGGGACACCCACCAGCAGCCAATCGTCTTCATACAGCACGTCAATCGGCTCATCGTCGCGCACCAATGGCGGCTTGACTTTCTTCGCCTGCTGCGGCTTCTTAACTTTCGTGCTGCTAGCTGGCCAGGTTTGACTCGACTCAAAGCTCATCTCAGTACGAGCTAACGAATCTCCTGTGACGGAGCCATTTGTGATCAGAATACCGCTGGCCAATGGTGGCTCTGTTACCAGACTCGGGCCCGTCGGACCCGGCGGGTCCTGAGTTTCGAGTCGAGATTCAAACGAAGGATCGTGAATCTCAAGGTCAGACCGGCCGTGGCTGTTCTCTCCAGCACCGACAGCGCGAGCCCGGCAAACGAATCTCCTCGCGCATAGCTGTCGACCCTTCGATTCAGTCACAATCTGGCCGTAGTTTTGTGCACCACAAAGAAATGTTGAGCTATATTTTGGCGAAGCATGCAAGACCTGGGAAAGAGCCTTCAGCACCGGAGAACGCATCGGTGCAGAACGGTAGAGGGAAGCGCTGTGCATTGATACTCGACTGCCGTCACAGCCGATTAACGGTCACTATCCTGGTCGATCTTCGAACGTCGATATTTATGCCATCATGGTTTTATGTCATCGCGGTCTGTTGACAAGAAATACTGCCGGGAGTGTTTGTGTACGGCTTCCACTCGTCCCAAATATGAGGGTTACTTGATAACCATCCACATAACCCAGTGTGAACCAATCCCGGGGTCCAGCCTCCATCACCTAGTTGTTCAGACAGGCGAAAAATAGGCTTGGATCCGCAATCCTGGGATATGCCCGGATTCTGTATCGAGCCTAGAGGGAGAACGCCCCTCATCCCGCACCTGGTTTCGAACGTACCGGTTTGAGAAAACGAAGCAACCTTAGACCCGCTATGAAGATTGTGTGCAGAATACTTAAGAATGACCTACAATGGTTAGAGCAAACGTGAACTAACACGCACAGTTGTCTCCACAATCGGGGCTTCACATATTAATCACAGCCATGAAACAAGTAAAATACACTTTTTGGAGCACAAGTTTCCCACAAGTAAACTTCAGTGTCCGGCTACCGATGCAGATGCCTTCCCCAGCTTCTGGATCTGCACAGTGGTTACAAGTTTCGAAAATAACTTGCAATCACCGACTCCGATAGCATTCCAAACAGCATACAAATCGTCGGCATCATTGCCACGAAGAATTCGAGCCCAATGGACAGTGCAAATGATGTTCCTGGTGGAAAGAGAGCATCGTGCCATCTCACCCCACACCATGTCAAGATGCCAAAGCATGCCATTTTGTGCCATCCATGCCATGCTACGCTACACTGTACCATACCCTACCATGCCATGCCATACCATGTCATGACTGCCCTCCTCCTCACCTGGTCCACCAGCATGTCAATCTGCTCACAGTACATCTCCTTCACATTAATCCAAGCCATGTCGTACCAAGCCATGCTGTACCAAGCCATGCCGTACCATGCCACCACCACTTGCCCTCTCACCTGGTCTACCAGCATGTCGATTTGCTCGCGGTACATCTCCTTCACATCCATGAGGTCTGCTCTCAGCTCCTCCACCTGCCATGCACAGACAGTGGAAACACAAGCGCGCGCGCGCGCGCACACACACACACACACACATTGCTCCCACAGAAACACTGCCATTTTTTTAGGAGCCTAAAAAATAGATGCCTCAATTTTAGACATCTCAAAAGAAGCACACAAACACAGATTGCTCCCACAGAAACACTGACATACAGCCAACCAGTCCCGCTTCCCAAACCATGGCAGCTTATGCATCAGACCTGCCCTCCTTCCCTGCCCCTCTCTCTCTCTCCCACACCCTTGCACATGTACCACAACAAACACCTGCTCCCCCCCTCCCCCCAACACACGCACCTGTTCATCTCTCTCCCCAGTGAGCTCCAGGGCGGACACCTGTCGCCGCCTGATACCCTCCAGCTCAGCCTTCAGCCCCTCTCGTTCCCTCAATTCACCTCTACACACCCCCCTGTCTCCCTCCCTCCCTCGCTCTCTCCCTCCCTCACCTGTTCGTCTCTCTCCCCCATGAGCTCCAGGGCAGATGCGTGTCGCCGCCTGATCGCCTCCAGCTCGGCCTTCAGCCCCGGCAGCTGAGACACCTCGCCGCGCAGGCTCTCGCACTGGGTTGTCGTTTTTACGAGTTCCTCTGCCAGTGAATCGCGCGTGCTCTCCAGTGCGGCCTGGTGGGGCGCACAGGGGTCAAGAAGGTTCAGTGAGCTATGCGTGTCGCCGCCTGATCTCCTCCAGGTCCGCCTTCAGCTGCGGCAGCTGCGACACCTCACTGCGCAGGCTCTTGCACTGGGTTGTCGTTTTGACCAACTGTTCCGCTAGAGCGTCACACGTGCTCTCCAGTGCAGCCTGGGGGAAAGCACAGGGGTATGCACGAGGACAGTTCCACAACGGAAGGGACTGTGTGTGAAGTACAATGACTTGTTCCTCTTCACTAGGTAAATCTTGTGATATGCACATTCAACAAGACATGAGACCGACTAGGAGACGTAAAACAAGGAAGAGCACTCACCAGTCGCGCGGTGTGCGTGGCGATCTCGCCGTCCTTCTGCCTCAGCAGCGACTCCAAGTGCTCCACTGCAGCAGCATTCGCTGCACTCGGCCGCTTTTCAGGCGCCTCGACAGGCAGCACCAAACTCACACGACAGCATTCACTTCACTCGGCCATTTTTAGCGCGCCTCAATAAGCCACACCAGACGCACACGACAGCTTACCCACACCAAGTCAAAAGAGCACTCACCTGCCGTGCCGTGTGTGTGGCAATCTCTTCGTCCTTCTGCCTCAGCAGTGACTCCAAGTGCTCCCCTGCAGCAGCGTTCGATGCACTCGGCAACAACTTGAGGTGCTCATGCAGCAACATGATGATAACTATACCACCGACTCACCAGTCGTGCAGTGTGCGTGGCAATCTCGCCGTCCTTCTGCCTCAGCAGCGACTCCAAGTGCTCCACTGCAGCAGCATTTGCTGCGCTCGGCCGCAGCAGACCCCCACCAGACGATGCACCATAGCCCAGCGGCGTGCCCATGCCTCCCCCCATCCCTCCGGCTGCACCGCCAAACATGCCACCGCTGCTGCTGCCTCCGATGATGGAGCCGGTGAGGAGGTCGTTCTGCGAGGCAGAGCCCACACCCCCAAGGAGGGACGCGGCTAGGATGCCGGAGGCTGTTGCCTCTTCAATGGCGCTGCTGCCCGCGCTGCTGGTGCTGGGGACTCGACGCAGCGACTGGCGCACTGAAGGGGGGAGGAGGTAAAGGGGTGGAGGTAAAGGGGAGGAGGTAAAGGGGTGGAGGTAAAGGACGGGAGACTTTGGGGAATAGAGGACTTTTGAGGCGCCTCAATAGAGGACAAGACATTTCAACCATCGATGCTGCTGCTACCAATGTTGGTGCCTGTGAGCATGCTGCTGCATGTGCCACTGCCAACCCCTTCTCTGCTGCTGCCCTCCCTTGGTCAACGCATCACACAGCATCTTTTGCTGCAAGGATGGACCTAGGAGGGGACTGACCACCACAACGGACCTGAGAGCTCAGGGTAGGACGAGCCTGCTGCTGCATGTGCCACTGCTAGAGCCTTCGCAGCTGCCGCCCTCCCTTTGTCAACGCACCACACAGCATCAAGAGATACAGGGATGCACATAGGAATGGACTGGCCACCACAACGGACCTGAGAGCTCAGGGTAGGACGAGCCTGCTGCTGCATGTGCCACTGCTAGCGCCTTCTCTGCTGCTGCCCTTCCTTCAGCGCGTATTTTCCTCTCATGCTCGGCCATGGAAGCTCGCTCACTCTCCAGCTCCTGGGGGGATGAGGAGAGAAGTGGTTGGGGAGTGGGGACAAGGGAGTGAGAGTGAGCAATATGGGGGGTCCAGTTCAGTATCCTCTGCTGCCGCTATCCCTTCAGCCCCAATCTTCCTCTCATCCTCAGCCATGGATGCCCGCTTAATCTCCAGCTCTTGGCGTGGGAACGCAAGAGCGGGCAACGAAGTGAGGGTGAGTGTTAAAGTAAGGAGAAAGCGAGGGAGGGTGAGGCGAGGGGGTGTGATCCCTCCCTCCCTCTCCCTCAATCGCTTGACCAATCCCCAACCTGTTCACCATCCAACCAGGTGTTTTTGATACGTCAAATTGAACTCCTCATGCCCTCACCATGTGCTCTGATCTCTCACCTGTCCCACCAGCTCCTTTTCAACCGGAATTCTCACCTTTTTCCACCAGTCTTAACGCCTGATTGATACACTTCCAGCCACATCTCTCACCTCTGCTGCTCTCTCACCTGTTCCACGAGCTCCCTCCGCTGCCTCTCCTCCTGCACCTCCTTCCGCCACCGCCCCTTCACCTCCCTCATCTCCTCCTCCACCGCCTTCACCCGCCCCTCCGCCGCCGCCTTCGCCTCCTGCGCACTCAGGTACTCCGTCCGGTTCTCCGCCGCGCGCTGCCGCTCCTTGTCGAGGGAGCGAGCGAGCTGGGAGTGCTCGGCGCGCAGGCAGGAGAGCTGCGCCTCCATCACGGCCAACCGGGAGAGCGTCTGGTTCAGCCGCTCGCTCGTCACCCGCTCCTTCTCCTCCGCCACTGCCGCTTTCGCCTCTGCGTCCTGTAGGTGTGGGGGGGGGGGGCGGAGCGTGTGGTTCAGTCAGTCATTTTGTGGTTTCCCCCGTTTCCTGCCCCTTTTTTGTCAAGGGAGTGGGCGAGCTGGGACTGCTCGGTGCGCAAGCAGGAGAGCTGTGCCTCCATCACGGCCAGCCACCTGCTCCTTCTCTGCCACTGCTGCTTTCGCCTCTGCGTCCTGCAGGTGGTGGGGGGGCAGTGGGGGGGAGGGGAAGCGGAAAGCGTGTGGCTCAGACTGCCAGCCGGGAGAGTGTTTGGTTCAGCCGCTCGCTCGTCACCCCCTCTCACTCCTCGCGTGTGGGCCGACTCCCACATCGCCTCTATCTGACGCAGCAGGTGCTTGCAGTCGAGCCATGATCCACCTTTCCAACACTGAAAGGGCACCCCCATATCACAAAAACAGGCCCTACTGCAACCTGGCATGCGGGCCTGTTCAACCCTAGAAAAGGGTTCATTTTCCACATGACTTTGAAATCTCACCTTCCACTATGCAGTAACACCCATTCGTACCTGCAACAGGCTGGCGTTCAGGGCCCGTTCCACCCCAGAAAGAGCCTCCATGCGAGTGTTAGCACACTCCTGCATTGCCTCTATCTGCCGTGGCATATCTTCACAAGTCACCTTTAAATGTGCCATAAGCACACACCCCACCCTGCAAGCACACCCCTTACCTGCAGCTTGGCATTCAGCACCCGCTCAACCCCCGACAGGGCCTCCATGCGAGTGTTAGCCGAATCCTGCATCGCCTCTATCTGCCGCAGCAGACTCAACGGCTCCATTGGACCACAGTGAATACCACCCTTACATACCTGCAGCCTCGCATTCAGTGCCCTCTCAACCCCAGAGAGAGCCTCCATGCGCGTATTAGCCGACTCCTGCATCGCCTCGATCTGCCGCAGCAGCGGGCGGGTCGAGTCCGGTATCCGAGCCACCAGCTCCTCGTGCCGAGCCTCCGCCGCCTGGCTCGGGAGAAGGGCAAAAAGGGAGAGGAGCAGGTTAGGAATCAGTTAATAGGTGAAGTGATGAGACCGGTACTTGAGTCTGCGGAGCCTCCGCATGGTGGGTTGGTCGGGGGAGTGAATCAGAGCAAGAGCAACAGGTTAGACGAAGCCAGGGAGGTGAGTGAGAGGAAACGGTGGGTAGAAATGAAGGGACAGAAGAGGTGGGAAAGAAAGTACAGGAGAGGACCAATAGGGAAAGCAAGGAAAGGACAGAGCAGTGGAAACGTGACAGCAAAGTGATCAATCAATCCAGAAGGAAACCAATAGGAGATGCTTTTGAGTCGACTCAAAGCCAGAAAGAAGATGACAGCTCACCTGGCAGCGCTTCTCCATGTCTTCGAGGTCCCGCCTCAGCATCTGCCCCCTGAACCCTGCCTGCTGCTCGCTCCTCCCAGTCAGCACCTGTCTGACCCCTCAACCAACAAGACTCCAAGCGCGTGCAAAGGAAGGGATAGGCCACCTCACCTGGCAGCGCTTCTCCATGTCCTCGAGGTCCCGCCTCAGCATCTGCTCCCGGAACCCCGCCTGCTGCTCGCTCCTGGTCAGCGCCTGCCTGAGCTCCTCCACAGTCATCACCAGCGCCCGCTCCCTCTCCCCCGCCTCCTTCAGCTTTCTCTCTGCCTCCGCCTTTGCCTCGCTATCCGCCCGCGCCTCCGCTGCTGCCTGCGCCTCCCGGGCAGCTGAAAGGGCAGAGACGTAGAAGTCTTTTTGGGCGGCGAGGTCCGCCTGCCCGCGCTCTACTGCGTCCTGAAGTGCCTTCTCTGTGGCCGCCTTGTCTTTCTTAATGCTCTCCACTCGGGCCTCCTCCACTTGCAGTCGGGACTGCAGACGGCTCTTCTCCTCCTCCATCTCCCGGAGCTGAGAAAAGGGCAAGGGAAGAGAGGGAGGGGGGGAAGTGGATGAGGCAAAAAAGTGCCTCGTGGTGTTCCCGCAGCCTGGACGAATTTTATGCTCCCCATGGTCGCCTCCTCCACTTGGAGCCGGGACTGCAGTCGGGTCTTCTCCTCGTCCCTCTCCCGGAGCTGCGAAAGGGTCAGGTAACAGAGGGCGGGGGACAGTCAGGGATAAGGGGAAAGGAAACAGAGTCCAGTCCAGTACAAGGGGCTTGGTAACCCACAGCAATGCCTGCAAAATGAAAGACAGTCTGCATTGCACAGGGAAAGGTCAAGAGAGAGGAAGCTTTTCTCTACCTGAGCGCGAAGCATCTCTGTACCTTCGTGGGTGCGAAGCTTCTCCGAACCTTCCTGAGTACGAAGCTTCTCTGTACCTTTGTGAGTGCGAAGCTTCTCTGAACCTCCGTGAGTGCGAAGCTTCTCTAAACCTTCCTGAGTACGAAGCCTCTCTGCACCTACCTGAGTGCGAAGCTTCTTCATAGCTGCCTCTTGGGCTGCCTGCTTCTTGGAAAGTTCCTCGCCTGCACATTAACACACAGACAGATTCCGCAGAAAAAAAAAAAAAAAAAAACGGCACCACACATCAAGTAAAAGAGGACATCACACACACTTTTAACTCTTTATTGATGTGGTGTCAGTAAAGATGGCAACGAAATCCAACGGCCAAAGAAAATGTTGATGTCGCACTTAATACTCATTCTTAACAACCTCCAGTTCTCAGGGGCCGAATGTCGGCCTTCAAACCTACACCCCTTACCCACTTTCCTCACTACCAACGCACCTTATGCTGCAGTCGACTCACCTTCAGCCATGACCTGCCGAATTATCTCATCCTTCTCCTTCAGCAGTGTCGAAGTGTCTGCCTTTCTGCTCTGCTCCCGCCGCAACATGTCTCGTTCCTTGGTCAGAGCATACACCTGGGAGGACGAAGGGTGGGCCATGAGTACGTGGACCGTGGACGTAGAGGACGGAAGTTAGCGTGTGAGGGGAAAGTTGGAGGCAGGTCAGGATCAGGCTGCCTTCTCGCTCTGCTCCCGCCGCAGCGTGTCTCTTTCCTTGGTCGGCGCATAAACCTGGAAGCAACTCGAGAAACGAACATGAAGACATACAGTCGTAGGGTTTTAAGGGTTCATAACATAACAGTGATGAAAAAATTCTCCAGAGGCGCCTAAAAAGCAGACGATTGTAGGGTTTTAAAGCTGGCAGATAGTTCCTGTTGAGGCACATACAGAGCAGTCGACTGAAGGGTTTTACGGTTCATGACACTGAAAGATAATTCCTACACAAAATACCTGCAGCAACAAGCACTTTTCACCTGCCCGGCCCAGCACCCACCTTTCTTTCAGCTGCCCCCAGTCGGTGCTGGTATTCCTCCCTCAGAGCCTCTAGCTCTGCATCATTGTTCTTCTGCGCCTGTGCAAGTGAACGCAGCAGGAGGAGTGGGGGAAAAGGCGAGAGGAAGATAGGTTGAGAATGAATGAAGCCGCTGAACTCAGAGCCCCCAGGTGGCGATGGCACTCCTTGGTCAGCCTTGGTCTGCGCCTTGGTCGTCAGAGGAGGGTAGATTAGGCTGACTTTAAGCCGGCTCAAGTCAAGAGCCCCCAGTTGGCAGCTGTTCTTCAGTTACCTTTGACTCAGCGTCATGATTTTTCTTGTTAGCCTGAAGAAGCACAATGCACATGGGGAAGGCCAACAAGAAGGCCAATGGGGAAATGGGGAAGGCCAAGGGCAAGCAGCAAAAGTGTGCGCTAGGAGTTGTTGTGGTCTTGGTCTGCGCCTGCCTGGTGCACTTTTGACTACTCCTAGCTCGATCCCGTCCCCTCAACATCCAGCACACATAAACCCCTCCCAAGGTCTCACCTTCAAATCCTCCAGCTCGGCGCGAAGCTCATCATTGACTGTCATGGCCCGGGCCAGATCATCAGCCTTGGTCTGCGCCTGCCTGGCGGCGTGCTGCAGAGCACTCTCCATATTCGCCAGCTCCATCTTCACCCTCACAAGTTCTGCTTGAAGCTCCGATGACAGTGCTTCTGCTGCTGCTGTTGATGCTGTTTGAGCCAACAAAGCTTGTACCGCTGCTGCTGCAGATGCTGCCTTTTCAACAGACAAAGCCTCTGCTGCTGCAGCGGATGGTAATGCTATTTCAGCAAACAGTGCCTCTGCTTCCGCTGCTGGTGGCGCTGAATCAACTGCTACTTCTTCTGAAGCTGGCACCCCACCATCACCTTCACTCTCCTCAACTCCCCTTGCCTCAGCTGGGCCAACCTCTAATATGTTTGCTGCCGCGGACGCAGCAGCAGCAGCAGCAGCGCCACCACCACCACCATCACCATCACCATCACCATCACCAGTCTCATCCCCTGCTGCTACATCACCTCCCGCCATCTCTGCTACTGCAGCTTCAGCTAGGTCAAAAGTGCCCGCTGTCTTTACCCCTGTTCCCTCGCCTGCTGTGCCTTCCACAACCTCCCCATCAACCCTCTCACCTGCCTCCCTCTCTCCTCGAGCCTCACCAACAGCAACCGCCTCTCCCTCACCCCCAACGCTGCCCACAGCCCATCCATTCGCATCCGTGACAGCTGCACCCACCTCCTCAACAGCTGCACCCGCCTCCTCAACCTGCTCTTCCTCGACAGATGAGCTCACTGGGAGCTCGTCGTTCACAGGACCATTCCCAGCAGCAGTGAGCCCTTCTGTCAACCCTTCTCCCTTTGCTCCTTCCTCTCCCTCCTGAGCAGCAGATTCAGCAGGAGCACCTTCAGCAGGAGCACCTTCAGCAGAAGCACCTTCAGCAGGAGCACCTTCAGCAGGAGCACCTTCAGCAGAAGCACCTTCAGCAGAAGCACCTTCAGCAGAAGCACCTTCAGCAGGAGCACCTTCAGGAGAAGGCGCTGGCCTTTCTTCTGTCAGCCCCAATGCTTGGCTCTCTCCTTCTGACGGTGGGTCCACCTCCTCCCCTGCACCGCCCGCCTCACCAGCTATAGCTACATCATTTCGAGTTACCTTATTCTCCTCTGGCTCTAATCCCTGGCTCTGAGTCCTCGTTTCCTCTTCACTCGTCTCGAGAACAGCCGCAGGGCCGCTTTCGCCTTCCGCAAAAGGAATGGCTGCTGGGGGAGCAACAGAGCCGCTTTCAGCAGCTGCTTTTTCAGCTGTTGCTGCTGCCTCTAATCCTGCAGACACCGCGGATCCAACGGCTTTAGGGCTAGTAACAACAGGAGAGAGAGGAGCAGTGGGGGCAGCTGCAGGCGATGCAGAGAACGCAGGAGAAGTATCACCGAATGGTGGCCTGACTTCTGGCAGAGAGGGTTTGATGGGGGATGGCGCAGGAATGCCCTCTCTATTCTCCCCCTCTCCATCCTCCTCCTCCCCCTCCCCCTCCCCATCGTCAATGCTAAAAACGCCCTCAGACGCAGCTTCGAACCCACTGAACGGCAGAGGGGTGGATGAAGCAATGGCTAAAGCAGCTGAACCTTCAGCACCAGCATCAGCACCGTCAGAAGCTATATCAATGGCAGAACCGGCACCAGCAACATCATCCCCAGCAGCAACCGCTTTGTCTTCTGATTTCTGAATGTCCTCTTTTGTTCCTGCGCCTGCACTTGAGAAGCCTGCATCTCCCTCGTTCGTTACAATCTCTTCCTCTTCAATCACTGCAGCCCACCCCTCCCCTTCCTCCTCCGCACTCTCTCCGGTCCCCACAACAGCTTCTTCTTCTGCCAAAGCTGCTGCAGGTTTGGAATCTTCCTCACTCTCTGGATTGGAAACAGCTTCGGCAGCAGCAGGTTCAGGGCCAGTGGAAACCGAAACCCTAGCAGCTGCTGGCTCAGCATCTGGCTTACCTTTAAGTGAAGGACTAGCAGGAACAGTGGAATCGTTACCAGGTAACACCTCATCGATTGCCCACCCCGCTCCTCCCTCCTTGTCCTCTGCCCCTGCTGTTTCACCTGCTCCGTCCACCACAGCACTTGGCTCCTGCTTTTCTACCGTTGCTGATGGCGCTATTTGGAGTGGAGTTTCAGCTTCTGGCGCTGGCGCTGGAAAAGCAGCCTCTGTTGCTGCTGCTGCTGCTGCTTCTCCCCCAGCCTGTGGCTTGCTCAGCTTTCCCTTGACTAGCTTCACTATCTTGGTAGGTTTCTTCTCCACCTTCTTCTCCTTCTCCTCCTTTTCCTCCTTCACCACTTCGTCTTTCCCTGCACTGCCATCCCCATCAGCCAACGCTTTGGCCCCTTCTGATCTGGTACCAGCCGCAACACCAGCAGCACCAGCATCAGCACCAGCATCAGCACCAGAACCAGCAGCACTCTTAGCAGCAGCACTCCGCAGTGGCCGAGTCAGCTTACTAGCTCCCAGTTTCTTCGCTCCAAGCTTACTCTCCGGTTTCGCCGCTCCACCCACTGCTGCCTTCGGCTCCGCTCCTTTTTCCTTGGCCAATACACCTGCTGCTGGTGCAGTTTCGGCGGTTGAAGCTGCTCTGGCTGGCGACGCTTTAGCTGTCGCCGTGACGGGCTTTGGAGCTGCCTTCTCTGGTGTTTTGGAGCCCACTGCTGCTTCTTGGACCTTGTCTTTCGCTGCAACAGCGGCGGCAGCGGCGGAAGGAGCAGAAGCGCGAGCTGTGGCGGTAGAAGGACTGGGGGCAGTGCTGGGGCCGTCTGTGGTTGCTCTGGCCTTGGTAGCTTGAGAGGACGAGCTAGCTGCCGGCTTGTCTGAAAGGCATACGGGAAGATGGAATATACAGAGAGAGCATCAGAAAGGGTAAGGAGTGGGAGCAGTGCGGGGGGCGTCTGTGGTTGCTCTGGCCTTGGTGGCTTGAGAGGACGAGCTAGCTGCCGGCTTGTCTGAAAGGCGTGCGGGAATGAGGAAGAAACGGAGTGGGCATCGGAGAAACGACGCAGATGCCAATTTTATATTGAGGAAACGGAAAGCAAGGGAAACTTGAAGAGAAAATGCAGGTATCAGAGCCAGACGGGGATCCGCTACGCGGAAGATTGAAGCAGAAAGAGCCGCGAAGGAAACACGGACGAGAATAAGCCCAATCGTTTTTTCCCTATCCGGGATTTTTTTCCTTTTCTCAAGGTTGAATTTGGGAGGGACTCTTCCAGCAACCACTTACGCGTCCTCGCTAACAAACTTCACAGACGGCTGAACAGCTGTTCTTGGAAGTGAAAAACCGCCATTGCGTGTCATCTAACTCGAAAATGACCGAAATCACTGTAATGAATGTTAAAAAAATCAGTCGAGCAAACCTTCGGTGACGGGAGAAAGGAAATCGAGGCCCGAGTCCGGCCTCGAATCCCGACGTGTCGATATTCGTCACCGTCTCCCTCAGCTTGTTCACCGCTCTCGCAATGGGATGGGTTAACTAACAATTAATGGATTGTACGCTCGAAAACAGTGGGTTATATGCTGGGTTCAAACCTTCAGTGACGGGAGGAAGGAAGTCGAGGCCGAGTCCGGCGTCGAATCCCGACGTGTCGATGTTTGAGATTGTCTCGCTCAGCTTGTTCACCGCTCCCGCAATGTCCGGAAGCTCGCCCAGACCCAGCGACGTCACCTGCGCCGAGAACCAATCCATGGCTGCCGCTGCTGCTGGTGCTGCTGCAGGCTGAATCGATCTTCGTTACTAGCTGAATCGATTACAGGCACGCAGTTCGACAAAAATATGGACGGTACGCTTCCCCGACGGTCTATGGTAGGTCCATCAGTCACACGAATCTCTGTGAGGCTGACCGGAGTGAAACTCAGAAATTCCGTCAAAGCGAGCGAACCTGCAAGACGTTCTGATATTCAGAGGCGATTTTAGAGTAAAAGTCGAGCTGGGACAAAGTCGACGGGCGACGGGGAATAACGATCGCCTGTCTACTCTAACTTCCTAACGTGAGACCTAGGAACAAAGGACCTCGACCATGAATAGACCTGCTGCTATGCTGATGGATGGCAACAGCGGACAGACATGACACTTTCTATCTAGGCTTGGTTTGGGATTCTGAGAAAATCCTGTACACTAACGCAGGATAGCGGAATGTTGATAAAGCAGCAAAGATATTGCCGGAAATGAGCTTTAAACTGTGGGAGGAAAGCTAGTATCGGGAAATTGACTGGTTGGCGGGAAAATGGTCCCTCCAACGGCACGAAAAGATTGTTGGGCGAATTTCGCTGACAAACGAGGTTCGTGGCGCGAGGTTGGTGACAAAGACGAAGGCAGATCATTTACTAAATCAACGTGACTTCGTGGCTCTCAATTGTCATTCTACCTTTAGCAACATATCATAGAAAAACAATTGCATCACAACCATTCTTGAGAATTACTGCATAAATGCCTTTAATTAACATCACACTGCATAACATCACATAGCCATCAAACAAAACGACCATTAATGACAATTCCTGGACCTGTTGGGCCATCACATCAATGGCGTGTAGAGCAACAAAGCCTTGTCAATAGGAGGAAATGAGCAAGTCTCATCACGAACCCAATGCCCAAGAGAACAGCCACGCACTGCCATTTGTCAAGCTGTGTCAGGCCCAGAGAATATGCTGCCAGCTCCGGACCAATCTGAAGGCATGTGGATGTTGACAATGCAGCAAACGGAGAGCCGATCAAAGCAGGACGCAGTGCAACAAGTGACCTCTGAACATCCACTTCATCGAGCAGGATTGAAAGCGGTGTAGAGGAGTAAATATCGCGTGCGGTGAGGTAGCAGAGCGCGGTCTCCCGATCAAACTCGTTAAGAGCAAGCGCTTCATAAGCGTATTTCAGAGGAGAGATGTAGTGTAGCCAGAGCCAGTAAGGGGGGATGCTGGCCCGCTCAATATAGAACCCGCAAACAAGGGCAAAGTTGGCCAGAACCGTGATGACAACGGCATAGGCGAGAATCACACTGTGATGGTTGGTGGGAGAGATAGAGAATACGATGATAGAGATGAAGAATGGTAGGGATGAATATGATAGATATGAAGAATTGAAGGGGTGATAGAGACAAATAATTGTAGCGATGATTACGATAGGCATGAAGAACAGTAGGAATGATTATGATAGAGATGAAAATTGTACGGATGAATCTCATCGAGCTGAAGAATTGTGGAGACGACAAACGATGGCAACAGGAGAAACAGGAGGAGACGGAAGAAACAGAAGTGCGAAAAGCAGGTGAGAGGCGAATGGAGGAGGGAGGGAGCGAGGGAAATCATGGACACGTGTCTTCCCACGTACTTGTTGACCGTGGCACTGACGAAGGTGGCAATGGCATTCCCCGTGAAGAGGCAGCAGAAGCACACAAGCACCATGAAAGCCAGCCCAGCCGTTCCCCCAGTCAGGCTGAGGCACCACCAGGCCTCGAGAGTGATGGCGAGGGCCATGAGGAGGTGCAGCGGCAGGTACACGAGGGTGGAGGCGACCAAATAGGTGGACGGGCGGTACGCGTTGTGCGTGGTCTCCCGCACAAATATGTTGCGCTCCTGGCAGGGGGGTGTTGGGGGGGGAGAGGGGGGAGAGGAAAGGGATCGAGAGTTGACAGGAGAGGCACCATGAGCAGCACGAGGGGAAGCCCTGAAGCCCCTCTCCCCCCCTCTCCTGTGAGGCGGAGGCACCACGAGCAGCACGAGGGGAAGCCCTGAAGCCCAGAAGCATGGTGGTGCCTCTCCCCCCCTCTCCTGTGAGGCGGAGGCACCACCATGCTTCTGGGGTGATGGCCAGCGACATGAGGAGGTGCAGCGGCAGGTACACAAGGGTGGAGGCGAGCAGGTAGGTGGACGGGCGGTACGCGTTGTGCGTGGTCCCCCGCACAAATATGATGCATAGCAGCAAGACGAGAAGGAAGAATCGAATCAGTCAACAACGACTCAAATTGGACGTTGATGAGTCACCTGAGCCAACTGAGTCAAGAGTCACCTCACCTGTGCAAAGAGCCGAGTAAAATTCTCCGAAGAGAAGATTTAAGTGCACGGAGGACAGTTGAGCTGTGACAGCTGACTCAATCCGGGCCCTGAGCCGCTTGCAAAACATATCAAGTCAAGACTCACTTGTATGAAGAGCGGGGTGGCATCCCCGGAGGAGAAGAAGAGGGTGCATGCGAGGAAGGCGATGAACGCCAGGCGCTCGTGCACTCCTCGTGTGCTGCACTCAAGCAGCACAGGGAGTTGCGGCACACGGAGGGGGGCACGTGCAGAGGATTACAGAGTAAGCAATTAGAGTGGGATGTGAGGAAGGCAATGAAGGTCATGGACTCGTGCACTCCGCGCACGCTGTTGGGGGGAGGCGGGAGGGAGGGAGGAAGGGAGGGAGCGAGGGTGCAAGGAGAATGAGGCACAAGTCCCAAAACTCGATGCAAAAGAAGGGCAGAGAAGATAACCTTCGGTGGAAGTAAGAAACATGGGGAATGAGGTTGGATGCAACCATGGAGAGAATAGATAGATGAGCCAACTGCTCACTTGTTATAAGCAGTCCCGTTATCAAACAAGTCGCAGGTGCAGCACTGAGGTGTGGCGCTTTTGAGGCACCTCCAATAAAGTCATATACTGACTGACTCACTTGTATTCAGGGTGCCAGAAGAGCGACGCTGTAAGCAGCCCCGTTATCATGATAAGCAGCAGGCGCAGCAGGTACAGCGCTGGGGTACGGCGGATGACAATAGCTGACCTCGCTGTCAGCACCCACAGCTCCCGCCACCACCCGTTCGCATACTTGCCCTGCCTCCTCTCACTCCCCTGCTCCCTCCGCTCCTCTTTCTCTCCCTTCTCAATCATCAGCTCATCCTCCTGCTTCTCTTGCTCCTTCTGTTCAGTGCTGCTGCTGCTGGTGCTGGCACTGTCGACACTCGTGCTGCTGCTGCTGGTACTCATGCTGCTTTTGTTACTGGAGCTGGTAACCAGTTCCAGCGACGCAGTATCTGACCCACTGTTGCGTCGGCTCCTGCCTCCGTCTCTACCTAACCCTCCTAAACCGCCAAGGCTACTAATCGTGCCTTCACCCAGCCCCCCGACAGAGGAGAGGGAGACAGAAGAGAGGGACGGATGGGGTGCAGATGGTTGGGTTTCTCCTCCTCCCTCTTGTTCACCCAGCCCATCGTCTTGCTCAGCTGCTTCTCCCGGTTTGCCTGTCACTGCCTTCACTCCAGCTCCCCTGGACCGAATTTCCACCCATTCCCTGTGAAACTCGGCCAACCGCTGGATGCCATGTGTCCCAGCACCACCATTCGCTTGCGTCTGCTCCTTCACCTCCCCTGTCGCCTCTGCCTGTCCATCCTGCAATCCCTTTCGCTTCAGTCTCACTTCCTGAAGTTCTTGCCCCCCTTCCTGCCCATCCTGCTCCCCTTCCTTTTGCAGCGACTGGATCAGGTCAAGGGCGAATTCCACAGGGTTGGAATAGGGCGGCGGCGGGCAGCCAAAATCCGTGAGGTAGCCTGGCAGCTCGGACGGGCAGCCTGAGAACATTGTATGCCCGGATCCAAGCAGGATGAGGTTGTCCAGGAGATTGAGAACCCTGAAACTGGGCTGGAGTTGTGAAGAGACAGGAGAAGGGAGGGTGTGGGGGGGGGGATAAGGAGGGAAGATAAGGAATGGACCAAATATCACAGGAGGAGGTTGTCAAGAAGATTGAGGACCCTGAAACTGGGCTGGAGTTGCAGGGGAGAAAAACGACAGGAGGGGGGGGTGAGAGGAAGAGAAGGTAGGGGGTTAGGCCAGAAAATGGGGAGGGATGAAATTTAGAGGGGCCAAACGAGGAGAGCTGTGCTGGATGTTTTGAAGAGACAAGGTATTGGGGGTAAGGTAAACGAAGACAAAGAGAGGCAAGTTGAGGTGCCCCAAACTATCACTGGCTATCACCTGGTGCAGGTCTCACCTGGTGCAGCACCATGAGCACAATGCTCTGTCTGAGCCTGGCCACGTCCCTGACTGCCTTCACTACGTGAAATGCACATGTGGAGTCCAGGCCCGAGGTGGGTTCGTCCAAAAACAGCAGCATGGGGTCTCCCACCATCTCCACTCCTATTGCCACCCTCTTGCGCTCGCCACCTGATACACCCCTGAGAAGAGGAGAGAATGAGTGAATGAGGGGAGAGGGCAGAGAGACAGAGGAGAGAGTAGCATCAGCAGCAGCATGGGATCTCCCACCATCTCCACGCACACTGTGAGTGCGGGGAAGAGGATATCGTCCTGCAGCACCCACCCTCTGTCCCACCCACCCTCTGTCCCACCTACCTTCTCTTTCACCTACCTCCTGTCCGCATACCATCTGTTCTCCATCAAAACATGCCACACAGCATTCTCAACTTACGCACCTTCTGTTCTCGTCTCCAATCCGGGAGTCTGCCACTCGAGTGAGCCCCAGCAGGCGCATCAGATCGTTGACTCTCTTCTCCTTGTCTTGTCTCGTCACTTCCCCTGCCGGCAACCTCAGCTCGGCAGCAAACATCAGGGTCTCACGCACTGTGAGCGCGGGGAAGAGCAGATCGTCCTGCATCACATAGGCCGACACCCGCCGCATGGTGCTTGCGCTCACAGGCGCTCCGTTTAGAGAGATGGACGTGGGAGGCTCCTTCATCATCATTCCCTCTGCATCCTGAGATCCCTCCGGGTTCCCTTGCACTCCTCTTAAAGGTGAACGAAGGGCATGTGGTGCGGTTGGGTGTGGTGGTGATGGCATGTGATGTGGTGTGGATGGGAGGGAGATGCGGTGGGAGAGGATGTCGAGGAGAGAGGTTTTGCCAGACCCACTGGCGCCCATGATTGCTGTCACCTGCCCCGCCTTGGCGCACCCAGATATCCTCTGCAGGATGCTGCCCCGCTGCTGCTGCTGGGGATACTGCTGCTGCTGATTCCGCTGCTGCTGCTGCTGCTTCACAGAGTTTCCCTTGTGACGGTATCCAGTGAGACTGTGTTGAGGAATAATTGGAGGCTCGTTAGTGCTGGCTTGCGCAGTGCTGCTTGAACGTACAGTGGAGGAGCAGAGGGAGGGAATGGCAGGGAGGAAGGCCAGTGGATGGCGCCCGATGGGGACAAGTACGAGATGTTGTGGAAGCAGAGGGAGGAGGGGGTGGAGTGATGAGGGGAGAGGAGGGAAGGAGAGGAGAGGGGAGGAGAGAGCGTGCCAGCGCTAGGAGGTGAATGTGGCGGGGAAGCGAGACTACGAGGTGAAACGGGTGGAGGAGAGGAATCCCGAGTTGGTAACCCACTGGCTTCCTGGAAGGTTGGAGGAGCGCCTTCCGGCATATCTCTGTTCAGATTCAGATCCAGCTGGTTTGAGCCCATGGGGTTGGTAATGATGTGGTTGTCCTGCAGGTGAGGAGGAGTTTCAGGAGGGATATCGAGGGTGTGCTCTGCCATGGCGAGTAGCTTTGATGCTGCCTTGCGGAGATTCTTTGATGCGGCCAGGCTGACGGTATCGCTGATGGTGTTGCTGATACGGCTCTTGAGATTGCTGCTGATATTGCTCGTACGAGGAAGTTGCTGCAATCACGAGACTCCGAACTCTCAGCTGTAGCAAACGACGGTCGAGCCTGCAAGGGTCTTCACTTCAATTAAAGATGACGCGCGCAGCAGAATGGCCGGTGCGTACTCCCACTCTCTACACACAAAACCACATGGGCGTGAGAAAATAGCTCCTCATGATGACACTAAGCATGCTCCAATCAACACAGCTATGTGCCCTTACCCTTAGCAGATAAACACTGCACATTCATAAGGAGATTCGGTCGATGGCACCACGGACGGGATTCACTGTCACTCCGGGCTGGAAGCTAGCTCCCTGAAATTAATCTCAGCTTGCAGATTTGAAATAGGTTGGAGTACCTCCCCTCGAGATGACCGCCAGTCACTTTAAGTTGAGTTTGACTAGTGGCGCGACAGGCCTTGTAAGCGACGTTTCCGCGGCAGGAGCGGACAGTAGGACCTGTCCGGGACGAGTGTGCCACCAGTTGTAAGCGCACGCCGGAATGAGACGTCCGTACTGTAAGTGACGTGTGAGCCGTCTCAACGGACGGAGAATCATGTGACGTTGGACGAAGAATCGTGTGACGGCTGACGGAGAATTCCTGGACGTCACTGGTATCACGTCAACGTTTCAAGCTGACATCTGGCCATTTCCAGTTTTATGGAACGGATTTTTTCAGTCGCAAAGCACCCTGACTCGATCAGGCAATGTCAGTGACATCTCGGTGCCGGGCAGAAGCTCCGGCAATGGTGACGTGCGAGTCAACGCCATGAGGTTAAGGCCATATTTAGAATGAAATACACCCGCTGCACGAAGCCTGCTATGGCTGATGGAGACTCTACGCATGTCTCTCAGCATGTCATACCGCACGTGTCTCGAGATACAGAGATTCGAGACCCCCGCTGCTTGGAACTTCTAAAAAACCACGTCGGCATAATCGCCATGGTGTCGTATCGTTGAGGTTGACTGACCGCCGTCATGCTGGAGAATTGGACGGTCAGTCAACCTCGACTGAAACCGTCAGGCGTCAGTCGCCTGCTAGTGACATTCTCGTAGTCATCACTGGTGGTAGTAACCAGTATTGCTAGTTAATCGAGTCATTGCTGGTGACAAGCAGCAATCGACAATCCCGAGAAAGGGACGGGTTGCGAACCGCCTGACGAAACCTGCTTCTTACTGGCGCACCAAGGCGTTTTCCACATCCTTCCATGATGTCAGAAGCAGAGAGAAGTCGAGTGGGCTTTTGCTGTCTCACAAGTGAATCAACATCGTTCCCGCACTACTTACGAAGCAAGGATCTATGGCGAGATGAACTCACTCACGTCGCCATGACCTATGCCACTGTCCTTCGTGGGATTCGGTGCTGCTGCTGTCGCTCTCAGCAAAGTTCGCCGCATACCGTACAAGAGAATCTCGGAACGAGTTCGCTTTCAGAGCTTATCGAAGTCATGACAGCGCGTACACACACAGTTCACAGGCAGAACCCAAATTGGTTTTATCAACCCGTAGGAATCAGGGTACAAAAAGCACCTGCCATGTCAGGAAGGGTAAAGAATAGCATACCCGCTGAAGAGGTGGCATGAAATATCGGTGGGGGAGCCCATGGTTTGGTGGTACACATAGCCCTGACTAATTGTAGCTCCGGGTGGGTGAACGCTAGTAGACTACACTACACCATACCGGGAAACACAAATCGAGTCCATGTACAACCTCCACTCCTTAGTTGAACTGGGACTTACAATGCACCACACCAACATTACTGTACACATAAAATTAACGGCTATTCACAGTAGCATTATCGATGAAACATCCTCCCTGCCAGTCTTGAGCAAAATGGGCGCTGTTATGAAGGACAGCCGAGTTATTGATGAATTTCTTAATGAAATTCATACCAATCCCCCTCTACTTGGCCGCTGGGGGCACATACACGGCCACTGGGTTCACATGCTGGCCTTTGGGCGAGTACTCCACGACATATGACTGCCACACAACAACCACAAACATACGTGGAAACAACAAAAATTATTGACAGTTCACATTTCCCATGTCCTCACACTCATCCCCACAAAAGAAAGAAGCAAAGAACTGAGGGAGTTCCCTCACACCGAAGCCTTCACCCATCTCACCTTGAGAAGCGGGGTCTTGGTGTTGTCCTCATAGAGCAGAACGGTCGAGTCATCATCCTCAGGATCCGCACAGCCATAGAGAATGGAGGCGAGGCTGAGAATCATCATGGTGACCAGGAGCACGAAGGCCATCCCGAGAAGGACAAGGCCAATGATGTTGGTGACGGTCCAGTAGGGGAGGATGGTCGGCAAGGGGTAATCGACCATGACTGTCACTTCAGCATCGTCGCCTGTGGCTGATAAAGAGACAGAGGGACAGAGTGGAAGGTAGGCAGCGACAGGCACACAGACAGGCAGGCGGTGGCACGGGCAAACAGGTAAATGCGAAGACAGCCAGGCAGAGAGACAGGCACATTGGAAGAAAGCCAGACAAGGATTAGTAACGAGCAGATTAACAACGATCCATGGGCCGTGATAACAGACAAGTGGTACAGCTGAGTCCTTCCCCAACCCTACCCACTCTCTCTCACACTCTCCCTCCCTGACCCTCCCCCTCTGCCCTTCTCGCGACGAAGACAAAATTATTACCGGCGGAGTCATCATCCTCGATCGGGACAGCCTCCATGCTCGCATCCTCCTCCGAGCTCGCATCCTCCGAGCTCCCCTCCTCCGAGCTCGCATCCTCCGTGCTTCCCTCCTCCGAGCTCGCACCCTCCTCCGAAGTCGCCACCCCGTTGCTAATGGCTTCCAAAAAGGGATCATCCGAAGTGACCGCATCCTCCGTGCTCGAACCCCCCCAATGAGCGCGCGTCCTGACGTTTACGGCCTGGAAAAGCTTCTTCACCTCGTTGAGCTCGTCTCGCTCCCCCTGAGAGAGCGACTCAGCTGGAATCGCAGAAAAGAATTCGTCGAGATCGAGACCTTTATCCAAATCGCGAGAGCGTACGAAACTGTCGAACGCAGATGTGAGGTGGTTCCACGGACCAGTGACGGCAGTGGTAGCAGCGGCATCCTCCGTTCCCGTCGCGATAAGCTCGTCGGAGGCGGGGTCGGCAGTGACGGCAGCGTCGCTGTCGTCTTCCGTCAAGATTCTGACGTCTTCCGTGTCGGAATCCTCTTTGACCTCGTCAGAAATCGTTTCGGCGGTAGCGTCGTCATCGCCAGCGTTGGAAACTGTGCTGGATTCACCGCCCGAGGCAAAAACATCCTCCTCCTCATTTGCAATAGGCACCGGAGTCGGAATATCCTCGTTAGAAGACTCGGAGATCTGCGAAGGCTCCTCCGTGTCTTCGGGCTTGGCGCGGAGCTCGTTGAGTACGTGAGAGATGGAAGACGGGAAGCTATGGACTATCACGCGGGTGACGGATGGCAGTCGACTCGCGACGACGAACATGACATTTCCGCGGAGATGGAAGCCACCAACATTGCCAGACTGCCATGGCAGAACAACAGACGGAAATTCCAAAAAAAAAAAGAGTAAAGCAACGAAGCACCGCGGGAAAATACACGGAGGAGGAGAGGGGAGAGGGAGAAATGAGACATGACCGACAAAGCTGTGTTGCATGTGCAATCGACGAGACAGACAGACTACGGTTAATGAAGATGAGACAAAGGAGAAGCAAGGTTGAGATGAGACGGGTAGAAGCACATGCAAGAGAAAGGCAACGGAACTAGATGGTGAAGGCACGAAGAGAGCAGTGAACCATTTGAACATGGTGCTGCGAATTTAGGATGTACCTGTAGTTGTGTCAAGGCAACGTAGTGACCACAGTTCTGAAAGATAGCGATTATAAGACATAGAAACGCCACAGAAAGTTTTTGAGACGAAAAGGCATGGAAGAGGTGCAACTGCATAAAGCTACCGCAACAGCACGTACCATGCCCTGAGTCTCGCTAATTTGAAACTGTCCATAGGCAAAAGCCACAGAGACGACCAGCAGAGCAGAAAGCAGGAGAAAACGCGCCATAGTTGTGCTGCTCAGAATACAACAGAGTGCTACGTGAATATTATGGTACCTTCTAGGAGCTACGAGCTGCAGGCCTAATACTCCCAGACAAGCTTTACAGCCAATGAGCAAACCCTAGCTCCTGCAGTATTTCACAGGGACCTACCTCCAAAAGAAAACCTGCCAAGAAGAGCCACTGAGTTTCCTGAAAACCCCCATGTTTTCGCCTGGCTCCCGCGAGCGACGAAAGTCTCGTCAGTCAATTGCGACCTCCACACCAGAACGACCTCGCACACTTCACTGTGGAGGGAAAAAATTGCCCGTCAGGAGGAACACGCGAAAGCGGTGGCGAAATGATTCGACATCGCTCAGGTTGCAGTAACGGTGAGAAGGGCTCTCGCTTACTCGTGACGACTCAGAAACTTCTGCGGAGCGTGTCGGCTGATTGAGAAAACCAACTTGCTCTGCCCAGCCGTGCCACGTCTGTCCATCCCTCATCAAGAAGAAGAAAGCAGAGCATCCCTCGTCAAGGTCATATACACACCTGTTGTGCTGTGTGCGTTAACAATATTAAGATACATGACAAGTGCGGGGAAAAGAAAAAGCACTAGACAAGCAAGGCACCTACTCCTTTTGAAACAAGAAACGTTTCAGCGTAGCATCCACGTCCATCCCAAATTCGTCATTATACCGACCACTTGGATTTATATTGCTTCCTGGATATGCTATCTGGTCAATTGGAACTGGTGTTTTGTAGTGCTCACGCCGGTTCGCAACAAGTTTGCATTGCAAACCTTCAGCGGCTAGCCATGTCACTTGAGTTGAACCGCAAATTCCACGTGGAGACATCGGTTCGGTTCACCAAGCATTTCCAAACACCCGGCAGAAACACCCGCTGTGGGGATCATGAATTTGTACGTACCGATAAGACTTAAAACCACGGGCTAGAATAGCTAAGGGGAGGCTCACTTGAAAATTGATTTCTTTAAGGGTCAAAGAAAATCGCCCGTTTTGCAGTGGTGTATCCATCCCGGCATGAAAAAAAAAAATGCTGCCATTTTGCAGCACGCAACCATTGGCTAACGGAACAACGCGGATCGTAACTCACCAGGGAAACACGCGGCGACAATCTCGATGGTCGCAAGGTTCAACCAAATGAAGTATATGCGAATACCCGTCACCAGGGCAGAGTTTCAAGTGAGCCCCAGGTTTGCTATTGCTTTTCAGACGTAGAGTACGCGGCACTTACGCTAGCGTAGCGCAACTCTCCAGCCATTTCCCAGGTCTAAAAAATCCACCAAGGCATGCTGACGGTCCCTCGCTTGTGAACGACCCTTTAGTTTCAGCAAAAAACAACGTATCGTACAGTAGCGGCGGCAGGAAGCGGTGGAAATGACCTAAGCAAGCTCAACGTAGTTAACTGTCAACCGCCACTCGGCGAAATCGCTGGGCAGAGTGCCATGGGTGTTTACGAGACGTTCATCTACACGTCGGCGAGATTTCGTGGGAGTTCACTGGTGTGCGAGAAGCATAGCTCGCCAGCTCGAGGAGGGGGAAGAGGAGAGCGGATTGAGGGGAAGAGGAGAGCGGATTGAGGGGGAGAGGAGGAGCGGATTGAGGGGGAGTGGGGAGCGGAATGAGGGGGAGAGGAGAGTGGATTGAGGAGGAGTGGAGATCGGAATGAGTGGGAGAGGAGAGCGGATTAAGGGGGAGAGGAGATCGGATTGAGGGGGAGATGGGGAGATGGGGAGACGGGGAGACGGAGAAGGGGAGACGGGGAGACAGGGAGACGGCTGGGGAGGGGGAGATGGAGGGGGAGATGGAGGGGGAGATGGAGGGGGAGAGATGGGGAGAGAGATGGGGAGAGAGATGGGGAGAGAGATGGGGAGAGAGATGGGGAGAGAGATGGGGAGAGAGATGGGGAGAGAGATGGGGAGAGAGATGTGGAGAGAGATGGGGAGATGGGAAGATGGGGAGATGGGAGATGGGGTGATAGATGGGGAGATGGGGAGATGGGGAGATGGGGAGATAGATGGGGAGATGGGGAGATAGATGGGAAGATGGGGAGATAGGAGGAGACGAGAGGAATAAGGGGGACAGGCGAGCGGCATAAGGGGGGGAGGTGAGGGAGATGAGGGGGGGAGGTGAGCGGAACGAGTGGGTTTAGGGAACTAGAAGGGGTTATATGGGGGGGTAAGAGCGAACTGAGGGTAAAACCATGCATGGAATGAGGGTCTAGGATGGCATCAAATTTGGGAGTGGAATAGGAAGGGCTGGAGAGAGGTAGGATGTGAGGTGGGGGGGGGGAAGGGGAAACCATGGATATAGGGGGCGAGAGAGGATAGGAAAGGTGGGAGAAAGGCAGGCTGCTTGAAGGGAAGGGAGTAAAAAGGGAAGGCATGGATAGGGGGACGGTACGGGAGAGGGGGGGGCTGGGGGATAGCTATGCTGGGTACCCTCCTACATTCCTGCATTTCCTACCCACGCATCCCAAGCCCCATCCGTGTAACCCCTTTTATCCGAAGTCTCACCTATGCCTCACTCCCTTGTCCCTCCACTCTCTCCTGCGCCTTCAATCTTCCCGCTCTTTGCCGTCCCCCCGCTCTCTGCTGCCCCCCTGCTTTGTTGTCCCCCCCTCTCTCTGCTGTCCCCCTGCTCTCTGCTCCCCCCCCCTCCCTCCTGTCCCCCCACTTTCTGCTGTCCCCATCTCTCTGCTTTCCCCCCACTTTCTTCTGTCTCCACCTCTCTCTGCTTTCCCCCCAGTTTCTGCTGCCCCCACCTCTCTCTGCTTTCCCCCCACTTTCTGCTGTCCCCACCACTCTCTGCTTTCCCCCCGCTCTCTGTTGTCCCCACCTCTCTATGCTTTCCTCCCGCACTCTGCTGTCCCGCCGCGCTTCGATGTCCCCCCGCTCTCTCCTCTGTTGCATCTCCTTGTCGTCGAGGCAAATGCTTCCTTTCCCTACCTCTCGCAAAGGCCAAGGGTGGTGTGCAAGTCTTGCTTATTCAATAGTGTAAATTCTCTTGTTTTGCATCTATTTAGTAGCGCAACCCAACAGTGCAACGTATTACAACTAGGAACACTTCGTAATGTGCTTATACTCAGCATGGTTGTTATCTCCTAACCATTGTGATACTTATGTGTTTATCCGAAATTCGCTAGTGTTTGTTCCACTGTTCTGGTTTAGAGTATTTTGGCGCGTATTTTTGTTGTGCCCCTGAACCTAGTCGTTGTAGCGTGTTCGCACTTGGCGCATTGCCTTGCATTTGCAGCTCATTTCGCTCCAAGTTGCGCCACAGCCCTGCATTCTTGTGATTTCGAGTGGGGAAGGGATACTGATCACAAGAACAAACACGCCCTAGTTGCAACTTACATTCCCTGTCGGAACTGTCGTGCGTGGGTTTGGGGACCTCGTCGCACGCGTGCAGAAATCGCCCAACCTCCCGTAGGTACGGATTATGGTGGGTTCGTATCTGCCCTGCTGCCCAAAAATTTCCCTGGCAATTTTGCTCTCGCAACCCAACTTTTTCAAGAGTGCCCCCTCTTCAAGAGGGGCTCACTTGAAGCCCCCCCCTGCTATTTTAGCCTTTAGTTTTAATTGGTTAAATGTTCTTGTTGTTAGAATAGTAGAATGATCTAGAACAAGGTAGTACAGGGGAGGATATAGGGTTAGAGTTGTACCCTCTATGAACACAAACTTATATAGCCTATAACTTTTACTTTTACATATGTATAAATTGATGTCAAAATGAGCTAGCTAGGAAGAGGCGCCATGAAATGGCGAGAGGTTTCGGAAGGAGAGACAATGTCGAGAGAAGAGAGGATATGGCTAGAAGAGAAGGAGATACAAGAGGGGGGTTTGTCCCCTCTAGAGTAGGATTCAATAAGTAGCACAACTACCAAGCCTACAATTATATATATAATATATTATTCAACACACCCCCTAGGCTTGGAAGTGGCGAGCAGGGTTCCCGATAGCAGACGAAATCCGTCTGATGGTCTGAAAATTAGACCCGTTTTTTGCTGTTCATCTGATTTTTGGACGGGGTCTAATATTTCGTCTGAACGTCCATACTTGTTATAAAATTTCGTCTGAATTCGCAGACTTCAGTCTAGCGGTTCATCTGAGATTTCAGATAGCGAGGATATTCTCGTCTGACAGCGACAATTCCACCCACCAAACCCATTAATCCCAGGTCCAGGTTGGTAATGGCCAAGTTACTCACACCAGAGACATTCCTCCCCCAACGCCCCTCGCAACTTGTTGTTTTCCGCTCAGTCCCGCACACTAGATACAATCCTCCCCCAATGCCCCTCGCAACTTGTTGTTTTCGGCTAAGTCCCGCACACTAGATATTCCAGCTTAGTCCCCTACACCAGATATATTCCTCCTTACGCCGCTCCCAACCTAATTCCCGATGTCCCCCACTGCCAGGTACACTCCTTCCACACCCCCCAAAAAAAGCCTGAATTTCCTCCCTCACCCAATCGCATTCCTGGGTTTTTTTTTGCGATGGGCAAGATCGGGATTAGCCGGTTTTTTTTGCGATGGGCAAGATCGGGCTAGCGAAGAACGGATGACGCTCAAACACCCTGTCTGCTCAAATATCAGTCCCTCAATCAGCTAACCCTGAGTGTGCGTGTGAGTTTCGTTTGAAGGTTCAGACATCGGTGTACGTTTTGTCTGAAACCTCAGACCTGAGAAATGTGCTCATATGATGGTCAGACGAAATTTTGAAACCCCGTCTGATTTTCAGACGGGCTTAAAACTTAGCAAGAACCCTGGTGGCAAGCCCATCCTACCCACAGCACCTCGAAGCCTAGCACTCCCATACCCTGCAGCAGAGGTGACTGCAGGGAAGGAAGGCGCTAGGCATCCTTGAGTTGCGGCGGGGCGAAGCCAGCTGGCGTGGCGAGCAAGGACCGACACGACGAGCTGGGTCCTGAGCAGAGAATTGGGACCGACGCGACAAGCTGGGTCCGACGCGGCGAGCTGGGTCCGACACGACGAGCAAGGGAGGCGCGGCGAGCTGGAGAGAGGGTTGGCTGCCTGGCGCCTAAACCAGTGCGCAGCCCACTGCCGCTGGTGCGCTGACGCGACGACGGCGGCACGGCGGCATGACGAAGTCGCCACGATGTGGCGTCGAAGCCACGGCAGCACGTCAAGGCTGCCACGGCAGCACGACAAAGCCACCATGGCAGCACGACATGGCCGTCACAGCGGCGCGGAAGTAGCATGAGGGGAAGGAGTACGCGGCGGAAGCGTGAGGAGGCGGCCAAGCAGGGCGGACCTCCTGCTCTGACACCATGTCAAAATGAGCTAGCTAGGAAGAGGCGCCATGAAATGGCGAGAGGTTTAGGAAGGAGAGAAAATGTCGAGAGAAGAGAGGATAGGACTAGAAGAGAAGGAGATACAAGAAGGGTGTTTGTCCCCTCTATAGTAGGATTCAGTAAGAAGCATAACTACCAAACCTACAATTATATATAATATATATACAGTGACGGAAACAATTGTCCTGATGTTTTGCATTAATTAGGGTTTTTGAGCTTTCTGACCATTGTACATTAAGTCTTAATATTTAATGGTGGTACGCTTTGGGAGGGGCACATAATGGATGTGTTCATAGCGTTAAATTCCATAGTAGTACACTTGATCAAACTTAGTGCCAAAAGATATACAAAGAGTGCATCTGGACAATTATTTCCCAGGACAAAGAGCAAACTTCCGAGCATCGTTTCTAGTACCTAGTCCACCAACACTTGGCCTTGATAACCACCTGCACCGTCCTAGGGATGTTATCTACGAGGTTAGTGCAAACCTTTACAGGGATCTTCTCGCACTCTTCCTGGACCCACCCTTTTGCATAAGGAGGTGAGCACTAGGAAAATCGCGAAGTATTTGAACGTATGCATGATTATTGTGCACGATTTCATATTGAATGTTATCTCTAAGACTAGCCACGCTGAGGTGTGGCCAAAGATGTCATAAGTCGATTAGTCCCATCTTATCATGAATCGTCTTCGTCGTACCGTTGTAGAGTGAAATTACGAGCAGATTGGCAAAAACTAGAGTATCCGCCGCGAAACGTAGGGTAACATAGCACGGTCAACTGTGCACCCATTCACTAATATAATCACTTTAAAATCTACGGGTCTCGTCACGGTACAGCAGTCAAATAAGCCCCGACTGGTGGGGAAGAATATCGGATCTAGGTCTCGTGAGGAAGAAGGTCACTCCAGTACTACAACCTCATGCTCTCCAAGCCATTCCAAGCCTAGGCATGACACATGGCTTAGAATGGCCTAGAGAGCATGAGCATGTTACGCTGTAGTGACCCTTTTCCTCACCAGATCTCAACCTGGATATTCTTTCTGAATAGTCGCGACTTCTTCGACTGCTGCACCGTGACGAGACCTACGGATCCTAGCGCGATTCTAATAGTGCAAGGATGCACAGTCGACCGTGCTATGTTACCCTAAGTTTCACGGAAGATACGCTAGTTTTCTCCACTCTGCTCGTAATTTTTACCCTACAACGGTACGAAGAAGACGATCCATGATAAGACGGGACCAATCGACTTATGGCATCTTTGGCCACACCTCAGCGTGGCTAGTCTTAGAGATAACATTCAATATAAGATCGTGCACAGTACTCTTGCATACGCTCAAATCCTTCGCAATTTTCTTAGTGCTCACCCCCTTATGCAAAGGTGTGGGTCCAGGAAGAGTGCGAGAAGATCGATGTAAAAGGTTTGCACTAACCTCGTAGATAACATGCATAGGAGGGTGCGGGTGGTGATCAAGGCCAAGTGTCCGTTGACTAGGTACTAGAAACGCTGCTCAGAAGTTTGCAATTTGTCATGGGAAACAATTGTCCGGATGTACATATCTTTTGGCACTAAGTTGAATATAGTGTACTATCATTGGTTTTAGTGCTGTGAACACATCCACTATGTGCCCCTCCCAAAGCACACCACCATTAAACATTAAGACTTTATGTACAGTGGTCGGAAAGCCAAAAAACCCTAAACAATGCAAAACATCCGGACAATTGTTTCCGTCACTGTATAATTTAACAGTTGACACACCCCCTAGGCTAGATAAGGCTGAGCAAGAAACACACAACTCAGGGTGGCACTACTAGTCCAACCTTTGAGGTAAGGGTCTGAAGACCACTCAGCAAGAGTACAAACTCAACAAGAGCAAACCAGGGCGGCACTATTAGTCCGGCCACTGGAAGACAAGCCTCAAGGCCAGTCAAGAATATATATATATATATATATACATATATATATATATAAAGAGGAGTACACACTCAAGGTCCTAGCAAGTGAGGAGCTACAGGAACTAGCCCAAGCTGTAAATAGTGTCGCTGATGATCTCTAGGCGCAAGCGCCTTAGTAAAGATATCAGATGTGTTGGCACTTGAGGCCAAGTGTACTACGCGGGCCTCGTGGCGCTGCAGTAGCTCGCACAGGAGGAAGTACCGCAGCCGGATGTGATTCGCTCTGCCCTCGATTGGAGGCTCCGGAAGACAACTGACACCAACTAGGTTCCTGGAGAACGAAGGGATGTGCAGGCCTGTAAGCGAACCCGAGGGAACCGCTAGACAGGGAAGGGTAGTGTAGCTACGGGCAACGACAGGACCCGAGGAGGGGTCAGCAAGGCCGACAGCGGCAGGTGCTGCAAGCGGCGTGAGTGTGGCGTGGTCACGAAATCATCAGGCAGACGCACCACATTCAATTGTAAAGGACAGCGAAGCAGAAGCTACGGCCGGAGGAGGAGCGAGCGTAGAGCCTAGTCTAGACAAGACAGAAGGTCCTACGCCTGACGCAACAGGGAAGTCCGTACTACAAACAGGTACTACACCTAAATTAAATAACACAGGATAATAAGATCTGGGCACACTAGAAGCATTTGCATACAGAGAATGTAGGGCATAACAAATCTGATCAATGACAAATCGTGGCACAGCAGACTGGGCCAGTCAGGGAGGTCCGGGGCCGGGCCGAAGCGGCGACGAAAGAGGTCGTCGAGGCGGCAAAAGCAGCGGGCGGTCGGGTGCGTGCGACGACACACAGTGCGGCTAAGGGGGCCAGTTTGGAGCTCGTACTGGCACCTCACAGCACCGAAGCTGCCGGCCGATGCCGAGCTGCGAGGGCCGCCACCGCCAGAGGCTCCTGGCCATCTCGGCGGGAGGCGGGCCCACGACTGTTGCTGCTGCGGCGGCTGTGGCTGCTGCTGCTCCTGGGCACCAGTCCTGATCCCCTCGTCAGACCCACTATCCCCGCCACCACCACCACCACCACCACCACCACCGACACCATGCTCCCCCTTGGGGCCACGATGGCCCCAACGCGGGCGCAACTGTGGGGACGCCACAGCTGCGGTCTCATCGGGAGGGGCAGTCGCAACGACCGTGGCTGAAATGTCAGCGTTCGTGCAGTGGGAGGGCGCACAGCCCTTAATGATAGGGACTGCCGCAGCACAGCTCGACTGAGCGATAGTGCGCTGGCGAGTCTCTATCTCAGGCAGGGCAGTGACAAAGGTGGTAAGGGTGAGGTCACCTGGGTGCTGACTAAGGAAGTGGTTGCGGGATGTGGCTAAGCGATCCGGAAGGCGCATGGCAATGAGGTACAAGGTAGCAGAGAACAGCGGGGGAAAGGCAGTGAGCTGGGCGTCAGTGCTAGTGGCGCGGTAGCTAGCCTACGGAGGTGAGTGGCTAGGTCAGCGACTGTGGAGAAAGCGGCAAGACCAGGGAACAACATATGGAGGATCAGGCGGCCAGCAGAGGCGGAGGCGGGCGTGGAGTAGTGCACAACGACTGCATCTAACAAATCCTGGGCATTCGCGACAGCAGTGAAGCGCGGACGCTCAGACAGGGGAAGAGCATGACCAATGGCTAGCTGCGCTACTGCATCACGGGAATCCCAGACATTGCGAGCAAGCACAGCAGCAGAAAAGGCCTCACGCTGAGCAGTGGTGGGGTCAGCAGGGAGGGGATCAGGCGCGGGAGGGCGGGGAAGCAAGCCATCAACATGCACGTCCAGGGAGTGCCCATGTGGTTTTATGTGGTTGAGAGCGATGGAACGCAAATATGAAACGGGAGTATTCCGAAAAGTGGTCATGGGAACATGCTCTCAAGGTCGCACGTGAGTCTCGGAAGTGGTTGCCTGGGAAGAGGCTCGTAGGGACACGCTCTTATTGTGCATGATCCATCATCGATTTTGAAACCAGCGTGAAGTAGAGAAATATGAATAATTGAAACAAACCATAGAGATCTGTGAACTACACATTTCCACAGGTCTCCTCCATGCGAGCCCAGCTAGGATAAGCAAGCAAATTACCAGTACGAATCAAAGCAAGAGTAGCAGGCAGCGTGGATCAGGTGTTTTGCGACGAGGATCTGAGCGACGAGGATCTGCATCCGCAGCAGCTGACCCTAGAGGAACGCTGACGGCTGCTGCAGGATCAAGGTTGGTGGTGTTGCGGCTTAGCCACGTTGCAGGTAGTGCATGTTTGACAGTAGCAGCTCATGGGGGAAGAATGCCGACGGCTGCAGCAGGAGCAACGTAGGTTGGCACTGCTGGTACAAGGTGAGCTGGTGCCACCAACACCGTGTGCTGTTTCTGTTTTGAGGCGCCTCAAGAGTAGAATGCCGACGGCTGCAGAAGGAGCAAGGTAGGTTGGCACTGCTGGTCCCAAGGTGAGCTGGTGCCACCAACACGGTGAGCTGTTCTGTTTTGAGGTGCCTCAACACTAGAATGCCGACAGCTGCTGCAGGAACAAGGACGGTGCTTCCGGTACCAAGGTGAGCAGCCGGTACCAAGGTGAGCTGCCGGTACCAAGGTGAGCTGCCGGTACCAAGGTGAGCTGCCGGTTCCAAGGTGAGCTGCCGGTACCAAGGTGAGCTGTCGGTTCCAAGGTGAGCAGCCGGTACCAAGGTGAGCTGTCGGTTCCAAGGTGAGCAGCCGGTACCAAGGTGAGCTGCCGGCACCAAGGTGAGCTGCCGGCACCAAGGTGAGCTGCCGGTACCAAGGGGAGCTGCCGGTACCAAGGTGAGCTGCCGGTACCAAGGTGAGCTGCCGGTACCAAGGTGAGCTGCCGGTACCAAGGTGAGCTACCGGTACCAAGGTGAGCTGCCAGTACCAAGGTGAGCTGCCGCAACATGGTGTGTTGCGGCTCGGCCCAGTTGGAGGCACGCATTTGGCAGTAACCTTCCCATCTCCCCCCCTCTCTGCCCCCTTCCCCCGCCTCCTCGCCCGTCATTCGATAATCCGTCGTGAACGTGCAGCACGCTTTCCTGCTTCTTCTGGTTTTGAGGCGCCTAAAATTCAGCCCCTTCCCCCGTCTTGCGACATCCATCATGAACGTGCAGCACGCTGTCCGGCTTCGTCTTATGCCGCCTCTGGCATCCCTGTTTTGGGGGATTTCTCCTCTGACCCTACTCTCACCCTCCTCTGAACCTCCTCTGACCCTCCTCTGACCCTCCTCTGCCCCTCCTCTGCCCCTCCTCTGACCCTCCTCTGCCCCTCCTCTGCCCCTCCTCTGACCCTCCTCTGCCCCTCCTCTGCCCCTCCTCTGACCCTCCTCTGACCCTCTTCTGCCCCTCCTTTGCCCCTCCTCTGACCCTCCTCTGACCCTCCTCTGCCCCTCCTCTGACCCTCCTCCACCCTTCCTCCGACCCGGTCATGCTGACCCTGTCCCTCTGTCCCCACACCCCTGGCAGTCGACGGCCGTCATGGGCGAAAGCCTTCACAGTAGAGCAGGTCGCAGCGCTTCAAGCCTCGAGGCGTCTCATCGATACCACCATAGCCTAATCCCCTCCCATGGCTCCTGCGTCTCCTGCTTCCCTCGCGTTCCCCCCCAGGCATACACGAGCCCTTCTTCTCCGACTTGCCTTGGCCTTGCAGCAGCCTGCAGCCCTTCAAGTCTTGATGCGCATGGGTCATCGCCGCCACCACAGCCTACTCCCCTCCCATGGCTCCTGCGTCTCCCGCATCCCTCCCATCCACCCCAGACATGAGCCGCCTCATTTATACCACCACAGCCTACTCCCTACTTGGCCGTTGGGGTTGGGGGCACATACACGGCCGCTGGGCTCATGTGCAGACCCTTTTAACGAGGTGGCTTTTGAGTCGACTCAAAAATAGGCCCTTGGGCGGCTTCACAAAATACTGGAAGGACTGCCACACCACAACCACAACCACAACCACAACCACAACCACAACCACAACCAAAACCAAACCGTTCATGGAACCAACAAAAACGGCCTTTGAACCGACCAAACGCACATGAAAACAACAACAAATAAATTTTACAGTTCACATTCCCCGTGTCCTCACACTCAACCCACCAAAGAAAGAAGCAAAATGAACAGAGGCGGCTCCCTTCCCTCACATTCGCCATAGCATTCACCACCTCCCCTCGAGAAGCGGGGTCTTGACCAGGTCATCGTTTTGGGGCGCCTCAAAACCACAAGCGGGGTCTTGACCGGGTCGTTATCCCCAGGGTCAGCACAGCAGTAGGCGATGCAAGTGACGGTAAGGAGCATCATGACCCCAAAGACCATCCCAAGAAGGACCACGCATTCGGGGGGGCCGGTTTCCCACTCGGGGAAGATAGTAATGAGGGAGGGGTAGCCGCGTGTGACTGTCACAACAGAGTGGACGGGAAGGCAGGCAAAGAGAGGCGCACAGACTTTGAGGCGCCTTAAAAGTCAAAAGGACACGCATTCGGGGGGCCAGTTTCCCACTCGGGGAAGATAGTGGTGAGGGAGGGGTAGCCGCGTGTGACTGTCACAACAGAGTGGACGGGAAGGCAGGCAAAGAGAGGCGCACAGACTTTGAGGCGCCTTAAAAGTCAAAAGGACACGCATTCGGGGGGCCAGTTTTCCACTCGGGGAAGACAGTGGTGAGTAGTTTGCCGTGAATATCTACCCAAGCATCGTCCCCTGTGATTGATCAACAGAGGGGAAGGTAGGCTGATAGGCCAGTAAAGGAGGATGGTGAGAAAGTGGTAGCCGCCCGTTACTGTCACAGCAGAAAAGAGACAAGGAACAGAGTGGAGGGTATTCTGTAAGGTCCAGTAAGGCAGGATGGTGAGGGAAGGGTAGTCGCCCGTTAGTGTCACAACAGATAAGAGACAAGGAACAGAGTGGAGTGCAAGGTGGGCAGAGACAGGCACACTGACTTCTGAGGCGTCTTCAAATCCAAAAGGGCCCTGCCAATGACCTTGGTGAGACAAGGTGCACAGTGTGCAATGAGTATATTCTTGAGCCGACTAAAAAATAGACCCATTACACACGCCCTGCCAATGACCTTGGTGAGAATAGGAGCACGGGGAAAAGTGGGCAGAGACAAGCACACAGGCAGACGACAAGCGGTGGCACGGGCAAGCAGGAAAGTGGGAAGACGGACAGACGAGCAGAAAGACACACACTGGAGAAGAAAGATAGGGTGTTAGTAACGAGCAGATGGACCCTGTCCGTTGTATCTCACACACTCTTTCCCTCCTCCCCCTCTCCCCCCTCTCTCTCTCCCCTCTCCCTCTCTCTCCCCGCCCCTACTTCTCTTAGACACCATTTTCCCTTCGCGCAACGAAGACAAGGCAATCAACTGTGGAATCATCATCTTCATCCTCCATGGGGACAGACAACCTCCAAGCTCGCTCCTTGCACGCAACAAAGACAACGCAATCACCTGCGGAGCCATTATCCTCATCCTCGATTGGACAGCCTCCGTGCTCCCCTCCTCCGTGCTCCCCTCCTCCGTGCTCCCCTCCTTCGTGCTCCCATCGTCCATGCTTCCATCCCCCGTTGCAGTTTAGCCCCGTTGCAGTTTAGCCCCGTTGCAGTTTAGCCCCGTTGCAGTTTAGCCCCGTTGCAGTTTAGCCCCGTTGCAGGCCCCCGTTTTGGCCACCCATGTCTCCTACTCCGTCGCACTCACTCCCGCATCCTTCCCGTCCCCTCCCTCCCAGGCATGCCCTCCCCCAGGCATGCCCTCCCCCTGCCATTCCCTCCCCCTGGCATGCGCGTCCACAGCAGAATGGGTGCTGTAATTGACTTTGATCAAGAACAGAATTATTGACGAAGCTCCTACAGAAACTCTGCAAATCCCTATTTATGTGGTTATTGGAGACACATACATGGGCACTGGGTTGCGTGGGTACTCTCTTGAGGCGCCAAGCCCATCCCTCTCTACGTGGCCGTTAGGGTTGGAGGCACATACATGGGCACTGGGTTGCGTGGGTACTCTCTTGAGGCGCCAAGCCCATCCCTCTCTACGTGGCCGTTAGGGTTGGAGGCACATACATGGGCACTGGGTTGCGTGGGTACTCTCTTGAGGCGCCAAGCCCATCCCTCTCTACGTGGCCGTTAGGGTTGGAGGCACATACATGGGCACTGGGTTGCGTGGGTACTCTCTTGAGGCGCCAAACCCATCCCTCTCTACGTGGCCGTTAGGGTTGGAGGCACATACATGGGCACTGGGTTGCGTGGGTACTTCTCAAAAGACCGGTAGGACTGCCACACCACAACCACAACCACAACCACAACCACAAACACAAACACAACCACAAACACAAACAAGCATGCATGAAAACAACGACCAAAAAGCCAAAGAAGAGAGGGAGGGGGTTCCCTCACAACGACCAAAAAGCCAAAGAAGAGAGAGAGGGGGTTCCCTCACAATGACCAAAAAGCCTGACCGTTCACACTCCCCATGTCCTCACACTCAACCCACCAAAGAAAGACGCAAAAAGAAGAGAGAGAGGGGGTTCCCTCACGCCATAGCATTCACCCATCCCATGAGGGAGGGGTACTCGCCTCACACCATAGCTTTCACCCATCCCATGAGGGAGGGGTACTCGCCTCACGCCATAGCATTCACCCATCCCATGAGGGAGGGGTACTCGCCTCACGCCATAGCATTCACCCATCCCATGAGGGAGGGGTACTCGCCTCACGCCATAGCATTCACCCATCCCATGAGGGAAGGGTACTCGCCTCACGCCATAGCATTCACCCATCCCATGAGGGAGGGGTACTCGCCTCACGCCATAGCATTCACCCATCCCATGAGGGAGGGGTACTCGCCTCACACCATAGCATTCACCCATCCCATGAGGGAGGGGTACTCGCCTCACACCATAGCATTCACCCATCCCATGAGGGAGGGGTACTCGCCTCACACCGTAGCATTCACCCATCCCATGAGGGAGGGGTACTCGCCTCACACCATAGCATTCACCCATCCCATGAGGGAGGGGTACTCGCCTCACGCCATAGCATTCACCCATCCCATGAGGGAGGGGTACTCGCCTCACACCATAGCATTCACCCATCCCATGAGGGAGGGGTACTCGCCTCACGCCATAGCATTCACCCATCCCATGAGGGAGGGGTACTCGCCTCACGCCATAGCATTCACCCATCCCACCTTCAGCAGCGGGGTCTTGACCGGGTCCTTATCCCCGGGGTCAGCACAGCCGCAGATGATGCGGTGAGGGTAGGAGTCGGCATGGAAAGGGGCACTCGCCTATCCCCATAGCACCACCCATCTCACCTTGAGAAGCGGGGTCTTGACCGGGTCCTTATCCCCGGGGCCAGCACGGCCGTAGACCATGCATGCGAGGCCAAGAACCATCATGAGCACAACAACCGTCACTAGGAGAGCCACAGCAGTGATAGTGAGGATGTTCCACTCGGGCAAGATTGTGGGGGACACGTAATCGCTCTTGACTGCCCCCACAGCGCCGTTGCCTGAAGCTGGAAAGAGACGAGGAACACAGTGGGAGGGAAGGTAGGTAGAGACGGGCACACAGGGGGTAGGGGGGGAGGGTCCACTTGGGAAGGATGGTGATGGGGGAGGGGTAGTCTTGTGTGACTGCCACCACAGCGTAATTGCCTACTTGAAAGAGACAAGGAGCAAAGTGGGAGGGAAGGCAGGCAGAGACAAGGAGCACAGGGGAAGGGAAGGTCGACAGCGACAGGCACACAGGCAGGCAGGCGGCGGCACGGGCAAGCAGACAAGGGAGAAGACGGGCATACAAGCACATTGGGGAGGAAGGATGGCGGTTAATAACGAGAAGATGAACGAAGTACCAGCAGAAAAGCAGTAGAGGTGTGCCTTTCCAACACTACACATTGTATCTCACACACTCTCCCTCCCCCCTCCCCCTCATCCCCACCTCTCCCCTTCCACCTTCTCACAACAAAAGCAATCACCTGCGGAGTCATAAACCCCATCCTCGATTGGAACAGCCTCCATGCTCCCCTCCTCCGTGCTCCCCTCCTCCGTGCTCGCATCCCCCTCCTCCGCAGCCTTCATGGTGCTAGAGGCTTCCTCCAAGGCCTTCTTCACGTCGTTGAAAAAGCGTAGTTCCTCCGGAGAGGGCGACTCGGACTGAATTTGAGAAGATAATTCGTCAAAGTTGAAATCTTTATCGTGACTCAGAGGGAGTAGGAAAGTGAGGAGCGCGGAGATTTGGGGGTCCGCCTGACGCCCCGCGCCATCCGCGTCTTCCGCGTCTTCCGCGGGGGCAGCAGCAGCGGCGTCCTCCGTTCCCGTCACGAGGAGCTCGTTGGAGGCGGGGTCGGCAGTGGCTGCAGCGTCGCTGTCGTCTTCCGTCGAGTCTCTGACGTTTTCCGTGTCAGAATCCTCCGAGCTCGTATCCCCCTCCTCCGAGCTCGCATCCTCCTCCTCCGAGCTCGCATCGTCCTCCTGAGCGGCCTCCACGTGGCTACTGTCCTCCTCAAGGGCATAATCCACCTGCTCAATGCCCGTGCCCTCCTCCGTGCTCCCGTCCCCCATGCTCCCCTCCTCCGTGATCCCCTCCGTGCTCCTCATGATGCCAGAGACGTTCTCGAACGCCTTCTGCAACTTGCTGACGGCGTGTAGTTCCTCCGGAGAGAGCGACTCAAATCGGATCTGAGAAAACAGGTCGGCAGAGTTGAAATCTCTATTCAGATCGTGAGAGCGTGGGAGCGTGACGAGGGCCCGTTTCACCTCGTTCACAGCGTGCAGCTCCGCCGGAGAGAGCGACTCAAACTGCAGCCAGGAGAAGAGGCGGTAAATATGGAAACCTTTATTCGGATCGTGAGAGCGTGGGAGAACGTCGAGTGCGTGCACCAGGAGGTCGCTGTCGCCTTCCGTCGAGACTCTGACGTTTTCCGTGACGGAATCCTCGATGATCTTATCTCCCTCTGAGCTCCAATCCTCCTTGCTCCTATTCCCCATGCTCCTCTGCTCTGAGCTCCCCTCCCCCGTGCTCGCATCCGCGTCCTGAGCGGACTCCACGCCCATTACGGCCTGGAAGGCCTTCTTCACCGCGTCCAACTCCTCTAACTCCGCCTGAGAGAGCAACTCAGTCTGAACCGAAGTAAACAGCGCGTGGAGCTGGGAATCCTTATTCGCATCGCGAGAGCGCACGAAACTATCGAACGCGGATATGAGTTTGTCCCACGGACCAGCGATGGTAGGGGTAGGAGTGGCATCCTCCGTGGTTCCCGTCGCGAAACGCTCGTTGGAGGCGGGATCGGCAGTGACGGCAGCGTCGCTGTCGTCTTCCTTGTCAGCATGATCCTCGTCCTCTGTCGTTACGGCGGTATCGTCGCCATCGCCAACATCACCACCACCTTCAAAACCAGCATCATCACCACTGGTTTGTCCCCAAGAGGCGGAAAAAGGGCTCGACGCAAAAACATCCTCCTCGTTTGCAATCATGTGAGTGACGAATGGCGATCGGTTCGCGATGACGAACGTGACACGATCCGCGTGGGGATGGAATCTGCCGAGCTTTCGAGGCTGCCATGGCTGAAAAAAGGGGGGGCAATTCGGGGAAAAAAGGAGAAAATACACGGAGAAGGAGAGGGGAAAGGGGAGAAAACACACGGAGAAGGAGAGGAGAAAGGGAGAATTGAGAGACGGTTTTCGCGGAGATGGAAGGCGCTGACCTTGCGAGGCTGCCATGGCGGATTGCTTTTGAGGCGCCTCAAACGCACCTTGCGAGGCTGCCATGGCGGAACAAGGGGGATACATTCGGGGCGAAGATAAGGGAAACGAAGCAGGCACGCAGAAGGAGGGGGAAGAGAGGAATGAGACTTGACCGACAACGATGTTTTGCATGTGCATTTGACAAGACAGAATACGGTAGTAACGTTGAGCAGACCGGAGAAGCAAGGTTGAGATGAGACGCGTAGAAGCAGCCAGAGAAGGCAACGTGATTGCATGGTGATAGCTACGACGAGAGAAGTGAACATACGGATGTACGTCCATCCGTATGTAGCAGCAGCATGTCAAAAGGACGCTTGTACAACATCCGTACAAGAAAGGCAACGAGACTATATTTTAACATGCCGCTGCGACTGACGGATGACGTCTAGCTGTGTAAAGCTGACGTATCCACAGTTCTGAAGGATTGCGAAAATTAAGACGTAGAAACGACACCAGAAAGTTATTGAGATGGGCCAACTTGCATTTTGCTTGAAGGAAGAGGTGCAACCGCATAAAGCAACCGCAACCGCACGTACCAGGCCCTGAATCGCGCTAAGGGATATCTGTTTATAAGCGAAAATCAATGAGACGACCAGCAGAGAAGGAAGCAGAAGAAAACGCGCCATGGATGTGCCTGCCCCTCAAAGTCCTGCAGCTAGCGACGGAAATAATCTGGTATCGTCTAGGAACCGCAGGGCAATATGATGTCCACCCGAAAGAGCTTTCCAGCTGAAGGGCAATCCCTAGGTACTTCTACTCCAGTACAGTTTTTTTCTGACACCAACCTCGAGGTTTAAAAACCTGGCGACCCGAGGCAAAGTGTTTCTTGAAGCCCGCCTGTTTTCGCCTGGCTCTCTCGCGACTAGAGTCGTGTCGGTCAATTGCGGCTTCCACACGCAATGATTTCGCGCGCTTTACTGTGTACGGAGGAAATTGCCCGTCAGGAAGAATGCGCGAAGCGATGACGAAAGAAACTGAGTTCGCTCAGGCAACGGTTGGGGCGAACTAGACAGGACCTTCGCATACTCATGACAACAAGCGTGTCGGCTCAGGAGAAAATCCATACCAGTGGAGCCAAGCCCATTCACGCAAAGTCAAGACGAAACCACTTCGCCAGTCTTGATGACAGCGTCGGGGGCCAATAAGATGACAGCTACAAAGGATAAGATCAATCAGTAAGTGTTATGATTTAGAAATTGTCAATGAACTATATCGTGAGAATACAAGGTCACTATTGCAATGAAAGCACGAGGTTATATAGGAGTAGACGTAATAGGGCGATAACCTCGGGGCGTGGGTAGGTTCGGCAATGTGGCGACGCTGTCGGACGCGACTCGAGAAAGGGTTGGGCCGAAAATGTAGGCCGAACGTGACGAGTCGAAGTGTTCGGGTGTACGCGGTAGCGGGCAACTCAGTAAGGAATGGAAATTCCTTACATTACCCCCCCCCCCCCCTCCTAAACGAGTCCGTGGGCATCGGAGACGTTACAACGCCGATAATACGCCGTTAGAATCGGATGTGATTCTAGGTCAATGAGACGCACCCAGCTGTCGTCTTCGGACATGCGATCGCGCCAGCGGACGAGGAAATCTACCATCCGACGGTTCAGCTGCGTTGTAACGCGATGGCCGAGGATTTTCAGGGGCTCGGTCGTCGGTTCCTGCAAAGGCGTTAGGTGCGCTACATCGCGGTTGCGTGCCAGGTTCGACGAACTCGGGACATAGGGTCGGAGAAGACTGACGTGGAAAGCCGGGTGGTGGCGCCAATCAGCTGGTAGTCGAAGGTGAACAGTGACAGGTGTCACTAGGTTGATCACGTGAAAAGGTCCGCAGAATTTGGGTCGGAGTTTGCTCGGGATCGGCAGCCGTAGATTGCGGGTGTCGAGGAGGACTAGATCTCCCACTTTGTAAGTGACGTCACGGCGATGACGATCGGCTTGTCGGCTTGCAACCAGGTTGGCTTTTCGGATGGCTTCAGCTGTTTTTTCTCGAGCGGCGAGAATGTCTTCAGCAAATTTCCGGGACCGGGGCACGGGTGACTCTATTGTCGGTGTAGAGGCTACGACTGGGTCCTGTCCGTAGTTGAGGAAGCATGGAGATTGGTTGGTTGTGGCGGAGGTCGCGTTATTATACGCGAATTCTAACAGCATAAGGGATTTCTCCCATGTCGATGGGTCAGTACAGGTAGTACGAATCAGTTGCTCCATGGTCTGGTTGACGCGTTCGGTCTGCCTGTCGGTCTGTGGGTGGTAGGCGGATGGAAATTGGAGTTTGGTGCCGAATTGGTCCCACAGGTGGCGCCAAAAATTCGATGTGAATTTCGGGTCTCGGTCGGAAATGATGGCGGAGGGCAGTTGTTCCTCACGAATGTCATTCGTGAGGAACAGTTGCGCGGTCTGTTCGGCTGTGATTGTCTGTTGGCAGGCGATGAAGTGCGCCATTTTCGTGAGTCGTCCAACGACCACGAGGATGGCGTCGTTTCCCCAGGGACCGGCCGGTAGTCCTGTTACGTAGTCCATCGTGACTTGTTGCCAGGGTCGCTCGGGCGGATCCAACGGCTGTAGTAGTCCGGCTGCTCGCTGATGCGACGATTTCATGATCTGGCAGGCAGTGCAGGAGGACACGTACTTGCGCACGTCATCGGCCATGTTCCGCCAGTAGTAATTCCGCTGCAACATCTTCGTGGTTTTATCGATGCCGAAATGTCCTGAGGTAGGGTTGTCGTGGGATTCCTGGATTAGGAGGGTACGAAGTAAATCGTAGCCTGGCACCCAAATGCGAGAAGTACCACGCTTATAAAAATATGGCCCGGTGGCTGTGGTATGCTGTCGATGGATGGCTGCGCGGAAAAAGGGATCGATCTTGTAGCCGTGGGTGAATAGTCCCGTAAGTAATGGGTTGGTCTGGGAGATTAGTATCGCGGCGGTATGGACAGTAGGGCGGGTCAAGGCATCGGCGATATTATTGGCACCCCGTTTGTAGGTGATGGTGTAGTGGAAGTTGGACTCGAGGAAATCGAGCCATCGGATCTGTCGTGGGTTGAGATTCGGTTGGGCGCGCAGGTACTGTAAGGATTTGTGGTCCATCCGCACCGTGATATCAGCTGCGGTCAGGTAGCACTGCCAGGTCTTGAACGCGTGGACGATCGCCAGCATTTCCTTGTCGTGGACTGTATAGTTTTTTTCCGCGCCCTGCAGCTTCCGTGATTCGTAGGCGACTGCTTGTAACCCGTCGCCGAAGTCCTGGAGGAGAACTGCACCGATGGCGATGTCGCTGGCGTCGGTGATGACTTTGTATGGACGGTCGGGATCGGAGATGCGAAGTACAGGCGGCGACGTGAGGGCGATTTTTGAGTTGGTCGAATGCAGCTTGCTGCTTTTCTCCCCACCAAAAACAATCGTGATCCTTCAGTCGGTCAGTTAGAGGAGCAGATAACCCCGCCATATTGGGGATGAAGCGGCGGACGTACTTGACGAAACCTAGAAAGCTTTGCAGTTCCTTGAGGTTGGTCGGCGGCTTTCAGTCCTGTATAGTCTTGATTTTCTTGGGGTCGATTTTCACTCCTTCGGTAGAGACGACGTCTCCCAAAAACTCCAACTCTTGCTTAAGAAAATCGCACTTAGACCCTTTCGTGATGAGGCGATTTTTGTGCAGCAGGGTGAAGACTGCATCAAGATCCTTTAAGTGCTGCTCCCTGCTACGGCTGAAGATTAGGATGTCGTCGAGGTAGATAATTACGCATTTATCCTGGAGTTCGCGGAAAACACCGTTCATGGTCATCTGAAAAGTCGAGGGCGCGTTCGTGAGTCCAGAAGGCATCACCAAGTATTCGTAACTGCCGTAGCGGGTTCGGAAAGCGGTTTTGTGGCAATCCTCGGCGGCGACGCGAATTTGGTGGTAAACTCCTCGCAGATCGATTTTCGAGAAGAACTTGGCTCCGCGAAGTTGGTCGAGTAGGTCGTCGGCTCGCGGGATCGGGTAACGGGACTTGATGGTGATGCGGTTGAGTGCGCGGTAGTCGATGCACATACGGAATCCGCCATCTTTTTTCGGTGTGAACAGTATGGGGGCGGCGTATGGGGATGTGCTTGGGCGGATAAAACCTTTCGTCATGAGGTAATCCAACTGCTGCTGCAATTCCTCGAGTTCCGGTTGGCTGAGCCGAAATTGTCGCTGTACTGTTGGTTGTGCGCCTGGTTCCAGCTCGATGCGATGGTCTTCGGGTCGGCTTGGCGGAAGTCCGGCGGGTAGGTCGTCCGGGAAAATCTCGGGGTATTTTCGAATGAGTTTCGCTAAATCCGGAGGAACGGCTTCACACAGCCTCGTGATATCTTCCGCTGTTATCGGCGACGTCACTTCACGAAGATTGACGGCGTATGCTGCTGCTCCCGCTTTTATCGCACGCTTGAAGGTGATCGCGTGGACTTGGGTACTTCGCATGCGGGGTCCCGTCCATTTCGGTAACTCGTAATAGTGCCCATCGATCTTGATGCTGCAGGTGCCCGTCGTCCAGTCGATTCTCGGGTTGTACTGTCGCAGCCAATCCCGTCCCAGCAGCACGTCGCACCCGTCGAGTGTAGTCGCCAGCAGCCCCATCCGAAATTTTACGTGCTCGCCGCAGTGGAAACTGACGTGCTCCACCCGCTCCCGTATAGCCAGCGGTGTTCCATCCACCAGTCTTGCGTCAATTTCGGGTAGGCACTTTAATAAGGGGATACCCATTTTCTTAGCCCTGTCTAGCTGTATGAGACTATGACTCGCGCCTCCATCCACGAATATTTTCAGCAACACCCCGTTGACTTTACCCTCCACCAATACAGGGTGATCAGCAGTTTCGTCCCCCTTATTCGTCCGGGTCCGGTCGATTGCAGCAATCGGGATCACGACCCGGTGGGGACTGTATGGTTCGGCGAAGAAGCCTGCCCGTCAATAAGGGGCCCGGTACTTACTGACGCGACCCATTTCCCGGTCGCTCCTCCGGCTTCTTCCCCATAGAATTCTGGATGGCTATGAACTCTTGGCAGTTGCGTCTGATGTGACCCGGTCGGCCACAGTGGTAGCATAGCCCCGTATTTCGCGGAGCAACTGCGTAAATGTCCACTGCGTCCATCCCTTTGATCGTGGTGCGCTGGTACTGTTCTCGAGGGCGACCTCCGTCGTAGAAGTTCGTCCTCGGCTTCGTGAGCGAATCAGCGGCTTCAGCGAGTTGGATGAAGTCTTGTAACTGCTTCGCAGGTCGTTGTAATTTTATCTGGTACTTTATTTCAAGCTTCAGCCCGCCCATGTACCTGTCGACCTTCTCCAACTCGTGCATGTAGCCACATCGATCCACCAACGTCAAGAATGACGCGGTGTAGTCGGACACAGATCCCAGCTACTTCCACATGCGTAGAGTCTCGCGCGCTTTGTCTGAGTCAGGAGCATGCTCAAACCGCTTGCGAAGCTCTGCGCACCACGTTGCCCACATGCGAATGTGAGTTGCACCAAACAGCAAATCTGCCTCGTCTTCGTCGCCGAATTCTTCGGACCACTCATGCTGTCCTTCTGTGCGAGTTGCCGCTGAGTCGACGATGACCTTCCACCACTGTAGGGCGGCCCCTTGCAGCAATGTCAACGCGTGGCTAATCCGCTTCTGGTCGTCTCGGATGCCCACCGCGTTAAAGTAGATATTCATGGCGAATATCCACTGCCGCACCGTCACGCCTTTATTAGCTGGGTCGAAAGGAGCGGGTTGCTGATATCTCACGCTGCCACTTGTCGAGCGCGGGGCTGTCGCCGCTAGCCGTGCCAGCTCCACTGGTGTAGGTTGCTGCTCACCCGCCTCGCTTCGTGCATCGTCGCCCGGCTCCTCTGAACGCCTTTCCTGCGCCTGACGAAGTCGTTGGTTTTCGTCACGGAGGTTGTTGACGACGCTTGTCAAATTGTTCAACTGCTCCATTAATGCTTGCAGGTCTACTGTTTCCCGGGCAGAGTTCGCAGCAGTCGAGGTTGTCTGTTCCTCAACCGTCGAGTCTACCGGGGCCATGGCGGTCAGGACGGGGCAGAAACTAGCGCACACGCTGTAGTTGTTGACGTAAAAATATTTACGATCAAAGGCAACTGCTGTGCAGCCGTGTTAAAGCCCACGGCTAAAATAGCAGACCTGGAAACCACTTGAATTTGGTGCTTTGAAATCCTAAGTATAGAATGGAAGGCAGCTTCGAGTTCAAGCATGAACAAGAAAAGTGCGTCGAAACAAATTCTGGTCGAGCTTGCTGATTGGAGGAATGGCGAAAGAACTCGTTTTGCTGTTTGTTGCGACACGATCATTTGGATGCGAATTGCGTAAAAACACTGTGTGCATCGCACGGAGTTTCTACGACGGGTTTGGGCGAGCAGCTTGCGACGAGGAAATACAGGCGCTTTTTGACTGGGGAATTCAAGTGATTTCCAGGTCTGCAATTCCAGAATCAGCTACTGTTCGCCAAAAAAACACTGTTCTTCTCGCATTTTCACTGTTCACGGAACCACGAATTCGGTCGCACGACACGTATTGCACAGTTTATCAAATGGTTTCGTGCAAAAACTGTCGCCAAACCGCCACGGTCAGATTCCGCTTTGCAAAACGAAATGTTTTTATTCTGTTTAGTTTACTCTAAAGATCAAGTCATGTGCCAAGTTCAAGAGCAAATTAAACAGCCCTCTTGATTGCTATTATAGCCACGGGCTTTAATCCCCTCTGACCACCCTTAACTAACTAACGGGGAAAACGGAAGGTTCCGAGAAAGGTCGGGCTCTGATACCAGCTGTTATGATTTAGAAAATGTCAATGAACTATATCGTGAGAATACAAGGTCACTATTGCAATGAAAGCACGAGGTTATATAGGAGTAGACGTAATAGGGCGATAACCTCGGGGCGTGGGTAGGTTCGGCAATGTGGCGACGCTGTCGGACGCGACTCGAGAAAGGGTTGGGCCGAAAATGTAGGCCGAACGTGATGAGTCGAAGTGTTCGGGTGTACGCGGTAGCGGGCAACTCAGTAAGGAATGGAAATTCCTTACAGTAAGCAAGCAAGAGATTACAAGTTATTAGCATGATATTAAACTTTGAACACTTGGGTACCCAATTCAATTGGGCCTGATACAATTATTTTTGCAATTGTCTTTGAATAAATTATTTTACACAAGAACACATCATGGGTTAGTGATTTGTGGTTTGTTTATATCTTTCCATGTACACATGCTGTTGTAGATTAGCTTGATTTAGCATGTCTCATTCCTTTCCAAAAGATGGCACTGCACCAAGCCATCCATTTCTTTTCCATACGTTCATACCACATCACAATGAAATATTCATCGGTACATTATAGCCTGGAACACCCACTATCATTCATACTAATCAGAGAGATTAAATTTAATGAACAATGAAGTACAAATGTAAAAAATGGAGATGATGTGGAGTTAAAGCGAGCGTACAGACCAAACTCAAGAGTCAAAGGCTTTGAATCTTGAGTTGGGGGTAGCGAAAATCGCGAGGGGCACAAGTGTCGCAAAAACGGGGCGGGCCCCACGCGAAAGGCTAGGGTCTCGCGACGGCTGTTAATGATCTCGCCAAAACTGGCGAGGTCGCAAGGGTACAGCGGGCGACGCTGCCCGTCGAACACGCGAAAGCACTGTTCAGACAAATTGAAACAGTAAAACTCATTTACGGAGAAAAGCACCTACAGTGTTGCTAAAGCTCGTGAAAACGTAGAAACGTAGAAACCACCACAACGCATCTACGTTTACACAAATACAGGACAATATTTAAACAATGAATCACACGACTTGAAAATATCAGGGATCTAGTTCCCACTGAGTGCAAAGTCAGGGTTTTAAAACGTACAGAAACGAGAAGGGCGCGATCGTCATTTTTATTAGGCAAGAAGCAAGACACACAATGCAGCACGACCAAGGAAACCCCCACCAGATGTCACCTCTCCCCCCCACCAGAGCCCGCCTACCCCTCCCGAAAAACACGGGGAGAGGAGCACAGTGCTATGCTTCCCCCCTCACAGAGCTATGCTTCCCCCCTCTCAGCAATATGCTTCCCACGTCACAGCACTGTGCTTCCCCCCTCACAGCACTGTGCTTCCCCCCTCACAGCACTGTGCTTCCCCCCTCACAGCACTGTGCTTCCCCCCTCACAGCACTGTGCTTCCCCCCTCACAGCACTGAGTGGGTGCAGGGGGTAAGACGGAGTGGGAGCAGGGGGTAAGACAGAGTGGGAGCAGGAGGTACGACGGAATGGTTTTAGGAAGGGATAGGCGCGGGGATCATGAGGGGTGGCGTTGGAAGCGGTGGGTACGACAATAAGAGGGGGGAGAGAGGGGGGGGGGGGGGGGGAGGGGGACAGTTGGACGGTCGCAAATAAGAAACCAGAGTGAGAAGGGCATTTGGAGGAGTGAGTGGAGGGGGCCAGAGAGAGAGAGGCGGAGAGAAAAAGAAAGAGAGAAAGAGAGAGAGAGAGAGAGAGAGAGAGAGAGAGAGAGAGAGAGAGAGAGAGAGAGAGAGAGAGAGAGAGAGAGAGAGAGATCGATAGAGAGAGATAGGGGGGGGGGGCGCGAGAGAGAAAACCCGCCTCCCTCCCATCCAGACCCCTACTTCTCCCCCCCTCCCAAGAACCTCCTTTCCCCCGCTGCCATGCCCCTCCTTCCCCCCCTCCCATAGCCCTGCTTCCCCCCCTCCCATAGCCCTACTTCCCCCCCTCCCATAGCCCTCCTTCCCCCCCTCCTATAGCCCTCCTTCCCCCCCTCCCATAGCCCTCCTTCCCCCCCTCCCATAGCCCTGATTTCCCCCCTCCCATAGCCCTGCTTCCCCCCCTCCCATAGCCCTGATTTCCCACCTCCCAAAGCCCTGCTTCCCCACCTCCCATAGCCCTGCTTCCCCTCCTCCCATAGCCCTGCTTCCCCCCCTCCCATAGCCCTGCTTCCCCTCCTCCCATAGCCCTGCTTCCCCCCCTCCCATAGCCCTGCTTCCCCCCCCCCATAGCCCTGCTTCCCCCCCTCCCATAGCCATGCTTTCCCCCCTCCCATAGCCATGCTTCCCCCCTCCCATAGCCCTGCTTCCCCACCTCCCATAGCCCTGCTTCCCCCCCTCCCATAGCCCTGCTTCCCCCCCTCCCATAGCCCTGCAGGGCGTGGGGATAGGAAGGGAGGGAATTGGCGACGGGAAGACATGGGATGGCCGACGAGGATGGGAAAGGGATGGGAAAATGGGTGCTGGGGGGAAGCGGGGACGCGGGAAAGCGGAAAGCGGGACTGCGGGAACGCGGGCTAGCGGATTGGGCGGAAAGCGGAAAATCGGGGAAGCAGGATAATGGGAAAGTGGGAATCGAGAGAGCAGGAAGTGGGATACGGGAAGCGGGAAAGCAGTGGCAGCTTGAGTGCGGGAAATCCGGGAGGCGAATGCAGGCAGATGCAGTGGGCGGGGCGGAAAACAGGGAATGCGGAAGAGTGGGAAAGCGGGGCAGCGCTCTCGCAGCTGCTGCGAGGAGCGGGGAGTGGGAAGCGAGGCAACGGGCGAGGTACTTGGGCGCACCGGCGAGGAAATGCCTTAGAGCTTGCTAATAAGGTCTTCGCGTGGCACGCCCTAAAATGATAGCGTGGCATGCAGCGAAGTGGGCGATTAGGTACGAAATCACTGGTCGCATAAACTAACGGAGATGCGGCAGGTAGCTGTCGCCCACAGGGTTACGGGTACATGTAAACGTTACTAATAAGCCGCACCTTTCCCGTGAATGACGAAATAGGAGGTAAGCGCTGTGTTAGGGAGCGAGAATGGCGGGGAAGGAGCCATGGCTACTGAGTACAGAGTAAAAAGGAAAAGCTTTGGGTCTTGATGTGGCGGGGGGAGAGGCTTTCCTTGTTCTGTCGCTGGGTTGGTGGTGAGTCGCATAACCAATCAGAATCTTCCCAAATAAAAATCGCACCCCTACTGCTGGTATTTGGTTACCGTGTTTGCTTCGCGTTAGTTTTCGTGCGTCGGGGGACTCAAAACCTTTGACTCTTGAGTTTGGTCTGTACGCTCGCTTTAAGTATGAAACTTACATAATTGAATTATTGTTGAAGCTCGCTTCTCCGCAGCTCCCGCTGCTCTGGTGTATCGGATTGGTTGAAGCGGAATTATTTGCGCCTCGAGGAACACGGAGCGCGTCTGAGTCACATCCATGGGCGCAGTGGCTCGGGCTACGTGTACAGCTTCGTTGCAGCCTGGTTGGCACAGCAAGGTTGGAAAGTTGGAAACGCGTTGACATCGAGGCTGACCCGAGAACCAAAATCTGGGGAATCCGAGGTTGGGATCGAAGGAGAAACAAATCTCGACTGTTGAATGATTCAGATGGTCACCAAAATCTTCGGCTGACCGGTAATGCGCATGCCAGGAGAAAAGAAGTGAAGTGGTCGCGAGATGTTCGATCGATGACAAATGGTTCGGTCCCTCAAATAAGTGCGAGTCGCCCATACGCGAAACTTTTGGAACGTTCGTGAACCCAGGAGGCGAAAACCAGTGGAGTGAGGCGAGACCATTCTCCCAGTGAGGAAGATATTGTTCAGACTGCTGTTGGAGGTGGCACGACTAAGACGTCCAGCCTCATAGGTTCTTAACAGTAATCAGGACGGCGTAAGAACTGGTGTTTCAATGGGTACCAGTGTAGGCACGCTAGATCTCAACGCCCGTTACTATGCAGAAGGACCAAGCACGATTCCCAACAGACCGATAGAGCGCCGCCAGCTGAAGCCTCCAAATCAGCGTTCAGTCAGCCGCGCGTCCCCCTAATTATCTGGAACCGTTAGATGCATAATCTGACGCGCGTCAGCCGCGAGATCCTGAGCGTCCAGATCTTGTCCGAAGATGCTCAGAAGATGCTCGAGAAAGGGCTGTGCTGCACTCAGGTTGTGATAGTCCAATTGCCCTTTCGAGTATACTTGTGAGTCGATTCATCACCTCGGTAAATGCTGCGTAGACGATCCTCATGATCGAGAAAGGGCTGTGCTGCTATCCACGATGATCCTATAGCTCTTTCGAGTATCTCCGCGGTGTGTACAACTTTTTTCGAGCCGCGATGTAGATAAGTTTTTTCGAGAATCTCCGCGGTGTAGCTTACCTCGGTAGCCTTAATAGTGTAAAGGTGCGACCTTCTGTGATCGTGATCCTCGGGATACCATGTTACCCCCATTATTGTCCTAGAATGTTTTCCTAAGAATGAGCTCTCCCCCGAAAGATGGAGAACCCAAGGCTACCTCCGATCGCGGCGAGAACGCCAGAGAAGTGGATCATGAGTCTATGCTAGATAGGCACGGAAAATCGGATCGTGGGAAACAAGGACACGGCGACACGGCCGAGCCTGAGTCGAAGCTAGAGTTCCGGAGGCACGGCGATGACACAGTGGAAGGACAGAGAGAGAAGCAAGGGCGTAGAGAGAGTTTAAGACTCAGAGTTCAAGGGCCTCGGTCCCCTGCTGCTGCTGCCACAGCTGTTGGTTCTGCGGTCGCTGTTGCTCGAGATTTCGCGTTTGCTCCTGGTTCTGCTGTTGCTGGTTCCTCCGCTTTTGGATATGATTCGGACATAGCAGAGGTTGCAAGTAGAAGCGCGCCGAAGCACGGAACTAGGAAACGGCAACGCGAAGAGACAGAGGGCGATGGGGTCGAGAGGAGCGGGGGGGATGAGCGGAGCGGTGGGGATGCGCGGAGCGGAGGGGCTGAGCAGAGCGGAGGGGCTGAGCGGGGCGGCGGAAGCGGAGAGCGGCGATTGGCGGATCTGAGCGACGACGATTTGCAGCAGCTGACGCGGGAAGAATGCCGACGGCTGCTGCAGGAACAAGGTCGGTGCTGTGTGTCGTAGCACCAATGTGAGCTGCCGGTACCAAGGTGAGCTGGTGTGTCGCGGTTTGCCCCGTTGCAGGAGCATGCTCACGAGGCGCCGCAAACTCGAGAATGTTCTTCTCTGGCTAAATCGCGCCTCTTCCCTGTCCCCCCTCCAGGCATGCGACGACCGTCGTGGACGAAATCCTTCGCCGTGCAGCAGCTCGCAGCTCTTCGCGAGCTCTCGTTACTGCCGTTCCCGCTCACCGTCCAGCCACGTCAGCTCGACGCCCAGCCACGTCAGCTCGCCCGGCCACGTCAGGGAGAGTCATCTGCTGCTGCGAGGCAGGACGCGAGGCCAGCCCCTACAGCATCCAGCGGGCAACAGAGGGAGCGAGAAGCAGGGGGAATCGAGCAAGAGAGGGAGATGGAAGAAGCAGGACGGAGGGGGCAGGAGAGGGAGGGGGAAGCAGCAGGGGGCATTAGTGAGCGCGGTGGTGGCGCGGGGCAGCAAGAGAGGGAAGCGGAGGCGCTAGTATCCGCGGAGGCGCAAGTATCCGCGGAGGCACGACTAGCGTTTGCGGAAGCGTTTCTGCAGGTACTTCCGCGCCATGAAGCTAACTTGAACTGCTCAAGTCAACCCCTTATCTTCCCCTGCTCTACACCAACCCCCTCCCCGTCCCCCCACCCACTCCTCTTCCCTCCCCCGCTCGCTTTGACGCAACCGATCCGCTAGACCCAACTGCTCCTTTCTTTATGCGCAATGTAATTTTTTTTTTTTTTTTTTTTTCAGAGTCCATGTTAATGATCTGTAACGTTCTTCGCTATTTCTCCCTCCCCCCCGCGTCCCCCTCTCCCCTCTCCACCCTAGCATGTCCTTCAAGAGCGCGCGCAGCGTGCGCAAGCATCCGCGGACGCGGAAGCACCCAGGCGCGCAGAAACCTCTGGGCATGCGGAAACCTCTGGGCGCGCGGAAGCATGCTGGGACGGGGCGGAGACGGCGAGAGGACTCGGGGAAGAGGGAAGAGGCGAAAGCGCTGAGCGCGATGGGGGAGGAACGGGGGAACGGAGGACTGGTTTGGCGGAAGTGAGGGGGAAGCGGAGCGGGCAGGGGCGGGGGGGGATCGACTTGGAAAACACCCCAGTTGATGGGGATAGTCCAGAGGGGGAGTGGGGGAAGGGGTTGGCGGATGAGAGGGGGAAGCAGGTGCGGGGAAGGATTGACTTGGAAACCAGCCCAGAGGATGGGGGTCGCCCTGAGGGGGAGGAGCAGGAGAGAGGAACGAGGGAGAGGGTCGAGGAAGGGGAGGAAGGAGGAGAGAGTGAAGAGAGAGGAGAGAGTGAAGTGAAGGGGCGGCAGCGAGATGAGGAGGAGGATGAGGATGGGGATGGGGGAGGGGGAGGAGGGGTAGCGGGGGGGAGAGGGAGTGGCGGGAGGAGAGACGATGGTGGTGATGGCAGTGGCAGGAGCGGTGGCAGCGGCAGCTGCAGTGGCAGTGGGAGTGGTGGCGGTGGTGGCGGTGGCGGCAGCGGCAGCGGCGGCGGCGGCGGTGGTGGTGCTGGTGGTGCTGGTGCTGGTGCTGGTGCTGGTGTTGGTGGTGCTGGTGGTGGTGGTGCTGCTGGTGGTGCTCGTAAGGATGGAAGTTTGGCTTCACATGCAGGTCCGGTGGCAGGCTTGGTAGCTCGGCTCGGTACACCCACCGTGGCAGGCTGGGCAGGTCAGACGAAGCATACAGCAGCAGGAACAGAAGCCCCAGCAGCAGCAACGGAAGCAGCAGCACAATCAGCCACAGAAGCAGCAGCAACAACTGCAGGAGTAGCCACAGAAGCAGCCACAGAAACAGATGAAACAGCCTCACACGAAGCCGGAGGGGAGGACGAAGGATTTAAGGAAAGAAAGAAGGCTGGGCAGGTGCAGGGAGGGGTGACCACGCATCAACAGGAAACAAGGAAAGAGCCAGTACCAGAGGCAACAGTAGCTTTGAGCGAGTGCACTCTTGAGGCGCCTCAGAGGTGTGCGCAAGTGCAGGGAGGGGCGCCCACCCTGCCCCAGCAAACAGGGGAAGAGCCAGTTCCAGCGCCAACAGCGCCTTTGAGAGAGGCGCGCGTCCAAGCATCAGCACAGCAAGCATCAGCGCTGCTGCGGCCGCGCTCCCCCCTGGTTCAGCAGCAGCAATCTCAGCTGCAGCCGCAGCAGGCTCAGTCACAACTGTGGTTGCAGCGGGTGCAGCCACAGCAGCAGATGGGGACGGATGTGCGTCTCAGTCACCCTCGGCCTGACGTCTCAGCAGAGCTGGATGTGCTTATCCCGCCTCTCCCCCGCTTCAACAACCCCCCTGAACTCGCCTCTGCCGTTGCCGCTGCTGTGGCTGCTGCTGCTGGTGCTGGTGCCGCTGCTACGGCTGCTGCTTTTTCTCCCCAGCCTGTTCCTGTTGCTGTTCCTGCTGTCTCTGGCACCAGTGCACCTGCACCAGATAACACCTCCCCTCGTTCTGCCTCCTCCCACAGATCTCCCTCCCCCTCTCCTTTTCCTGCGCCTTCTGGGCCCGGGGCCCCCAAAAAGAAGGATAAAGAGGTGGTGCAAAGGAGTGGGGGAGGGGGAGGGGGAGGGAGAGGGAGAGGGAGGGGCCGAACCAGCACCCATGCACAAGGGGGCGAAGGCAAGCAGACTGAAGCAAGAGCTGCCAGTCACGAGAGTGAGAAAGGCGAGGGTGAGAAAGGGGAGGGTGAGAAAGAGGAGGGTGTTCAAAGCGAGGGTGACAAAGACGAGAGTGAAAAATGCGAGGGTGGTAGCAGCAGCTCCCAGGACTCTCCCTGGCAGTCAGTCGCGAACATTTCTCCACGGAGCCAGGAGCTGCCCGGCCAGGCCGAACCTGCCCGAAGACGTTGGCCGGACACCTCAGCTGTAGTGGAAGGGTCGCCAGTGCCTGTGTCTCCAAGACAGGCCACAGGGGGCACAGGAGCCACAGGGGCCACCAGGGGCACAGGCACAGGAGCCACAGGGGTTCGTTTGTTTGGCTCTTCTCTTGTTGAAGGGTCACTGGTGCTGAAAACGAAAGGGGAAGGCGGCGCTGGGAAGGCGAGGGGAGGACGAGGAAAGGAGGGGAAAGAAAGGGCAGAGGAAGGGGAAGACCAGTCAGCTGGTATGTCTGCCTCAACGTCTGTGTCTCCCTCTGTCTCAGTCGCAGCAGCAGCAGGGGCGGAAGTAAGGCCAGCCACTTCTACTGCTGTGTCTGCTCCTCCTCCTCCTGCTGCTGCTGCTGTTGCGTCTCCCGTTGCTGTTGCTGCTTCTTCTGGTGCTGCACCTGCTGCCACTGCTTTTGCTGATGCTGCTACTCGTGTTACTGCACCTGCTCTTGCTGCTTCCACAACTTACAAAATAGCGGCAGGAGCAGCAGTCTCCGTCCCTGAAGCAGCTGCACCAACACCAGCTGCACCAACACCAGCGGCAGCAGCAGCAGCAGTAGTTTCGACCACACAGGCTTTCTTAGTGTGCTCCATCTCAGCTCCGCGTGGTGGCGAACGGCCTGCAGCTGCTGTGGCAGCTGTAGCACCTGTAGCACCTGTAGCACCTGTAGCATCTGTAGCACCTGTAGCACCCGTAGCAGCTGTACTAGCACGTGGTGGTGAAGGGTCAGCACTAGCACTAGCACGAGGCACAGCAACAGCAGGAGCAAGAGGAGCTCCAGCACCAGCAACAGCAACAGCAACAGCAGGAGCAAGAGGAGCACCAGCACTAGCAAGAGCAAGAAAAGCAGCAGCAGCCGCCGAAGCAGCAGCAGCAGCAGCAGCAGCAGGAGCGGCAGGAGCAACAGCAGGGGCAGGGGCAGGGGCAGGAGCAGGAGCAGGAGCAGGAGCAGGGGCAGGAGCAGGGGGAGGAGCAGGGGCAGGAGCAGGGGCAGGAGCAAGAACGGAAAGTCCAGCAAACGCTAGCACAGCACCAGAACCTCTACCAACCTCCCCACAAGCAGGAGCGGGAGCAGGAGCAGGAGCAGGAGCGGGAGCGGGAGCAGGAGCAGGAGCGGGAGCAGGAGCAGAACGAGCAGGAGCAGAACCAGCAAGAACGAGACGAGCACCAGAACCTCTACCAGCCTCCCCTCAAGCGCCGGCGGCGCCAACACCACCTGCCACGTCTCCTGCCACGGCTTTAGCACCTGTAGCTAATGTAGCGGACTTAGCAGCTGCAGGAGATTTAGCCCCTGTACCTGCTGTGGCTGCTGCTGCTGCTGTGGTGCGTGTGGCTTCTGTAGCAGATGTAGCCGCGGAAGCCGTTGTAGCAGCTGCAGCGCCCGTAGCAGCTGTAGCCTCTGTATCAACTGTAGCAGAGGAAGCTAAAAACACTGCCTCTCAATCTGGGTCGCAGACCCAGTCTGTAGCACACACGTCAGCATCTGTAGCACAGACGTCAGCAACTGTATCCCACACATCAGCATCTGTAGCACCCATATCCGCGTCTGTAGCACAGAACTCCACATCTGTAGCACAGGCGTTTAGAATGCCAGCAGAATCTATCAGGGTGGCAGAGCGCCTGGCTGCTATTCCCATTCCCGAAGCCCTCTCCAGGAGATTTGCAGCATCAAGCTATGCCCGGAGATTCGGATTTGATTTCCCCTCGGTACAGTCACACGTGGGGGCGGGGCCAGGAGGGGCAGAAGGAGGAGGCGCAGGAAGGAGAGGAGAGGGGGTAGGCGGTGCAGGAGGGGTTACAGAAGCAGCCGCACCACCAGCAGCAGCACCAGCAGCAGCCGCACCAGCAGCACAAGCACCATCAGCAGCAGCAGCGGCGCCGGCGCCTAGTGCTACTGCAGCTGCTGCTAGTGGTGATAAATCCAGAGCTCCTTCTGCTGCTGCCACTGCTGCTTCCACTGCTGCTGCCACTGCTGCTGCTGATCCCTCGGCTCTTGCCTCTTCTGCCCTGGCCGCAGCATCTGCTTCTGGTGGAGCTGCTCCGTCCTCTCCTGCCCTGGCTGTCTCCTCCTCCCCGGCCACTGCAGCTCCCCGCTCTCCTGCCCTCGCTGCGTCCGCCTCCCCAGCCCCTGCGGTGCCAAAGGTGGAGCCGTCCTCCGCATCCACGTCCGAGTGAGTCTGAGCCTGGGTTGTCCCCCACGTTTCGATCAGTGCTCTCTTTTGCCCTTGCTGCCTCCTCGCCATGGCTGTTACAACAATGGAGCCCTCCTCCGCATCCACGTCAGAGTGAGTCTGAGCCTGGGTTGTCTCCCACGTTTCGATCAGTGCTCTCTTTTGCCCTTGCTGCCTCCTCGCCATGGCTCTTACAACGATGGAGCCCTCCTCCGCATCCACGTCAGAGTGAGTCTGGGCTGCTCCCAAGCATTGCTGCTCCATCCTCTCCTGAGCTGCATTCCCTGTCGTCCCCACCCATGGCTGCATTCCCTGTCGTCCCCAGCCATTGCTGCATCACTGACCCGAGGGCGGGACCCTCCTCAGCATCCCGTCAGAGGGCGGGTCCGGTTCGCTCCCAGAACATCGCTGCACCATTCTCTCCTCCTGTTCTTCCACTGCTCTCCAATAACATCGTAACGAACCGACTTTTGGGTCGACTCAAAAGTGGCTCCCAGAACATCGCTGCACCATTCTCTCCTCCTGTTCTTCCAGTGCTCTCTGTCAATCCCCTTCTGCTCTCTCCCTTCTCCCAACCTGCCTCTCCTTCCCGCACAGTGGCCAGCTTAGGTACGGACTAAACCAGCAGTCGGAATTTATGTCAGAGTGAGTCTGGATTGATCCCAGAACATTGCTTCTCCATCCTCTCCTGTTGTCCTTCCAATGTTCTTTCTCATCCCCCTCCTATTCTCCCCCTTCTCCCACCCTGCCTCGCCTTCCCGCACCAGTAGCCAGCACAGGTCAGGGCAAGGCCAACAGTCAGCATCCCGGAAGAGGAGGGGGCATCCGGGGGAGGCTTTATCTTCAGACGCCTCAAGTAGAGAGGAAGGGCATGGGATGGGTGTTTCAAAGACTGGGGCTAGAGGGAAGAGAAAGGAGAGGGAGAGGAGCGGAGAGAGAGGGAGGGGGCGGGGGAGAGGGGGAAGAAGCGAGGGATTGAGAGGGGAGAGAGTGAGGGGAGAGGAGGCAATGGGCGGAGGGAGAGAGCACGAAGCAGATGCAGTGGAGAGCCAGTATCAGCAACAGCCACCGCAAGGGGAAGTGGATGTGAAGCCACCGCCACTGCCTCCACCACCACCACGGGCACCGCCAGAAGGAGAAGCAGGAGAATCAGAAGCAGACGTAGTGGCCGCAGCACCAGGGCAGTCGCTCGGAGCGACAGTTGTGAGTGGGAGCCATGGGATCACTCTATCCATCCCTCGAGCAACGGTTTCTCACCCCACCATTCCACGCGCCCATGGCATGAGGCTGCCCCAGAGCGGGTGGGAGGCACTGCAGCAACAGCACTACCAGGAAGAACAGCAACAGCAACAACACCAACTGCACCGCCAGTCACAAGAGGGTCGACATCAACCGCAGCAGCAGCAGCAGCAGCAGCAGCAGGAGGAGGAGGAGGGGAAAAGTGCAGCAGAACGAGTGCAGGCGACCGGATTGGGAGTGCCAGCTGCACCTCCCCCAGTTGTACCTCCCCCTGGATCCTCGCAGCTGACGATCTTCTATGGGGGGATGGTGCACGTGTATAATGACGTCCCTTCAGACAGGGTGAGTGCATGTTGTGGGGGCGTGCATGTTGTGGGGGTGCGGTGCGGGATTGCACAATCATGGCGTACAGTTTTCCAGGGTTTAAGGTCCAAGGTCAAAGGAGCGAATTGGAAAGGCATAATAATTTTTGTGGTGGGAGGCGGGAATGGATACACTCACCCCCAAAAGTGCCTTCTAGCCGTGTCAGTTTGCGGATTGGGCTTTAACGGCACCAGTCTCAGTCCCAAAGGTCTCCGGTTCAAGTCCCCATATGTGTGTAGGAGAGCATCATGTTCTAAGGCGCCCCCAGTGAAGGGCGTTGGGGAAGGAGCCCCAGGGTCGCTCATGTGATAGTGGGGAAAGGGCTACACACGCGGGCACACATATGAACACACACGCGCACACGCACGCGCGTGCACACACACACACACATACACACACACACACACACACACACAAAGAGTTCACAGTGGTAATATCCATTCCTTATCGCAAGTGGTATTAGAGCACCAGGGTTAGATTCTTCATGTGGCATAAAAGCGAGGGTGCTTACTGCTAGCAATGTTGCATAAGTTCACTTTAGAGTACGTTCTTGGCGTGTCAGAGATGCTTGACATGAGGCCTGATAAGAACTATCAGATTTGCCCTGTGACAGTCTCTCCCGCGTCGTGTCAAGATGCTTGACATGACATGAAGCCCGACACGCACCAAGAACATGCCCTTAAATGTTTTTGCTTTGCACGCAAACTATCTTATCGCCACTAGAGCTTGCGGTTTGAAATGCATCACCCGTGTACAATGCATTAATGCGTGACACAGCCTCAGCGCCGCCTCTTTGACCAGACGCCTGTTGCGATTGCATCAATGAACCGTGCCATTGCAACTGCTACGAAGTACATTTGCAACATTGCCCAAGGTGCAAACCACCAGTATGACCTGAGCTGTGTCTACGACGTCGGGCACGCTAGTCTTAAGCCATGCAACGCGCACCCACTGTGCGCGCAGGCGAAGCTCAAAGGCCACGTGACGGGTGGCGGGGCCTACGTGCAGATAGAGGAGGATGGGACGCCGACCTTGACCTCAGAATCAGTCCTAGGACCAGCGGTGCAGCCAAACGACCCTGCCATAGCCCTGATCTTGGCAGATGAGCGCGATGTGTCCAAGTCAACCTCAGCATCGGGACCGTTAGAATTCACAGACGTCTACGTCTTATGGCCTGACAATGGCATAAGCCCGTCCATAGTGCTTCCGTCCATCGTAGTCGAGTACCGTACGAACATAGGACAAGTTAAGCAGTACCGCACCGACAGGGGAGACAAGACTTGGAGCGGGACCTACATGGAGTCATACGCGTCAGTTGGCATCCCAGCACCACGTTACCAGTGGCTGTTAAACTGCATCCGTGCCTGTTGCCCAATGCCGGTGGATAAGCCTAATGCAACAAGGAATGACGGCTACGCATGGATCAACGCCAAATTGCCCGATAAGACTGGACTGCGGCTGACAATTGTAACACACCAGAGCACCAAGCTGCTGCCAAATGCTGTCGTAACGTTCAACAGCATCCGTGCCAACGTGCTAGGGATCGGTACACTGACTGTGAAGCTCAGACGGATGCCAACAGAGAACCGCACACGAGGCAAGCACTACGCCCTGACGTTCATGCTGCACGCCCTACAGATTGTGTCCACGACCGAGATCAAGTCACCGCCACTGAACCCCGTGATGCCTGTCTACGCATTCAACATGGAAACCGACAGCGAACTCGTGATGTTGATCAATGACCTCAGCATGTGAACCCCACCTGCTGCCGGTCCAATGTACGCTGCCCTGTGCGCAGCTTCCTGCTTACGTGTGCTTGCATGCATGTGCCTGTGATCGAGTGCCCCATCGTGTGCCTGATTGTGCATGTTCAAAATCCGTACGCTTGCACCTGGATCCGAATGCTGAAAATTGTCATGCAGCAGACACAGCCACCGATCCAGGTCACGCGTCATCGATACAGGCAGCCAGATCGTGTATCACGTGACCCAAGGCACTGCGGACATGTTGGCAGTTGCAAGCACCCTGGTCGGTGACGTTGGCAACGCCTTCGTGTCCATGCAAGGGCCTACGCAACTAGTGCCCAGAATCCAGCAACCTAAGACCGTGAACAGGGCCAGTGTACCTGTACAGATGCCATTGGCACAGGCACCGATTACAGTCACACGTCCACCGATCATTGAGCAGGCACCAAGGCACGCGTTCATTGTCCGTGCAATGCCCCAGGACGCACTCAAGACAGTTGCACTAGTGAACGATGGCCTACGTGCCAAGACCCAAGCCGTGCTGGGTGGCAAGGGATACGTGCCCGGTGAACTGATGAAGACACAGGCCTCGAGCATCCCTTGCCACCCAACACGGCCTGGGTCTTGGCACTTAGGCCATCGTTCACTAGTGCAAATGTCTTGAGTGCGTCCTGGGGCATTGCACGGACAATGAACGCGTGCCTTGGTGCCTGCTCAATGATCGGTGGACGTGTGACTGTAATCGGTGCCTGTGCCAATGGCATCTGTACAGGTACACTGGCCCTGTTCACGGTCTTAGGTTGCTGGATTCTGGGCACTAGTTGCGTAGGCCCTTGCATGGACACGAAGGCGTTGCCAACGTCACCGACCAGGGTGCTTGCAACTGCCAACATGTCCGCAGTGCCTTGGGTCACGTGATACACGATCTGGCCGCCTGTATCGATGACGCGTGACCTGGATCGGTGGCTGTGTCTGCTGCATGACAATTTTCAGCATTCGGATCCAGGTGCAAGCGTACGGATTTTGAACATGCACAATCAGGCACACGATGGGGCACTCGATCACAGGCTCATGCATGCAAGCACACGAAAGCAGGAAGCTGCGCACAGGGCAGCGTACATTGGACCGGCAGCAGGTGGGGTTCACATGCCGAGGTCATTGATCAACATCACGAGTTCGCTGTTGGTTTCCATGTTGAATGCGTAGACAGGCATCACGGGGTTCAGTGGCGGTGACTTGATCTCGGTCGTGGACACAATCTGTAGGGCGTGCAGCATGAACGTCAGGGCGTAGTGCTTGCCTCGTGTGCGGTTCTCTGTTGGCATCCGTCTGAGCTTCACAGTCAGTGTACCGATCCCTAGCACGTTGGCACGGATGCTGTTGAACGTTACGACAGCATTTGGCAGCAGCTTGGTGCTCTGGTGTGTTACAATTGTCAGCCGCAGTCCAGTCTTATCGGGCAATTTGGCGTTGATCCATGCGTAGCCGTCATTCCTGGTTGCATTAGGCTTATCCACCGGCATTGGGCAACAGGCACGGATGCAGTTTAACAGCCACTGGTAACGTGGTGCCGGGATGCCAACTGACGCGTATGACTCCATGTAGGTCCCGCTCCAAGTCCTGTCTCCCCTGTCGGTGCGGTACTGCTTAGCTTGTCCTATGTTCGTATGGTACTCGACTACGATGGACTGAAGCACTATGGACGGGCTTATGCCATTGTCAAGCCATAAGACGTAGACGTCTGTGAATTCTAACGGTCCCGATGCTGAGGTTGACTTGGACACATCGCGCTCATCTGCCAAGATCAGGGCTATGGCAGGGTCGTTTGGCTGCACCGCTGGTCCTAGGACTGATTCTGAGGTCAAGGTCGGCGTCCCATCCTCCTCTATCTGCACGTAGGCCCCGCCACCCGTCACGTGGCCTTTGAGCTTCGCCTGCGCGCACAGTGGGTGCGCGTTGCATGGCTTCAGATTAGCGTGCCCGACGTCGTAGACACAGCTCAAATCATGCTGGTGGTTTGCACCTTGGGCAATGTTGCAGATGTACTTCGTAGCAATTGCAATGGCACGGTTCATTGATGCAATCGCAACAGGCGTCTGGTCAAAGACGCGGCGCTGAGGCTGTGTTACGCGCGAGGGTCCCGGTTCGACGATGGACAGGGAATGCTGCACTGATGGCTGGAGCTTGTCCACAGATGACGACTCCTGCTGCACGGGCTTCGTCTGCACGGCCTGCTGCTCATGGTCACGTGGCGCATTGTCATGGGCCGGCGTCCGGGGTGCTGATGCTACGGTGCCGAATTGTGTCTGCAAGCATCCTAGTACGTGAACGGCTGCTGTGTACAAGCCACCGGAGCTTGTCCTTGGAAGTGGTGCAAGAGGCGGGTTCTGATACTGCTGCAATGGAGGCCCATGGCCCAACTGGTCAAATGCATCCCCGGGTCCCATGCTGGGAAACAAGGCACGAGAGCAACTTGTTGGATCAGTTTTCAGCACACGACACGGCCTCAGGTGACAGGCATCATGATCTGGGGCAGGAACACGGACAGGCTAGGCGACCTGGCAAGGGTCATGCCTCTGAGTGCCTTGAGACCACGCCACGTTGCCACGGCAGTAGGCGATATCGACTCAGCCAACGTGATCAGCTCAGCCAGTGCAACGTGTCCTGAGAAAGCAATCGCATACGACGCTGACAGGGCCTCAGCAAACGACTTGGGCTCGGCCAACGTCACGCACCTGGTCACGACGCCTGTTCTTTTGCCAAAGATCGTCAGCAGTACGCACTCAGCTGTCACAGGCGGGTGCTCCCATTTGAGACGTGTGGCCAGGCATGCGCAAGTGAACTCGAACACGTCCTGGTCACTGAATGCGATCTCAGGCCTTGGCAGGTCCAACGCGGGCTTGTCCAGCAAGACCACGAACGTGCGCCTTGTCATCCACGTCTGCCGTTGTCCTGGATGCGGGAACCAGATGTCGTTACTAGCCAGCAGGACCGTGAGATCCAAGGCACCGACACCGCCTGATACGCACACGAGGTCACCGTCGCAGACCTCCTTCCAGAACGTGGCGTATGTACATGGTATTTAATACCCAGCCTTCTCCCTACTTGAGGCCTACATTGCGATGTTACGAGGTAACCAAGAGATCTGCCCATGCACTCATATCTTCCCCGGTGTTTTTGAGAACCAAGAGATCTGCCCATACATTCATAAACACCCTGCATAACCAAGAGATCTGCCCATGCATTCAAAAACACCCTGCATAACCAAGAGATCTGCCCATGCATTCAAAAGCACCCTGCATAACCAAGAGATCTGCCCATGCATTCAAAAACACCCTGCATAACCAAGAGATCTGCCCATGCATTCAAAAACACCCTGCATAACCAAGAGATCTGCCCATGCATTCAAAAACACCCTGCATAACCAAGAGATCTGCCCATGCATTCAAAAACACCCTTGCATAACCAAGAGATCTGCCCATGCATTCAAAAACACCCTGCATAACCAAGAGATCTGCCCATGCATTCAAAAACACCCTGCATAACCAAGAGATCTGCCCATGCATTCAAAAACACCTTGCATAACCAAGAGATCTGCCCATGCATTCAAAAACACCTTGCATAACCAAGAGATCGGCCCATGCATTCAAAAACACCCTGCATAACCAAGAGATCTGCCCATGCATTCAAAAACACCCTGCATAACCAAGAGATCTGCCCATGCATTCAAAAACACCCTTGCATAACCAAGAGATCTGCCCATGCATTCAAAAACACCCTGCATAACCAAGAGATCTGCCCATGCATTCAAAAACACCCTGCATAACCAAGAGATCTGCCCATGCATTCAAAAACACCTTGCATAACCAAGAGATCTGCCCATGCATTCAAAAACACCTTGCATAACCAAGAGATCGGCCCATGCATTCAAAAACACCCTGCATAACCAAGAGATCTGCCCATGCATTCAAAAACACCCTGCATAACCAAGAGATCTGCCCATGCATTCAAAAACACCCTTGCATAACCAAGAGATCTGCCCATGCATTCAAAAACACCCTGCATAACCAAGAGTTCTGCCCATGCATTCAAAAACACCCTGCATAACCAAGAGATCTGCCCATGCATTCAAAAACACCCTGCATAACCAAGAGATCTGCCCATGCATTCAAATCTTCCCTCGCATGCCTCTCAGTCCTCCTCCGCACCTCATCCTTGCTACTCTTGCTTCCCGACCGTAACACATACAACACGTTTTCCTGACCGTCCCACTGTTTGCCACCTTTTCAGGCCCAGGCGATCATGCTCCTAGCTGGATCGGGCACCTCCTCCTCCTCCTTCCCTCTCCCCCCCGGCCTCCACACCACTCAGCAGTCCTCCATCTCTTCTCACCGCGCCCCTCTCTCCTCTCCATCCACCCGCGGACCCCCCCACCCCCCCTCCCTACCTTCCCCCCACCACCCTCACTCACTCGCCTCCGGCCCTTCCTCCTCCTCCGCGCAGTACCTTTCAGCTCACCCCTCTGCTCCGTCCTTGTCTTCCGCCCCATACCCTTCCGCTCCTCCCATCTCCTCTCCCTCTGCTGCTCTCCTTGCTGCCTTTCTGCCTCACCATGCGGCGTCAGGTGCGGGATGGGAGAGAGTTAGGGAAGCCCTGCGGGAGGGAAGCACTGGTGGCAGGGGTGGCGGTGGTGGTGGTGATGCTGGTGTTGGTCATCTAACAGATGTGAGAGGTGCTGGTGCTGGTGCTGGTGGTGATGGTAGTGGTGGTGGTGGTGAGGATGATGACCACCTGGGGAGGGAGAAAGCTTCTTTCCCACTACAACTACACGATCAACATTACCATTGGCAGCAGCAACATCAACGACAGCAGCAGCAGCAACAGCCACAGCAACAGCCACAGCCGCAGCAACAGCCACAGCCACAGCTACAGCCACAGCCACAGCCACAGCAACACCAACAGCCACAGCCACAGCAACAGCAACAGCGGCAACAGCACAGTCCCCCCCGACATCTATCAGCCCAAATCCGCACACACTCACTCTCCCTCTCCCCCTCTCCTCCTTCCCCCCACTCCCACTCCTCTCACTCTCCTTCACCTTCCCTGGGACCTTCCCTGGGGCCTTCTACCTCCCTAGGCCCTTCCCTAGCACCCACGGTGCACGTGTATGTTCAGTACCCAGGCACCCATCTCCCCCCCTCGTCCTGGCCTTCTGTGCAAATCTCAACAACAGCACCAGCAGCAACAACAGCAGCAGCACCACCACCACCACTACCACTACCACCCATTACAGCAATAGCAGCAGCAGCACCACCACCACTACCACCCACTACAGCAATAGCAGCAGCAGCAGCAGCTGTGCCAACAGAAGGGGCGGGCTGGCAGTATACACCCTCCCAGTCTCCCCCTTCCCGCCAGCAAAGCAAGTTGCCAGAAGGGATGGGAGGAGGAGGAGGAGGAGGAGGGAGAGGAAGAGAGGGAGAGGGAGGAGGAGGGGGGATAGCTGCTGCTGGAGCGATTGCGCGACAAGTGGTTGAGAGGGAGAGAAGAGGCGCTGCTGCTGCTGGGGGGAGTGGCAGTGGGAGTGGGAGTGGAAGTGGGAGCGGTAGCAGGAGCGGTAGTGGTGGGAGTGGGGGTAGTGGCAGCCACACATATGCGACAATAAAAAAAGGTAGGTTTTGTTTAAACTTGTTTTTCTAAGGATAATGGTTCATTGAGCTTATTCACTCTAATACTATTTCTATTGTGCGTTATTTGCATGTCTCTTATAAAGAACTCCCTCCGGCGTCGGGGAGACAAGCTTCTCTTGCTCGATATAAGGAGAAGAAGGAAAGGTGAGAAATGGCACAGCCACAAACGCGTTCTATCCTCAGAAACGCCGCAAGCTAGCACATTAAAGGATATGTTAGGTATGCAAGTAGAGGAGGAGCTAACAATACGTCGTGGCCAGGGTTGTGTCTGCAGGACAAAATCAAGGTTACAAGTGTCATCTCGACGTGGTAACCCTCGGTCAACACCACCTCCCGCGTCGCAACCCCCCTCGTCAAGTTCCATGTCGCATGGACAACACACTTTGAGCTCGGTGCCTCTGGAACTTAGGGAGCTGCTGGAGCAGCAACGGCTACAGCAACAACAGATACAGCAGCAACAACAACAACAACAACAAAAACAGCTATAGCAGCAGCAGCAACAACTACAAGAACAGTTGTAGCAACAGCAATAGCAAGTATTGCATGTACTACATGAGCGCCATGCTTAATACCAGGATCATCAATCACATGAACATATACAAGAGCAACCGCTATACGAGGAGCGTCAATAGCATCAAGGTTCCGTTACTTTTTTTCATAGCACTGAATCTGAAGCTCCAGAAGGAGATACAGGTTCGCGATCTCTCTCTCAGGGGCAACGACAGGTATGAGAGGAATCAGATCTACAACTACTTAATTTTGGGATGATGCCATGCCGTTACATATTATAATATGAGTTGTACACCTTGATACGCAATACCCGTTTTGTATATGAGGTATCCTTGTGCTCCAATGTACCCGAATGTACTACGTGCGATGTGATTCGACAAAACCTACCACATCGAATGCAAGTTCACAACGGGTACCGCATTCTCTTGCTTTGCCATGCCACCTCCCAGAAACCCTCGGGACACACAAAGATCAGAATCCGACTGTCTTGATTGTCGCGCCCCGGCATTTCCTTGCTTCTATGGCTACTGCATTGCAGTCCAAACCAAACCCGCGTGCCACCGCAATCCCGTAGGTTGCGGTTTGGCGTTCTTCTTGGTCCACTCTTGAGTGTTTCCGTACGAAAAGAGCAGCCAGGCCCTTCGAAGAGCACCTGAATCGCTCAGCTGCGTGCGATTCAGCTGCGTGCGATTCAGCGTGCGATTGACGACTAGAGCATCCGAATCAACTAAGGACGTCATGCAGAATCTAGTGGTTTCCGCCGAAACCCGCTATCGCATCCCCCTCGCACCACGGCCGTCCGATTCAATCGTACGAGCCGATGTGCGATCTGATGACGTCAGCGGTGGCAGCCTGGTTGGTAGTGGGAATTCCGTGGAAGGTTCTGGTTTGGAGCGGTTGGTTGCGGTAGCGTGGGATACGGAGGGGTCGTTACTGTATGGCGTGACGGACGAGTGCACTATCTACGGTCTAGATTTAACTACGGGTCGGCTCTTATTCGAGCATTCCTTAGTGCTATCCGGCGATCTGCCCCTCCCCGACAGAATAGTATCCGCACGCTACCTGCCATCCCATGCCGCCCTCTTCTTGGCGTTTTCCCGCGGGGAAATGGGGCTCTTTTCCCCCCCAACCAATCAGGGCACTGGCGGACTTGGGGGAGGGTTTGGGGAACGGGGAGGGGTTGGCGGGGAGGGGATCGGCGGAGCGATGGGGGGAGCGGAAGGGGGAGAGGGCGGAAGGTTTGAGATAGTGGGAGAGCTGACAGGGGGGCTGGCGGCAGTGGTGTGGGCGCCAGACGAGGAGGAGGTGGCGGTGGTAACTGGTGCAGGGCGATTGCTCACCATGACAAGCGACTGGCAGGTGAGGGCGCATACAGTAGCATTTGTAACATGTAGTGTTGCTTTTAAGTTATAGCGAAATGTATACCTTGTAGCAATGCATACCCGGCCGGGAGTATATGGGCGCTAGACGAGGAGGAGGTGGCGGTGGTGACTGGGGCAGGGCGATTGCTGACCATGACAGGCAATTGGCAGGTAAGGGTGCAGAGCAAACTATATGGAGTGGAAAGAGGGGTGGACGGGATTGCGGGGCGTTGGAAGGCGGTTTAGAGGCTATCCAGGGTTTATGCAGTAATTGACTGATTATCTCTTTCTTTGTGCAGGCTATATCCAGGGAAGGGGGTCCTGTTGATTTGTGCTCTTTGAGTAGTTTTTTCTTTTTCCTTTTTTATTTTTTGTTACACGCTGGAGTTGCATGCAGTTACATGTGTCTTATGGTGTTGCATATTGCAGAAGGGTGTTTCATATATGTCCATTTACATCCGTGTGTGTTGCCACGTGGCATGCGTGCAGGTGTTGATGGAAGTGCCTCTGGAGCAGCACGAGCCACACGTTACAGTTGCTGAGGTCAGCATTTCTTGCTCATTCCGTTGCTCGTTTTGCTGCTTCTTTTGTCATTTCCGTTGCCGCTGTTGGTGTGCTTTCGCTGCTCCCCTCTTATCCCTCTCCCTCTCTCGCCCTTGTTCCTGCTCCCTCCCGCTCCCCCCCTCCCACCTCAACTCCCCCCCCGCCCCCCCCTCCCCCCCCCCTCTCCCCCAATACCTTCCGCCACCAACTCTCGCTCTCCCCGCCCCATCCTCCCCCTCCTTCCGCAACTTTAGTTGGTTTCCATCTCATTCTGCCTCTTTCATTTCTTTCTGTCACCAGGGACTCTCAGCCAACCAGCAGCTGCCACCTGGCACGTACAGCCCCGGTGACGTGGTGCTCAGCTGGCGTGGAGACGGAAAGTTCTTTGTAACTTCCAGCAGAAGAGCACCAATTAGCAGCAGCGGAAGAAAAGAGGGGTCAGCAGAGGGGGAAGGAGGAGAGAGTGAGGAAGGGAGAGGAGGAGGAGGGGAGGGAGGGGGTGGGGAAAAAGGGATTAGGAATGATGAGAGGAGTGTGGAGGGCGAGGGTAGGTGGGTGGTGCGAGTGTGGGAGAGAGAGAACTGCTCTTTGCATTCCGTTGCTGACGTGGCATGTGGGAACCACCTGACGGGGCCTGTTGCGTGGCAGCCAGCTGGCGCGCTGATCGCTGCAGCTGCTTGCAGATGGGAGGAGGGAGGGGGAGAGGAGAGGAGAGGAGTCGTGGGGGAGAGAGGAGGGGAGGGAAAGGAGAGGGTAGGGAGAGAGGGGGGGGCAAGAACCCAGACAGGTGTTGCGGGTGCGAGGGGCGTAACGTCTGCTTTGCCGGTTAAGGACGCCTCGTTTCCCGAAGCAGGGTCGGTGCGACAGGTGGCGGGGGCAGGGCCGCTGGGGGGGAGAGGGGCAGAGCATAGGGCATGGGCGGCGAAGCGAGAGGTGCCGGGGAGAGGGGAAGTCGGACGAGGGGGAGAGCAGGGAGGGGGCGGAGTGAGCAGGAGGGTCAAGTGTGCCCATGAGATTGTGTTCTTCGAGCGCAACGGGCTCGAGAGAAACCACATGCAGCTTGCAGGCTTGCCAGGAGACAAGCCACTACAAGAGGACTTGCCACAGTCCTCTTCTCCATCAGACTTGCAACCTTCCGCTTCTCCTCCTTCCAATTTGTGGTCTCTGGACTTATCAGCAGCAGCACCAGCAGCCAGCTGCCCGTGCTGTGGCTGCCACGTGGCAGCTGTTGATTGGAGCAGCGACTCTCAGCTGCTGAGTGTGGCCTTGGAGACCCGCGATTGGCTGGCGATGCAGGTGAGAGAGGAGGGGAGGGGAAGGGAATGGGGGGGATGGGAAGGGCGGGGAGGGGAGAGGGGGAAGGGAATGAAGGGGAGGAAAAGGATTCAAAATACTTAGCCACCCTGGCGGGTAGGAAACCTGCAAATGGAATGGATGCTGGGTGTGGCTTTGGAGACCTGCGATTGGCTGGCGATTCAGGTAAAAGAGGGGGGGGGGGGGGAAGGAGGGGAAGGGGAGGGGGGTTGAGGGGAGGGGAATGGAGGGGAGGGGAGGGGAGGGGAGGGGAGGGGAGGGGAGGGGACCCGACCGGGATTTGGATGGGACTTGAGACCTGACGGTTGCTTTCCTCTCTCCTCCTGTGCGCCGCCCGCTCCCCCCTCGCAGGTGTTCTATGCTGCAACTACAAGTGGCACTTGAAGCACGGAACGCGCTCCAAATAGCACCCACGTGCAGCAGCACTCGGCAATCCCCCTCCATTTGCTTGCTCCTGCTCTTCCTTGTGCCCCCCCTTCCCCTCTTCCTCCTGCTCTTCCTTGTGCCCCCCCTTCCCCTCTTCCCCCCCTCCCCCCTCTTCCCCCCCTTCCCCCCCTTTTGCCGGTGTACTATCGCTGCAACCACAAGTGGCACTTGAAGCACGAGGCGCGTTCCAACAAGCAACTGCAAGCAGCAGCACTCAAACAATCACCCCACCCCCACCTACGCTACCCTCGCTCCCTCCTCTTCCTCTGGCACCCAGAGTCCCTGTCCTCCGCTCTCACCTTCTCCCCCCTCGGGGTCATCTCCTCCCTGGATTTCATCTGGGCTGGCCCCCGGCACTGCAGCACCCAGCAACCCCACTCCCCTTGACCCTGCTAACCCATCTGCTCCCACTCCTCTCCTCTCCTCCCCTCTTCCCCCCAACCCCCTCAACGCAGGTATACTATCGGTGCAACTACAAGTGGTATTTGAAGCATGAAACGCGCTCCAACAAGCACCCACAACCAGCAGCAGCCACGCCACTCCCCCCCTCTCTCCCCGTCCTCTGGCACCCAGAGTCCCCCTCCTCCGCCCTCTCCTTCTCCCCCCTCGGGGTCATCTCCTCCCTAGATTTCATCTGGGCTCCTGGCACTGTAGCACCCGGCAATCCCACTGTAGCTGTGATCGACGGCCAGGATTTGAGGATCTCGTCACTGCTGCTGCACGGGGTTGGGGGGGGCGCAGGGGGAGGGGGGAGTGGGGGGCTGCTCCCCCCGCCGTACTGCCATCGGGTGGAGGGCTTTCCGGCTGCTGTGGTGGCGGTGGCCGGTGCTAAGCTGGCAGCTGTTGACGTGGGGGGCTGTGATTGGTGGGTGGAGCCCGGCAGTGCGGTGCAGAGCGGTGGGAAGCGTGGAGCAGAGATTGTGGGAGCGGTGCTTTCCAATGGGGATGTGGGCGTGCTGGTGAGACCAGAAGGGTGTGAGTGGATGGATGACGAGGAAGAGGAGGAGGGAGAGGAAGTGGAGGAAAAGGAGGAAGGGGGAATGGAGGAGGAAGAGGCAGAGGAGGAGGAGGATGGTTTGCTGGAAATCACAAGTTTCATAGCCACTCTAGACAACAGCACCAGCACCACCCCCAGCACCAGCACCAGCACCAGCACCAGCACCAGCACCAGCACCAGCAGCGGATACAGCATAACCAGGCACGACATTGGTCGCATGCGGCACGCAGCATGGGTCTCGCCCAGCCGCCTCGTGGGAGTCATTGCAGCCTCACAGCATGGGGCATCCGACCAGGACGGAACTCTTGAGCAGGCTGCATCCGAGCAGGCTGGTTCTCTTGACTTGGTTGTAGAACTGGAGCTGCGGCGAGAGAGGGGGGATAGGGCTAGTGGTAGCAGCGAGAGCGGGATTGGAGGGGCGTCTGGGTTGCACAGGCTTGGGGAGAGGGAGGTGGGAAGAGCAGTGATGAGTGTGGTCGGGGTGGTGGCGTTGCCGCATCCAGTGGTGGCTCTGGCCCGTGCCACTCCTGCTGCCGTCTCTGCTGCTGTCTCTGTTGTTGTTGCTGCTGCTGGTAGTTCGTGTGTGCGGCCTGGGAAGGGGATCAGCAAGGTGGGGCCGTCGGTCTTCTTCTCTCTGTCCGACGGCTCGGTGCTTCGCTACATTCCCTCCTCCTCTACACGCACTGCCATCCATGCATCTTCCCCATCCGCACCCACCTCCACTCCTCCCTCCCCCTCCACGGAGCTGCTGCTTCGGTTCCCCGAGCCATGCCCCTGGATTGACGTTGTGGAGGCACGGGTTCAGTCACCAACAGCGGCAGCTGTAGATACGTCACCATCATTGGGACCAGCATTAACAACAACAGCTGCAGCAGCACCAGCAGCAGCAGCTCCTGTGACGGTCATGTGTGTTGGGAGGTCGCGCCGTGGGCGGCTGTATGTCAGCTCTGGCGCTCTGCACAACCCTAGCATGGGAGCTGGTGGCACTCCCTCAGGTTCCTCTAGCGCTCTGCGTAACCGTATCATGGGGCCTGTAACCAACCTTGCAAAGGCGCCTGAGGCTACACTGGTGTGTGACGACTGCTCTTCCTTTGTGCTCCACTTTATGGCAGTTCCCAAGGCTCCCAGGGCTCCCAAGGCTCTCAATGCTCCCAAGGTTCAGTTAAGCACGGTGTCTCAAGCATTATCCCCATGCCACGTCATCACCCTCGTGTTCACTTCAGTGTCGGGCGCTATAGTCACTCGAGACCTGTTTACTCTGGCTCTCGGGGCGGGTACTGGCCCCCAGGGAGCAGAAGGAGGACCTGGTGCTTCTTCAGGTGTTTTTTCAGGTGCTTCTGTTGCGCTCCCAGGTGCAGTCCCAGGCAGGGTGTCGGAGGAGGGGACGAGGGCAGGAGTGGGTGGGCCGGCGGGCAGCAGAAAAGGACAAAAGGGGAAGGTGCCGTCATCATTGCTGTCTTGTCCTCTGTGGGAAGGAAGGGCGGTGCTTGTAGCGGGGCTTGGGCGGCTGAGAGTGGGAGGGGATGAGATAGAGGAGAGGGGGGAGGGAGATGGAAGGAAGTTGGAGGCAGGGGGGGAGGAGGTGGAGGGATTTGAGGAAGAGGAGGAAGAGGAGGTGGAGGGGGAGCCGGCAGTGGTTCTCCAGGCGACACGTGGCAGTCTGGAATTGGTCTACCACAGGGCGCTCGTGCTCCGGGCGGTGGGGCTGTTGCTGAGTCAGCACCGCTTTCTGGCGGCTGCTGAACTGGCGCGACGCCACAGGCTGGACCCAAACGTGCTTGTCGATTTCGGCGGCTGGCATTCATTCGCCGGAGTGTCCAAGGTGGTATCTCCTGCTGACGTGGCAGGTACTGCTGACATGGCAGCCCCTGCTGACGTGGCACCGGCTGCTGAAGTGGCAGCAGGGGAGGCAGCCAGGGGGAGCGGAGCGCGGGAGTTTGTGCGGCAGGTGGGGGAGGGGGGTCTGCGGTATGTGAGCGAGCTGATCTACGGGCTGAGAGAGGAAGATGTGGCAGAGAGAGGGGGGATGTATGGGGAGGTGCTTGCTGGGATGGGGGGAAGGGGAGGAGGGGACGAACTAGGGGAAGTGAGAGGAGTGGAAGGAGGGGGAGGAGGGGGAGGAGCAGGAGGAGTTCCTCCTGCTTCCTCCTCCACTGCACCCACTTCCGCCTCCTCCTCTTCTGCCTCCGCCGCCCCTCCAAGTGTTGCAGGCAAGGTGACAGCTGTGTGCACCGCTCTCCGGGTGGCGCTAGAGGCCGAGATGCCGCCCAGCGTCGTCCGGGACACTTGCGTCCTGAGCACCTACGCGTGCAGCCAGCCGCCCATGTTGGAAGCAGCTCTCTTGCGGATCAAAGCGGTGAGAGATGCTTCTTTGGTCACCAGCAAACCTGCTCACCCCACTTCACTCCTCTCTTTATCAGTGGAAGCCTCCCTGAAGCACCTCATGTGGCTCACCACCCCGGACCATGTCTTTAACTCCGCATTAGGTCTCTACGATCTAAACCTCGCCGCTTTAGTAGCCTCCCACGCCCAGTCCCAGAAAGACCCAAAGGAGTTCCTCCCGGTCCTTCGAGCCTTGGCTGCCGAACCTCCGCCGATCCGACGGCTCAGGGTTGACGTCAGGCTCGGGAGACTGGAGCAGGCGGTTCGCCAGCTGGTGGCTCCTGATTCGCCGCTGATGGTGGTGGGGAGGGGAGGTGGGAGGGGAGGTGGGAGGGGAGGAGGGAGAGGAGGAGGGAGGGGAGGAGGGAGGGAAGAGGGGAACGGAGTGGAGGAGGGAGAGGGAGGAGAGGGTGGTAGGGGCCCGGTGGGGAAGGGAGAGGAGGAGAAGGGAGGGGAGGAGAAGGCAGGGCGAGAGGGAAAGCAGCTAGTGGAAGAGGTTATGGCGCTGGTGCAGACCCATCCAGATAGATTGTTCCCCGTGGCTGCTGCTGCCACTGCAACAGCCATCCTCTCTCATCCCTCCGTCTCATCCCCCTCTTCGTCCTCCGCCGCCTCCTCATTGCCCTGTGCTCCTGCTTCTATAGCTGCTTCTTCTGTACCTACCCTTGCCTCGGTCCGAACCTTCATTCTCAACCAATGGGCGGAGCACCTCTTCTCCCGAGCCTCTGAGGCCTCGCTTCCCGAAGCTTCTTTGCTCTTTACCGCAGCTGGCAACTTGCCTCGGGCACTCCAAGCCTACCGGCAGGCTGGGCAGTGGCGGAAGGCCCTAACCACGGCAGCAAGGCTTGGATTCCCCAAGCCCGAGGTTCAGAAGCTGGCTCAGGAGCTTCGGGAAGAGCTGGTGGAGGTTGGGAGGAGGGCTGAAGCCGGGCGGCTGGCTATCGAATACGAGGGGGATTCGGACGGTGGGATTCGTCTTCTAGTGGAGGCGCACTGCTGGGAGCAGGCAGTGGAGGAGGCTGGTAGGGGGGGACAGGTGTGGCTCATTGATTCGCTGATCGTGCCAGCTGCGGTCGAAGCAGCAAGGGGGATGCTAACGGATATGGATGAGACTCAGGGGAAAATCACAGCCTACGTACACAGGTTTGGTGCAGTGCGGTGCAAAAGGGTGCAGATGGAGGAGAAGCTGAGGGTTGAGAGGGAGGAGAGGGAGGAGGTGGAGAGGAGGAGGAGGGAGGAGTATGGGGAGGAGTATGGGGGAGGGGGGATGGATGAGGCATCGGAAACTGCATCGATGGCATCCAGCGATGTGGGCAGTATGGCAAGTGGCGTTACTGGCTTGAGTGCCTATACTGCAGGGTAAGAGGGTGTTTGTATGGTGTGCACGGGTCTTGCATTGCAGTGTAGGCGGGGTTAGGCGGGGTTGGGGATGGTTGAGGCATCGGAGACTGCATGTCTGGTATCCAGTGATGTGGCCAGTGGGTGAGCACGGCCAGTGGGTGGACGGCTACCAGCATGCATGCATGGGAATCAGCCCCCCTTTTGACCTCCTCCCCTCCCCCCTACACCTTCCGTCGTTCCCCAACACCCCCTCCCCAACACCCCTTCCCCTCGCCCTCTCATCCCCATCCCAGCTCATCGTCGCGGGTAAGCACGGCCAGTGGGTGGACGGCAGGCAGCAAGCGCACGAATGTGAGGGCAGCCAGGAGAAAACAACAGAAGGCCGACAAAGGGAGGAGAATCCGCGCTGGCAGGTGAGCATGCTTGCGTTGCGGCCAGGAGAAAACAACAGAAGGCTGGCAAGGGGAGGGGAATCCGGGCTGGCAGGTCAGAAATTCCGGGCAGTTGGGGGGTGAATGGAGAGCGGAAAGGAGGGGCAGGCAGAGAAAGGGCATTTTCCCATGTCGCGTGTGCCGAGGGCTTTCCCATGTGCAACATCCATCGATGGATGTGCTCCTATTGATATGAATAGTGGTAGGCGATGGAGGTTGCACATGGGATATCCGTGCTGCACATGGGATGTCCGTGTTGCATGTGATGGGAATTCACCCAAGCGCAACACCCATCGAGTACTATCTGCATCTTCCCTGGGTCGGTCGCCCCACAGCTCGTCAAGTTTGAGAAGCTCAGAATAAATCCTCAGACTGGACAACTCAACTCCGCTCCATCATCCCGTCTCCCGCCCTTTCCTTCTCCCCATTTCCCGCTTCCCTCCTCCCCCTCTTCCATCTCCCCCCAGTCCTGACGAGGAGCAAGCACTAGCAGAGCACATTTGTATGCTGGTGCCTTCTTTCCGTACCTCCTCCCCCCAGTCACCCCCCTTTTCCCCTCTCCCATCCTCTCTTCCCTCCCAGTCCTGACGAGGAGCAGGCACTAGCAGAGCACATTCGCATGCTGGGGCCTTCCTCCCAGACCTTGGACGAGGTTCAGCAGTTGCTGGAGCTGCTGGCAGGTTGGGGGCACGAGCCTTTGGCTCGGAGGCTCCAGGCCCGGGTGGGAGCTTTGATTGCGACTCATAAGGCTGCTGTTGCGGAGGTTGAAGCAGCTCTTGACGAGGATAGACTGAAGGCGGCAGTAGGAGTTGAAGGGGGTTTGTGTTCTAAGGATGCTAAAACCGGTGCATCAAAAGACGTTGGGACTGCTTCAGCTACGAAGCAAGACGTGAAGTGGAAGTGGGAGGTCTTAGAAGGCATTTGAACGAATTGTGCGGATAATGCCGTGTTGAAGAAGAATAGTCCTGCACACATTTGTAATGCTACGATTTCTTGGAACCCCCACATATAAATATTGTTAACAGGTGTAGAGCAACTATTAGATGCGAAAAGTGTAGTGGGAGACCAATCGGCACTTCCGTGCGACATTTCAAATTCCAATCGGCATTTCGTCTGCAATTTCTGCCCGGCGCCCTCAAACCCCCGCCAATCCCCATTTCAATTCGCGCCCCTCTTCTGCCCCCCTATTCGCCCCTATCTGCCCCTTCCGTTCCCTCTGCTGTTGTATCTCAAACCCTCATGGCTCCTCTCTCGAGCGAGTCAACCACCTCTGCATCCCGAGCAGCGAATCTTGCTTATCGTGCAGTTAGTAAACCACCGAGCGTAGCATACATCGTGCGCTATGCTGACATGCGCCCGACTCGAGTCCGGTGCGCGACGGCTTTCAGGTAACCAACTTGCGCGCTGCAGCGCGCCTCCATGACGTTTGGCGCCCGGAGTGTTGAGCACTGTACTCCGTCTAAACTCGTGAGTTACGAGCGAGCCTGCGAGCCACGCAGCTGCATCGCTTTTCATCACGCGTAAACAACTGGTGGTTTCGAGTCAACTCAGCAACTGTCGACTGTAAACTAGAGCCACCACCACCGGCCGTCGCGCGCAGGCAGATTCTCAACTATCAACTGTTTCCCCCTCCCCCCCCGTCGAGACACGCATCCTCTCCTTGTAGCTTCTGGGTTGATTCGCTGGGAGGCCGTCTGGGTTTGCGTGGCTGGTGCGATGGTTGGTAGCGTTGTCTGGGGCGAGTGTCTGGGTGAGAGCGATGGGGATGCTAGGGCGGCCTTTCCAGGTCCGCTGTGCTTGCGGCTCGGTTCCGCTGGACGGTATAAAGCTCCGGACGGAAATGCCATCAATCAGAGCACTCTCAGCGTTCGACTTAGTTACTGCTGATTGAATTTACCACCCTTCAGTGGTGACCGTCTTTAATTTCGCGTCTTCTCTTTCCTCGGGGAGAAATGGCCATCCGTGCACGCAATGCGGTTACCCCGTGGGCGGTTTTCGCCAGCGGCATCGCCGCGCTGCTCGTCGCGTGTCTGCTGAGCGGCAGCGGCGCTAAGGCGCAGGCCCCCCCCGCGGAGGTCGACTGGGAGGCGCAGACGGACTCCATCCTGCAGCAGATCTCGCAGCAGACCTTCCTCTCCTCGTTCGCTGAGATCTTCACCGACTTCTGTGAGTGCCAAACCGCACCAAACCGCTCTGAACCGAACTGCACCCATTCTCTTGAGGGACTCCATTCTCCTGCAGATCTCTCCTCGTTCTTTGACATCTTCACCGACTTCTTTCTTTGCTGCTGTAAGGATGCTGCATATAGCAATCGTCTCCATATTCCTTTCTCCCCCTCCGCTTCCATTCCTCGTTCCCCCCCGCCTTTCCCTTATGCGTCCCCTTCCCCTGCCTCTGTTGTTTTTCCTCCCTCTCCCCCTTCCGTTGCCTCCGTCATCCCTCCTCCCTTCCTCTGCAGTCCAACCCGGTCAGCTGTACATCTACCAGAATGCAACCCTCCTCATCCTCCCAACATGGGCCACCGACACTACCTCACTCAATCTTTCCTTCACGCCCCCCTTCCCCTGCCTCTGCTCTCCCCTGCCTCTGCTCTCCCCTGCAGTCCAATCCGGCCAGCTGTTCATCGATCAGAACGCCACCCTCCTGATCCCCGGCAACGTGGGCCACTGGCGCTACCTCACGCAGTGGAACACCCTCACGCCCAAGCAGAAGCGCCGCCTCCTCCGTTACCACATCATCAAGGGCCGTTACACCACTCAGGAGCTTCTTGCCGCGGCCCCCCTCACCCTCTTCCCGACTTTCAACCAGAACCTGCCGCTAAACAAGACGCTTAAGCCCAATGAGGTGTATTTCCAGTCGGTCCCGGCGATGAAGTTTCCGTCGCCGCTTAGCTTGCCGAATGCGGGGCTGACGCCCAACCTGGCTGCACATGGTGTCACGTTCGTCATCCTGCCGCCCAACCTGAACTGCACGACATCTGCTTGCAAGAAGAGGCTGTTCTAGAGGCACTTCAGCAGCATCTGTAACTCTATGGACTTTTGGCAGATGTGTAAAAGTCTAGAGGTACCATAACTCAGAGATTGGCTTGAGAGAGAGAGAGAGAAACATGGGGCTTTGTTGGGTGCTTCTGGACCTTTGGTGATGTTGGATGTTGTATGGTTGGGCAATATAATTTGGACCGGGGTCTGAATAAATATTATTTTGATTTAAGGCGAAAAAGCAGGCTTGTACCTTACCATGGTGACTTCTTCATATTTACCAGGCTATTCCGTCTCGCAGATAGCCGAATTCCATAAAGTTTTTGCCCACTGATGGTATGCTCTCCTGTGACCTGGCCACCATCCTCGCACCATCATACGGTAGCATGGGAATGGGGTATTTTTCAGCTTCATATGCGTCATGCTAGTTAATTAGGAAATCCTTTCCGAACCCGTTTCTATACAGTGCTCTCCAGCATCTTCCGTGTTTTCTTCCGCCTCCGCGTGGACATTGACGAGGACACCTGACATGTGGTTCGGGAAATGATCAGTAAGGGTCCTAGCTCCGCCAGGGGTGTGAGCAAAAAAGGTCTGTGGATCTCCGAACCTGTAATCCACGAAGTTGCTTTTGAAAATTTACCAGTAATAGTTTCGGAACAAAAAGAGAGAAAAACTAAAACCCATAAGGGACCGAATTCCGTTCGGGATGACATCAAGCCTAAACGCGCGGCCCTTTTGCGATTTTAGGGTTGATGCAACCCCGAGTCGCGTGCAAGGGCCCTACGGGTTTTAGGTTTTTTTTAAGTGCTCTAAAACACTGTTCTTTTAAATGCCCTACGTCACATGGATACGGTACGCAAACCTGCCCTGCGTTGCGAACCTAAAATATGTACGTGTTGTAAGGCAAAGGCTATGTAGCACAGGCTCGGAGACAAGGTCTCGGGGCAGAAAGCTGCCGGACCTTTTTTGCTCACGCCTCTGGTGGAGTGAGGGCCCTTTTCGATCATTTCCGCTGTGGGTCACAGATTCGGGCCAACAGCTCAACAGGCCGATTGCACCAATCAACAGGCTGCTCCCTTAATAAAACGAACAACCAATCGTACTTGCCATCCCCGTTCACGAATCTTTAAATCCAATCAGGATCAAGCACCAGAATTACCAGGCGTGGACGTTTCGCATGCTTCGCCACACCGTTGGAAGCTCAGTCGATTGTTTCAAGGCATATACCGACAGGGGTGCATTGATCGAATGTTCCATAACGATTGGTGGAAATCAGGCTTCGCCAATTATTTCCTACCGGTAACTGTAGGTAGGAAGTCTACTGAAGGTGGACGGACGCTAGACGCGGCCTTGACCCTTCACTTCCAAACTGATGCTGTTCATCTCTTCCCCCAGGTGGTCAAATAGGAAGGAATCATTCCTGCACAGCAAATCCCCCTCCGTTCCAGCAGTCTCATCCCCTAGCGTTCCAGCATCCAGTGCCCCTGCCTGTTCCCATCCCCTTATCCCTGCGCTTTCCTCCTGCTCCTGGCAGTCATAGCCTTGAGCCCCACTACTGTAGTCATTTGCCTGTTCGCGCTCGACGGAACTTGGCAGAGCGTTTCATAACGGAATGTTTCCTGCTGTTGGATATTAATTGCGAAAACATTACTGTGGGAATTCCTTGAGCCCCGACACTGACTCCCATGCCATTTATCCTGCGCTACTCACAGCCTTCGTTAGGGGAACGCGTTAAGGAAAAGCACTAGTGGACGGTTGGGTTATTGTCTTGTAGGCCTCCGTACCTCGATTTTATGGAGGCTTTCACTCCATCAGTGACGTCTCAACGAATCAAACATGCTGCGGCGGCATCCTGTCTTTCTGTAACGGATTCTTATAGTAGGACCTTCCCTAGTTCCTTCGCTGGTACCGTTACTAGTCCCTTCCCCAATTTCTCCCCGGGTCCCTCCCCTAGTCCTTGCACTACCGCCTCCGTTGGAACTCGTCCATCTTCCCCGCGCGCCTTATCCGAGATTCGTCATTCTTCGCCGCGCCAATCCATCCAACATCGCTCGCATTCTCCGTATCGCCGACAAAGTGTAGCAGCTCCTGCTGTAGCTGGAACCCGCGACTCTATATCGGGTTTCAGATTCGTCACGCCCGACACAGGACGGCTCCAATTGAGTTCCGAACATCGCTCTGCTTACAGCAGCTCTCGTGCAACTAATCAACCTACAGCTACGAAGAATCTGTCGATCCGCTCGCCATTCCTCAGCGGTAGCGGAAATTACGACCGTCTGTTAACCGACTCCCAGCGTCTTCCACGTCCCAACTCCCAGACTGGTACCGTCACAATTTCTATGCCTTTCCGACCAATAGGAACGCGTGTTCGCCGCCACGTCACCGCGCAAGCACGGGCTTCCACGAACCAGCATGGGTCGGAGCGGCCGTCGCTGCTGCCTGTCTCGCTCCAACCCAGGTTCGGTGGCCGAACCTGCAGGCTCGGGGTAGCTCCGGCCGCTATCGCCCCGCGGCGAAGGAGTTTTCTAGGATTGGGGGATGGTTCCGCGCTGGGAGGGGAGAATGGGGGAGGGGGAAATTCCGCTGGGGGGGCTGCTTCCACTTCAACGGACACAAATTTATCTGCTGCCCGTTCTCAGACCCCTGACCGACCTCAGCCATCCCTGGCCCGCCACGTGGCACGCAGCCTACCCGTAGCGGTTTTGAGCGAGCTGGTAGCAGCAGCAGCTACAGCAGGAGGTACAGCCGCTACAGCCGCGGCCAATAGCGGCCTGCCAGCTCACTCGGGGCATCTGGCGATTCCTGCTACAGCCGTGACGCCTGTAGCGGTGACTGCTCTGGCGGCAATTTATGGAGCTTACCTATCGGACAGCCTGCTAGGGCGGCAGCAACAGCCACCCAAGACAGGTAAGGGCAGCAGTGGTGACGCTTACTCGTATTGATGGTCAACCCGCCCCCAAGCTGCCTTTTCCCCAATCTCGCCCACCTGTTTTCAGCCCCCGTCGTTTCGCCTCCTCCCGTCTTCATGCCTCTTTTTTGGCCTCTAACGTATCCCCCCTGCATGTGCTCAGAGCCGTTGATCATCGAGTCAGTGGACGTCACAGATTACCCCATCTTCAGGCACCCTGAGGTATGTCGTTGAGGACAAAGAGAAGTGCGTCTCCTGGTACACCTGAGCAGAGCACGCACAACGGCAGGCAGGGGTTACTCTTTCCTACTCCCCCCTGTTGACTTTTGAGTCGACTAAAAAGTCACCTGAGCAGAGCACGCACAGAGGCAGGCAGGGGTTACTCTTTCCTACTCCCCCCTGTGGAGTTCGCCAGGGACGCGCACTGGGACCAGCGGCGCAGGACAGGCGAGCTGTATGTAGTGCAAGGCCATCATAGACTCGTGTGATTCCCCCTTATCCCCGTGCTTCCCCTTCCTCCCTCCCGGCACTCTAACAGGTCCTGCGAGCAGTGGAGTTCGCCAGGGACGCGCACTGGGACCAGCGCCGCAGGACAGGCGAGCCGTATGTGACTCACTGCATCCACACTGCGCGTATCCTAGCTGCTCTCGTCCCACCACAGGGCAAGAAGGTGCGTAGATGTGTGTGGACTGTGCGTGTGTGGACTGTGCGTGTGTGGACTGTGCGTGTGTTGACTGGTGTATGTGTTGACTGGTGTGTGTGTCTGAGGCGGCCCACTGGGACCAGTGGCGCCACAGGACAGGCAAGCCGTATGTGACCCAATGCATCCACACCGCTCGCATCTTAGCTGGGCTCTTGCCGCCACAGGGCAAGTAGGTGCGTGTATGGCTCTCTTGGTGTTGTGTGTTGGCTGGTGTGTGTGTGTGTGTGTGTGTGTGTGTGTGTGTGTGTGTGTGTGTGTGTGTGTGTGTGTGTGTGTGTGAAGGGGCCCACTGCAAGCAGCGCCGCATGACATGCGAGACCCCCCATGTGACTCACAGCATCCACGCCACCTGTATTCCCTTCACCCTCTTTCCCTTCTCCATATCACTCTCTCCCTTCTCCATATCACTCTCTCCCTTCTCCATATCCCTCTCTCCCTTCTCCACATCTACCTCCCTTCTCCAGGCAGTGGATGCTGTCGTGGCAGCAGTGCTGCATGACATTGTCGATGACACGCCCTACGACATTGCTGACGTGGAGATGCTCTTTGGCGCTGACGTGGCACAGCTGGTGGACGGCGTGTCGCGCCTCAGCCACATCAACCAGGTGTTGCCTCTTACTTTACAGGACACCCCCCCCCCCCCATAATTCGCTCCTCCCCTCCCTCACGCCCCCCTCCCTTGCTTCCCCGCTCCCTCGCTCCGTCACCTCCCCACCTCCCACCCTGCTTCCCCCACGCGGCCTCACCTCCCCCTCCGTTCTTTCCTCTCCCCCTCCCCCCCGCCCCCCCATTGCGTGCTGCTTCCTCCCACAGCGCCCCCACTCGAGCTCGCCTTTGCTCCCTCATGCCTTGGAATCTAATCGTCTCTCTCGCGCCCTTCTGTCCTGTGCCCGCACCTGGGCCCCTGTACTCTACCTGCTCACGTTGTCCCCATCAAGCTTCTCCCCTGCCATTCTCCTCCCATTTAACCTCTTCGGCTCCTCCTATTGCCCCCAACTCCCCTCTCCCCCCAATCTCTTCTCCCCCCACCCCCCTCTCGGTCCCCTCCGCCCCTACCCCCTACCTTCCTGTTGCTTCTCTATACCATCCTCTCCCCTCTTCCCCCCTTCCCCCCGTCCTCTCCTGTCCTGCTTCTGCTGCAGCTGCTGCGCCGCCACCGCAGGGCGACAGCAGAGCAGAGAGAGCAGGAGAACACGGGACTCAGCTCAGCTGATGTAAGCATTTCTCCTCCACCTAGCTGGCTGACGTAGGTGTTGTTTTTAGCTTATTGATCGATGCTTGCGAGTAACGCTGTGCTTTGTTCAATTCGATGATTGCAGGTGGACAGCCTGAGAATGATGCTGCTTGGCATGGTGAACGACCCTAGGGTGGTGCTCATTAAGCTGGCTGACAGGCTGCACAACATGCGCACCATGTGAGTATGACATGTGATAGGAGCATGTGATGTTCGCATGTGAAGGCGGCATGCAGATCATGTGGCAGAGGCACCTGGGCATGGTGAACGACTCCAGAGTGAATAGGTGGCTGACAGGCTGCATAACATGCGAACCATTTGAGTAGAGATGTGAGAATCATGCGATCATGAGGCAGGAAGGGTTTACACGTGAGAAGGGTGTTTCGCAGGATGCTGGTTGACCGGCTGCTCAACATGCAAACCCCCAACACATGTTCTCTTTTCCACCAACCCTCTTTCCCCCCCCACCTCCCCTCCTTGCTCCTTCCACCTACGCCCTCACCTCAAGGACTCCACAGCACAGGCAGTGGCACAGAAGCGCCTCTCCGTCTGCTGTTCCCTCGCCTCTCGCCTCATCCTCAACACATGTTCTCTCTTCCTCCTCCACCCCCCTTCTCCCCCCCATCCCCACCCCCCCTTCCTTCCTCCATCCAGCTACGCCCTCAAGGAGTCCAAGGCACGGGCAGTGGCGCAGGAAACTCTCTCCGTCTGGTGCTCCCTCGCCTCTCGCCTGGGAGTCTGGGCGGTCAAGGCGGAGCTGGAGGACCTCTGCTTTGCAGTGCTGGAGGTGAGTGCACCCTGCTGTGTACGGGTGACTCTGGCAATCAGTGTCTGTGTTAAGGGCCTGACTGGTGCTCCATCGCCTCTCTCGCCTTGGCGTGTGGGTGGTTAAAGCAAAGCTGGACGACCTCTGCTTTGCAGTGCTGGAGGTGAGTCAACCTGTTGTCCCAACCTGTGTAGGCTGGGACAGTGGGCCCTGACTGGTGCTCCCTCGCTACCCGCCGGGGTGGGTGTGCGGTTGGCCACCATGTGAAGCTCCCCAGATGCCGTCCCGTCAAACTGAATAAAGCCCCACCTACCCACCCCCTCTCCAGATCCCACTTCCCCCTCCAACCACGCATATTCCGGCAGTTACGCAGTGAGCTGAGCTGGCCATCATGTGGAGCTCGCCTGAGGTCTGGCAGTCGCTGAGGGAGAAACTTGACGCTTACCCCGCATCCCCTCCCCACGCTCCCCTCCCGCAACCAGCCGCGCATATTCCGCCAGTCACGCAGCGAGCTGGTCACCATGCAGAGCTTCCCAGAAGATGTCCCTTCCAACTAACCCCCCTTTCTTCCGCCAACGCCCCTTCCCCCCCCCCCCCCGCCTCCACCCCACCCCTCCCCCAGCCGCGCATATTCCGACAGCTGCGCAGCGAGCTGGCCACCATGTGGAGCTCGCCTGAGGACTGGCGATCACTGAGGGAGCGCCTCCGCCTTAGACGAAGGCCAGCGCGCGCTGCTGCTGCTGGGCCTGCTGGTGATAGCAGTGTGTCCGCGTACCACCGTAGCAGCATGGATAGTGAGAGTGAGAGTGAGAGTGAGAGTGAGAGTGAGGGTGAGAGGGATCTGGAGCTGTTTGGGTTCGGGCGGCGGGTGGGCAGAGGTGGTTCGGCTGGTGGGGGGAGAAGAAGAAGCACCAGCGGCAGCGCCAGTGACAGCAGTGCTAGCAATACTAGCTATAGCAGCAGCAGCCGGAGTCTGGATGGTGCTGCTGCAGTCCAGCAGCAAGCTCAGGAACGCGAATCCATGGATGGGGATGGGGATGAGAAGGGGTTGATCCGTTTCATCACACACTCAGGATCAGGGGGAAAAGACGGCACCAAGAAAGGGGCTAGTGTTAGTAAGGGGGACAGCCTTGCAAAGGGGGCGAAGGGCACCGGTGTGCTCATAGCGAATGAGTTCCTAACGATGGTGGCTGCAGCAGAGGGGGCGGTCCTCGATGCCGTGCCAGGTGGCAGGCTGCTACAGGGCGAGAGGGAGGAGGAGGGGGGGGGGGAGGAGGAGCTGTCAGTTCAGGACCTAGTCGAAGCCGTGGTGCCCTTTGATCTGCTGGCGGATAGGAACAGGCGCAGCAGAGCTGGTGCGTGGCCCGCTGTGGCTAGAGCTGCCGCGGATGCCATGGGTGATAGCGGTGGTGACAGCACCAGCAGCACCAGCAGCAGCAGTGGCGGTGGCAGATTGAGTGGTATGGGTACTAGTTCAAACATGAGGAGGAGCAGGACCCGTGTGATGCGTGATGCAGAGGTGGCTCTCACGGCCCTGCACGGCTGTGAGGAGGCGCTGCAGAGAGAGCTGCTGATCACCACCCCGTGAGTGTGCTTATCATGTTTCCTCCTCTTCCTCTCCTCCCCTATATTTCCTCCTCTATTGTTCCCTTCTCCTCCTCCTCAGTTATGCAACGTGACTGCTTCCTCTCGTCATTCAGCTATCTGCCCGGTATGGAGGTCATCCTCTCAGGCCGTCTCAAGAGCAGTTACAGCTGCCACGCCAAGATCCGTTCTGAGGCACGAGCAGCTGCCTCCATGCCAGGCCTTTCTTTCCTCCCCTCCGTCACCCCTTCCCGCCCCTCTGCAGCTACGTGCCCGGCATGGAGGTCATCCTCTCAGGCCGCCTCAAGAGCATGTACAGCTGCCACGCCAAGATGCGCCGCAAGAGCGTGCCCCTGGACAAGATCTACGACGCCCGTGCGCTGCGCGTGGTTGTGGGGGATGCCAACGGGACGCAGCACGAGGCGGCTGTAGAGGCGTGCTACAACCTGCTCAGTGTGGTGCACAGGTGGGTTTCTTGCTGCTACGGCCGTTACATGGAAAAAGCTAACAGCACGGTCAGCCGTAGAGCGGAGCTACTCCAGCTCAGTGGTGCACAGATTAAGTGCCTTGGTGCTACAACAACTTTCCCAACGGTCCCATTGGTCTGTTGTTGTAGCACCAAGGCACCAAGGCACCAAGGCACCATTGCACGTGAGAGCGAAATCAGCACATCCCTCTTCCGTCTCTTGCCGTCCTTTCCTCTCATGCAATCTCTCTTCCACTCATTCCTGCCCTCCCCTCACCCCTGTCCCCAAAACCTCCCACTCCCGAACCAGCCTCTGGACTCCCATTGGTGGAGAGTTTGACGATTACATCCTCAACCCCAAGCCAAGTGGTTACCAGGTAACACTGAGCTATCAATTTAGAGGCACTGGTCCTGTTTCACACCGCCTCACTGTCTGTCCTCTGCCCTCTCCTCTTATAACCCTCCACCATCCTCTGCTCACAAACGGATGGACGGACACAGCTCCTCTTCTCCCGTCTCGTTTCCACTTCACTCCCACCAACGCCCCCCTCTCCAATCGCTCCCACCTTCTCCCCCCCCCACCTCTTTCTCTCTCGCCAGTCGCTGCACCACAGTAGTGCTGGTGCACCACGGTAGAGCCCGTGCACCACAGTAGGGCCTGTGCACCACAGTAGGGCCTGTGCACCACGGTAGTGCCGGTGCACCACGGTAGTGCCCGTGCACCACGGTAGTGTCCGTGCACCACAGTAGTGTCCGTGCATCACAGTAGTGTCCATGCACCGCAGTAGTGTCCATGCACCGCAGTAGTGCCCGTGCACCACGGTAGTGCCTGTGCACCACGGTAGTGCCCGTGGAGCTCCTCCTGTCCCATCCCGTTTCCACTTCACTCCGACCAATGCTCTCCCTTACCCCCCCGCCACTTGGTTCTCTCTCACCAGTCATTGCACATGGCAGTCAGAGGGCCGGACGGAGCTCCTCTGTTTCCATATTGTCCCCCACACGCTCAGGCGCTCCCTTTCCATTTTTTAACATATTTGTCTCCCCCCCACTCTCCATCCTCCAGTCGCTGCACACGGCAGTCAGAGGCCCGGACGGAGCTCCTCTGGAGGTGCAGATTCGCACCCAGGTGCGTTTCATGTTCCACTGACAGGTGCGTTTCATGTTCCACTGACAGGTGCGTTTCATGTTCCACTGACAGGTGCGTTTCATGTTCCACTGACAGGTGCGTTTCATGTTCCACTGACAGGTGCGTTTCATGTTCCACTGACAGGTGCGTTTCATGTTCCACTGACAGGTGCGTTTCATGTTCCACTGACAGGTGCGTTTCATGTTCCACTGACAGGTGCGTTTCATGTTCCACTGACAGGTGCGTTTCATGTTCCACTGACAGGTGCGTTTCATGTTCCACTGGCAGGTGCGTTTCATGTTCCACTGACAGTTACGTTTCAGTGATCAATGTGGGTGGGATCCTCCTCGAAACGAAAGCAGTGGTTGCGTCTTCGATGGGTGGGATCCTCCTGAGGCAACTAATCCTCTCCCCCGTGGTCAGATCCTGACTCTCTGATTCTGTACCTCCCCTTCTCCATCTCTCTTTTGTGCTCCAACCCGTGTGTCTCTCCTCCAACCCGTGTGTGCGAGGATGCTTCGTTTGGCTGTGCAAGCAACCCTCTGGCTCTACAAGGAAAGCTTGTCTGTTTAGTGTCGATGTGATCATCCATGCATCTCCTCTCCCCACTCCTCATTCTGACCATGCATGCACGAGTATGCGGAATTCGACTATGCAGCATAAGGAGACAATTCGACTATGCAGCATAAGGAGACAATTCGACTATGCAGCATAAGGAGACAATTCGACTATGCAGCATAAGGAGGCAATTCGACTATGCAGCATAAGGAGACAATTCGACTATGCAGCATAAGGAGACAATTCGACTATGCAGCATAAGGAGGCAATTCGACTATGCAGCATAAGGAGACAATTCGACTATGCAGCATAAGGAGGCAATTCGACTATGCAGCATCAGGAGACAATTCGACTATGCAGCATAAGGAGACAATTCGACTATGCAGCATAAGGAGACAGTTCGAATATTCAGCATAAGGAGACAATTCGACTATGCAGCATAAGGAGTCAATTTGACTGGTTCTGCAAGGAGAGAGGCAAGCCATGCTCGTTCGATGTCCACGTGTCCATTTATGCAGTCCTCTCCCCCCCCCCATACCCCCTCCCCATCATACCATGCACGAGTTTTGAGGCGCCTCAAAACTAGACTCCCCCCCCCACTCCCCCTCCCCATCAGTCCATGCACGAGTATGCGGAGTTCGGCCACGCGGCTCACTGGCTCTACAAGGAGAGCGACGCTCCCGAGGCTGCTCCCTCTCCCTCCTCCACGTCACCTCAAGCGCCATCCAATGCGAATGCGCCACCTGTCCAATCAGACAGCGATCAGCAGCAGCAGCAGCAGCTTCCAGGTTCTTCTTCCTCTCTTCTCTCCTCTTTCACCTCTTCTGTCTCCTCCAAAGTCTCCTCCTTCCTTTCCTCTCACTCCGACGCTCAAACCAGCTCCAGTGGTGGGGTTACCTCTGCTACTGCAGCTGCTGATAGTGCTGCTGCTGCTGGCAGTGGGGGGGAGAAACGACGCACAACGGGCAAGTTCCAGCCCTTTTCGGCGGCTGATTTTGAAATCCCTCCAGCTGAAAGCATGGCTGGTAGCAGTACGACTGGTATGACTGGGGACAACCGCAGAGGGGGGACCATGACCAACAGGTCCACAGAGGTGCCTCGTAGCAGTTCTAGGGGGGGGACGCAGAGCAACAAGAGCAACAGTGCTAGCTTGGGGGTGCCCCGTAACACTTCTAGGGGAGGGACTTTGAGTAACAAGAGCCTGCAAGGAAGGGTGCCAGGCAGCAACAGGACAACGAGCAGCAGTAAGAGCACAGATGCTGCAGCAGCTGCATCCGTCCTTGCCGGGAGAGAAGGTAGGATGCTGGATACTGACTCGACTGCTCAAGTTTCACCATTAGAAATGCTAGCATCGCTACCACCATCACCACCAACAGCACCAGCAGCAGCACCACTAGCAGCACCAACAGCAACGGTCACAACAGCAGCAGCAGCACCGGTCATACCATCCCAATTGCCACAGACTGACCTTACCTCATCTTCCAAACCAGATCAAGCAGCCATGGAAACCCTCCGAAGCGGGGTAGGCTCGGAGGCCCACGCTCGGCCCGAGCCTGACACAGGCCTGGCCGGTGCTGTGGCACAGGAAGTTAGGGAAGATAGTGTGGATGATGCACGCAGGAGCAAGGGAGAAGGGGAGGTTTTGTACAGTGGGGCGAGTGGTGCTAGTCAGGGTGCTATTGTGGTGGGTCAGGGGGGACAAGAAGGCTCAGTGGTGGATGCAGGTGTGGTGCCAGTTGCAGCTGTTCCAAGGGATTACGTGGGGCCAGATGCAGGGGAGAGCGATGTGGGGGGGGTGGATCTGGTGGAGGGAGATTTGGAGGACGAGCAGGGGGAGGGGGGTGAGTTACAGGGAGAGACAGTCCCTAGGCTTGCTAGAATGCAGTTACCGAATGGGAAGGTCATTTTAGAGGGGCATCCTGCGTTGAGGGTGGAGGAAGGAAGGCTACTGACCTCTGTGGTAGTTAGTTCTGAGTCTTCTGGAAATACCCTCCTTGTCGCATCGGGTTTTTCCATTCCTGCCCGAGATTCTCTTGTCGCTGCCCGGAGTGTGCCGCAGGGGAAGCGTTGGGCGGCGAATGTGCGCCTTTTTGCGCGGGTGAAGGACACATGGTGGAATTCCCCGGGCCATGGGGACTGGAGCACTGTGCTGGAAAAATACTCGTTATGCAGTGATGGGATATACCATAAAGTGGACCAATTCGGCCGTGCGCAGTCCACTTTTATACAGCTTTTAGAGCTTTCAGAGGAGGAGACTGTAGATTACGAAAGGATTGTAGCAGTGGCGCTTATAGAGGGGTTAGCGGCGGCAGGGATAGGAAGGGTTGGGGAGGGGGAGAGTGGGGAGGAGGAGAGGTGGGGGGGAGAGGAGGGGAGTGAGGAGGAGAGGTCGGCTGGAGGGAGAGGGATGTGGAAGTGGGGTCTTGGGAGGATATGGGGGTGGACGAGGGGGGTTGAGGGGAGGGAGTTGGCAGAGAGGGAGCGCGAAAGGGAGAGGAGAAGAGAAAGATCTGGCGAGAGGGAGGATAGTGATGGGAATACCCCGCTTTGGGGGGTTGTAAGTAGTGCAGGTGCAGGTCAGGGGGGTGAGAATCAGCAAAGCAGTAGCAGCGCGTTGGAGAGCGGTGATATGAGCGATGGAAGTGGTAACAGCGGTGGTAGCGCTAGCAGCAGTGATGCCAGCAGTGCAGATGCTTCGAGTGAGAATGAGGGGAAGGAAATACCTCTCTCTTCTGCTGCGCGAATCAACAACAAGGTGGGTTCTGCGGCTGAAGCTGCAATGCGCCACAAGGCAGGTGTTATGTCTGATGTCGCTTTGCCCTTCCTGTTGGGGATCCTCTCGCCTGCTGCATGTTATGATAGGGGAAGCTTCAATGCAATTCCCAGACACACTTATTAGCGCCCCCTATTTCCCGGACCTGTCCCTCAGGTTCGGCTTCTCCGGTCCATGCTGCAATGGGAGCGGGAGGTTCGACACGAGGCAGCACCAGATAGCACATTAGCTGGTGTAAGCAGCAGACCCACAACTGGCAGCGGTGGTGGCAGCAGCAGTGGCAGCAGTGGCTTCGGCAATCGTGGCAGTAGCAGCAGTGAAGGGGAGGGAGATGAGATGGGAGGGGAGGGGCAAGGGATGGGACAAGACGGCCTAGTGGACGCTGTTGCTCTCAGCGAAGTACTCGTTATAAGCTGGCCTGGTAAGAACTCGTCATCAGTCCATCTGGTGTTCAAGCTACTAAAGTGGGCGTACCATGCTGAGCAATGCCTGTCACCACTAGTGCCAGATCCATCCCTTTCCAGTGCCCTCACATACCCGCAAGTCTGCGCAAGTGCCCATGGCACCGATGTCAGTCCCGGCTAACTCATGTCGTTCTCTTGTGCTCTTCAATCCCGGCTGGCCCATGCTAACTGCATCACTGCTTTGGCTGGATAGTGTGCCGGCAGGCAGCATCGTAGGGGAATTCGCTTGGCTGTGTGCCAAGGCGGCGATGGCTGATGCGGCAGCCACAGCAGCGGTGGAAGTCATTTCATCCGATGGTCCTACTATGCCCTCGATGCCCCCTTCATTCCCCCACTGCAGGTGGCGAGATAGTGCGCATGCCGGCAGGCAGCCTAGCAGGCGACTTTGCTCGGCTGCGCGCCAAGGCAGCCACGGGGGACGCAGCAGCAGCAGCGGCAGTCATCTCATCTGATGGGCTCCGCCTCTCGCTCTCCCCCACCACCGCCATGGCCTCTGCCTCTAGAGCCTCGGCTACTGGTACCTTTTCTAATGCTGTGCTGGCTGCGAGGGGTCGAGGGAGCAGCAGCAGTGGTAGTGCCAGTACTGGAGGTGATGATGGGGTCGATGCTGCAGCTGCGCTGCTCTGCCCTGCAGAGGAGGCGATTTTTGTGAATGGGAAGCCGGTGGAACCCAACACGCGGCTCAGGGATGGGGATTTGGTGGAGGTGCGATGCGTGGAAGACTTGTAGTAGCCAGCCGCCTTATCTAGTGCTGACTTGCTGCTGCTGCTGCTGCTCTCTATACGAGAAGCATGTGATTTCCATCCAACGGCTCAGGAAGGGATACATCATACCTACCTTGTGGAGGTACCATGGGCGGGGGATTTATGGCGTGTTCCTGCAACCCCTTATCCGATCTGCCTGCCTCTTGTCGCACTGTGCTAGTGCATTGAACTGGCTCGCGCCAAATTTAAGCTGTACAGTATTGTGCGCTTTTGAGAAGAAGTGGAGTAACATGGGCCTCTTTGGTGGGTGGAGCTTGTGTACCATGTCACTGTAGCTCTTCTGGAGGCAACAGAATTATCTTAGGGAAGACCATTACCGGTATCTAGTGATGTGAGCAGGGCTGACGTTTCAAAAAAAACCACCCTGAGCTGTCGAATGGGGAAATTTTTTTACCCTGAGGGCCTAGTGTTGGTATTTTGACTTCCCTGATTTCTCAGTGTTCTGGAACTTACAACCCTGAAACCTCCAGGGTTGGCTTGCAACAATCAGGGTTGCATTGTACTTGGGAAAAAATCAACTAGGAATGTACAGCTACTAGTTAAGTAAAAGCACCACTACGCCACGCCAGTCTACAAGTCCTCTATCTAGTCTAGACTTCACAATATTCCATGCCACTAGCTACACTTGACTAAAATTCTGGGCCATCCATGTTCACTTCGTCTTCTGCGTCGTCATCGGACAGAAAGGGGTTGTCTTCCTCTTCAGGAGCCTCTCCCCCCACTGCCCCCACTCCCCCTCCTCCTCTCCCTCATCCTCTGCCCAATCCCCCATGTAGTCGGGGACTGCCTCCTCCTCCACCCTCACTTCTGCCCCCTCAATCGCCTTCGCCTTACGCTTCCTCTCCGCTGCGGCAAACAGAACAGACTTAGCAGGGCGCCTCAGCTTCTCGCGCCAGCACCCAATGGCCTCGTCCCAGTCAGTCTCGTACTGCAGCAGGGAAATGACCATCAGCTCGCTGAGGCGCGCATTGCACAACGCGCCCCGCACCCATGACTTGATGACGTTCTGCCGCGAGAAGCCTCGTTCACACTCCACTGTGCTAAGCGGCAGGACAGCGCATGCCTGCCACAAGCGCATGAGGTTGGGCCAGCGCCTGCCAGAAGGGTTGGGGGAATAGAGTACATGGAACAAGACCAGTGCATTAGCAATGCTTGTCAACAATCGATAAACAACAACTGATAAAGGAAACAATGAAACCGCCCAAAAGGAAAATCAATAATCGTCCTTCGAGCAGCACTCTCTCACAAGGTCGACTCCGTCGAGCCGAGGTAGTTCGTCAGGCCTTGATGGAATCCTTCGTCGGCATGGTGGCTCAGCATCAGTGGCGCCCACGTGACCAGCTCCTTCTGCGCAGCTTGCAAGGAAAAGCCTGTCAGCCTGTTGTCGAACAAGGCACTGCAGCCATGTAGGTACTCCTTCAGCTTCTTCTCTCTCTGCTGCTTCATCCGGGGCCACTTCGACACGCGGAAGAGCTTCGTCGGGCCGAGATTGTTCAGGTCCAGCATCCTCGTCTTCAGGAAGCTTATCGTGTCCTTCGCGAATTGCGCGCAGAGCCGCTCGCAATCGGGGTACTTGCTGCGGAAGGCATGCCCGTCGATCTGCTTCTCGTGCATGGTGTAGGTGTGCGTGACTGGGTTGCCGTCCTTGTCGATGCCCCGCACCTTTACGCGTTTGCCCCCTCCGCGCCCGTAGACCGCCAAGAAAGCCGAAAGCCACGTGCCTTCGACACCCCCGCCGAACACCTCTCCGCACTCCAAGTAGCGGTGGCGGAGGTCCCCTGTCGCCTCGTCGATGTCCTTCGTCACTTCGGTGACATCGACCTGGTGGATGTGACAGACGACGGAGTGGAGTCAGAGGGTGATTCCAAACGTGCATGCATGGGACAAAAATTACATGCAGGGTGATAGAAGCTCACCTCCCTCTTTTGGAATTTGAGGTTGAGCTCATTCATCACTCCGAGCACGTCCGCCAGGAAAAAAAGACAAAACTGGAACTTGTAACAGATAACGACCTCATACAGCTCATGCCCGTACTCATAGAAGAGAATGATAGCGGCGCCGAGGACCTTACAAAGGCGCCTCACAGCCTCACCCCTTGAAAGCCAGCGCACGGTGTGAATTCCTTGCACTTCAAGGTTGGTGTTATGTATTGCCCGCTGCAGGTACTTGAAGCGTTGACTCCAGACACATGAACGTCCCAGAAGATCGGCCAGAGTCCGAATCACAAGGTCGACCATGTCGAAGTCTGGAGAAGCAGTGGCCGCGTCCTTCACCGCCAAGGCTTCCCTGCATGGTGCACACAAGGGAATTTTAGTCAAGCACTTGTAGGAAACCTAAGCGACTGAAATGACAAGCGGTTAAACCTGTGGGCGATGCAGTGCGAAGAGACGAGATGGGGGATGTGCTCGCGAAGTCGTGCGACGAGACCGTTGTCTCGGCCGACCATGACAGAGGCGCCGTCGGTGCTCATGCCGGTGATTCGGGAGAGATCGATGCCAGTTGCTCGCAAGTGAGCCAGAAGAACGGCGAGGAGTGACGCGGCGTCGCACTTTTCGACGGTCAAGAGTGCAAAAAACTCAGTCACAACACGATGCGCCCGCAAGAAGGTCAGATAAACAATCAGATGTTTACCGCGAGTACGGTCAGTGCTCTCGTCGCAGCTGATGCCGAGGTAGGGTGAGGCGAGAATGTATTGCATTTGTCGGCGCTGCAGGTAGGTTGCCAGGCTGCTGACGAGCTGACAGAAGCCATACCTGTAGTAGCAGAAGTGACAACAAGGTGTTGGTTAGACCTTTTTGAAAAAAAAAGGACATGGTGTACTTCGAATAAGTGCATTACCTTGTCAGGTAGACTCCGTAAGACTGCAGCGGAATGTCCGGTGTCTCCTGCTCGGCCATGAAGCGGAGTAGCCTCGGGTACATGCTGATGGGTGCATCACACTTGCACAGGAAGTCGACGCAGCGTAGGAGCCTCATGACGCGCTTCCCTTCGATGTCAATCCGCGCGTAATTCTCCATGCGCCTCTGGGTGCTGGCGATCTCTTCGGCGATCTCCATCTGACGCTTGACGGCTACTTCGTGGGCTGTCGTGTGTTCGTGGAACCGCATCGCTTGCGTCTGCAGGTCACGTGCCCCGTCGCGGCTGTTGGAGTACGGTGTTGTCTCTTTGCCGAAAGCCTTGCACACACTGCACTTCAAAGCAGGGTAACCATCTTTCGTTTTCGTTAGCAGAAGCCAAGGGAAAAAAGGAAGCCAGCTGGTCTTATACTTGTGCTCAGCCATGAGATACTTCTGCTCGATGAGTTCCTTCTTTGAGAGCTTCGGCGGCTCGGGTTCTGGAATACCAGGGGCCTGAGGTTCAGGCGACGAGCGAGGCGGCGACGGTCTATGTAGCTTCCCGCCGAGGACTATCGTGCTCTGGGTGTACTTCCCGACGCGTGCTTTCTTCCCAGATGAAATCGTCGACGCACACTCGACCGTGTAACGCACGGTCGTGGCTGTCTCGCAGTCTGGAACCAAAGGGCCCCGGCTAGATGAAGCGACAGCGGGCGGAGGTACATAGGGAGCGGCGGGAGTAGATACGGGTTGTGATGGTGTCAGGACTGCGGTGGGAGACCGCAAGATGTCTAGCGCGGATCTACGGACCTCCACGGGGCGGTCCCTACCTAGTTCAGAACTATCGTCGGCAGTGGGAGACTCACCAGAGTCTCCTACATCCGCCATGGCTAGAAGCGGCGGATATGCTGAAAATGAGAAATCGGCGCGACGAAACTAGAGGAGATTGAAGACTGGAGCATCTCGCAGCTGTGACGTGAAGAAATGAAAAAAACTGGGTTGGAGGAGGAGCTGGTGAAGAAGACGGGAAGAGGACCAAGAAGCCCCATCTCTCGATTTTCATGGATGGTGCATAACCCATCCAGGTTCCCGTATCGCCATGGCGATACCGTCAACGGCGAAACGCACCTGCGCTGGCATCGTCTGCACAGAGATGATTGGCGGGGTGATGTCATACAGAGGCTGACATTGCCGCGCTCATCATATTCTGTCCTCGTCTGCTGCGTGCTGAGTCACGAATGCCAGTTGACGGTTGCAAATGTTGCTGTAATGGCAGCATACAGCGTGTATACGGCGGGAATCTTGCCGAGTGCAGATTCCCCACGTGACGCATGCTGGGCGTGTTCAATGGACTGGGCCCCGTCACGCGTAAGGGGGCCATTTCGAGGAAATTCAGGGTCCGCATGGATGTCGCATTCAGGGTTCGTACGCGTTACTCCCTGAAAACTCAGTGTTGGTATAACACAAACCCTGAAATTTTAAGTGTTCACAGACATACAACCCTGAAGAGGTTAGGGTTCAAAAAAACCCAACCCTGAAAATTAAGGGTTGGCCAAAAAAATACCCTGTGAAATCAGGGAATCAGGGTAAAATACCCTGATAACGACAGGCCTGGATGTGAGCCGGCATGGTGGACTGCTCTTATGAGCAGCTGCTCTTGCCTCTCAGAGCCATGACACCTATAAAGTTGGTTGGATGGCTACCCATGCAAGTGCTTCTGACGCGCTGGTTTGAAGGCAGGATATTCTGACAAGTTATATTAATGAGTGATACACATTGAAGGATGTGCCAAAGCTTATGTATTAGGGTCCTAATTAGCATGCATTGCTCAATTAGAGAGGTTCCTAAGGAGCTCCATTCATTTTGTTTCAGGTTTGTGGTTCGTGGCATCTTCTCCAAGCTCCCAAATGCGGCATCTTCTCCCTGCTGCTGAACGAATATTCCCCTCGGGAAATGCTTTCCCGCCAAAACAAAGCTCCGCTGAAACCTGCCTCGTGAATACTGTATGCTCCTGCGTGCCACGTCACGTAGGCCCAATCTTCCGTCAGGTCACGGGCGCCTCGCAGCACTGACTGACAGCCCTGTGAGCAGCATTCCTGCTTCTCGAAGCTTGCAAGCAAGCCCTCACTGAGGTCCATGCTTCGGGGGAATCTCGCGGCGGCGTCCCATGGTGGATTTGCCTGTTCGCCAGCCGCAAAACTCTGCTGTTGATGCTCGATCTACAAATACGAGCCACGGATTCTCGTCCGTGCAGGTGTCTACTAGAAGGCTTGCTGGATCGCCGAACAGCTGCTCTTCGGTGTCATTCGGACCTCGTCGTTCCTCGTCGTTCTCGTCACCTGCTGCGCTTTAGTTCCTCCGTGCCAGGCCGTGCTTCTAAGCAAGTCAGAGGTTAACCTTCTCGGTCGGTGATTTTTTAGTCGACTCAAAAATCGTGCCAGGCCGTGCTTCTAAGCAAGTCTGAGGTTAACCTTCTCGGTCGGACCGATCAGCGATCAGCCATGGATAGGCCTTTCTCGATCTTCCGCGTCCTCGGAATGCTAGCTTGGTTCCTGTTGATAGCTTTACAGTTCGCGTCTTACACTGAAAGCGAAGGAATCACTAACGAGGACAAAGCCAGTTCTGCTAACGCGACAGCTTTCCCGAAAGAAGCCTTGCCCACTGCGTCGGGTTACCTGATCGTTAACGAAACCACGGGTGCGAAGATGTTCTTCGCATACTACGAGGCAACCGAGCCGGATTCGGATCAGAAGGATACGCCAATCATCCTCTGGCTTCAAGGCGGCCCGGGCTGTTCCAGCATGATCGGAAACTTCTACGAACTCGGCCCTTATCGAATCAGCGAATCGCTCAATATCGAGCCAAACCCTGCTCCCTGGAATCGTCGCTACGGTGTTCTATTTATAGACAACCCCGTTGGCACGGGTTTCAGCGTAGCGCCTTCAGATGCGGATATTCCGCTAAATCAGGATGACGTGGCAAAGGATCTTTACACCGCCCTCCGATCATTCTTCAATCTTTTCCCGCCATTTCGCCAGAGGCCGTTTTTTCTCGCAGGGGAGAGCTATGCGGGGAAGTACGTCCCCGCTTTAGGCTTCTTCCTTATGGGGAAACTCAATAAAGCGGAGCAGCAGCTGCGGCAGCGTCTGAGGTTTAAGCGCGACGGCGAAGGCGGGTTCAGGCATCCGTTCCGCCTGGACGGGCTTATAATAGGTAACGGGTTGACGCATCCGCGTACGCAAGTGCAGGCGCATGCTGATATCGCGTACAGCGCGGGATTGCTGGATCAGCAGCAGCGGCAGAAGGCCAAGGAGTGGGCGGAAAAAGTTGTGGCGCATATTGACAAGGAGGAATGGCAGGAGGCGTTTCAGGAGCGGACTAACCTCGTCAACTGGATCCAGGTAAGGAGAAGATTCATTAATTACAAGCAGCAAAATCAGAAACCCGTTAGCTAAGTACTGGTACAAGCAGCAATGGATGAAAGCCGTGGTTTTTTTTAAGTGGATTCTGCAATTTTGCTGTTTTTCCTTAACAGCTAAAAAGGCATGCCTATCTCTTTCACGCCCCTTCCATTCCTTCCCTCCTTCCGCACCCTCCCTTCCCTCCTCCCTCTCGCTCTCTACTCCTCTCCCTCCCCTCCTTCGCAGAACGTGAGCGGCATAGCAACGCCCTTGGACATCCGGCGAACCCGCGCCTACCATCACAACAAGGACAAGCAGGAGTACCTAGCTCTCTACCTCAACCGCCCGGAGATTAAAGACGTCCTTAAAGCCGACCCGGCCATCACCTGGGTTTCCTGCAGCCCCCGCGTGCGCAAGCACATGTCGAACGACACTATGAAATCCACCAAGCACCTCCTAGTAGACCTCCTAAGCCGCGTCCCGGTCCTTCTATACCAGGGGATCTACGACATTAAAGACGGCGCGGCGTGCTCGTTAGAATGGATGCGGGAGATCGAGTGGGAGGGTATGGAGCGGTTCTGGGCGGTGGAGAGGCGGTTGTGGGAGGTGGAGGGGGAGGTGGCGGGGTATTGGCGGGAGCATGACATGTTGACGCACGTGGTGCTGCATGGCGCGGGGCACGAGGTGCCTGCAGATCAGCCACTCTACTCGCAGGTGAGCTGCTAATCGGTGTTTTGAAACAGCTTATAAGAGGACGGGGACGGTAGGTGGCGGGGAATAATTGGCAGGAGGGAGCATGGCATGTTGCCGCACGTTGTCTTGCATGGCACGGGGCACCAGGTGCCTGCTGATCAGCCACTCAACTCTCAGGTGGTGTTGGCGGGAGCATGATATGCTGCCGCACGTTGTGCCCCAGCACGAGGTGCCTGCTGATCAACCATTAAATTCGTGGGTGAGCTGGTAACTGCAAGTCCTAAACCTTGAAACCCCGACCCTAAACCTTAAACCTGGAATTGTAACGTTTAAATCCGGAATCTTGTCCCCTTCCCTCCTCTCTGCAAATTCCAACACTCAACCCTTGAGTCTCTGGTTTGCTTTGTCCTTTGCCCCCTTTCCCCGCATGCTTTTCCAGTCGGCTCAAAGGCTCCTTCCCTCTCTTTTTGCCCGTGCCCATCCTACACTACATGATAGGGACATGGATCTACCGTACAAGCACGATTTGGAGACTAAGGTGACATGGAGCAGTGCGCTACGGCCAGTAAAAGGTGCTTGGCCCTATCCTCTCCCTCCTTTCATCCCCCACATTCCCCTTCCTCCTTCCCTCTCACCCCGCCTCCCCCTTCTTACCCAGCGCATGATTGAGACGTGGATCACCAAACAGCGCGCCGCTGCCAGGAAAATAGAGTTTGTGTCGGGGGAGGTGTTTTCTGACGAGGAGGTCAGGGAGGCTTTATCCGAGCAGGCTCTATCTGCCCAGCCCGTGGCTGGTCAGGAAGGCTCCTCGCCTGCAAGTGTGGGGGTTGGGGGGGGAGGGGCGGAGGAGGAGGGGGGAAAGGGCGGGGATGACTATATGGGGGCGGTGATGGGCGATTTGATGAAGGGGTTCGTGGAGGAGATGGAGAAGAGAGGCGTGGATTGGAGCAAAGTGGGGCCCAATGGGGAGGGCTTTGAGTTCGACGGGTTCGAACCTGAGTGGTTCGAGACAGGCCCAGAGAAGGAACCGCAGGACGGGCAGGAGGAGGGGGAGGGTGAGGGGGAGGAGTTGGGGGAGGAAGATGGGGGGGAGGAGGATGGGGGGAGGAGGGGGGAGAGAGTGGGGAGGAGGGGGAGGAGAGTGGGAAGGTTGATAGGAGAGGGGAGGCAGAGGACAATGAGCGCGATTTGTGATGGGTGATTTGATGATGGGTCTTGTGGAGGAGGTGGAGAGGAGAGGCGTGGATTGGAGCAAGGCGGACCCCAACGGGGGGAGGACTAAGGCTTTGAACCCGAGTGGTTTGAGTCGGACCCCGAGTCGGAGGGGGGGCAGGAGGAAGGCGAGGGGGAGGAGGGGGGAAGGGGGGGGAGTGGGGAGGAGTTGGGAGAGAGTGGGGAAGTGGAGGGTTGGTTGGGATGGGGGAAGAGGGAACAGGTGTGAACAGGAGTGAAGAGTTGGAGGGGGTGGTTGTGGGAGAAATGGGGGGGGGCTGTGAATGGTGCGAGATTTGTGAGCGGAAAGGGTGCGAGCGAGCGACATTTGTTGCCGGAGATTGTTTCTTCTGAGCCCTGTGCTATTGAAATCTCGTCAAAGCGCTGCTGACTCCAAATCTGAGTCACAGGTTTCAGATCCAAAGGCAGTTGCGTGAATGTACATGGATGGATACCTAGTACGGTAGGTACCTACTTGGCAACTCTCACTAATGCCAGCCTTGCTGCCAGTGCTTCTCAAACTCCTCTACCAACTCATCGTCTGCACAGCCTGCTGCTGTCACACCCTCTACAGCCACGCCCTCTAGGGTCACACCCTCTACGGTCACGCCCTCTAGTGCCACCAGATCCGATTGCATCCAATTGTCCAGGCCAGCATCGTCTGACTCGGCAGACGCAGCGGCAGCAATCTCCTGCATATGGTTCACCACAGCTCGCCACTCCTCTTCCTCCGCCTCCTCCCTGTTCTCTCCTTGTTCTTGCTGCTCCACTCCGACATTGCTTGTCCTGCTCCCTCCAAGGCTGTTGTTTCGTGAGCTGAGCAGCAGCTCGGGGCGACCGCTTGAGAAGTCAAATATATCCCCTATCAACTCCTCCAAACCGCTCACCACCACCCTCTTGGAAGTTGGTGTTTCCAGCAGCGAATCCCTTCCACCTGCCGCCCCCAGCGCCCGAGTGAAATCATGCGCGGCGGGGGAGATCTCGAGTGTGTGACCACCAAAAGAAGCCCCCCCAGGGTTAGCCGCAGCCGCAAATGCAGTTTCGCTTGAATCAATTGCCATTAAGCTCATAGACGCACTCTCGTCTCCAACCCGTTCCTCCTTCAGCGCATCCTGCTCCCTTCCCTCTGCACATCCCTCCAGTTGTGAACCTCCCTCCCCCACACCAGCCTCCCCCTGCTCCTCCCCCCTCTCCCTCGCACCACGCCTCTGCAGAAGCCCATGTGACCTTTTCCTCGTTACTCTCTCCCGGTCATAGTCTTTTTCCTCAACACTGCCCGCCGGCTCCTCGGACAGCGGAAAATTCGTCTTTGCCCGGGGGCCGCGGAGCTCCCGGGCAGCCTGGTCAAACGCGCGGGCAGCAGCCTCGGGAGTGGCAAAGGTTCCGAGCCACTTGCGGATGTTGTTGGCTGTATCCTCTATCTCTGCCACCCAGTGGCCTGACTGCCGCTGCCTCACCCCACGGTACTTGGGGAAAGGTGCTGGGGATGCAGGAGATGCAGGGGATGCAGGAGATGCATGGGACTTTTGAATCTGCTTCTTCTGCTGCGGCTGCTGCGGCTGCTGTTGCTTCTGCTGGGGCTGATGGTTTTGTGGAAGCGGCAACGACACTTCCGGTAGCAGAGCTGGCTGCGCTTTCTTCTCTGCCCGTGCCTGCTTGTGGACTCTCCCCCTAGGAGTGTTAGTAGTCCGTGCATTTGAATCGACCGACCTTCGCCGTTCACGTGTGATGTTCTCTTGCGGCCAATCCACTGCGAATTGGGGACGAAGTGGAATGAAGGTTGGCGACAGGGACCAGGCGAAGATACCTGCCACGTTGGCACGATTTGCCTCTGTTTCCTGCCCGTGATTCTGCCCATGATGCTCAAAATTCTGCCCAGAAATCTGCCCGCTGAAGCCGGTACTTGTGACACACCCATAACCAGCGACCATTGGGAATGAATGTGACCTGACTTTCTTGCGAGTATTCGTGAAATCCTCATTCCAGGAATCGAATCCGGAACCTCCTCCAAGGGCTGGGGCAGACACGAAACTTGCATCCAGACTGCTGCTTGAAGATTCAGCAGGCGTATTGGCAACATGTTGTGGAATTGAAGTCTGCTGGCCGTCAAGTTGACGGTTTCCGACAGTCTCAGTAGCCCTCTCCGTCACAAGCTGCGCGAGAAGACTCTGGAGCGATTGGAATGCTGCTGTTTGGCTGAGAGCTAAATTCCCGGAAACAGGGCCGGCCTGTGCGCAGGATTCAGAAGGTGCGCTCTGCCTGGGAGAGGAGGATTCGACGCCAGAATTGTCGTTCACTAGATGGAAATTGTTGTCCATGTGAGAAATCTGAATTCTCTGAATGTATCTCAGTAGTAGTGGCGATGATGACGTTTCCGTTTTTGTTCCACCGATTCCTTTTATGTATCCGATACGCTAGAAGGATGTAGCGTCTAGTAAAGTGCGAGTTAACAGGCTTGCTTTGAGATTACGAATTCATTCCAAGTCAATGTACGAGCCTTGTTTGGCTTAGCTTTTGTGCGAGGGAGTTGAGAGGACAAGAGTTGTTGTGTGAGCAGTTCTGGAGCTTCGATTTGGAGAGTGAAAGGCCATTCTGTGCTAGAAATGTTGATGTGGTGGTGAGGCTCAATTTCCTGTTGCGAGCCGCGATGCGCGTAACATCGAGTCGCGTTACGATGAAGCGAACAGTGCGCCTAAACCGCGTGTAGTGTAGCCCTAGCGCGTGCTCCGAGGTTGACTTTCTTTTGACAGTGTCAATGCCCGCGTGAAGAACACGGTGGGTGGAGTGTGTGTGAGAGCCTGATTAGGGCAAAGTTAGACCGCGTGTCAGGCAGTTGGTACAGGTATGCCGAGCTGACCCGGGGTACAGGTCGACCTAACGGCCACTGCGCGACCCTTGACAATAGGAGCACTGAAAGTGTCGCCAGGTTGCACTAGTGAGGTCGCGTGCGACGCAAGCGACTGCCACTGTGAATGCTTACTGGCTTGGATTGTTTCGCGGCAGTTAGACTGTGAATACATGCGATGCTGAAATTGACGTGTAGACGCGGTGTTCACCGGTTTCTTAAAGCCGGAAATGTTGCCGCGTGCTTGGAACTACCCTGTACCGACCGCCTGACACGCGGCCTAACCATGCCCTATTCATTCAGGATTCCACTTGCGTGCGGAGTGTGTAGCAGGACGTAGAAACGTTGATGTAGTCAACGAAATCTCGTTTCTATTGGCTGAGTTTGATCGCAAAGGTGACTCGACAAAGTGAACGGTACTGTACAACAAGAGAGAACTCTCACAGGGGAGCATCCTCGATGTTGCTGCTGTGCCGTCCTCGCGAACGCGTCAACTGTGCACCGCTGGCACAAGATGAAGGGTGGTACGACTCATGTCAACATTGCCGCCGATGCTTTAGTGTGTGAAAGTCGTCAACGCTCCGCCAAGAATCACTTCTGGGTTTGGGAAATGAATTCTCAATAGTAGTACATTAATCTCAGTTTCATTACAGGCAAACGTATCATGGTCTAGTGGCACAAAGCCTCCGGCTATCAACGGATACCCCTAGATGGCAAGGCCGCCATGGATTCGATCAGCAGCTTCTGTGAAAAAAACTTTCACACAATTTCCTTCCTGATAACAGCTCAGCTTGTATCAACGGATTCTACTAATCGAGCTCTATAAGAAGACCCTTGTCTAATGTTCACACAGAGAACATTTGGTCGACTGATTCAAGCTCCAGAAATACTGAGGATCAAGCTCTCAGGAAAGATTTGACATCAAAGCACAAGTCTCAGAAATTCCAAGGCTAACTTACCCATCGATCTGGTGTCAACCATAAACTTGCCGATCTATCGTCATTTTATCATAATGTTTTAACACATTCAAACCATGGATCCAGTCATGTCTCAGCGGACTTTGATTCCACGACTATTCATCCCAAGATGGAGTCAGCTGATTTCGTAAAAAGAGTCTTCAATGTCGGCATCGTTTTGCTCTCTGACATTTTACAAGGAAGCAAGATGCTCGAAGGAAACAAGTGTCGCGAACAGAAGCTGGAAGTTGAGGCGACGGTGCAGTATAAACGAAGAAGCTTCTGGGAAGCTCTCTACCTCTCTACTAATCCATTTCAGTTGTGTTCAGGAGGTACCAAATCACGAATAGAAATACCGGTATAAGGCAGCTCCTCCACGCAACATTTTCAGGCTATCCCGGTTTTCTGTCAGTCAACAACACAAGCTTCAAGAAGACTGATTTACCGGGGTGAAGAGCAGGTTGGATCCTCGCCAAGTGATGGCTAAGACCGGACTAGATCCCAAAGAGGAAATTCCTACTTATAATATGAGCGTTGAAGAAGGCGGAGATTATGTGTACTATTTCAACACAAGCCCGAAGGATCACAAGACAAAGGATGCTGTTGCTGGAGACATCACGAAGTTACAAGAGAGTTATATGAACGAGGAAGAGATCGATATCATCGGTCGACATGCTTGCAAAACGGGATAGCTGATGATCGCAACTACCGTAAGACCAGCTGTAACGGATCGGACCTCCGTCAGGAAGATTGGCCCACAGCAAGCACGAACAACGGCGGGACCTGCAGGGGGAACCTGTCCATGAAGAGAGGGCCCGAACCGTAGCAGCCGCCGCTGCAACCCCTCCTTACCGTAGTAAGAGAAGACTCGGAGCAGCTTCAACAACAGTACAGATCCGATTACACCTACCATTTCAGCATCAGATAACACGTACAGCTGAAACCACTCTTAACCTCTCACATAGTGGAGTAACAGCTTATGCAACCACTTCACACCTTTTTCGGCTTGAATTGCCCTTTGTGTTTTACTGGCACCTGAGGGGAGACAATTATGCAAGAAGAACTCCTAATGGGCAGGATGAAAGTTTTAGGCATTTGATATTTAAAACTCCATAAAGTTCCCGAAAGGGTATGGTACACTATACCTAGGCCCTCTAGAACCGGTTATGACCGTGGGTGGTGTTTTTGCATTCGTAATGTACTTCCACTCCCTTCTAAAAAAAAAAAACAAGAGACGACTAAATCGTCTTAGCGTTGCGGAGCTGTCATATAATGGAAATATCAAATGTAATGATGGTGTTGAAATAAGAATACCATTTCAATTGTACCATTGTTATAACTTAAGTTTCCAACGCATTCTTTGTGACTACAGCGATTTTCAATCATCTTCATTGTATTGATATTATATGTATCTCAATCGTCTTATTTGGGTACGCCTAATATTTTTCTTTCCTTTGCCAAGCTTGTAAAATTATGGTGTTATTGTCCACCAACCTGAGGTCATACTATATCTGTGCCAAATTACAAAACAATACTACCAATCATTGTTCTTATTTTATGTCATTAATTTTGTTGAAGATTATTCCTAGTAGATTGAAGGGGAAAAATATAGGTACTCAGTAATATCAAAATCGCTAGTACGTATGTTAAAGAAACCAATTTGATGAATTCTAACTTGAATGCATTTTGAGACAAATTTAGATTATATGAAGCGTTTCTCCTTCTAGTGTTTCGCACATGTTACAGTTCGATGCTCTGAAAGCTGCATGACACGTCACCAATGGTGCTCTTCTGTGATGCGTTAGCTTTCTGTGGCTGAGGAGTACGAATGCTAGGGTTTGCAACTGCCCCTTAGTTCTTGCTCGCTTCTGCCTTGGTGCTTCTCTTCCCTAGTCATCGTTTCCTAGTTCTTTTTGCTCACCTAATCTGCTCGTCCCTAAGCCCACATTCACGCTGGTGCTCAGCGTGCTGGCGCCATGCGCGCTGATGCCTTGCGCGCTGGCGCCTAGAGCGCTGGTTCCTAGCGTGCTGGCGCCTAGCGCGCTGGCTCCTAGCGCGCTGGCGCCTAGGGCGCTGGCACCTAGCGCGCTGATGCCTAGCGCACTGGTGCCTAGCATGCTGGCTGCTAGGCGCCCTGGCGCCTAGCGCGCTGGAGCCTAGGGCGCTGATTCCTAGCGCGCTGGTGCCTAGCGCCCTGGAGCCTAGCGTGCTGGCTGCTAGGCGGCCTGGCGCCTAGCGCGCTGGAGCCTAGCGCGCTGGCACCTAGCGCGCTGGCTCCTACTGCGCTTGCGCCTAGCACGCTGACGCCTAGCGCGCTGGAGCCTAGCGCGCTGTCGCCTTGCGCGCTAGGGCCTAGCATGCTGGTGCCTTGCGCGCTGGCTCCTAGGCGCCCTGGTGCCATGCGTACTGGAGCCTAGCGTGCTGGCGCCCTGCAGCCTGGCGCCTAGCGCGCTGGCCCCGTGTGCGCATGGCACGGTGATCGTTGGCGCCATGCGCGATGGCGCCTTCGTGGATGGCTTCGGGCGACGTAGATGTTGAATGTGCATGCAGAGCAGTGAGGAGGAAGAGAGGGAATGCAGAATGAAGAGTACCAGTGTTACTGAAGGTGAGTGAGCATCCCATTTTGCTTGCGTTTATCGTCTCTTTGTTCTCCAGACCATGTATTTGTTTCATTATCTCACTCCATTTGACAACGTAACACTCTGTAACTGTAATCTTTCTTGCATTGCCCTCACTTCCACTCTCTATCACTCGTATTTTATCACACCTCTCCCTCTCCTCCCCTCTTACTCCCACTCTTCCCTACTGTTTCCTCCCTTTCTCCCTCCTTTCCTTCCTTCCCTCCCTCTGTTTCCTCGTTTTCTCCCTCCTTGCCCTCCTTCTTTCCCTTTGTTTCCTCCTTTTCTCCCTCTTTGCCTTCCTTCCCTCCCTCTATCTCCTCTCTCTCTCTCTCTCTCTCTCTCTCTCTCTCTCTCTCTCTCTCTCTCTCTCTCTCTCTCTCTCTCTCTCTCTCTCTCTCTTGTGCTACCTCCTGGAGGAGGGTGGCAGTGGAGAGAGGTGGAGAGAGGTCGAGAGAGGTGAGAAGTGACAATGCCCACCTCTCTCACCCCCTCCAGTACGTATCAATTTCTGAGGCACCTCAAAAATAGTCTCCCCCACCTCCCTCACCCTATCCAGCAGTTGTTGCTGCAGCTGACCCAAATTCCACGCTACCTCTCTCTCTTTCGCTGCACCCTTCCCTCACCACCGTTTTCCCCGTTCTCTTTTATCCATCCACTCCTCTTCTTTCATTTTCGTTCATTTATTTCTTCTCTCCCGCTCTTATTTGGCGTTATGCTTCACCTGTTGCTAGGCCTTACTTGTGCGAAATGGTTCTCTACGTTGCTCTGTTTTTTTTCCCCAATTTAAGCTCGTTCTTTTTATTTCTACGGTTTTTTACTGGTAACTTGTTTTCCCCTTTTTGTTTCATTAGTTTTTGTGGTGTGGCTGCAGGGTACACCCTTTTGTGTGTTGTTGGATTATGCTCTGTGCCTCGCTGGTTTTTTTGGACTGCATCATATTTCTCTTATTTCGACTTGTATTTTTTGCTTGGTGCATGCAGCTTATTTCGTGTCTCTAGTGCATGGGTACTCGTGGCAATGAGTTTTGTGGATGTCAAAAACTGGATTGCTCTTATCATTTCAAGAAGGATCACTTGACTCTCTCCTTGAGTGTAGTCATTTGACCTGGGAGCGATAAGTGCAACTCAGATTTTGGTATCCACGAAGTTTATTAACTTGAAGCAATGATTTATGTAGGCATTAAGCTTAAAAATTCCCCCCTAACCTATCGCGACAAATCTAGGCTTTTGACTTCCCCCACTCAGCCGGGGAAGCGATCGCCTATTTTTGTCCTCGACAAAAATACGCCACGAGAAATCATGGAAAACATTAACACTTTTTTTTCGACCCTCGTTTCTTGATCTTAATTGTAGTGTTTTTTTTTTTTCTATTTTACACTACGATTTACATCCTTCCAACAACCATTCTAGATAATTAGGCAAAAATCAATCTATGTAGTACAATATGTAGGGTTCAATGAATTTGGAGTTTTCCCCCATTCCTGATTTTTTTTTCTTTTTTTAAAAACAAAACTTGAAGAAAAATCTCGTCCGATCTATCGCAATAGGTTGCTCCGCAACCCAAGAAGAAGAAGAAGAAGAAGAAGAAGAAGAAGAAGAAGAAGAAGAAGAAGAAGAAGAAGAAGAAGAAGAAGAAGAAGAAGAAGAAGAAGAAGAAGAAGAAGAAGAAGAAGAAGAAAAAAAACGGTTCTGTCGAAGTGGCAGAACAGGAGCGCATTTTCTGCATATGACTTCTACAACGACAGATGGCTTTGTAGAGACAACCTTGGCAGAGTCGAGTGTACAAGACCATCTGCCGAATCGGCACCAGGGGTCATTCGCAGAGGAGTTGTCGTCTGTCGAAGTGTGCGCATAATGCGCTTCTGCATGCAAAACTTTTGGCAGAGCCGAAGCTAAAAAATGCGTTCCAACAAGACCTCGGTCAGACTGGCGCAAAGACCTACCAGTATGAAACTGTTAAAACAACTACTTTTTAGTGGGTAAAATTGAGTGGGAAAAATTACCAACTAAGCATGTGCTGTAATTTTCACCTGCCATTGCTGACTTGGCTAAGCGCAGCTGAGAGTAGTTATGTAAACGTTCTCGTGCGAACGTTCTCTCCGTATTCAATGAGGTTCAATGCGGTAATACTGGTGTTTGCCTTGTGTACCATAATTTGTAATATTGATTCTAATGAATTTGTGTGCCCGAGCCTTCTCAAGCTACTAAATGAAACACACAATTCTGAAGGTTATCTCTCCTTAGAGAACTATAGAGCTAGAGTAGCTTTATCTACGCCAGGCACTTTCACATAAGCTCCCGTTATAGCAGAAAACTCTGCATCTGGGGCAGCGCGTCGATAGCACTACCTCCAAGATCGTGACCCAGTTCCTCGGCCTCAACATCTCCTATACGCTAGAGGCCATCCATCTCTCCGCATCGAAGTATGTCGAGACTCTCGCAAAGAAATTCAACCTAACATCTGCGTCGCTCTCCACACCCTACCGCGCTCCCGCAACCGGCTACAAGCCCGACACCAAAACTCTCGCTCCTGCCACCCATCCAATCTACCAGCAGCAGCTCGGATGTCTGTTGTTCGCCGCCATCAGTGATGTAGGGTGTTGGCTGTGGCGCGCGGCGACGTCGATTTGCTCGGCATGTACGAAAACGTGTTCTCATCGCCATGAAGACTTGGCGATGGACAGGTTGACCATGTGAGCCTGGCTGAGTCGGACGAGGGTCCGAGGATGCAAGAGGGCGCGGGATTGGTCGCTGGTCCGTATGGGATGGGCGATGGCTTTGGCGCGGGTCCTGGGGGTAAGGGTCGATGGGTATCCTCTCTTGGGTGTGACCCCATTGAATTCCACTTGGAATAGGCGTGTGGGATGGTCTTGCACTGTTTCCTGCTCGATTTTGGCAGCGCTTAGTAGAGTGTCAGAAGGTTTTGTTACTTGCAAATGTAGCGACGACTGGCGTATCGTGGCATAGGTCCTTCTGGCCCAAGTAGAAAGCAAGCCTCTCCTTGCGCGGAGTTCTCTACTTGTAGAGGTCCATATCCTGCTGCTTAGCAAGTAATTTTGCGCAAAGGGTCGCTTCGGATATTTCGCTTAGCTGGTGGAGTAGTGCCTTGCACGGTCGCCATTCGGGGGTAAGTCCAGCGAGTACGATCGTCACGAACATATCTTCAGTGATGGTGTTCCCAAGCTTGATGATCTGGTCGCGGATGTTTCGGCAGTGATCAATGTAAGTGTTGGCCTTCACTCACGAGGCCATCTTCACTTCTAGCAGTTGGCCGAGCAGTCGACTCGATGGCAGCAGTCCTTCTGCTGATAGACATTCGTCAGGTATAGCCAGGAGTCTCGTACCGGAGCGACGCGGGTTTTGAACGATCGAATTCCGAGTTGCTCGGAGGCGGATACGTCATGGAGTAGCACGCTGAACGCCATGAGCGATTTGTTGTAATATCGACGTTTCGTGTCTTCGGTGTCGATCGTTGATCCGGGGTAAGATCCTTCGAAATAGCATAAGATATGAGTACTCTGTAGTAGTAGCGTGAACTCGAAACTCCAAGTGTAGGAGTCCCGACCGTCGAAGATAGAGCTTGTTCTGATCTTAGAAACAACGAAGAACTTTGATTGTGCTGACTGCAGGGCTTCGCCGCTTAGTTGTATGCTTGTAGGTGGCTGCGTGTTGGAGGCGTCAAATTTGAAGAAGCCAAGAGTAGAGTGCTTGTCTGCGAGTGTTTTGGCGAGCGGTGCTCGAGCTGTCGATCTTAAGAGTTTGAAGTCCCTCTTCAAGAGTTGACATTCATTGGAGCAATTTCTCGAGGAGTCCTTTGGGGACGGAAGTGGTTGCCGTCGGATACGGAGTGCTTGCAGGTGCTTCGGGAGAAGGGCTTCCTTGCCCTCGTGACCCCGAGCCTGGGACCATTCTGTGGCGGGAGTGAGTCACTAGCGCCACGATATTTGACTTTGAAAACGATTGGGGATGTCGTGCATAGAATCCTAATAAGCTCTGTTTACCATGAAGTGATCAAATATCATCCGTAGGATGTCCATGATTGGATTGCAATAGTGTGCTTTGCAGAAGTGGTTGATTGGTCGATTATAACATTGAATGTATCATAACATTTTTTTATTATAGCAAGAGAATACAGGGTTCATATAGTGATACACGAAAATGCGAAGGGTCTCACTATGATGCACTTAACAGGGGTGCATTCCCTATGAGGTTCCAGATCCGACTCGACTAATTGCACACGACTCGGGTTATTGCTTGTGCTGTATTACAAGGTCAGTTATGTGTGCTTGCTGTCGTAACAGACCCTTGAACTTCTGTCAGTTCGACTGTCAGTCAATGGTCAACGACCGTTGCACTTCGTGCCTCTCGTCATAGGCTCGGACTCGACAAGGACTACATCATGTGTGGCACTTTCAGGAATGTAACAATTTCCTTATCGTAACACATGCTATAACTGTTAAGATTATATAAGCTATATATAATTGATAGGCTTGGTAGTTGTTACTGAACCTTTCTGTAGAGGGTACAATCCCCTCCTTGTGCCCCTCTTTCTTCCTAATCGACCCTCTTCTCTCTCGACATGTTCGTCCTCTCCTAGATCTACTTTCCTCCCGCCATTCCATGGCGGCCTTCCTAGCTTCCTAGCTAAGCCAGTGTCCTAAGTTTCTACTATGGTATCAGAGCAGGCCGTTTCTGGGCCTGCTCCCCATGCTTCCGCTGCGTGCCTTCACCGTTCGCGTACGTACCGCCGTCGCGGCCCTTCAGTACCCTGCCGCTGTGGCGGCCACTTGTTATCCTGCCGCCGTGGCGGCCTTCTGCTGTCGCGCCACCGTGACGGCTTCTCATCTTCGTGCCGCTGCGACGACCGTTACGAGATGTCGCCGCGGGCTCATGGTGCAGCCGTCGCCCGTCCGCCTCGCCGCTGCGGCATTGACGCCGCGCTGTGGCGGCGTCTAGGGCAGCTGACAGCATCGTCGGGCTGCGGCCGGCCGAGCGACATCTGTGGCGCCGCCGGACCTGCCGCCCGCTCTCCTGCCACGGGCGTCGCTCAGGACGCCGCCCTCCCGCCAGTAAGCGCCGCGCCATTTATGGCGCGTCGCTGAAGACTCGCCCCGCCCACCCCCCATTCTCCCTTCCCCTGCATCTTCTCTTCCTCCTGTCGCAGCTGCTGTCTTCTGCCCGGACGTTGCCACACTGCCGAGAGCCCTAAGCCGCGGCAGTCGCTGCCTGCCGTCAGCGACCCAGCCGCCTTGAGCCAGTGCTCCGCCGCTGCTTGTCGCTGAGCCACCCAGACGCCGTAGGCTGCCTCTCGCCCGGGGGTGTCAACGCTTAGCACGAGGGTCAGATACCCGGCTAAGCACGAGCATGAGGGTGTACAGGATTAGGGGGTGTGTGGGTGTTGGGTGGGTGTGTGACTACCAAGCCTAGGGGGTGTGTTAAGATTATATAAGCTATATATAATTGATAGGCTTGGTAGTTGTTACTGAACCTTTCTGTAGAGGGTACAATCCCCTCCTTGTACCCCTCTTTCTTCCTAATCGACCCTCTTCTCTCTCGACATGTTCGTCCTCTCCTAGATCTACTTTCCTCCCGCCATTCCATGGCGGCCTTCCTAGCTTCCTAGCTAAGCTAGTGTCCTAAGTTTAAGAAGCTAGTGTCCTAAGTTTCTAACAATAACACCCCTTTTTCGTATTTGAAAGTACACCCCCTCATTTTTTGTATTCTCTAGTATTTTCAGCCAATACCCTGAATGCATAATAGCACATGATATAGCCTCAGTTGTGAAATCTCGGGAAAAACGTCAGCAAGGGCGGTTTGGAAGCAATGTACACAAATCCTTTGAAATCGACAGACATGATTAAAGAGAAATCGACAAGAAAGTCGCGCTTATCCCACTTTTCCTAATGAAACCTCGCCAAATTTGTCAGATAGTGCCTCGATTTGACGACTTGGTGGCTCACTCGAAAAATCTATCCACCTTTTTTTAAAAAGGTACATTGGAAATTAAAATTGACTTATGTCATAATAAAGCACCCAACGGGTGTAAGAATCTAAGCAATTGTGAACACCTCCCCCCCCCCCCCCGCCCTCTTTCTTACTGTAATTTCTGTTCTCCCTAGGGTGCCTTCTGTGGGGGATTACGGTAAGCATAACTACTAAGAAAAAAAATCACAGTGTACGACATGCAAATTATACTGATTGACATGCCATATGTGATGTTAATGTTCAAATGTAGGTTATGGTTTGAGTTCAAAACAAAACAAATTGTCATTAAGTGCCGGTGTCTAGTGCAGCCACCCTGAAAACGCAACTGATCTCTAGTGCATCTCACCCCACCCACCACTATCATCACAACATCCCAATACTAACGCCGCCCAATCACAATCATCAGGAACGGTCAAGGGGGAGCTTCCCTCACACAACTCCTCCCCTGTAGAACCACCACCCTTCTCAAACTTCTCACCCTTGACCTCCCTGTCAGTGACCATTTTTGCCAGGAGGTTTGCAATGGTGCAGTGCGGTTGAGGAGGCGGTGCTTGTGCCAAAGCTGCAGGGGGAAATGCCACAGGGAGGGAACTCTGGGGTTCACTCATAAGAGCATTTCCCACCACCTCTTGCTGTATCATGGCTTCTCTCTCCTGCTGATGCCTCTGGTACTGGGCTGTTGGCTGCTCATTCAATTGCAGGTGATTCGGCTGCTGCTGGGCCATTCCACCAGAAAAGCGAGCCTGCTCGTGGGTGGCATGACTGTGCGATTCACCTGCAGCCGTCTCACCCACCAGAGACTGACGTGCCGTTCGCAGTGGCTCAAAACTCAACCCAGCTGATCCAACCCGTTTAGCCACCAGAGGTCTGCAACCACCAAGGTTGAGCTGCTGGGATATGACTGCCGCCGCAACGTCGCCAGGAGGGGGGATCTGCAGCGTTTCTAGCGGGACTTGCGGCCTGCAGTATAACCACCCTCCGTTGCTTGAGTCCACACCTGGGAGGTCAACCTCTCTCTGCACTGCGAATTTCACTCTGGAATTCCTGCCCCCGGACGTTTGTTGACGAGCTGCCCGATTTGGCTCGCCGGGCAGCGGAAAATTCGTCTTTGCATTCGGGCCGCGGAGCTCCCGGGCAGCTTTGTCGAAGGCTCGGGCAGCAGCTTCGGGCGAGGAGAAAGTTCCGAGCCACCGGCGGATGTTCCGGGCGGCATCTTCGATCTCTGCCACCCACTTCCCCGGTCCCCTCTGCCTTACTCCCCTGTACTTCCGAGCAGGCACTATCGATGGTGGTGGTGGTGGTGCTGCTGCTGCTGCTGCTGATGAAGGCGATGCACCCGCGCCTCTGACAGCTGCACAAGTGGCATCGCTAAAAGCACACGCGCTAGAAGAAGAACCAGTAGGGCTTGAGAGACCCTGACTAGAACCAGTGCCATCGATAGCGCCCGTAGCAGCGCCATCGTTAGCACCAGTAGCAGTGACATTGCTAGCGGTAGCAGCTGCAGCAGAGGGTGAGAACAGCTCCAGAACCCGCTGGAGGATGTCCACATCAGGCCCCTCTGAACTGGACGGTCTTGCAGTCGATAGATAGCGCTGCAGGATCTGCTGCAGGACAAGAACCCCTTGCTGTGGCGCAGCTGAGGGCTCATTCACAGAAGCAGAAGCAGCAGCAGAGACGGAAGCAGCAGCTTCCCTCTGCGCCCGTCGCAGCAACTCCTGTAGCGCCGCGCACAGCACTGTCAGCAGCACCACCCGCGTGTGCTCTGCCTGGCTGCTGCTGCCAGCCGATGTACCCGGTTCCCCTGACACATGCTGGCTTGCGGCCATAGCATGGGGGGAGAGAACTTGAGGGGGCAGAGTATGGGGGGATAGCATCAAAGCAGCAGGGCTGAGTTCCATCGGCTTCCGAAAGCTAGAGAAGGTAATGTTCTCAGAGGTTGAGGGATAAGAAGTGTGGGCTTGGAAAGGTGCTGCCTCTTGCCCTGGCGAAGAGCTGTGTAGCTGGGCTGTTTGTGCTTGCTTTTCCGGCTGCTGCCGCTGCTGCTGCTGTTGCTGCTGCTGTTGCTGCCGTTGCTCCTTCCGCTGCTGCTGCTGCTGCTGCTGCTGCTGCGGCAGCTCGAGGTCGTTACGAGTCCACACGTCTTTCTCCCCGGGGGAAGAGTCCAGAGACTCGGCCTCGCGACGCACTCTCTTCTTTCCTTGATGCTCCGCCACCAGGCCGGTGCGCTGGGTTCCTCGGCAGCCGTCACAGCACGACGCAGCAGCAGCAATAGCAGCAGCCTGGTGAGAAGCAGCGGCGCTTCGCTGGCTCAGCCAGCTCACGCACTCGCAGATCGTGCCCCCCGATCTCACGGCACTAGTACCCACACCTCCTTCCTTGTTTCCCGCTCCCATGGTTCCCATACCTCCTTCCTCGATCCTGCCGCCCATGTTCCCCATGCTACGGCTCCTCTTCCCGCCAGCCGTCATGCCCTCTGCCAGCCGTCCGACCGTGGATCTACCACCACCCACACCGTTGAAACCTCCCGCCGCACCCATTTCAACGCTGCAATTCCCAGAGGTGTGCTGTCCCACCAGTGGCCTCCTGGCTCGCGCGTCTGGGTCTGTGCACACTCTTGGTGATAAAGTCTGCACGATTTGCGTCTCTGGGACGTTTTCTCTGCTCTGCAGCGCCACGATATGCGGTCTTGTCATCACCTAGAGTTTCGAGTGCCCTCGCGTACTACGCTGCTAAGGAGACTAAACCGTGCCGCTGCCTTGTTTCCTGGGAGAATCCGTCTAACAACCGCCGCTAATTTCCACGGATTGCTGCTTTCGGAATAACCCGTGGAAACGAACGATTCCGCAAGTCCGACTGTACCTAGTGTTGTTACAGTTACGCCTGATTGCGCCTTGAAAACCGTTTCTTGTTGGCGTTGGAATTTCGGACCCTGCTTTCAGAACCTACACTGGGGAATGGTGGGATTGTGAAAAGGAAATTGGAAAGAGTTTTGATGTTGGATCCAATAGGGAGGGAGGGAAATGTCCACACGCCTCTCGGCGAAACGAACGAAGGAGGTCGTTGGTGTTGGCGAAACGAATTTACCGCGTTGGCGAGGCTGCCAGCTTGGCGGCTTGTTGACCGTTTTGAACGCGACGCGTTGCCCTTCGTGTGCAGCCGTCGTCAGTCGCTTCGGGTTGACGAAGGGTTTACGAGGTCAGCGTGGGGCTGACGAAATCGCAGGCCAACAATGACAATTCCGTACAGTAGATGGCATACAGTACAGCACAGTATCCCGTTTTTGCACCCGCTGCGAAGGTCGACTGGCCGGCAAGTCGGACACACGACGCTTTCCCTTGTTACAGAAGGCAAGGTCGACGGGTTTTGGTGGGTCCACGTGTCCAGCTGTCGGGACTGTTTGGTTCATGAAAGTGGACCAAAGCACAACGGTACAGTGAGTCTCCAATAATATGATAAAAGCCGAAACACAGCTGGACAAGTAAATAACTTACCAAGCTTAGGATAAGTCCATCAACAAATCAGCTCCAAATGACATTCACATGATGTCGTCCAGGTCATCAGCCAACATGGGTTTAACCGTTAAGCAGTCCATCTTCATCACGCATTCCGTCTTCACGTCGGCCACAGGCGACCGAATCAAATCCATGCGGCACCCAATATCCCTCGCTTTCCCTGCAGAGCAGAGTGTCTCATAGCGAGTCTTGAGCCGTCCTCCCGCCCAATTCAAATTCCACCGAGCCTGACGCACAAACAACCGAGCCTCCTCCAAAAGCACCTTCAAATCCTCCAAATCCTCCTTTGTCACATTCACAAGCCGATCCTCATAAAAATACTTGCGACAATCAGGGACACCGGAGCACTTGCGCACCGTCAGCGTCTCAAACTCCTCGTCCAATGGCTGCTTGGCACCTGGACGCAGCTGGTGCAGGAAATACGTCACGCCGGCCTGGAGCGCCATGAAATAATACCGCGGATTGAATGTATTATGCGGCATTATCTCCAGAACGACGGAGCGGTTCCGGGCGAAAGCTGCGGCGCTAGTCAAGCCGGCCCCGTGCACGCCCACTATGACCTCTGCGTTGAGCACGGCTTCGTACTGCTGGCGGAAGGAAAGGCGCGTGAAATCCGCCCTCCGAATCTGAGAACAAGGCAGGCAAGGGGTGCATGGTGAGGGGGGCATGGGGTGAAGAGGTAATGGAGTTGTGCGGTCAGTGCGATCAGTGCATTTAGCACAGGGAAAGGAGGGAAACCCTTCCATCCAATGACCAGACAAAAAACTCAGTTCAGACACTGCCCACGCTCGTCCAGCGCCAGAATCTGGGTCAACTCAAAAGCAGTCCCATTGCTCACCTTAAAGCCCATGTCGTAAAAGAGGTCGTACAGCGCCCCGTCGCTCCCATCGTCCATGATTCGCCGCCCGCCCACACTCGTCCTGTTCCTTCGGATGAACAGTAGCTGCACGCGGGGCTTGGCGCGCGCACTGTGGCTGTTGCCAGCTGGCAGCGGCGGATTGGGCAGAGCGAGCGACGAGCCGAGATGGGCTTTAAACATCTCGGCTTCGGAAGGGCCGCCAGGGTAAGTTATGGCTTTAAGTTTCCCCGGGATTACCACCTTTGCGAAGCACAGAGGACGGGTTTCTGAGGCAGCTTCGAACGCTGGCTCAAATTCGATAATTCCCCCGGCTAGAGGGTCTGTGCCAAGGAATCTGGTGGGGGGGTATAAATGGTCCAATGCGGGACAGGGGGTGGGGGAGGGGAGCACAGGGGGCGAGTTTCTGAGGCAGCTTCGAATGCGGGCTCGACCTCGACAATGCCCCCAGCGAGAGGTTGTGTGCCGAGGAATCTGGTTGGGAGGAAGAAATGGGGGGTGGGTGTTAGAAGCTTTGAATGCCTAAAAAACGCGAGCTCCGAACTGCACTCACAAAGGCCCCCCCCTAGCGGTCCAGGGCCAAGAGACCTGCCTTATCCCATGCAATGTGGGATCGGCAGAGAAAGGAAGAGAAAAGAGAAGCTTTCCACAGAATTGACAATGGCATCAACAAGCGTGCTCACCTCCTAGCCGCCATGCTGCTCTTTCTGAGTGCCTTTTCTCCCAGCATCGGCGCCACTGCCAGCCCCAGCAGCTGCCGCAGCACCACCACGTGCCAGCTGTCCTTGCCCGCTGCTTGCAGGCTGTGGAATGTTGCATCGGACAGGAGGGAGGGGGGAGGAGGGCACAGGGGGAAGGGGGGGTTGGATTGGGAGGAAGAGAAGAGGTGAGTGCAGCTGCCGCAGCACCACCACGTGCCAGCTGTCCTTGCCGACTGCTTGAGTGCTTGAATGGTGGGTTGGGGTTGGGGCCCACAAGGGGAGAGGGGGATCAAGCATTGCAACGGCCCATGGACGGACCGACAAAAGACAGCAAAAGGGAAAGAAAAGCGGATGCACCCAAAACTTTTCCCTTCAGCAAAGCTGGGGGGTTTGTGTGCACAGGGAGGAAAGGGGGGAGAGGAAGGATAGGCAAGTGGAAGGGAGCGGATGCATCAGCTGGGTTCAGGTAGCGGTCGTCACATCTACATGAGAGAAAGACTTACTAGATGTGTTTTGAATCAACTCAAAACACACCCGGTCTACATGAGAGAAAGGCATGAGAGAAAGGCATGAGAGAAAGGCATGAGAGAAAGGCATGAGAGAAAGGCATGAGAGAAAGGCATGAGAGAAAGGCATGAGAGAAAGGCGTGAGAGAAAGGCGTGAGAGAAAGGCATGAGAGAAAGGCATGAGAGAAAGGCGTGAGAGAAAGGCGTGAGAGAAAGGCGTGAGAGAAAGGCGTTGCAGCAGCTGTGGGGAGCGTGGGAACAAGAACCAGTCCACCGCACGAGAGGCAGGGCGGGCTGATTTTTTGGGGTGTTTATCTAAGAGATATACTTACGCTTGCAGCAGTTGAGGGGCGCGTGGGAACATGAAGCGATCCACAGCATGGGGCAGGGCGGGCTTAGAGGCATTGTTCACCAGGAGAATCTGACCCACTTTGCCTGGGGGGGAGGGAGGGGAGGGAGGAATGGGAGTGGGGGAAGGGGAGGGGTGAAAGGGGAGTGGGGGAAGGGGCAAGGGCGGTAGAGGCAAAAGCAGCGACTGCTTGGATGCGTTGTCCTACGTCTAACGGAGATTCTTACCAAAGAACGACGCAATGTTGAGGCAATCTGCGTCAAGTGGCTGCAGGTACGTGGTGCCTGACCGCCACTCAATGCGCTCTCGTTCCTTGCGCCACCTGCGAGGGGGGGTGAAAAGGCGGAAGGGCGCAAATGCTGCTTCTGATACTTCGAGGGATGGAGCGGCATTTATTTGTTCTTTTCTTTTGTGTAGAGATAATTCTTTTAGGATGCGCTGGAAACCTGCTCATCAACGAAGGTGCTCCATAAGCGGTACCCATTTTCAGCATCTTACCCCTTGTCGCGCTGCCCTATCCCGTCTATAGGCGACTCCTTTAACGTGATCCGCAAAATACGCCGGAATTTATCCAATCGGCGACACGTCACCGGCGCGAGGGGGTTTTCCTGCAGCAGCAGCTGCTGCCGCCGCCGCTTTTGGCGGGGAGTCTCATTTTCCCCGCCCTTCCCTGGCGCCGCCGCCGGCGCCTCCGGGAGCGGAGCGCGGATGCAAGGCTGCGACCCGAAATCCCCGACAAGAGCGGATCCGTTATAGCACACGTTGCTGCAGACGCACAGCGACTGCCAGCAGCAGAAGGTGTTGCGAACGGTGTAGCAGCTGCAGCCGGCGAGTTTCTCGGCGGTAGCTGCTGCGGGGAGCATGGCGGAAGAGGCAGAAGAGGCGGAAAAGGAGCGGCCGGACGCGGCGGGGGAGATGGATCGAGGATCTTTCCCCCTCCGCACGCGAGGGGCGGAACGCGAAGCGGCCCTTCCCCCGCCCCTTCCCCCCCCCCTTACCCCGCCTCTATCCCGGGCGGGATCGGCGGAAGGGAGGGAGGAGAGGAGGAGGAGGAGGAGGAAGGGAACGAGGAAGGCCACCAGCGAGAAATTGCGGGACCTAGGCGCCATGGCGCGCGGGCTTGCTGAGCCTATGTATTAAATTTCTAAAGAAGGCCAGGCAGTGGAAAATGCTGCTTCTGACGCGTGAGAATCAAAATTGCCGCAGAGTCGCGGCCGACAACCGCGGCTTGTCGGAGCAATATCGCATGCTCTCAGATCGGGCTTCGGATTCGGAACGACAGGCAAAAATGCGGAGGAGGGAGAAAGCGGGGAGAGGAGAACGGAAGCAGTGTATACGGGTGCTGAAGCTCCAGCGCGGGAATCGTGGCGTTACGCCTGTCGATGACCACTCACTAACCTCCTAGAACAGCCACCACAGATGAGAGGTTCTTACCCCCATGAGGTTGCTGCGAACCTTGCAAAACATTGGCGCGAAATTCCCAAGGGGAAGGCTGGTGGTGAGGCGAAGGGGGATTTGGTTTGGGGGGATAGCGGGGAAGATTGAGGTACGCGTTACAGCATGGTCAGCATTCCCCAGGACCTGTCGGTGGTGTGGCGGAAACTGACTAGCTCGTGAAACCTTACAAGACTGATATTGCTTACAATATTCATACATTCAACAAAGATAGACTCCAACAAAAAAAATTGTAACATGCCTAAAACAAGCGAGTTATCTCCACCACCGATAACCACAGAGATAATGACTGTATCTCAATTCAAATTTGCTATGCCGCACTAGATTCTCTTGTTACTTGTTGCATAACACTGCTCGTCACTCCACCAACTTGACCACTCTCAACCGAACTGGCTTTAGCAGCACTGCCAGCAGCCACTTTGGCAATTGAGCTTCCAGCAGCAGCACCCGTTGTGGGAGTGACTTGCGTGGATGCAACCTGTGCAGGGGTAACAGGCTTGGCACCTGATGCAGCTGCATTTCCAGGTTTGGTAGACGCAGCAGCAACACCAGCACCAACAGCAGTGGCAGACCCACCAGAAGCAGCAGTACCACCAGGACTACCAGCACCAGCACCACCTGCTGCACCGGCTGCTGGTTTGGCTGGGCTTGCAACAGCGACAGCAGCACCACCAGCACCACCAGCACCACCAGCAGCAGCACCAGTAGCTTGAGGGGTTTGTGGCTTGCCTGCTGGCTGAGTGCCAGGGAGTGGCTTGGCCTGAGTTGCAGCAGCAGCCTTTGCCTGCTTTTCCTCCTGCTGTTGCTGCTGCAGCTGCTGCTGAGGCGTTGCGACCGCAGCAGCAGGGGGCACGATCTTGGTTGGAGCTGAGGTTGCTGCTGCTGGTGAAGGAAGTGCAGCTGGTCTGGCCGAGGTTGCTGGGCTGGCTGGTGCCGAACCTCCAGCTGCCGAACCTGGCTTCCCTTGCATTAGCTTTGCCAAGGCTTCGCTGTCGGCTTTGGAGATTGCTGGAGCGGTGGGAGTAGATGTGCCTGTGGAAATCCCTGTGGTGGGACTAGATGTTGCTGGTGTTGTTGGACTAGACGTGGCCATGCCAGCAATTGCTACTACAGGGGTTGCTGGCACGTTGGCTGCCCCTGCAGCAGCTGCTTTTGCAGGAACTTTGGCTGCATCAGCAGCTGAGGCTGGAGTTAGGGTTGCAGAAGGGAGGGTTGGCTTTGCTACAGCTGCAGGGGTGGCAGGTGCTGGCTTTGTTACAGCTGCGGGAGTGGTAGGTGCTGGCTTTGCTACAGATGTTGCGACTGACGGTGATAGTGTTGCTGGTTGTGGTGTTCCTGATGCTGTTGATGCTGGTGGTGCGATTACTGCTGTTGGGTTTAATGCTGCCGACTTGGCTGTTAATGCTGATGTGGCACCCGCTCCTCGGAGCATGGTGGCTGCTCCCCCTGCTCCTCCTCCTGCTCCTCCTGCTCCTCCTGCTGCTCCTCCTCCTGCTCCTCCTCCTGCTGCTCCTGTTGCTCTGGCTGTTGCTCCCCTTGCTAATGCCCCAGTCGCTCCTCCTCCTGCTGCTGCTCCTCCTGCTGCTACTCCTCTTACTACTCCTGCTGCTCCTTCGGCTGCTGTTCCTGCAGCAGCTTCCCCTGCAAACGAATCACTTACTCCTGCCAAACCTCCACTCCCTGCCGAGCCTCCGCTCCCTGCCGAACCTCCCACCGAGCCTGAAGTTACAGCAGGACTTCGCCGCAGCTCTTCAATAGCTCCCAAACCTGCATAATCTAGAACGACAGGTCTGGAGACTGGCTGTTGAGGCAGATCCTGAGAGGGTGCAGCACGAGAAGCTGTGTTTCCTGCACCCACACCTCCCGTTCCTGCTGCACCTGCTCTTGCTGCTCCTGCTCCTGCTGCACCTGCTCCTGCTGCTCCTGCTCCTGCTCCTGCTGCACCTGCTCCTGCTGCTCCTGCTCCTGCTCCTGCTGCTCCTGCTCCTGCTGCTCCTTCTCCTGTTCCTGCTGCTGCTACTGCAGCAGTAGAAGCACCGGTTGTGGAGGGAGTAGCAGTGCTTGTAACAGTTGTGGGAGGTGTAACAGATCTGGTAATCATATTGCTGGGAGAACCGCTTTTGTTGGTAGCAGCTGAAGCAGGGGTAGCTGTGACAGTAGCAGGGGTGACAACAGCAGGAGCGCCAACACGGAGTGAAGAGGTCGATTTAGTCAAATATGGCATATTCTGTTGCTGCGAGTGCGATTGAAGTGAGGTGGACGCTGCTGATGTGGATGTGATTACGGCTGAGGTGGACGCAGGAAGTGATGACGAGGACTTATCCCCTGCCACGTCACCAGAGAGAGGCACATCCCTCAACAGCTTCTCAGCCTCATCAAGCCCAAGAATCGGGTCTGAAGTCAAACCTGAATCTAAGCCTGAAACTGAACCTGAAACTGAACCTGAACCTGAACCTGAACCTGAACCTGAACCTGAACCTGAAACTGAGCCTGAACCCGACTTGGGCTTTTCCTGCTGTTGGCGCACGGCCTGCTCCTGTTGCACATGCTGTGTCATCTGCGGTGTCATCTGTGGTGTCATCTGCTGTGTCATCTGCTGTGCCCTTTGCTGTTGCCCCAGCAGTGTCATCTGCTGCGTTGTCTGCTGAGGCAGTCTATCCTCTCCTGTTTGGCCCACCACCTGAGACCCGTCCACCCCTCGCGCTTGCTGTGGCTGCAGCAACTGCCCCGGCTGTTGCCCCCCACCTACCCTCCCCCGTCCCTCTTGAGCCGTCTCAAAACGCGGCTGCTGCGGTGCACCAACCCTCTCTTGAGCACCTTGAACCATCTCAAACCGAGGCTGCTGCAGCTGCTGGCCTGCTCTCTCTCGAGCACCACTACCTGGAACCGTGGCTCCGTCAGATGAGCCTTCCTGCCTGATCGAACCAGCACTACGACCACTGTTGCTAACCAGGTTGAGGGTAGTGGCTCCACTGCTGCTGCCACTGCTCCTGCCGCCGCTCCTGCCGCTGCTGCTGCCACTGCTGGTGCTGCTGCTGCTACTGCCCCTATTGATATCCTGGCTACCAGCAAAAGACCCTCCTGTCCTCCTCTTCCTCCTCCTATGCACTCTCTTGGCCGCCCTCATCTCACCCTCCATCCCCCCATCCAAATCACCCTCCCCTCCCATCCCCATGCCCGCTTCCCCATCCCCCTCTCCTTCCACATCCCCATCCGCCTCTCTATCCCCATCCTCCTCTCCTTCTCCCACACCGTCCCCTGCTCCCTCGCCCTCCCTCTCCCTCTCCTCCTCTTCCTTTCCATCTTCCCCTGCTGCCCTCTGCTCTACCTCCCCCTCCACGTCCTCCTCCACTGCTTCCGTTCCCTGCACCTCTCCGCCTCCTGCCCTTCCTCCTTCAATCACCCCCCTCCTCTCCTCTACCCGCTCTCCCATAGAACCAGCACTACGAGATAGCCCAACGTCAGTACCAACATCAGTATCAATGTCAGTAGCAGTAGCAGCAGTGCGAACAGCAGCAGTAGCGCCACCACCTGCCACAGTCTCTTCCTCCCCTTCCACTCCTCCCAGTCCCCGGAGCACCTCATCATCCTCCTCATGGCTCTTGCTCTCGCCTTCTCCCTCTCTCACCCTTGCATCCCTCATCCCTGCATCCCCCATCCCTGCATCTCTCGTCCCTACATTTGCCATGCCCACACTCCCAACCCCTTCTCCTTCCACACCACGTACGCCTCCTGCTCCTGCCACTCCGGCAGCAGCCCCTCTTACCAATCCTGATCCTCCCAGACTCACACCCCCCATGCGCTCTGCGTCTGAGGCTCCTCCTGCTCCCCTCAGCCCACCCCCCTCTCCCACCTCTTGAGCCCCACCTGCCGTGCCGCCCTGTGGTTGTTGTCCCATCCCGCCCGCTTCTAATCTCGCTGCACCCGTCGTTCGCTCCAGAGATCCCTGGCCTCCTCTGGAGTCAAAGTCTCCCGTAAGGTCCAGCACTTGCTTTTGAGTCGACTCAAACGACACTTGCTCTCTCCCATCCCTCCCTCCAGCACCCGATTCCATGCCAGTACGATCCGATACTGGCTCTCTCCCTCCTCTGTCTACAGCATCCGAATCCTGTCCTCCTCCTTCCCCCTCCCCTTCCCCCTCCCCTTCCCCTTCCCCTTCCCCCTCCCCCTCGTCCCTTAAAGCCCCGGTCCTCACATGGCGATCCTCCGTCTCATGATCCACCTCCACCCCGTCCTCTCCCTCATTATCCCCCCCTCGGCCCCTCTCACTCGCCCTCTCCCTTCCCAGGTCCCACCTTCCCCCCCTCTCACCCTCCCTATCAGCACCAGCAAACCCCCTGTCGGTCCCACGACCTGTAGCGCCAGCAGCACTAAGGGGCAGTGGCACGCCCTGAGGACGATCATCAGAGGCGGCAACACCTTGCTGCACAATCTCTCGTTCTCTCAGCTGCTGCTGCTGCTGAAGATCCTCCCCATCCACTCCTCCCTTGTCGTCTCCTCCCCTCTCGTCTCCTCCCCTCTCGTCTCCTCCCCCCTCGTCTCCTCCCCCCTCGCCTCCTCCCGCCTCTCTCCCCTCCCCTTGCGCCTCGCCCTCACCCCGCGGCATCTCCCCCCCATCCTGCGCCATCTCAATATCAGACTGCCCCAACCTCCCCTCCTCAAGCTTCCTTTCCCCCTCCTCCCCCTCTGCCTCCCCCTCCCTCCTTCTCAGCCCGTCTCCCCTCCTCTCTCCTTGCCCCTCTCTTTCCACCTGCCCCTGTGTCCCCACCTGCCCCTCTCTTTCCATCTGCCCCTGTCTCCCTACCTGCCCCCCCCCTTCCACCTCCTCCTCCCCTGCCGCTTCACTATCAAGCTCCTCGTCTTCAGCCCTTGTGCGCTTTCCCACGAGCCTAGCTGCTGCCTCCAATACCGGGTCACCCCTTAACGAGTCCTCTGGCAGGCTTTCTCCAGCACCGCCCACGCCAGCAGTAACACCAGCACCTCTCACACCCCCACCAACACCAACACCAACACCATCAGCACCACGAGCACCAACACCACCAGCAACACCAGCATCGTTCCTAGAAACTTCTGCCCCATCCCCTCTCCGCACCCCATCCTGTCTCATCCTGCCAGTAACCCTCCCCCTTCCACGAGCCCCAACCCGCCCGCTCACCCGAATATCCCCCTCCTCAGTACCACCCTCCTCAGCATCAGCCTCCCCAAGTCCCCCCCTCTCTACCCCGCTTTCTCCCTTAACCTCCCGCTCCCCGTCTCCTTCCCTTCTCATGCCACCTCCTTGCACGTCCTGTCCTTGCCCGCCCCTTTCACCATACTGGCCTTCCTTTGGGTCTAATACCTGCCCTTGCCCCTGTGTCCCGAGTCCCGCGCTTAAAGAACTATCTGGAACAACAGGGGATAAGGTTCCAATAACCGAAGACGAATCCCTGGCACCACTACCCCCACCACCACCACTGCTGCTGCTGCTGACGCCGTCACTAGGAACATCAATCTCACTGCTGCTGCCCGTTCCGCTGCTTTCTTTCCTCACCCTTGATTGAACCGAGAAACCCCCTATAAATCCTACCATTAGCAGCAGCACCACCATCACGACTGAACTGACCAGGCAGCATAGAATCACCCCCCGCCGCCTCTTCTTTCTAGAGGATAAGGGCACACCCACCCCTCCCTTCCCCCCACTCCCCAGCCCCCCGCCCCCCATGCCCCCCCTCCCAGCCCCTCCTGGCACAGTAACACCGCCCCTGGGTGAGCCTCCCCACCCCCCCCAGCTGCCCCCTCCGCCCCCAACTCCCCCGGATTTACCATCCCAGGGGCTTGACCTCCCCCCTGCCTTTGTCTCCCCCCCGTCCCACGAGCCCCAGTTCCCCCAATCCCCGCTCCCCCCGCCTCCCCCCTTCACCCCAACTCCGCCTCTGTTGCCCCTCCACTCCCCATCCCCTCCTCCCCCTCCCCCTCCCCTTTCGCCTCCAGGGTTTCTGTTTAAAGAATCGACTCCCAGTCCCCTGCCTCTCCTCCCCCTCGTGTCCTCTGCTGGTCGTGCTCCAGACGAGGACGCGGAATGCCCACTGGCAGTAGAAGACGACAAAGCATGCCCACCACCAGCTACAGGGGATAAGGACTCCCAGTCTGAGTTATCCCACCCTCCACTGCTGCCACCATCGTCGTCATCAAAATCAGCACCGCCAGTAGCGCTCGCACCACCACTAACACCACCGCCGCCGCCGCTGCCACCACCGCCACCACCACTGCCTACTGATGCAGTCCTGGTAACACCCATAGCAGAACCTTTCCCTCCTGGTGCTGCAACACTTGCTGTAACACCAGCACTGCATGCAACACTGGTGCCGCTGGTGAGAGGCTTGGGAGCTTTGACTGTGATTGCAGCTCCTAGACCCTCCCACCCATCCGTGCTGCCTTTATCCCACTCATCTGTCTCCACTTCTGCCCCCCACCCTTCGTCCTCCTCCTCCGCTTTCTCACTCCCTCCCCATCCACCCGCCCCTTTATACGCAATCCTGCTGCTAGCACCCACTCCTGTACCAGAGGTTCGGCCACCGGAGCTGGAGGGTCGGCCGGTGGAGCTGGAGGGACGGTCAGGAGACACTCCCAAACCGAGCAAGGCTCGGCCAGTTCCCGAACCTGATCGCTTCGGAACACCAAACTCCGGGCTTGCTCCGGTTCCTCCAAACCCCATGCCGCCTCCATGCTTCTGCTGCTGCTGCTGCTGTTGCTTTGGTGGGGTCTGATATTTCCTCTCAATAAACCCGGACAATCCCCCTGAAGGCTTACTCAAGTACTGCTTTTCCGGGTCATATCTTTCCCTTTCCGGACCACTTTCCCTCCCTCCTGGAGGCCGGCGTGGGGGGGACGCGGCTGTAGCAGCGCGGGCGAGCTGAGCCGCTACAGCCGCGATTCCAGCAATTCCCGAGGGAATCTTCCCCCCTGACAGCCCCGCAGCACCAAGAATGTCGTCAGCGTCCTCCTTTGTAAACCAGGAAGAGGAAGAGGTGGAACCGGCCTTCTGCTGCTGATGCCTCTGCTGGTGCGCTTCAGTCCCCCAGAAGCCAGCAGAGGACCGGGGGGAGCCGGAAGGAGGGGTGGATTCTAGGGGCGGGACATGGGAGGATTGCTCTTCCTTGTCTAGTGGGATCATGTGGGTGGGGACTGAGGGAGGTGCGGCTCTGCCTGAGGGGTGCAGGATGAGAGGCTTGGGTGAAGCCGGGCCATGCTTCGGGGAGGAGGCTCGCGGAGAGCCAGGCTCGGGGGACCTGTGAGAGGGAAGGAGTGCCGGAGCATGGAGGGTGGTTTGGTGCGTCGATTCTAGATGAGAAGAACGCGGCTCCAACACGCAGTTAGTAACTTGATGACGTGTGATGACGCACTGCCTGATACAGCAAGTAGGTTCAGTCTTACCTCTTTTTTTTTTATCATACTAAAACTCAACACGGAAATAATGCGGACGAGGTTGCATCAACTAGAAGAGCCGTTCTGAAACCGCTCGTACCATGAGCCCCAGGTAACGCACCCGAACAACCCTGACGGCGAAGCTTCACAAGGTTGAAAATTCGTTCACACTGAGTAGGATCTACGTAAATGGCATTCGCACCTTGCACCCGACGCGATCGGACGAGTCTGTACGAGCTTCTTCTTCTTGGCGACAGACGACGATCCCGTGCGATGAACCGGCAGGTCGGCGCTTGGTGCAGAGCGGTGCGCAGTGGTGTCGGACCCCGTGCGATGTACCGGCGCTCCCGAATGTCGCCTATCCATCACGTCGCGAAAGTAACACCTGATCCACTTCGCCTGCTACTCTCGCGTTTATCCGCAATTCGCCCGCTTATCCTAAGCTTCGCGAAAACATTTCAGCCTTGACGAATCAAATTCTCAAGCAGTTGGACGCACAACTCGCCTCACAATGCCTACGCGACGATCCAGGTGCTTGACTTCACCGGCGAAAGAAACACATACCCAGCTCAAGAGAAACAGGTTGAGCTTAATGTCTCACAAATCCATATGAACATCTGAAAATTGCTCTACGAGCGCGCCATAATGCACGGCTGCTGCCAGCAACAATGCTTGGTGCGAAGTGGTCATGTCATGTCATGGCTGCCTCTTGGATCACCATCAGAAATGGCAAACTGAATGGAGGTTGGTGGTGGTGGTGAGGGCGAGTTAGTGGCGGCAAACTCGAGGCAGGTGAAGGCAATCCCAAGAAAAGGAGAAATCAAAAGCTGAGTTCGCGGGAGAAATCGAGGAATGTATAGCTAAAATCTCCCTACGTTCTGCTTTTGTAGTAAATACGTCACTTGTTATGAATGAACAAGCAGAGTAGCGCGGAAATGAATAACGAAATGTTCACTCACTGGATGACGATACAAGGAATGGCAAGCCAAGATATAGGAGCACCAGAGCTAGTCTAACCATGCGATGGTGAGGTTCGGGAGAGAGATCGAAGGGTCTCGAAGTGACGGAGCGAGGCCCGGAGAACTCCCGAAGGTCGAACCAGAAGGTCTGGAGAAGCCGAGGCGGTTCTGTCAGAAGGTCTGGAACAGTCCCGAGGCTTCGGGTGTGTTCGAGCGTACGCGATAGCAGTACTGCTCGGTAAGGAATGGAAAATTCCTTACACCACCCCCCCTTAGCGAAGGTGATCTATATCAGCCACGTGCATGCGGTCCAAATAATTCACAAGTATCGAAGGTGACTGTATCTGGTCCGAGGGCACCCAGGTGTCGTCCTCACTGGTACGATTGGTCCATCGTATCAGAAAGTCAACATGTCGTCCTTGTCCGTCGATACAAATCCGATGGCTCAAAATCTTCGATGGCTCTAACAAAATCAGAGAAGTGTTAGTTGATAGAGTGAGAGTACACACAGATATACCTAAGTCTTGTACCCTCTAAGAGATGACCCTATACAGTCTATACAAACATGACAATTACACATGTTTGACACACCCCCTAACCTGCATAGGGGAATGTCCTAAACAAGCAGCTCAGGGCGGCACTACTAGTCCAACCTCTGAGACAAGGGTCTAAGAGACCAGTCAGAAGGAGTACAGACAAGGCAAGAACAAGAGCAGGGCGGCACTACTAGTCCAGCCACTGCGAGAGGACACAAGTCCAGTCTGAGTATACATATTAAGGACAGTACAAAGTCAAGGTCCTAGCAAGTGAGAGGCTACAGGAACTAGACCAAGCTGTACACAGTGCCGCTGATGATCTTTAGGCGCAAGCGCCTTCGTAAAGATATCAGCCGTGTTGGCACCTGAGGCCAAGTGTACTACGCGAGCCTGACGTCGCTGCTGTAGCTCACGCAGGAGAAAGTACCGCAGCTGAATGTGCTTCGCTCTGCCCTCAAGTCGAGGCTCCTGGCACAGGAGGATCATGGCCCTGTTGTCAGCGAACAGGACCGGGGCAGAGCTAGGCCGCTCACCTACAGTAAGTCAGTGAGCAAGAAGGTCAGCCAGCGGAGCTCCTGTGCCGCCATGGCACCAGCGTAGATCTCAGCCTCACAGCTCGACTGCGCTACAGACGAGGAGCGAGTAGCTCTCCACGAGACGGCAGCTGAGCCAAGGCTGAAGCAGTAGCCCTGGGTAGACCTAAGTGTCTCGGCGTCGTCTGCCCACGAAGCGTCTGTGTGTCCAGTAAGGACCACTGGCCTGCGTCCTCCTAGTACTAACCCCATGCCCAATGTACTAGCAAGATAACGCAGAACCCTCTTAGCGGCAGACCAGTGCTGCGGTCGGTGTCTGCCTGTGGCCACAAAACGAGCCAGGATGCTGAGAGGGTATGCGAGATCTGGGCGAGTGCAAGTCATCAGGTACATGAGGCAACCCACCAGCTCTGCGTAGGGGCCACTGGGCTCTACCAACTCCTCAGACACTGGAGCGGAGAGTCTGTGGTCTACAGGCAGAGGGGTGGGCTGTGCCGAGGAGAACTGAAGGCTGAACCTCTGAAGGACCTGGCGCACCAAGTGTGACTGAGTCAGGGTGATGGTGCGCGATGCTCTGTCCCTGGAGATCTGCAAGCCAAGGTAGCGGCGCAGTTCTCCAAGGTCAGTGCACGTGTGTCTCTTCAGCAGCTCTGCCTTAACGGAGGCCAGTGCGTCCCTGTCTGCTGTGGCAAAGACCAGGTCGTCGACGTAAACAAGGATGTAGAACGGAGTCTGGCCAGCACGAACGAAGAGTGAAGGGTCTGCAGAAGACGGAAAGAACTGCAGGTCAGCAAGCGTAGCACGGAGAGTGTCGTGCCACTCACGGGGAGCTTGGCGCAGGTCGTAGACGGGGCGCCGCAGGAGCCACTGGGTCCCAGGAGGGAAGGTGCCAGTAAAGCCCTCAGGGCGACGCAAGTAGACCTGCTCGTGTAGGCTGCCCTGAAGGAAGGCAGTGGAGAAGTCGAGGGAGTGAAGCTCGTAGTCACGCTGAGCAGCTATGTGTAACAGAACCCGAAGAGTAGTCATCTTCGGGGTCGGAGCGAAGGTCTGGAAGAAGTCCACCCCCTCGCGCTGACTGAAGCCTCTAGCCACATAGCGCGCCTTGAAGACAGGCGGCTCTCCAGGAGGGCGCTTCACCTTGAAGAGCCAGCGGACATCGACTACGTTCACCCCAGGTGGGGGAACTGCGTCGACGTAGGTGCCGGTGGATCTCCAAGATGCCATCTCCTGCTCCATGGCAGCAATCCACTGTGAGGCCCAGGGTCCCGAAGTCGCCTCAGCGTAAGTGCGAGGGGTCGGGATGTCGAAAGCGTCTGGGTCACCCTCAGGGACTAGCAGCATGGAACAGAGATGTGGAGCAGCCTCGGAGAGGAAAGCAAGCTCGAACTGGCGGTCCTCCAGGACGTCACTGCCAAGAGCAGGAGCACCCCCGACAGACGGAGGACAGGCAGGGTCAGAGACCAGAGCTGTGGCGTAATCAAGGCGGCGGGTAGAGGCGAAGTCAGCGACAGCAGCGACAAGAGCGTCAAGGCACGAGACCGGAACAGACGGGTCGGTAACGAGAGAGGCAAGGACCCGAGGAACAAGGGGACGAGCGGCACGAAGGTAGTCAGACAGCGGGGGGGGTGCAACAACAAGGGAGGACGGAGGAGGCGACGGCAGAAGGGGAGGACGAGACGCATGGGAACGAAGCAACATAGGGTGGGAGCGCAAGACAGGCGAGGCAGGACGAGCACGGGAGGGACGGTGAGACCAGACGTGCGACGGAGGAGTCGGGTCAGGAGACAGGGGAGGTGACACAGGAGGGGAACGAGGGGGAAGACAGGCCGGGGACGAGTCCGGTGGAGGGAAAACCGGGCCGTAGACAGGAAGAGGAGGAGACGGCCGGGGAGGAACAGACGCAGGGTCGGGTGACGGAAGGCCGAGCAGGCGAAGGGCTGACACCGGCGGGGACTGCTGCTGCGGCGGCGCAACGGCGACACCTGGACCGCAAGCTGCTCCTCGGCTACCACCGGCACTCTCCACTCCAGCACCCCCAGAGGGGCCACCCCCAGGGCGACCGGGACGAGCACCCCCAGAGTCAGCGAACGGGGGCCGCGACCGCGGCGGCGGCGGCGGCAGCGACAACGACGGCTGCAGCGGCGGCAGAGGCGGTGGAGGAGGGGACTGGGGAGGGGACACCGGGGAAGGGGCAGCCGACGAGGACTGCACAGGAGGGCCACCAGAGTCAGAGGACTCCTCAACCGGGTCCGCCGATGGAAGGGGGGTGACGTGGGACACACCAGAGGGGGCTGGACGGGGAGGAGGAGGAGGAGGGGCAGGGACTACCGGGGAAGGAGTGACCAGGAACAGGGGGGGGTAACCGGGGGACCACGGTGGGGGAAGCGACGGTAGTAGGAAACGGACTCGTCAAAGGTGACGTCGCGAGAGTGAAAGAAACGGTGAGACGGCGGGTGGTAAAAGTGCCAGTCGGACGCGTCAAGGGGAAAACCGAGGAAGACGCAGGGAAGGGTGCGGGCAGTGAGCTTGTCCGTGCCGGAGGCACGAACGTGAGCAAGGCAGCCCCAGACGTGGAACGCAGACGCGTCACCAGGGGACCCAGTCCAAAGACGGGTCGGCGAAACCTGCGGCTGCTGAGGGTGCGGCCACAGGTTACAGTGACGGAAAAAACTGTCCGGATGTTTGGCTCTAATTAGGGTTTTTATGCCTTCTGACCATGGTACATAAAGTCTTAATGTTTAATGGTGGTACGCTTTTGGAGGGGCACATAGTGGATGTGTTCACATCATTTAAGTCCATAGGAGTACACTAGATCTAACTTTGTGCCAAAAGTTATACAAGGGGGTCATCCGGACAGTTTTTTCCCGGGACAAAGCGTTAACTTCCGAACAGGTTTCTAGTACCTAGCACACCGACCCTTGGCCTTGATCACCACCCACACCCTCCTAGGCATGTTATCTACGAGATTAGTGCAAACCGTTGCAGAGATCTTCTCGCACTCTTCCTGGACCCTCGCTTTTGCATAAGGGGGTGAGCACTAGGAAAATTTGAAGGATTTGAGCGTCTGCAAGAGTTTTGTGTACGATTTCTGTTTGAATGTTATCTATGAGACTAGCCACACTGAGGTATAACCAAAGATGTCATTAGCCGATTAGTTCCATCTTATCATGGGTCGTCTTCGTCGTACCGCTGTAGGGTAAAACCACAAATAGAGTGGCAAAAAGTAGTGTATATGCCGTGAAACTGAGGGTAACGGATCACGGTTAATTATTCATCCTTGCACAATTAGAATCACGCTAGGATCTGCATGTCTCATCACGGTACAGCAGTCGAAGAAGTTGCGACTATTCGGGAAGAATATCCGGGTTGAGGTCAGGTGAAGAAAAGGGCCACTCCAGTGCTACAAACTGATGTTCTCCAATGCTATTCCAAGCATATGCGGTACAAATGGCTTGGAGAGCATTGGGGAGCATCAGTATGTTGCACTGGAGTGACCCTTTTCTTCACCAGACCTCAACCCGGATATTCTTCCCGAACAGTCGCAACCTCTTTGACTGCTGCACCATGATGAGACATGCAGATCCTAGCGTGATTCTAATAGTGCAAGGATGAATAATCAACCGTGCTATGTTACCCATAGTTTCACGGCATATACACCATTTTTTGCCGCTCTATTCATGGTTTTACCCTACAACGATACGACGAAGACGACCCATGATAAAATGGAACCAATCGGCTAATGGCATCTTTGGTCATACCTCAGTGTGGCTAGTCTCATACATAACATTCAAACAGTTATCGTACACAAAAAAACTTGCAGACGCTCAAATCCTTCGTGTTTTCCAAGTGCTCACCCCCTTATGCAAAAGGGTGGGTCCAAGAAGAGTGCAAGAAGATCTCAATAAAGGTTTGCACTAGCCGCGTAAATAACATGCCTAGGAGGCTGCGGGTGGTGACTAAGGCCAAGGTTCGGTACACTAGGTACTATAAACCCTGTTCGGAAGTTTGCTCTTTGTCTCAGGAAAAAACTGTCCGGATGACCCCCTTGTATAACTTTTGGCACAAAGTTAGATCCAGTGTACTACTATGGATTTTAGCGCTTTGAACACATCCACTATGTGCCCCTCCCAAAGTGTACCACAATAAAGCATTAAGACTTTATGTACCGTGGTCGGAAAGCCAAAAAACCCTAATTAGAGTCAAACATCCGGACAGTTTTTTCCGTCACTGTAAGCTGGTGAGCAGCGTAGCGCATAGCGAACGACCACAGAAAATGGGGTGCACCGGCATGGATCATGGAGGTGCGAGCCACCTCCATGACCAAACCGATGCGTCGCTCAGCGACCCCATTCTGCTGTGGGGAGTCCGGTAGGGTGAACGTCTGGGTGATGCCCTCCGCACGACAAAAGCGACCAAGGACACTTGAGGCAAACTCGCCACCACGGTCTGAGTGAAGACGCAAGACAGGGAGACCGCGGTGGACACGCGCAGAGACAAGCCAGGGGATGAGAGCGCCAGGCACGTCGGCCTTGCGCTCCAGGGGAAAGACTGTGGTGTAACGAGTGAAGTCGTCGACGAGCACAAGGAAGTAGCGCTCTCGACGCGGCCCAGGGACGGGGGCGGGGCCCCAGACGTCCAGGTGCAGGGTCTGCAGCGGCGCGGCGGTAGGGGGAAACGAGGAGGAGTGAGGGGCACGACGAAGCCGACCCTCGACACAGGGCGTGCAAGGGGGGGCGGGGGAGGAGGGAAACGCGGGGAGAGAACTTGGGAGACCAAGGACAAGACCGTGCTGGGACATGTGACGCAGACGCTGGAGCGCAGGGTGACCTAGGCGGTGGTGCCAAAGGAGAGTGGGGTGAGTGAGGGACCGACAGGAGCAGGCAGCAGCAACCTGGGTAGACGCAGCCACCTGAGGGGGGGCCCCAGCCGGGGGGGTCACGGTGTCCAGAGTGAACAGGCCGGACACCGGGTCCCGGGGGAACGTGGACAGGGGGGCACCAGTGGCGGCCTCGGTACAGACAGCATACCGCTCGTGGCCAGGGAACGTAGTGGTGACGCCAAGGTCCTGGAGGCAGCCGACACCAACTAGGTTCCTGGAGAACGAGGGGATATGCAGACCTGTGAGAGAGCCCGAAGGAACCGCCGGACAGGGAAGGGTGGTGGAACTGCGGGTGACTACCGGGCCACCAGAGGGGTCAGCTAGAGAGACGACAGCAGGAACAGGAAGCGGCGTCAGGGTGGTGAAGTCGCGGAAGAAACACCGAGAAGCGCCAGAGTCCAAGATGAAGGAAAGCGAAGCAAAGGCGTCTGGCGACGGAACGACGGTGGAAGCACCAAGACTACACAAAGCAGAGGATCCTACGCCTGACGCAGCAGGGGAGGCTACGCTAGACACACCTACGCTAGGCAACAGTGAGTAATAAGCTGGAAGCACACTAGAGTCATCAGCATACATCACATGCAGAGCAGAAACAATGGCATCCATGTCCACATCAAAGATCTGAATCTTACGACTAAGCAAACTGTGCCAGTTCGGGAGGTCTGGCGACGGGCCGAAGCGCTGACGGAAGAGGTCGTCCAGGCGACGAAAACAGCGGGGAGTGGAGTGACCGATCTTACCGCAAACGAAGCCACGGCGAGGACCGGTCTGGATCTGGTACTGACAACGCCCGCCGCCAGAGCCACCACTCGGCACACCACCACGCGCCCGGCCACCGCCAGCGCCGGGCCACCCGGGCGGGAGGACACTCGTCTGCCGTGTCTGCGACGGCTGCTGCGGCTGCTGCGAAGGCTGCGACTGCGGCGGCTGCTGCGGCTGCTGCAACTGCAGGGGCGGCGGCTCAGCTGGACTGGGCAGGGTCCCCTCGTCCGCTCCAGCACCAGACGACCCGACCCCACCACTACCCCCTCCCGCACCCCCGCCTCCGCCGCGCCCAACCTTGGGGCGGCGGCCCTTCCCCGAACGAAACTGCGCTGAAGCAGCAGTCTCAGCCACTGCGGCAAAGCCGTCGGAGAAGGTACACTGAGCGGGGGCACAACCCTGAAAGATAGGGACCGGCACGGCACCGCTCGCCTGGGCGATGGAGCGGTGACGGGTCTCTATCACAGTCAGGGTGTCTACAAAGTCAGTGAGGGTGAGGTCGGCGGGGTGAATGCTAAGGAAGCGGTCGCGGGCGACAGCAAGGCGGTCAGGGAGGCGGGTGGCAAGCAGGTAGAGGGTAGAGGTAATGGGTGGCTGGTGGGCTCTAAGCTGTGCGTCAGTGCAGGCAGCACGCCAGGTCTCATCTATCGAGCGCAGGTGGGCAGCAAGGTCAGAGACAGTAGGGAAGGATGCAAGGTCAGGAAAGAGCATCGGGAGGATCAGGCGACCCACCGAGGCAGCCGGAGGAGTGGAATAGCGCTGGATGACAGCATCTAAATATGCCTGAGCAGTGGTGAGGGACCTAAAGCGAGGGCGCTCGGACGGGGGAAGGGCGTTGCTAATGGCAAGCTGGGCGACAGCATCGCGAGAAAGCCAGACAGAGCGCGCACGGGCAGCGGCAGCAGTAGACTCGCGCTCGGTGGGGGTGGAGTCAGCGGGCAAAATAGCAGGGGGGTCTGGGCAGGGGAGCGTACCGTCAAGGTGTGCGGAAAGCGGTTCGCCATCCTGCCGTTGGCCAGTGAGTTGGCGGCGGAGGTCGGCAAGCCACGCCTCGAACTCCAGAGGCTGGCCTTCAGCGTCGAAGCGAAAGACGCAGTGCGGTGCAGGGCAGTGCAGCAAGGTGGGGTGCGGTGCCGTGCGGTACAGTGCGGTGCAGTGCGGAGTAGTGTGGTGCCAGGCAGTACAGGGTGGTGAGGGGCGGTGCAGTGCGGGGCAGGACGGTGCAGGGCAGTGCAGGGCGGGGGGGGGGACCGTACCTGTGAGGAGGACCGGGGCAGGGACGAGCGCAAGGGCCGGGCCGGTGAAACGGGGCCGGGCGGGTGCGACGGGGCCGGGCCGGTGCAACGGGGCCGGGCGGGTGCATCGGGGCCGAGCTGGTGCGGCGGGGCCGGGCGGGCGCGACGGGGCCGGGCTGGTGCGACGGGGCCGGGCCGGTGCGACGGGGCCGGGCCGGTGCGACGGGGCCGGGCAGGTGCGTCGGGGCCGGGCCGGTGCGACGGGGCCGGGCCGGTGCGACGGGGCCGGGCCGGTGCGACGGGGCCGGGCAGGTGCGTCGGGGCCGGGCCGGTGCGACGGGGCCGGACGGGTGCGACGCGGCCGGGCGGCTGCGACGGGGCCGGGCGAGCGCGACGGGGCCGGGCTGGTGCGACGGGGCCGGGCGGGTGCGACGGGGCCGGAAGGCGTGACGGGGCCCAGGAGGGGGGGGGCTCGACGCGGCCCAGGAGGGGCGCTACGGGGCCCAGGAGGGGCGGTACGAGGCCCAGGAGGGGCGCGACGAGGCCCAGGGGGGGCACTACGGGGCCCAGGAGGGGCGCGACGGAACCCAGGAGGGGCACTACGGGGCCCAGGAGGGGCGCGACGGGGCCCAGGAGGGGCGCTACGGGGCCCAGGAGGGCGCTACAGGGCCCAGGAAGGGGCGCGACGGGGCCCAGGAAGGGGCGCGACGGGGCTAGGGGGGTCGCGACGGGGCTAGGGAGGGGCGAGCGGAAGCGGTAGGTGGGGGGGGATCCTAACCTACGCGTGATACCATAACAAAATCAGAGAAGTGTTAGTTGATAGAGTGAGAGTACACACAGATATACCTAAGTCTTGTACCCTCTAAGAGATGACCCTATACAGTCTATACAAACATGACAATTACACATGTTTGACAGGCTCGATGGTCGTCTCGGTTGGTGGCCGTACATCTGGGACCAATCGTTGTCGGGCGATGTCCGATGTGTCAGGTACGAAAGGGTGTAACAGGCTCACGTGGAATTTGTTGTGAATACGCCAGTCATCAGGTAGGCGCAACTGGGCGGCCACCGGCGTCACCATCTTTACGATCTTGAATGGGCCACATAAACGTTGTCGTATTTTCGTCGGTAGTGGCAGTCGTAAATTCTTGGTGTCCAAAAGGACTTGTTGCCCTGTTGTCATTGTAATATCTCGTCGATGTAAATCCGCATACCGTCGGGCCATTGCGTTCGCCTTGCGAATAATTTCGACAGCTTTGTCTCGGGCAGTTTGTAATTCTTTGACGAACTGCTGCGATCGTGGTACTTGATTCTCAACGTGGGTGGAGATTGGTACTGTAGGGTCCATCCCGTAATTGAGATAAAACGGGGAGTGATTAGTCGTAGCCGAGGGCGCGTTGTTGTAGGAAAATTCCAACATGGGCAGCACATCCTCCCATTTTTTTCCGGTCGGGGCAGTTTGTCCGAATCAACTGCTCCATTGTTTGATTTGTCCTTTCAGTCTGGGCGTCCGTTTGGGGATGATAAGCGGATGAGAACTCTAGACGCGTGCCGTACCGAGCCCACGCGTCCTGCCAGAATTTTGACGTGAACTTCGGATCTCGGTCACTAATGATTGCTGCTGGTTTCCTGTGTAGACGGACAACGGTCGAGATGAACACGCGCGCTGTTTCTTCGGCTGTGATGGTTGTACGACATGGTGCGAAATGCGCCATCTTCGTCAGTCGGTCGACGACAACCAAAACTGCGTCGTTTCCGCTAGGTCCGGCCGGTAGTCCCGTAACGAAATCCATCGTTACGTGTTGCCATGGGCGTTGAGGTGGCTCGAGGGGCTGCAACAGCCCTGTAGGTCGCTGGTGTGATGACTTCATTCGCTGGCAGATCGGACACGCGGCCACGTAACGCTGCACGTCCGTCACCATATCTGACCAGTAATAAAACCGCTGCAACGCCTTCAAAGTTTTGTCAACCCCGAAATGTCCCGATAAATTCGAATCGTGGACTTCTTGAATTAGTAATTCGCGAAGTAGACGATAACTTGGGACCCAAATTCGATCAGTCCCGCTTCGTAAGTAATAGATGCCTTTTCGTGTGGTGATTGGGAGATGGCCGTCATTTACGAAGAAGGGGTCAGTCGAATACCCGTGGGTAAATAGTCCACTCAGTAGCGGGTTGTTCTGGGCGACTAGTACTGCTGCGAGTTGGGCAGATGGTCTGGAAAGGGCGTCGGCAATATTGTTGGCGCCCTTTTTATACGTGAAATTGGATTGCAGGTAGTCCAGCCAGCGTATATGCCGCGGGTTGAGATTCGGCTGCGCTCTCAGATACTGTAGTGATTTGTGGTCGGTTCGCACCGTCACGTCTGCTCCAGTCAGGTAGCACCTCCAGATTTTGAACGCGTGGACGATCGCCAGCATCTCCTTGTCGTGTACTGGGTAGTTGCGGTCAGCAGATTGCATTTTTCGAGACTCGTACGCAATTGGTTGAAGCCCATTGCCGAAATCCTGCATGAGAACTGCTCCGATGGCGATGTCACTTGCGTCGGTGATGACTTCGAAAGGCCGTTCCGGGTCACCGATGCGAAGTACTGGTGGCGACATTAAAAAGTTTTTTAATGCCTCGAACGCAGCTTGTTGCTTCTCCCCCCACTCGTAAAAAGTCCTCTTCTGCAGTAGGTCAGTTAGAGGTTCAGTTAACCCCGCCATATTGGGTATAAACCGCCGCACGTAATTCACGGAACCCAAAAAGGATTGCAGCTGCTGCAGATTGGTTGGTGGTTTCCATTCCTGTATTTCCCGGAGTTTTTTCGGGTCTATCCGGATCCCCTCCGTGGAGATCACATGCCCCAGGAACTCCAGTTCTTGTTTTAAAAACTCGCACTTGGAGCCCTTGGTGATGAGACGATGCTGCTGCAACCGCTGAAAAACCGCTTCCAAATCCTTCAAATGTTGCTCACGGGTCTTGCTGTAGATCAGGATGTCGTCCAGGTAAATTATCACGCATTTGTCGAGTAGATCGCGGAATACCCCATTCATGGTGAGTTGAAACGTCGAGGGGGCGTTCGTTAATCCAAACGGCATCACCGTGTATTCGTAACTCCCGTAGCGAGTACGAAACGCGGTCTTGTGGCAGTCATCAGAACGCCCGAATTTGATGGTAACCGCCGCAAAGATCTATCTTCGAAAAATAGCGAGCTCCGCAAAGGTTGTTGATCAGTTCGTCCGTGCGTGGTATTGGGTAGCGCGACTTTATCGTTTCCCGGTTAAGGGCACGGTAGTCCGTACACATGCGAAGTCCGCCGTCTTTTTTTGGCATGAACAGGATTGGTGCTGCAAATGGTGATGTGCTCGGCCGAATGAACCCTTTCGCCAGCAGGTAGTCCAGCAAGTTTCGTAACTCCTGTAGCTCTGGCTGATTCAGGCGCCATTGCGTGCGTATAGTAGGCTGCACGCCAAGCTCCAGCTCGATTTTGTGGTCCTGGGGTCGTTCGGGTGGCAGTCCACTTTATCAAAGTGAGCGCTGAATGATGGAGTAGAGAGAGAGTACAGGTGAATATACCTAAGTGTTGTACCCTCTAAGAGGTGGCCTTATACAGTCTATGCAAACATAGGATATACACACCCCCTAGACTGCATAGGGGCAGGTCCTGAACAAGCAGCTCAGGGCGGCACTACTAGTCCAGCCTTTGAGACAAGGGTCTAAAAGACCAGTCAGAAGGAGTACAGATAAGGCAAGAACAACACCAGGGCGGCAATACTAGTCCAGCCACTGTGAGAGGACACAAGTCCAGTCTGAGTACACATATAAAGAACAGTACAACGTCAAGGCCCTAGCAAGTGAGAGGCTACAGGAACTAGACCAAGCTGTACACAGTGCCGCTGATGATCCTACGTCCTCCTAGCACTAACCCCATGCCTGATGTACTAGCAAGATAACGCAAAACCCTCTTAGCGGCAGACCAGTGCTGCGGTCGATGTCTGCTTGTGGCCACAAAGCGAGCCAGGATGCCGAAAGGGTGATGTGGGCGAGTGCAAGTCATCAGGTACATGAGGCAACCCACCAGCTCTGCGTAGGGGCCGCTGGGCTCTACCGACTTCTCAGAAACTGGAGCAAAGAGTCTGTGGTCTACATGCAGAGGGGTGGGCTGTGCAGAGGAGAACTGAAGGCCGGACCTCTGAAGGACCTGTCGCACCAAGTGTGACAGAGTCAGGTTGATGGTGCGCGCTGCTCTGTCCCTGGAGATCTGCAAGCCAAGGTAACGGCGCAGTTCTCCAAGGTCAGTGCACGTGTGTCTCTTCAGCAGCTCTGCCTTCACGGAGGCCAGTGCGTCCCTGTCCGCTGTGGCAAAGACCAGGTCATCGACGTAAACAAGGATGTAGAACGGAGTCTGGCCAGCACGAACGAAGAGTGAGGGGTCTGCGGAAGACGGAAAGAACTGCAGGTCAGCAAGGGTAGCTCGCAGTGTGTCGTGCCACTCACGGGGAGCCTGGAGCAGGCCGTAGATGGGACGTCGCAGGAGCCACTGGGTCCCAGGAGGGAAGGTGCCTGTAAAGCCCGGAGGGCGACGCAAGTAGACCTGCTCGTGTAGGCTGCCCGGAAGGAAGGCAGTGGAGAAGTCGAGGGAGTGAAGCTCGTAGTCACGCTGAGCAGCTAGGTGTAACAGAACCCAAAGAGTAGTCATGTTCGTGGTCGGAGCGAAGGTCTGGAAGAAGTCCACCCCCTCACGCTGACTGAAGCCTCTAGCCACATAGCGCGCCTTGAACACAGGCGGCTTTCCAGGAGGGCGCTTCACCTTGAAGAGCCAGCGGCCATCAACTACGTTCACCCCAGGCGGGGGAACTGCGTCGACGAAGGTGCCGGTGGATCTCCAAGATGCCATCTCCTGCTCCATGGCGGCTATCCACTAAGAGGTCTAGGGTCCCGAGGTCGCCTCAGCGTAAGTGCGAGGGGTCGGGATGTCGAAAGCGTCTGGGTCACCCTCAGGGACAAGCAGCATGGAACAGAGATGGGGAGCAGCCTCGGACAGGAAAGCAAGCTCGAACTGGCGGTCCTCCAGGACGTCACTGCCGAGGGCAGGAGCACCCCCGACAGACGGAGGACAGGCAGGGTCAGAGACTAGAGCGGTGGCGTAGTCAAGGCGGTGGGTAGAGGCGAAGTCAGCGACAGCAGCGACAAGAGCGTCAAGGCACGAGACCGGAACAGACGGGTCGGTAACGAGAGAGGCAAGGACCCGAGGAACAAGAGGATGAGCAGCACGAAGGTAGTCAGACAGAGGAGAAGGCGCAACTGTAAGAGAGGACGGAGGAGGCAACGAGAGAAGGGGAGGACGAGACGCGTGAGAACGGAGCAATATAGGGTGAGAGAGCGGGACAGGGGAGACAGGACGAGCGCGGGAGGGACGGCGGGACCAGACGTGAGACGGAGGCGTCGGGTCAGGAGACAGAGGAGGGGACACTGGGGGGGAACGAGGGGGGAAACGAGCCGGGGACGAGTCCGGCGGAGGGAACACAAGGCCGTAGACGGGAAGAGGAGGAGTCGGCCGGGGAGGAATAGACGCAGGGTCAGGGGACGGAAGGCCGAGCAGGCGAAGGGCTGACACCGGCGGGGACTGCTGCTGCGGCGGCACAACGCCGACACCGAGACCGCAAGCTGCTCCTCGGCTACCACCGGCACACTCCACGCCAGCACCCCCAGAGGGAACACCCACAGGGCCTGAAACCCCTCGAGGACCAGTACCACCCCCAGGGCTACCGAGACTAGCACGCACTCCAACGCCAGCACCTCCAGAGTCAACGAACGGGTGCTGCGATGGCGGCGGAGGCGGCAGCGAAAATGACGGCTGCGGCGGCGGCGGCGGAGGTGACAACGGCTGCGACAGCAGGGGTGACAGCGGCGGCAGAGGCGGTGGAGGAGGGGATGCCTGGGGAGGGGCAGCCGACGAGGACTGCACCGCAGGACCACCAGAGTCAGAAGACTCCTCAACCGGGACCACCGACGGAAGAGGGGTGACGTGGGACACATCAGAGGGAGCAGGATGGGGAGGAGGAGGGGGGGGTGCAGGGACTACCGGGGAAGGAGTGACCAGGAAGAGGGGGGGGGTAACCGGGGGACAGCGGTGGAGGAAGCGACGGTAGAAGGAGACGGACTCGTCAAAGGTGATGTCGCGAGAGTGAAAGAATCGGTGAGACGGCAGGTGGTAGAAGTGCCAGCCTGATTCGTCAAGCGAAAAAATGAGGAAGACGCATGGAAGGGTGCGGGCAGTGAGCTTGTCCGTGCCGGAGGCATAGACGTGAGCAAGGCAGCCCAAGACGTGGAACGCAGACGCGTCACCAGGGGACCCAGTCCAAAGACGGGTCGGCGAAACCTGCGGCTGCTGGGGGTGCGGCCACAGGTTAAGCTGGTGAGAAGCGTAGCGCACAGCGAACGGCCACAGAAATGGGGTGCACCGGCATGGATCATGGAGGTGCGAGCCACCTCCATGACCAAACCGAGGCGTCGCTCAGCGACCCCATTATGCTGTGGGGAGTCCGGTAGGGTGAACGACTGGGTGATGCCCTCCACACGACAAAAGCGACCAAGGACACCTGAGGCAAACTCACCACCACGGTCGGAGTGAAGGCGCAAGACAGGGAGACCTCGGTGGACACGGGTAGAGACAAGCCAGGGGATGAGAGCGTCAGGCACGTCGGCCTTCCGCTCCAGGGGAGAGACTGAGGTGTAGCGAGTGATGTCGTCGACAAGCACAAGGAAGTAGCGCTCTCGACGCGGCCCATGGACGGGGGCGGGGCCCCAGACGTCCATGTGCATGGTCTGCAGCGGCGCGGCGGTAGGGGGAAAAGAGGATGAGTGAGGGGCACGGCGAAGCCGACCCTCGACGCAAGGCGTGCAAGGTGGGGCTGGGGAGGAGGGAAAAGCGGGGAGAGAACCAGGGAGACCAAGGACAAGACCGTGCTGGGAAATGTGACGCAGACGCGGGAGCGCAGGGTGACTTAGGCGGTGGTGCCAAAGGAGAGTCGGGTGGGTGAGGGACCGACAGGAGCAGGCAGCAGCAACCTGGGTAGACGCAACCACCTGAGGGGGCGCCCCAGCCAGGGGGGTCATGGTGTCCATAGTGAACAGGGCGGACACCGGGTCCCGGGGGAACGTGGACAGGGGGGCACCAGTGGCGACCTCGGTACAGACAGCATACCGCTCGTGACCAGGGAACGTAGTGGTGACGCCAAGGTCCTGGAGGCAGCAGACACCAACGAGGTTCCTGGAGAACAAGGGGATATGCAGACCTGTAAGAGAGCCTGAAGGAACTGCCGGACAGGGAAGGGTGGTGGAAATGCGGGCGACTACCGGACCGCCAGAGGGGTCAGCAAGAGAAACGGCAGCAGGAACAGGAAGCGGCGTCAGTGTAGTAGAGTCGCGGAAGAAGCACCGGGAAGCGCCAGAGTCCAACGTGAAGGAAAGCGAAGCAGTGGCGTCTGGCAACGGGGCGACGGCGGAAGCACCAAGGCTAAACAAAGCAGGGGATCCTACGCCTGACGCAGCAGGGGAGGCTAAGCTAGGCACACCTACACTAGACGACAGGGAGTAATAAGCGGGGAGCACACTAGAGTCATCAGCATACATCACATGCAGAGCAGAAACAATGGCATCCATGTCCATGTCAAAAATCTGAATCCTACGACTAAGCAAACTGTGCCAGTCCGGGAGGTCTGGCGAAGGGCCGAAGCGCTGACGGAACAGGTCCTCCAAGCGACGAAAACAACTGGGAGTGGTATAACCGATCTTACCGCAAACAAAGACGCGGCGAGGACCGGTCTGGATCTGGTACTGACAACACACGCCTCCCGAACCACCACTCGGCACACCACCACGCGCTCGACGACCGCCAGTGCCAGGCCACCCGGGCGGGAGGGCACTCGCCTGCCTCGTCTGCGGGGACTGCTGCGGCTGCTGCGACTGCTGCGGCTGGTGGGGCTGCTGCTGCGACTGCTGCGGCTGGTGGGGCTGCTGCTGCTGCGACTGCAGAGGTGGCGGCTCCGCCGGACCAGGCAGGGTCCCCTCGTCCACTCCAGCACCAGACGACCCGACTCCACCACCACCCCCTCCACCACCCCCGCCTCCTCCGCCGCGCCCAGCCTTGGGACGGCGGCCCTTCCCCGAACGAAGCTGCACTGGAGCAGCAGTCTCAGCCATAGCGACAGAACCGTCGGAGAAGGTACACTGAGCGGGGGCACAGCCCTGAAAGATAGGGACCGGCACGGTACCGCTCGCCTGGGCGATGGAGCGGTGGCGGGTCTTGATAACAGTCAGGATGTCTACAAAGTCGGGGAGGGTGAGCTCACCGGGGTGGACGCTAAGGAAGCGGTCGCGGGCGGCGGCAAGGCGGTCAGGGAGGCGGGTGGCAAGCAGGTAGAGGGTATAGGTAATGGGCGGCTGGTGGGCTCTAAGTTGTGTGTCAGTGCAGGCAGCGCGCCAGGTCTCATCTATTGCGCGCAGGTGGGCAGCTAGGTCAGAGACAGTGGGGAAAGACGCAAGGTCGGGAAAGAGCATCGGGAGGATCAGGCGACCCACCGAGGCAGCAGGAGGGATGGAATAGCGCTTGATGACAGCATCTAAGTAAGCCTGGGCGGTAGTGAGGGACCTAAAGCAAGGGCGCTCAGACGGGGGAAGGGCATTGCTAATGGCAAGCTGAGTGACAGCGTCTCGAGAAAGCCAGACAGAGCGCGCAAGGGCAGTGGCTGCATTAGACTCGCGCTCAGCGGGTGTGGGGTCAGCGGGCAGAACAGCAGGGGGGTCTGGGCAGGGGAGCGTACCGTCAAGGTGTGCGGATAGCGGGTGGCCATCCTGCCGATGACCAGTGAGGTGGCGACGGAGGTCGGCGAGCCACGCCTCGAACTCCAGAGGCTGGCCTTCAGCGTCGAAGCGAAGCTCCGCCGCCATCAGGAGCAGTGCAGGACTGTAGAGTGCGGTGCAACGCGGTGCAGGGCGGTGTAGTGCGGTGCAGCGCGGTGCAGGGCGGTGCAGTACGGTGCAGAGTAGTACCGTGCAGCGCAGTGCGATGCAGTGCTGTGCAATGCGGTGCAGGTAAGGAGGAACAGTACCAGGGAGGATGCAGGGCCGGGGCAGGGACGACGAGCGGGCCGCTCACAGCTCGGGGCAGGACGGGCGCTGGGCCGGCTGGGACGGGTGCAGGAGCCGAGAAGACGGGCGCGGAGGTCACGAGGGCGGGCGCGGGGCTGGCTGGGACGGGCGCCAGGCAGGCGCGGCAGGGCCAGGCAGGCGCGGCGGGGCCAGGCACGGCGCGGCGGGGCCAGGCACGGCGCGACGGGGCTCAGGAGGGGCGCGACGGGGCTAGGCAGGGCGCGACGGGGCCAGGCGGTCGCGACGGGGCCAGGCAGGGCGCGACGGGGCTAAAAGGCGTGACAGGGCCCAGGAGGGGCGCGACGGGGCCAGAAGGCGCGACGGGGCCCAGGAGGGGCGCGACAGGGCCCAGGAGGGGCGCGACTGAGCTAGGAAGCGCGACGGTGCCCAGGAGGGGCGCGACGGGGCTAGGAGGAGCGGCAGGGCCCAGGGGGGGGGCGCGACTGGGCTAGGAGGCGCGACGGGGCCCAGAAGGGGCGCGACGGGGCTAGGAGGCGCGGTAGGGCCCAGGGGGGGCGCGACTGGGCTAGGAGGCGCGGCGGGGCCCAGGAGGGGCACGACTAGGCTAGGAGGCGCGACGGGGCCCAGAAGGGGCGCGACGGGGCTAGGAGGCGCGGTAGGGCCCAGAGGGGGCGCGACTGGGCTAGGAGGCGCGGTAGGGCCCAGGAGGGGCGTGACTAGGCTAGGAGGCGTGACGGGGCCCAGAAGGGGCGCGACGGGGCTGGGAGGCGCGACGGGGCCCAGGAGGGGCGCGACGGGGCTAAGAGGCGCGGTAGGGCCCAGGGGGGGGCGCGACTAGGCTAGGAGGCGCGACGGGGCCCATAAGGGGCGCGACGGGGCTAGGAGGTGCGGCAGGGCCCAGGAGGGGGCGCGACTTAGGAGGGGCGCGACAGGGCCTAGCTAGGGTACGGGCGGAAGCGGTAGGTGGGGGATCCTAACCTACGCGTGATACCATATCAAAGTGAGCGCTGAATGATGGAGTACAGAGAGAGTACAGGTGAATATACCTAAGTGTTGTACCCTCTAAGAGGTGGCCCTATACAGTTTATGCAAATATATGATACACACATGTTTGACACACTTGGCAAGTCGTCCGGGAAAATCTCAGGATATTCCCGACTGAGTTTCGCCAAGTCATCCGGGACCGAATCGCAAAGTTTGTTGATGTCGGTCGCCTCGTTCTGCTTCGTCAATTCGGTTAGATGGACGGCGTATAAATCCGCTCCATTCTTGACCGCTCGCTTGAGGCACACTGCGTTGACGCGTGTCGATGTTGTCTCTGCTTCCGGCCACGTGGGTAATTTTCGCCAGCCTTTGTCGCACTTCACTGTGCACTCGCCTGTTGTCCAATCGATCTGCGGGTTGAATCGTCGCAGCCAATCGCGTCCCAATAGCACGTCATAGCCGTCGAGCGTTATCGCCAGCATCGGCGCGCTGAACCCAAAAACTGCGCCACACTTCATTCGAATGACAGGTGCTTTCTCGCGTATCGCCAGCGGGGTGCCGTCCATTAATCGCGCGTCGATTTCGGGCAGACACCTCTCCAGCATCAGGTGTAGTCGTCGTGTTGTCTCTCGATTTAACAGACTGTGACTCGCACCGCCGTCGATGAATATTTTTCTTCTTCTTCCGTTGAGTCGTCCCTCCGCCAGTCTAGGGTGGTCCACTGGGTCATCCCCCTTATTCAGCCAGGAGCGGTTGATAGCATGTATCGGAACCACTACCCGATGGGGATGGTGTTTTTCGGACGATGAGGCAGGGTCAGTAGGGGGCACGACCGCTACTGACGCTTGGCGTTTCCCGACCTGCCTTCGTCGTCCTTCTTTATCTGCTTCTTTCGGGGGCAATCGTGAGATTGGTGACCCGGCTGGTGGCAGTTGAAACATTGTCCCTTGCGAAAATCTTCCATGTGCTCCTTTGCCACTACGCCGTGAATCGTGGGCCGTGGATTCTGGCCACGAAAACGATTTCCCTCCCGGGAACCCGCTCTCGCATACGTCCGATATGCGTCGAAAGTGTCTGCGATCCGGACTGCTTCGTAAAACGTCGCCGGAAGTCGCAGTCCGGCCTCGCATTTAATGTCCTGCTTCAAACCCGAAATGAATCGAGCTTACTTCTCGGAGTCATGCATGTCGGTGATTTGATCGCATAACGCCATGAAGACTGACGCGTAATCCTGGACAGAACTCCACTGGCGCCAGTTGTCCAGCTTCGTACGTGCGTTGTCCGACGCGGATATTGGCTCGAACCGTTCACGCACAGCTGTACCCCACGCCTTCCACGTGCGAATCTTGGTCGATCCAAAAATCGCGGTTGACCCTTGGGCAGCATACCCAGAGTTTTCGAAAAACCCATATGTGTCGCCTGCCGGAAATTCCCCCTCCTGTAAGGTATATCGCCACCAATCTAGCGCAGGTCCCCGCAGTAGTGATACAGCCAGTCGAATTTTCAACTCGTCAGCAGTAATCCCAGCGGCGTTAAAATAAAGTTCCGCCGAAAATAACCAGCCCGTAATAGTAGTATTCTTTTTCTGTGGGGTTGAACGGGGGTGGCATTGTCGGTTTGATCGTCGCTGTCGTCACGATTGGCATAAACGCCGGGGCGGCTACAGTAGCGGCTGCTTCTGACCGAGCGGCTACTGCTGTCACTGCTGCTGCTGCTTCGGCTGCTGCTCGTGCTGCCACGTTAGCTGCTGCGGCGGCTTCACTGTCCTTGCGCTCCTGTAACACCTCACGTGCGATTTCGTCCAAGACGGTTTCGACACGTCCGGTGCTGGCGACCTCCTCTTGGGCGGTAATTTTCTGACGCGAATCCTCTCGCGCCTGGCGTTACTCGGCAACTTTTGCACGAAGTCGCTCGTTGTCCTCCAGTACTGTAGCCATGCGCGTGTTCATGGCGTTGAACTGCTCCCGAAGCTCGTTGAACTGAGCTTGGTCCATTTGGCGAATGCTCCGCCGGGGCAGGGGGAAATCCGTAATGTGCTTGTACGCAGGTAAGCGCAAACGCTATCGTAGTTGGGCGAATTAATCAGTCTAATTCGCGAGCAACCGCTTTGCAGCTTACGTGAGGGACTTACCCCCCCCCCCCCCCCCAAAAAAAATCAACTCTCGAAAACGGGTGAGCGAGGAAAGTGGCTCTGATTACCAGGTGTTATGAATGAACAAGCAGAGTAGCGCGGAAATGAATAACGAAATGTCCACTCACTGGATGACGATACAAGGAATGGCAAGTCAAGATATAGGAACACCAGAACTAGTCTAACCATGCGATGGTGAGGTTCGGGAGAGAGATCGAAGGGTCTTGAAGTGACGCAGCGAGGCCGGGAGAACTCCCGAATGTCGAACCAGAAGGTCTGGAGAAGCCGAGGCAGTTCTGTCAGAAGGTCTGGAACCGTCCCGAGGCTTCGGGTGTGTTCGAGCGTACGCGATAGCAGTACTGCTCGGTAAGGAATGGAAAATTCCTTACATCATTCACCGTGGTTCAATACATCACATGCTTGCTATGATCCATTCAATTTCCCAGAACAATTTTGTCATATTTTTTAGAATAAAACATTATCAGCCCGTTTATGTAACATCATCAGCTCTCGGATGGAGAACTGATGTATCCTCCATAGGGAAGTTGTGGTTCGGTTCAAGCATGATTTTTAGATGTTGTGGGATGAAAACTCTATGAAGGTAATGTGACATAATTCCTATTAAAGTGGAATGGAGTTACCATAATCTGGGGGGCTTACTTTCCCTAGCATGTGGTTGATTGGTCCTCTTTTGTGCACTTATCATGCTGTATTTGTTAACGCACCCAACACAACAGGTGACCCTGACTGGGAATTCTCAGGTTTCTTGATTTTCTCCTTCAGCCGACACGTTTGGCAGAGGCTGCTGAGTCGTCGCGAGCAGCCGAGGGTCCTTCTCACCGTTACTGAAACCTGGACGAATCAATTTGTTTCGCTGCATCTTCGCACGTTCCTCCTGACTGGCAACCCCAGCGAGCGAGCGAAGTCGTTGCGTGTGGAGGGCGCAATTGACTCACGAGACTCCTCGCGAGAGCCTGACGAGAATCGATTGCAGGTTTCAGGGAACAGTGGTTCTGCTCGCAGGTCTTCATTCTGGGGAGGAAGTGCATGCTTTGCTTTCTGACTGGAAAGCATTTTCGGGTGGAAATATATAGGTCGGCGGTTCCTAGAAGTTACCAGTAGAACCGGATTATTTCCTTAGCTAGCTGTAGGATTTTGGGACGCAGGCACAACTATGGCGCGTTTTCTCCTAATTTCTTGTCTGCTACTCGTCTCATGGGTTTTTGCTTGCAAACAGCTACAAGTTAGCGAGACTCGGGGCCTGGTACGTGCGGTTTGCTTTATGCACTTACACCTCTTCCGCGCCTTCTCGCCTCAAAAACTTTCTGGTTTCGTATCCATGTCTTCAAATCATCGCGATCTTTCATACTCGTGGTCACAACCTTGCTTCTTACTCAACAATTTCGCAGCACCATGTTAAAATGGTGCACTGCTCTCGTTGTGCCTCACCATTGAGTCCCGTTGCATGTGTTTCTACGCGTCACCTTAACCTTGCTTCTCCTGTCTGCTCATCTTCACTACCGTAGTCTGTCTGTTGTCGAATGCACATGCAAAACGTCTCTGTCCGTCACGTCTCACTCCCCTCTCCTCTCTTGTGAGTCGACTCAAAAGTTTTCTCTTGTCAAATGCACAAGCAAAACATATTTTCCGGTCACGTCTCATTCCTCTCTCCCCTATCCCCTCTCCTTCGACGTGTCTATTTCTTTTCTCTTATCTTTCCCCCCCCCAAATGTCCGTCCCTTGTTCAGCCATGGCAGCCTCGCAGGTCGGCCGATTCCATCGCCGTGAGAACCACGTCTCAAGTCTCTCTTTTCCCTCTCCTTCTCCGTGCATTTTCTCCCCTTTTCCCTGAATTTATCTCCCTTATTTAACCATGGCAGCCTCGCAAAATCGGACGATTCCATCGCCGCGAGAACAATTTGACATTCGTCGTGGCGAGTCGACTGTCATCCGTCTCCCGCATGGTGCTCCACAGCGTCCCCTCCTCCATCCCCGACCTACTCAACAAGCTACGCGCCGAGCCCCAAGACACCGAGGAGCCTTCGCAGCCTTCCGAGCCTTCCGCGTCTTCTAACGAGGATATTCCGACTCCGGTCCCGATTGCAAATGGGGAGGAGGATGCTTTTCTGTCGAGTGGTGTTTCGAGCTCTTTCACCGGCGCCTACAGGGGAATAGTCATTGGTGGTGATGCTGGCGATGGTGACGACTCCGCCGTAACGACAGAGGACGAGGATCGTGCTGACAAGGCCATCGAGGATTCCGACACGGAAAACGTCAGAGTCTCGACGGAAGACGACAGCGACGCCGCCGTCAATGCCGATGATCCCGCCTCCGACGAGCGTCTCGCGACGGGAACGGAGGATGCCACCGTGTCTGCGTCCCCTCCGGAAGATGCGGGCAGTCAGGTGGACCTCTTAACATCCGCACTCCACCGTCTTCTAAGCCTTAATGGTCTGGATAAAGATTTCAACTTCGACGACCTGTTTTCCGGGATTCAGCCCGAGTCGCTCCCTCCGGAGGCGCTGCGCACGTTCACCGAGGTGAAGAAGTTGTGCGATGAGATCTCTGCCATCATGAGGAGCGCGGAGGAGGGGGGTGCGAGCACGGAGGAGGGGAGCACGGAGGAGGGGAGCACGGAGGAGGGGAGCACGGAGGAGGGGAGCACGGAGGAGGGGAGCACGGAGGAGGGGAGCACGGAGGAGGGGAGCACGGAGGAGGGGAGCACGGAGGAGGGGAGCACGGAGGGGAGCACGGGGGAGGGGAGCATGAGGGAGGGGAGCATGGAGGAGGGGAGCACGGAGGAAGGCACGGGCATGGAGCAGGTGGATGATGCCCTTGAGGAGGCCAGTAGCCACGTGGAGGCCGCTCAAGAGGAGGATGCGAGCTCGGAGAATTCCGACACGGAAAACGTCATAGTCTCGACGGAAGATGACAACGACGCTGCCGCCACTGCCGATCCCCCCTCCGACGACCTCTTCGCGACGGGAACGGAGGATCCCGCCTCTGCCGTGTCTGCGTCCCCCGCGGTCCGCCTGATGTCCGCGTTTAACGCTTTCCAACGCTTACACGATTCGAAGGAATATCTGGGCCTCGACGAGCTCTTCTCTTCGATTTCAACTGAGTCGCTCTCTACGGAGGTTGTGGAAGGTGTAAAGAGTACTTTCCGGCTCTTATACAAGGCGGAGATTGAGGAGAGGTATGCGATGACGAGCTTTGGGGAGCGGGTGACGACGGACTTCGAGCAGGTGCTTCATGCGATTGAGAAGGCCATTGGCCGCGTTGAGGCCGCTCAGGCGGAGGAGGGGAGCTCGGAGGATGCGAGCTCGGAGGAGGGGAGCTCGGAGGATGCGAGCTCGGAGGAGGGGAGCTCGGAGGATGCGAGCTCGGAGGAGGGGAGCTCGGAGGAGGAGAGCTCGGAGGAGGAGAGCTGGGAGGCTGTTCCTTTTGAGTTAAAGATTGATGACTCTGCAGGTGATTGCTTTCGTTGTGAGAAGGGACGAGAGGAAGGGGGTGTTTAGAGAAGGCGGAAGAGGGAGAGGGGGGAGGGAGAGTGTGTGAGATACAATGGGTAGGGCTGGGCTGGAAAGGCACACCTTTACTGCTTTTCTGCTTGCAAATTGTTCATCTTCTCGTTTTTAACCGCCATCTTTCCTCACCAATGTGCATCTATGCCCGTCTTCCCCATTGTCTGCTTGCCCGTGCTGCTGCCTGCCTGCATGTGTGCCTATCTCTGTCGGCCTTCCCTTTCCCTGTGTTCCTTGTCTCTTCTCAGTTGCACCCCCCCTCCCTCACCATCCTCCCTTACTGGACCCTCACCGCCTGCCTGCCTATGTGCCTGCCTCTCCCAACCTGATCCTCATCTCTTTTCAGCCGCAGTCTACGGAGCTGCTGTGACAGTCACGCACGGGCTGCTGCTACCCCTCCCTCACCACCCCCCCCCTTTACCAGAAGTCTGAAACCTCACCGCCTGCCTGCCTGTGTGCCTGTCTCTGCCTACCTTCCCTTACACTGTGATCCTTGTCTCTTCAGCTTCAGGCGGCAACGCTTGGGTGATAGTCAAGCGGTATAACCCCTCCCTAACCATCCTCCCTTACTGGACCCTCACCGCCTGCCCCCGTGTGTGCAGGCCTCTGCCTGCCCTCCACTGTGTTCCTTGTCTCGTTCCAGTCGCAGGCGACGATGCCGCTGCTGTGACAGTCACGGGCGACGACCCCTCCTTGACCATCCTCCCTTAGTGGACCTTACTGTCTACCCTCCACTCTGTTCCTTGTCTCTTTTCTGTTGTGCCAGTCACGGGCGACTACCCCTCCCTCGCCACCCCTCCTGACTGGACCCTCACCGCACGCCCCCCTGTGTGCCTGTCTCTGCCTACCATCCCTCCCACTGTGCTCCTCCTCTCTTTCCAGCTCCAGGTGACGACGCTTGGGTGCCAGTCCCGGGCGACTACCCCTCCTCCCTTCCTGGACCCACACCGCCTGCCCCCCTCCCTTCCCTTCCACTGGTTTACTTGTTTCCTTCCACCTTCAGTTGATGGCGCTGCTGTGGCAGTCATGGGCCCCTACCCCTCCCTCGCTGCCATCCCTTACTGGACCCCACCGCCTGCCCCCCTGCCTTCCCACCACTGGTTTCCTTTCCCCTTCCAGCTTCACGCAGCGGTGATTGGTTGACAGTCGAGCCCGCCACTGCCATGGTCCTTTTCGGCTTGGTCTTTGGGGTCATCGTGCCTCTTACCGTCGTTTGCATCAACTCCGGCTGTGCTGACCCCGGGGATAAGGACCCGCTCAAGACCCCGCTGCTGAAGGTGAGATAGGTGATGCTCTGGTGTGAGTGGGGCAAGTACCCCTCCCTCCCTCCCTGGTGTGAGTGGGGCAAGTACCCCTCCCTCCCTCCCTCACCATCCTCCCTTACTGGACTGTCTCCAAAACACCACTGTCGTGGTGCCTCTTACCGTCTCTTGCATCATCTTCGGCTGTGCTGCGCTGCTGAGGGTGGGATGGGTGAATGCTCTGGTGTGAGGGAGAACCCCCTCTGATCTTGTTGCTTCTTTCTTTAGTGGGGTTGAGTGTGAGGACATGGGGAATGTGAACTGTCAAACTTTTTGGTGAATGCTGTGGAGTGTGAGGGAGAACCCCCTCTGCTCTTGTCGCTACTTTCTTTAGTGGGGATGAGTGTGAGGACATGGGGAATGTGAACTGTCAAACGTTTTGGCCTGTTGTTTTCATGTATGCATGTATGTTTGACTGTGGTTGTGGTCGGGGTGTGGCAGTCCTATGCAGTGTACATGGGGAATGCGAATCGTTTTGAAGTAAATTAACGTTTTATTGTTGTTGTTTTCATGTATGCTTGTTTGTGGTTGTGGTTGTGGTTGTGGTGTGGCAGTCCTACCGGTTTTTTGTGAAGTGCCCGCACTACCCAGTGGCCATGTATGTGCCTCCAACCCCAACGGCCACGTAGAGAGCCTCAACGGATGGGCTTGGCGCCTCAAGAGTACCCGCGCAACCAAGTGGCCGTGTATGTGCCTCCAACGGCCGTGTAATGAGGGATTGGTTTCTGAGGCGCCTCAAAAGTACTCGGCCAAGGGCCAGCACGTTAGCCTTGTGGCCGTGTATGTGCCTCCAACGGCCGTGTAGTGAGGGATTGGTTTCTGAGGCGCCTCAAAAGTACTCGGCCAAGGGCCAGCACGTTAGCCTTGTGGCCGTGTGTGTATGTGCCTCCAACGGCCGTGAAGGGATTGGGGGAAACTCCTGACGAGCTTCGTTGATAAGTCTGCTGTTGTTGATCAAGTTAATTAAGCACCCATTCTGCTGTGGACTCGCATGCCTGGGGGAGGGCATGCCTGGGGGAGGGCATGCCTGGGGGAGGGCATGCCTGGAAGGAGGGGATGGGAAGGATGGGGGGTTGAGTGCGACGGAGTAGGAGACGCAGGAGCCATGGGAGGGGAGGCAGCTGTGGTGGTGGCGATGAGATGCCTCAAGACTTGAAAGGCTTCGAGAGCTGCTGCACTGAAGGATCTCGTCCAAGGCAGCCGTCGCATGCCAGGGGTGTCGGGACAGAGGGACAGGGTCAGCGGGACAGGGTGAGAGGAGAGACAGAGGATCGGAGGAGGGTCACAGGAGGGTCAGAGGAGGGTCAGAGGAGGGTCAGAGGAGGGGCAGAGGAGGGGCAGAGGAGGGGTAGAGGAGAAACACAAGCGCCGCGCTAAGCTACCGCCCAACGTGTGCCGGTAACAGGGCTAAACCGCACCACCACCAACCTTGTTCCTGCAGCAGCCGTCGGCATTCTTCCCGCGCCAGCTGCTGCAAATCCTCGTCACTCAGATCCGCCAGTCGCCGCTCTCCGCTTCCCCGCTGCGCCCCACCCATCGCCTCAGCCCAATTGCTCCACTCAACCCCACCTCTCCTCTCAGCTCCTTCACTCCCCTCATCTGCACCTCTCCCCTCAACTCATCCCCTCCGCCCAGCTCCACCACTCTGCTGAGCCCCACGGCTCAACTCAGCCGCTCTTTTTAACTCAGCCGCTCCGTCCGCTCAACCCCTCTGCTCCGAAAGGCCCATCGCCTTGCGCCTCTTCTCGCCGGCGCTTCCTTGTCCCTTGCTTTGCTTCCCTGCTACCTCCCTTTACAGTGCCCGCCGAATCCGACCTCCAGGTGGACACGGAACATATTCCTGAAGGGGCAACAGCAGCAGCCAGAGCAGCGAGATGAGTTCAGAGTGACTCAAAAGTCACCTCCCTCTTTGGCTGACTTCGAAGTGGACAACGTCTGCTTGAAGGGGCAGCAGCAAAATCAGGAGCAGCAGAAGCGATTGGAGCAACAGCAGAAGCCAGAGCAGCACTAGACTCTGGTGTACTTGACATCGCACCAGGGATACACCACCGAAGCCACCACCACAGCATCAGCAGAAAGCAGCAGAAGCAGGAGCAGCAGTAGGGAAAACTACCCAATGGCTGCTAGCCTGCATCAAGCTAAGGGGCCAGGCCCAGACACTGTTGACATGTATTTGGTTGCCAATTTAGCAGATATAAACTACGCTAATCAAGAACCACGTATCAAAGCAGAAACAAACAACATGAACCTTTAGAACAAGTGCAACACATGTTAAAAGTTTGGACTTCCATACATTAAGAATGATTCCAATTTCAAGGCTAAAATACACCGTCAAAATAGGGAATGTGTAGTAACCAGGTGAATCATCACTTTTGTTCTGGGTGGATATTTTGCGCTGTAAGCGATTTACATTGCAAATTATACACCTACGCTGGTAACTACCACTATTGACTTCGTCAGACACCACCAACCATCAACCACCCACCACCGATTTTACCGCAGTGGATCTCATCATTCTCGAGGGGCAAGTGGAGGGATCATCAGGCAATGTGGGCATTCCAGCAGGAATTTCAGTTGTAGTAGGGAGAGCAGGAAGCGGCATTCTGACCAGGGCACGGCGGAGTTGCTGCATCAATTCGTTCCTGGAACCATTCCTCGCTGACATTTATCGTTCAAACCACACTTTCGTGAAATCTCGAAAGATTACGGCTTCGGAACGGCCCTCTTTTGTCGACTCTGGTCACAGCTATGGTCGTTTGATTATCCAACGGCCGGAATAGCCATGGCGGACTCGACAGGCCGCGACAAGTGGGATGGCACCGGCCCCACTCGCTCCACCGCGTCCGTCTCCGATTTAATGCTCGGCGAAGTCGACCTTTCTGGTAACTCCGCTCTCCAGCGATTCGCGGCTCTCGCGGCGGAAGAAGCGGACCGAGCGCGAGGCACGGCTCATTCTTCCATCGCCGCTGCCGCCGCCGCCGCTGCCGCTGACACGATCATTCCCGATGTAAGATCGTTCTCGGTATTGCCGGAAGAGACGGCTGGTTCTGGTAGTTCTGTGAGTCAGTCACAGCCGGAAGGGGAGGACCGCTCAGAAAAATCATCACAGACGCGGAAGGATGGAACAGCAGGAGCTTCGCAGAGAATTCCAGGTTTTGGTCCTTCAGGTTCGGCTGCTGCTCCTGCTGCTGCTTCCTCGGCGTCGGTCCACCCGTTACACGGTGTCGTGACTGTACCGGAGATTCCGTTGGATCTGCTGCGGCTGATCGACGCAGCGGCGCATGAAGGACACCCGAAGGCCTTGACGAAGCTCCGACGGATTGCTGCTGGCTTGGAAACCTTGGGGAGTCTTAAGAAGGGGAAGCGCGGCGAGGGGAAGGCGGAGGACGCTGTAGAGAAGCCGGAAGAGGAAGAAGCCAATGGGGAAAAAACGAAATCGGAAAAAACCGGGGGGGAAGATGCCAACGGGGGAGGCGTCGCAAAAGATAAGGAGGAAGAAGCGGAAGAGGAAAAGCAGGGTCAGGGTCACACCGAAGCATCTGAAAAAGACGAGGAAGCGATGGGGAGCGCGGAACGCGGAACCGGAAGCGAAGGGAAAGAGGCGGAGACACAGACAGGGGAGGAGGCGTTAGGGAAGGAGGAGACTTCTAGGCTGATCGTTGAGACGCTATTGGCGATCATGGGGGGGAGGCACGAGGAGGAGGAGGTGGGGCAAGCTGGCGCAGGCAGAGAGGAAGGCGGGGAGGGTCTGGGAAGCAGAAGCAGTGGCAGGAATGGCAGCATTGGGAGCAGTGTGGGCGGCAGTACTACGAGTAGCAGCATGGGTGGTAGCATTGGTGGTAGCAGCGTGGGTGGTGGCGGTGGGCATGGGTGGATGAAGGGAGGCCCGGTGATCATGCTCACTCCCGAAGCTGCAAGGCTCGGCGCGTGGCTGCTGCCATGGCTGCCGTGCCACGAACCTGAACCTGAGCCTGCTGATTCTCGTGGCATTGAAACCCAGACTGCAGAGAAACCAGAATCCGACGTGTCAGAGGGCGTGCTGCCAACCCAGTCTGCTTCCGACGGTGCCGATTCTGCCACGTCAGCTGCTCACCCGCCTTGTGCTGACGCACCCGCTGCTGATACCCCATCCGTTGATTCCACCGATCCAACCGCCGAACCTACCATCGACCCTGCTGCCAAAAGCTCTCCCAAGCCTGCGTCCCAGCCTCTCCCAGATCCAGCTAATCCCAAAGCTGCGCTCGCGCCTGCGGCTCTAGTGTCTCCTCGGACGCGCATGGCGCGGGGCATCGCCCGCGTGCTGCTGTCCTGCACGCGCAACCGCGCCCTCTGCGCCTCCATGGGCCTCGTCCGCGCGCTGCTGGCCGCGCTGAGAGTGATTCTCCTGGGAGGGGTGGATGCGCAGGGGCTGCCCCCTGCTGCTGCTACCGCTGACGCCTTGCTGCTGCCAGGGAGGAAAGGCACAAGCTCGAAGAGTGAAGACAGCTGTGCTGAAGCAAGCACAGAGGCAAGCGATAGCAAGGGTGACAGTGCTGACAGTGGCAGGAGCAGCAGCAGCAGAAGTGCGGTTGCGGATCAGACAGGAGGCGAGGCTGGGTCCATTGCTGTGGTGCGTCTGTTTGGTGTGGGTGAAGCAGCGTGGGACTGCTCCCCTTTGGTGACGGCGCTGGAGTCTCTGGCGGCTCACTCTCTCAACGTAGCTGAGCTCCAGGAATGGATGCGATCCACAGAGGCTCTTATCCTCCCTGCTGCCTCACTTGCTGCTGCTGCTCCGCCTCCTGATGCTGCTGCTGTTGCTGCTGCTGGTGCCGATCTAGACAACCCCAGGAGCAGCACGTGCAGCAGCAGCAGCAGTGGCCTATATGGCAGCAGCCGTGCAGCCCTCCTGCTGACAGCTCTGGAGCGTGCCATGGCTGGGGAAGAGGCTCGGGGGCCCTCCCATTCCTTCGAGCTGGACGGCCGAACCTCCGGGCTGCTAGGTCCGGGCGACAGCAAGTGGCCCTTCAGCAATGGCTACGCCGTCGCCACGTGGCTGTACGTCGAATCGTTTGTCGACACGTCAGCATCGGCTATCACCGCAGCAGCGAAAGCAGCAGCCATTGCAGCAGCAATCACGGCAAAGGGAGGGAAAGGGTCCGCTCAGGTGACTGCCGCTCAGATCGCTGCTGCTGTGGCAGCAGCAAACTCCAACATCCTCCACTTGCCACGCCTCTACAGCTTCCTAACCATTGAGAACCACGGAATAGAGGCCTATTTCCACAAAGACACCCTAGTTGTGGAGTCTAATTGCCCTTGGAGCGGTATCAGGAACACCGTCCGTTTCCGGCACACCTTCCTCCCCCGCCGGTGGTACTTCCTAGCCCTAGAACACATCTTCAAACCCTCTCTCATGGGAAAAGCGGAGAGTGAGATTCGGCTGTATGTGAACGGGCGGCTCATAGAAGCCTGCCCTCTCGATCTCCCCCGGATCGCCAACCCGCTAGGGTTTCTCTGCATAGGCACCAACCCCCCTTCCAGATTGATTTTCAACTCCTCTCAGAAACAGACAGGATCTCCCGCCCACCACCAGCACCGGCAGCAGCGGCTACAGTGCCCTCTGTTTGCTGAGCTCGGGCCTGTGTACATCTTCAAGGAGCCAATCGGGAGCGAGAGAATTGCCAGGCTGGCGGTGCGTGGTGGGGACCACTTGCCTGTCTTTGGGGCGGGCGCGGGCGCGCCGGCTCACGTGGGGAGTGAGGTGATGATGAGGAAAGCGGAGGAATCGTATGGTCTGGATTTGGACCTGGCTCCCAGCCTCCACCTCTTGTACCACCCCAAGATGCTTCTGGGAAGGTTCTGCCCTGATGCATCTCCTGCCATCGCATCTGGTGCGTCTCACCCAACCTTTCATTCCAACCCTAACCTGTCCGAAGACTGCCTCCGCTCCGTAGTAAGAAACCAAAACCTGGAACTTTTCCATTCCACTTGCCAGTCGAACTCAAGTGCCTGCCATGCTATCTCCCCTCTTCCTACCCTCCTCTTTCTCTCAGGCGTTCAGCGCCGGCCAGCCGAGGTGGTGGGGCAGGTGCATGTGGCAGCGAGGCGGCGAGCAGCTGATGCCCTCTGGGCTGCAACAGAAGGGGGTCCTCTGGCTCTGCTCCCCCTCTGCATCGAAGCTGTGGATCTCCACACCATGGCACCGCAGGTGAGCCTTGAGCGCTTCAAGGCTTTGAGGTGCCTCTAAGCAATGCTCTGGGCTGCAACAGAGGGCGGTCCTTTAGCACTGCTCCCTCTCTGCAGGTGAGTGAGCCTGCTGTTCTTCATTGCTGTCGGGTACCTCTCAAAATCAGAGGGTGGCCTCGCAATTCTTGAGTCGACTCAAAAATCCAAAATCAGAGGGTGGCCTCGCAATTCTCGCAATGCTCCTTCGCCTCATCGCCGGCTCCCTCCCTCCCTCCTCTCCCATTCAACCCCTTGTCTTCTGTTGCAGGTCCGCTCGCCTCCTCTCTCCCTCTCCGCCTCCCAGCTTCTTCCTCACGTCCTTCGCCTTATTGCCCGCTCTCTCCGCCGCCCAATGAACCGAGAAGAGCTTAAAGGAGCCGGCCCCACCCTCCTCTCCCACCTCCTCCAATTCGTCCTCTCCTCCCCTCCCACTCTTAACGAATCAGCTTCTATCAGAATAGCCCCTGCCGCTTCCTCCTCTCTATCCACCCGGGGAAAGGAAAAGGACAAAACCCGAGATAGGGACAAGGAGTTAGTGCACGCGTGCATGCTCCTGGCCCACCTGCCCCGACCTGGCGACCACCTGAAGAATCACCTGATGGAGCACCTGCTGCTGCACCTGCCTCTGTGGGCGCCTTCCCACCTGAGCACTCAGAGAGCACTCCTGGCAGCCATAGGGGACGCGGTACCTTTGGAGCTGCAGGCACTGCAATCTGTGGGAGCCGTCTCGGTACGTAAAGGCTTGGGGGAGGGGTACTAGCGGGAGAAGGCGGGGGTGGGGGCTGGGATGGGTTCTTAGAGGGCGCTCCTGGCAGCCATAGGGAATGCGGTGCCAGTGGAGCTGCAGGCGCTGCAGTCAGTGGGAGCTGTCTCGGCACATAAAATATGGGGGGGGGGGTGGGCGGGGGAAAGAGCCTAGAGGCAAGGGTCATAAGCAGGGTGAGATGTCGCAAAGTGCCTTCTGGAACCTGTAGGGGATGCGGTTCCAGTGGAGCTACAGGCTGCTGTAATCTGTAGGAGCTGTCTCGGTATTAGCGGGTATTATCTGTGACGGGTATTAGCGGGGGGAGGTGGGATTAGGGCTGGGGTGGGGTCTTAGAGAGCGCTCCTGGCAGCCGTAGGGACCAATGGAGCTGCAGCCTGCAGGCATTGCAATCAGTGAGTTGACTGAGTACGTGTGATATAGCTGTACACCTTGTACTCTGCTGCTGATACTGGCTGCACGTCTGTTCCTGCCAGCCACTGATCTCCCCCTCCCTCCTCCACCCTTCCCTTGGTTCCCACTTCGTTCACACAATCTGCCGCTGCTAGTGGCTCACCTGCCTCTTTCTTGTTTAGTTTTCTTCCTCCCCGACCATCAATGCCCTCGCTCCCCCCACTCCGCTTTCCCCCCACTCAGCTCCTCCTGGTCAGCTGTCGCCGCTGCTTCTGGATGACCTGGGAGCCCTCCTCTGTGCGCCTCACATGTTTCCCTTCCGTTCCCCCTCCCCACATCCCCCCCCTCTTCTCTACCTCGCCCCTCCTCCGCCCATTCCCCCTTCCCCCTGCCGTCCTTTTCTCAGCTCCTCCTGGACGGCTGTCGCCGCTGCTACTGGATGACCTGGGAGCCCTCCTCTGTGCGCCTCTGCACTGCCAGCTGGCATTCCAACGCCGCAGGAGCGAAGGAAAAAGGGGCAGGAGGAGCAGCAGCTTCTGAAGCAGCAGGGGAAGCAGGGGGTGCGGAGTGGGGGAGGGAGGACATGCATGGGGAGAGGGAGGGGATGATGGGGGAGGTGAATGGCATGGTGAATGCAGTCATGGCGGTGCTAGAGAAGCTGGTCAGTGCAGGCGTGGGGCTGGCTGTGATGGGAGCAGACATGCGCGCACTTGTCAGCTTTGCACTGCAGTGCCCTCAAGCCAACCAGGTAATGAAATGCAGGGGGGGTGGGAGGGGATGATGGGGCAGGTGAGTGAATGGCATGGTGAATGCAGTCGTGGCGGTGCTAGAGAAGCTGGTGTCTGCAGGCATGGGGCTGGCTGTGATGGGAGCAGACATGCGCGCACTTGTCAGCTTTGCACTGCAGTGCCCTCAAGCCAACCAGGTAATGAAATGCAGGGGGGGTGGGAGGGGATGATGGGGCAGGTGAGTGAATGGCATGGTGAATGCAGTCGTGGCGGTGCTAGAGAAGCTGGTGTCTGCAGGCGTGGGGCTGGCGGGAGCAGACATGCGGGCGCTTGTCAGCTTTGCACGCCTATGCCTGCAAGCTAACCAGGTAGTAACATACCCTCCAGCGCCCACGCTCTCATATGAACCGAGTTTGCCATTAATCAGACGCTGTTGCTGAAATACCTCCACTGTGGAGAGACCTACCCCACCCCATTGCGAGAAGTGTATTTACTCTGCCTGCATCCTTTCCAACTCTGATGCCAAGGAAGAGAGACAGACATTTTCCTTTTTTTCCAACTCTGCCTGTCTCTCTTCCTTGACATCCCCTCCCCTACCTAATCTCGAGGACCAGGTGGCCCATCTACTGCTGCTCTTCCTCTACCGCCTGCCGTCTCAGCCCAGCAGCAGCCACGCCATGATATCTCATGTGAGGAATGAAATCGCTCACCCTCTCTTCTAAACCATTTCCTTCTCTCCTCTCTCGCTTCTCTTGGATTTTTCTTAGGTGGCCCGAGTGCTGCTGCTGCTGTACCGCCTCATGTCTCAGCCCAACAGCAGCCGGGCTTCAGCCTTCATGGTGCAATTCCTAGCAGCAGGCGGGGCAGAGATGCTGCTGGCGCTGCTGCTGAGAGAAACCCAGTATGGGGAGACCTACCCTGTCACTTTCCCGGCCAAATCTGGCAGACGGCCAATCAGAAGGCGGCTGGTTCCTGCGCCGGGCGGCGAAGGCCTTGATAGTAAGGTAGAGGGAGAGGGAGGGGAGGTGGAAGGTGACAAGGGGAGGGAGGAGAGGGGAAGGAGTGAGGATGAGGAGGAAAGTGCAAGGAAAGTTCTGGTGTTTGCAGATGGAAAGGGAGGGGCGGCTGAGGGGCAAGGGGGGGAGGAGAGTGGGGAAGAAGTTTTGAAGGAGGGAGCGGAGGGTAAAGGTGAAGGAGGGAAGGAGGGAGATGAGGCGGGTGCAGAAAAGGACAAGGAAAGATATGTCACAGGGGAAGACAGCGAGAAAGCGTGTGAGGAGGGTGTGCCTAAGGAAGGCAGATCCGAGGAGGGTTTATCCGAGAAGGAGAGCAAGGGTAAGGAGGAGGAGGAAGAGAAGAAGGAGGAGGAAGCGAGCAAGCCAAAGCAAGAGGCGGTCAAGGCAGGAGGGGTGTGGGACATGAGCACGTGGAACGCTTTCCTGGAGCCCCTTGGGTTGAAGGTTGGTGCGATAGATGAGAAGAAAACCGACGCAGGGAAACCGGGAGCAGCAGCAAGCAAAGAGGGTGGGAAAAGGGACTCAAAAGCAGCTGCTGGGGCAGTATTCGGGAACTCAGGTGGGTTACCAAGGGATACAACAGATAGAGAGGGGTCTGGAGTGGTGAAAGAGCTGGAAAAGGGGTCGGAGGAGAACAGGGAAGAAGAGGATGTGGACGAGGATACAAGGAGGGGGTTAGAGGAGGTGGCAGCAGTGGTGCAGAGGCTGAGTTTGAAGCAGGTGTATGAAGACGACGCAGAGGAGAGTGCAGTGCAGGTGACAAAGGAAGGGGTCGCTGTGCTTGCTCCCTGGGTGTGTGTGTCCGTGCCCCGCTTGGCTCGAACCGGGGGTGCATCGAGGGTTTCCTCAGTGAAATCGGCTTCCAGTCATGCGAGTGCGGCGGATGTGGCGGCTGCTGCTGCTGCTGCGATGGTGAATGCTGCGAGTTGGGATGTTGGTGGTGGCAGCAGGGGCAGTAGTGGTGGCAGCAGCAGCAGGGGTATTGGCGCCAGCAGCAGTGCGGGTGGCAGCAGCAGCACTGTTAACAGGAGTGGCAGTGGTCGTGCTGATGCTGTGAGGAGCAGCAGCAGTGAGAGTGGTGGCAGCAGCAGCAGCATGAGGGGCAGTGAGGGCGCACTGCATGGGAGAGCCGCGCACAGAGCATCGTCTCACGGCGCTCCCAGCACCACAGCAGGACCTGCCACTGCTGCTGGGGCCGCTGTCTCTGCTGCTGCAGCTGCTGCAGATGCCTTCTGGCTGTCTGGCTGGATGGCTGAGGGCACTGCCACAGCTACTGCCACAGCCAGCATTGATACTACAGCCGCTACAGCCACAGCTGATGCTACAGCCACCACTGCTATGGCTTCAACAGACGCTACAGCTTCAGCTACTGCTGCTGCCACGGGCACAGATTTCTATTATGACAGTGACCAGGGGTTCCCGCTGACGGACGGTCCAGATGCGATCATGGTCGCTGTGATCTCGATCCTAGGGCTGCTATCAGACTCAGGCTTCCTGCGTCTATCCAATCCGTCAGTCCTAGGGGTGGTGCCTTCCACTCAAGGGCTGGGGGCGGTGGTGACAGAGAGGGCAGGGAAAGACCGCAGCAATGTGGGGGCGTGGGCGGTGTACGGCGTGCAAAGAGCCCTGCAGCTGGCGCCCAGGAGGCTGCTCACGCCTGCTGTGTACCACGCCCTCATGACTGCTGTGCTGCGATGCAAGGTGAGTGAAGGATTAGCGAGGGACCAGAGCAATGTGGGGGCGTGGCGTGGGCACTGGGCGGTGCATGCTCTCATGATTGCTGTCCTAAAATGCAAGGAAGCCATTGATTTCCTCTTGGCCGGCCCCCCCCCGTTCAGGGTTTAGGGTTTGGGGTTTAGGGTTTAGAGTTCATAGCCCCTTGGCAGCAGCTGCTGGCTCTCCTCTGCACGCTGCCCTATACTTACACCTTTCCCCCGCCCACCCATTTCTTACCATTGTCTCAATTCCCGCACCGGCCGTCGATGCTCCTTCCGCTCTCCTCCCCCCGTCCACCTTCATAGCCCCCTGGGAGCAGCAGCTGCTGCTGGCTGTCCTCCGTCTGTGCGCTGCCTGCTGCCGCCCTGTACATTCTAAGCCTCCTCTCTCCAACCCCAAACCTCCCTTCACGTCATCCCTGTGCAGGCTGGAGATTCCCCCTCCGCCCTACTCCCTCCGTCCACCTTCATAGCCCCCCGGGAGCAACAGCTGCTGCTGGCTTTCCTCCGCGCCCTGTCTGCTGCCGCCCCTCGCACGCAGCTCGCAGTGCTGCAGGACCTGCTGCTCCTCAAATTCTACCCCCCCCCTCCGCAAATCCCTTTCGTCCCTTCATCCCCATGCAGGCTGCAGATTCCCCCTCGCCCCTCCTCCCTTCGTCTTCTTTCATAGCCCCCTGGGAGAAGCAGCTGCCCGCTGCCGCCCCTCACATGCAGCTTGCAGTGCGCCAGGACCTGCTGCTTCTCCTTGCATTCTAAAAGCCCCCTCCCCAATCCGTGTCCTCCCTTCACCCCTATGCAGGCCATCGATTCCCCCTCGGCCCTCCTCCCTCCGTCCACCTTCATAGCCCCCTGGGAGCAACAGCTGCTGTTGGCTCTCCTGCGTGCGCTCCCCGCTGCCGCCCCTCACACGCAGCTCGCAGTGCTGCAGGACCTGCTGCTGCTGCTCTCCCTCAACCCCGCCAATATGCGCCTCCTCACACAGTCACCGGAGTGGCCCGAGTGGCTGCTGGAGATTCTGCTGTCAAATCTCGAGGTGAGAGGCTTGAGCATGTAGTTTATCTTTTGCATGCTTCTACTCGTGATTTCCTCGCAGTGCTGCAGGACCTGCTGCTGCTGCTCTCCCTCAACCCCACCAGTATTCGCCTCCTCACACAGTCATCCACCAAGTGGCCTAAGTGGCTGCTAGAAATTCTACTGTCAAATCTCGAGGTGAGAGGGCGGGCGTTTCCTCTGAGTTTTTCTGCCAGTGCTGCTGCTCCTCTTGCTCAACCCCGCCAAAAGACGCCGCCTCACACAGTCCCCCGAGTGGCCTGAGTGGCTGCTGGAGATTCCGCGAGCTGGTCTTGAGGTGAGAGAGTCGGTGTCCTACATGGGCTCTTTTCTCCCTCTGAATGCTCATGTGCCTCACCCATGCCCTCCCTTCCTTCCTTCCACCATTCTCTGCTCCATATACCTCACGTCCACAGGTGACTTTTGAGTCGACTCAAAAGTCTCCTTCCTTCCACCCTTCTCTGCTCCATATACCTCACGTCCACGCCTGGTACAGACAGCTACGTGCCTTGGCTCTAGCTTGCACATCTCACGTGTTGTGTTTTATCCCTCCCTGCTCCGTATGCCACCACACCACATACAGGAATTGCCCTTAACAGGCTCCGTCCAGGCCACAGCAGGGCAGGCAGGAGGGCGGGACGATGACAAGGACAGGACTAGCTATCCCAGCAGCATGAGTGGCTCCGCTGCAGCACGCAGCAGCACGAGTGTACAGGAGGACGTGAACGAGCTCATCTTCAGCTTCTTGGGGATAGTGTTTGAGCACTGCCTGACAGTCAAGGACGGGTGGAAGGTGAGGTTACAGCTATAGCCTATCTTGACTTGCCTGCAACACTCAGCATCAGCAGCAGGAGTGACTCAGCAGCACGAGTGTGCGGGGGGACGTGAATGAGCTCGTCTTCAGGTTCCTGGGGATAGTGTTCGAGCACTGCCTGGCGGTCAAGGACGGATGGAAGGTGAGGGCAAATTACAGGGTTTCTAGTTCATTCATGGTTGATTTCAAGCCCTGTGTTATGCACGACTTGTGGTATATGGTTTAGAATGCAATGCGTGCGTCTCCTTCCTCTCATCCCTCCCTGAGAGTGTTCATCCTCCCCCTGTGTTTTCAGGGTGTTGGACGCCACTTTCCACTGCTTGCAGTGGAAGGCACTCATTGGGGTGGGGGCTTTTGAGTTGACTCGAAAGCACTCTGTGTGTTCCTCCTTCCCCCCTTCTCTGTGTGTTCCTCCTTCCCCGCTTCTCTGTGTGTTCCTCCTTCCCCCCTTCTCTGTGTGTTCTCCATGTGTGTTCCCAGGTGTTGGAGGCAACTTTCCAGTGCTTGCAGTGGAAGGCTCTCATTGGGGGAAGCAGCGTGGGAGTGCAACTTAAGAGGTGCGTGGAGTGTACATGCGTGTGCGTGCGCAGATGTGCATGGGTGCATGCATGCATGTGAGTGTATCTGTGTCCGCGTGTGTGGGTGGATGGGGGGGAGGCAGTGCGTGCATGCGTCCGTGCACATTTGCATGGTGAGGTAGGGAATAGAAGTTGGATAGCACACATGCACTCCCTACTTCTGTGTTTGAGTCGACTCAAAAGCGGATGGGGGGAAGGACATTGGAGGCAGCAGCTGCGTTGGTGTGTGGGCGTCCGTGCATATTTCCATGGTGAGGTAGGACAGGAGGAAGTGAATAGCATACATGCACTTCCTACTGCTTTCGCACCTGTGTGTCTGCATACCTGTCCGTTCATCCCTCCCTCCAACTGTTTATGCTCCGTGACCCAATATGTAAATGACTCCATGACTCCATCTCGCCACATCTCTCCACATCTCTCCACATCTCTCCACATCTCGCCACATCTCTCCACATCTCTCCACATCTCTCCACATCTCGCCACATCTCTCCACATCTCGCCACATCTCTCCACATCTCGCCACATCTCTCCACATCTCTCCATCGGTCCAATACACCCAACCACGTGTCCAGGAGGGAAGCAGCTATGGTAACCATCCACTGCAGACTGTTACACGAAGCCCTGGACTACGCATTGGGTGGCCGGCGTGACTACACATGTCCGTGACTTCAGCTCCCCACCTCTTCATCTCTCCATCTCTCCATGTGTCCAATACACACCCACATGTGCAGGAGGGAGGCCGCCATGGTAACCATCCACCGCAGACTGTTACACGAAGCCCTCGACTTCACCGCCTCTCACCTCCCCACAAAACCCCCTCCTCCTTCTCCCTCTCTCTCTTCCCCCCCACCCTCTTGCTCTCCCCTTGACATCCTCTCCCCTCGCTCCTCCTCCACCCCTCGCCCCTCCGCCACTCCTACCCCGGCTGCTGCTGCTGATTCTCCTCCAGCTGCTCCCTCATGCTGTCTGGAAAACGCAGTGGCCCTGCTGATGCTTCTGGAGGAGTTCCTTCGAATGCAGGCTGAAAAACGGATGGACATAGGGGAAGAGGGGGAGGACGGGGAGGAGGAGGGTGGGGATGGGTTGGTTGAGGGTCAGAGGGTTGGTAAGCATGGTTTGCAATGGACGGTGGTGGACGAGGAGGGGGAGGGGGAGGGGAAGCGCAAGCCGAGGCCTGCTGCTTGGTCCGAGCCGACTGAGGCTGCTGCTGCTGCGGCAATACCTGTGACTGAACCAGTGGCAGCAAGTGCAGAAGCAACAGCAGAAGGAACAACAGCAGAGGGCACCGAGAGCCCTGCTGCTGCTCCTGCTGCTCCTCCTGCATGGTCGGCTGAGTTCTCGGCCTTGGACTCTGAAGCTAGCACCCAGACGGCCCCTGCTGATTCTTCTTCTGCTGCTGCAGCTGCTACAGCTCCTGCCTCCAATGGTGCCGGGTGGGTGGCAGAGTTCCCTCTGATCGACCTCAGCTCGGACGCCCTCCCTGCTGCCGCTGTCACTGTCACTGTCACCACCACGACACCAGCACCTGGCGCAGCTCAGTCTGCCTCTGCATCATCGGCAGCATCAGCACCAGTAGACGCATCGCCTGCAGCAGCGGTGGCAGTGCCAGCGGCAGCAGCAGCAGCTGGGTTGCATTTCGATCTGCTCACAGGGTCCTTCTCTCCCTCCAACCTTCCACTGCAACCCACCGTCTCCCCTCCCCTGGGCCCCCTGTCATCACCACCGGGGTCAGCTTCCCTTATCTCACTCAACAGCCCCCAGCAGCAGCAGCGACAGCAGGCACAGGCACAGGCATCACCTGCCTTCGGCTCAGCAATGGAAAGGAACCGCAAGAAGCACAAGCCACGGCGGTTTAAAGCCGTCCAGTCCGCCTTAGCTAGCTACGGCTCCATCGCCCAATCGCTGCCTGACAGCTGGCGGCGCCGATGCCGGCTGTGGTTCGGAGAGGGTGTGGAGGAGGAAGGGGGGGAGCCGGTGGGGTGGGGGGGTGAGAGAGGAGGGAAAAGGGGGAAGGAAGGGGAGGAGGGAGGAGGGGTGGGTGGGAGTGCGGAGGGGAGCAGAACAGAAGTATCTGCTTTGGAGCAAGTGTTGATGGAACTTGCAGAGCCACCGAAGGAAGAGGAAGAAGAGGATGAGGAGGAAGACGAGGCAGGGGTTTGGATAGACCTGCGACTGGTACTTAAGGGCGTGACTATTCTGAAGGGTATGCTTCTAGAGAAGGAGGGGGTGGCGGCTTCAGAGTCAGGCGTGCTGGCAGTGCTGGGTGTCGTGGGCGGCGCAGGGATGAGCGAGGCTCTTAAAGGGGTGTTGGAGGACGACCAGTCGCTTGTGACTATACTGAGGGTGGTGCTAGTGGCGGCTAGGGAGACGGATGGGGGGGAGATGGGAGGCGAGCTGGTTAAGAAGGGGGTGATGGAGGGGGAGGAAGTTACGGAGAAGGTTCTGAGCTCCCTGTTGTGGAGGTGAGTGAGTGTGTGGCATGATGGCTCTGAATCGCATGATTGCTGAGGCATGAGTGAATGAGTGAGTGCTGGATGCTGTGTTGTGTTTCCCTCATTCACGCATCATTCCATCCATGCCTTGGGCTGGATGCATATCTGTCTGCCTCTCTAGTTCGGTGTATCGCCTCTCTCTATGCATGTTGCCACAAGTATGTTATCAATATTAAAACCTCGTGTAACGAGTCTGCTTTTGAGTCGACGCAAAAGCATCCGTGAGTTGGACCGGATGCATTATGCGTATCTGTCTGCCTCTCTTGTTCATTGTGTCACCGCCTCTCTCCATGCCTGTTGCCCATCTCTCTCTCTCTCTGTTCCGCCGGTCAGGGTCCTTGCGCCTCTGCTCACCACCTCTCGCCTCGACCAGCGCCAGAACTGTGCTCTCTCCGTCGCTGCCATTTTGCACACTGAGGTACATGCCATGCCACTCACTCCTCACATCACGAGGCCTTGCTTGCTTGCTCGCTCTGGGGTTTTTCTTCCGTCCATCATGTTCTGTGCTCTCTCTTGCCGCCATTCCGCACACAGCGGTAGTTGTTCGCAATGCTTCTGTGAAGTATTCCTCTGTTTCTCTCACCCCAACTCCCCACCCTGCCAGATCATCCACTCAATCGGCCACGATGGCACCATCCTCCGCCCCACCTTCCTCTCCCTCCTCCTGCCTCCCTTCACCGCCCTCCTGCGCAAGTGGCGCCCGGCCCTGCGCTGCCTGCGCCTCCTCTCGGACCACACAGGCGCCTCCCCCCTCTCAGACCCCAACAACCCCGCCCTAGCCACCGATGCCACCCCCTCTGAAGCTGCCCTTGCGTTCCTCTCCCCTCTGTGGGTCGCTGCGTTTGCCTCGCCGCCTGCTGCTGCCTGCCTGGCTGCCACTGCTGCTGCCACAGGCCCTTCGGCTGCTGCTGCTGATTTTGTTAGCAGCAGCAGGGGTGCTGTTGGTGGCTTTATGAGCAGCAGCGGTGGTGGTGCGGGTGGTGTATCCTGGAGCAGCAGCAGCAGCAGTGGTGCTGGTGGTGCTGGGAGGGGGGGCCGAGAGAGGAAGTTAGGGCTTATGGATCGGCTGTACGGGCTGACAGATGGCAGGCAGAGAGTGGACGGCACTCCCGAGGGTGCCACGTCAGCGAAGCGACGGGAGAGGGGGGACATCCAGAGGTCATCGCGGTGGAGCCTGTGGGACTCTTTAGAGGGCGCGTGGGGGGATGTGATTGGTCTCAAGCATGCTGCTCTCAGTGCCCCGTTCCCAGTCACAGTGACGCAAACCGCTGTGGATTCAACCGCTGCTGCCAACCACCTGACTGCTGCAGAAAACAAAGACGGCAAGAGTAGCAGAGGTGGCAGCAGCAACATCAGCAGCAGCAGGGAGTGGGACGAGGTGGAGATGCGGTACAGCATCTCCCTCGGCCCCCGAGTGGGCGGGCTGCAGCTCTTTCTCGCCTCTCTGCATGACCTGCTCTCCTCACAGGTGAGCATTTCTGGGTTTAAGTGTGTTCTTGGCTTACTCATTACTGCCCTTCCCTGGGCATCGGCAGCAGCAGCGGTGGCAGGGAGTGGGACGAGGTGGAGATGCGGTGCAGCATCTCCCTGGGCCCAGAGTGGGCGGGCTGCAGCTCTTCCTCTCCTCCTTGCACGACCTCCTAGACTCACAGGTCAGCCTCACTCAGTTGTCACCTCCCTCAGGTGTCATCTCCCTCTGGTGCGCCTCCCTCTGGTGTTGCCTCCCTGGTTATTGCTTCCCTGGATTAAGCCACATATGGAGTGAGTGAAATGGATGTAACCTGCAGACACAAGGCTACTAATGTGACTTAAATGACCGTGCGACTTTAAGGTGTACTCGTTCCCCTCCTTTCCTCCTTGGTTCTCCTCCTCCCTTATCCTTTTCCTCCTTATCTTCCCCTCCTCCTTATCTTCCCCTCCTCCTTATCTTCCCCTCCTCCTTATCTTCCCCTCCTCCTATTCTCCCAACCATCAGAGCCTGCAAACGGCAAAGCTTCACTCACCTATCATCAAGGCACGGGCGGCAGGGGGGCGCATGTGGCGCTCTCTCATTCGTCAGCTGCTCAAGTCCGGGCGGCTCTGTGGGGCTCGATCAAGCCATGAAGAATTCCGCCAATCACCAGTGAGCATTTGATTCTATATCCTGCCACTAAGCTGCGAACACTCTCGAGGGCTCGTGCTTGTGAGTGAGACCCTCAAAACGCTGTGAGCTTCTTTTTATTGGTTGACAACACACCCTCCTTCTTCCTGTGTCATTTTAGGTGGTGTGGAAGCTGGACCACACGGAGACGTCCCTGCGCATGCGTCGCTGCTTGAAGCCTTGCTTCACCACAACTGCCACTGACTGGACCTCATGGAGTTTTTTTGAATTCCCCAAAACACCCTGCAGAATGATCCTCCAATCTCCCGACATCCTCCCCTCAGGTCGTGTGGAAGCTGGACCTCATGGATACGTCCCTGCGCATGCAGACTTCTCCTAAAGCTCCTCTCTGATTCTCTTAGAATTCTCAAAAATGCCTCCCCCGTCATGGCCGTCTTCCCACTTCTTCCCACATCATTTCAGGTGGTGTGTTATTTGGATCGCATGGAGACGTCCCTGCACATGCTTCGCTGCGTCAAGCGTTGCTTCACCAGAACTGCCACTGGCTGTACTTTCCCCTAAATTGCCTTTCCATTCTCCCAACATCCTCCCCTCAGGTGGTGTGTTATCTGGATCGCATGGAGACATCCCTGCGCATGCGCCGCCGCGTCAAGCCCTGCTTCACCAGAACTGCCACCGACGGGCTCCGTGCCGCTGCTGATGCAGCAAGGGATGCAGTGAGTGTTGGGGCAGCAGGTGCAGTCACAGCAGCACTTGAGACAGCGACTGTCGCAGCAGCAGATTCAGCCACAGCAGCAGCAGGTGCAGCAGCACACGTGGAGGCAGTGCAGCGGCTGGGGGGGGCTCTCCCCGCCCCTCTAGGGGGCTTCATGAGGGGGGGTGGTGAAAAGGGGGAAGTGGGGGGGAAGAAGGGGAGCAGGTGGCAAAGGGAGACAAGGAGGAAGAAGGGAAGGCAGGAGAGGAGGGAGCAAACGGGGGAGGAGGAGAGGAAGTGAAGGACGGAGGCGTGGAAGAGGGAGGCACGGAAGGGGCTGTTATTCCAAGGGAAGGGTCAGGGAGTGTGGTGGCAGAGGAGGGAGCAGGGAGGAAAGAGGGAGGCGATGTTACGGGTGGCGTTGAGGGTGGTGTGAAAGATAAAGAGGGTGGCGTGAAAGGTGTAGAGGGTGGTGTGAAAGATGTAGAGGGTGGTGGGGCTGCAGGGAGGAAGAGTAGGTCAAGTGGACAGTCAGCTCATGGGGAGCAGAGAGTGAAACCGGGCGGCATGGAGTGGACGCTAGTGGCGGATGCGGACGGCGAGGAGGTGCTTGTTGACGTGGCAGCAATGATGGTGCAGCCGTTGAGGACGGTGAAGGGGCGGCTGGTGGTTACCACCACGCGCCTCTGGTTCCATGTTGACCCCTTGGTGCAGTTCCGAGAGAGGGGGCGGGAGGAGAAGGGAGAGAAGGGCGAGAATGGAGAGACAGGAGGAGGGGGTGCAGGGAAGCAGGAAGAGAGTGGGCAGAGTGACGCCAATCAGGAGACACCGGTTCCTAATGGAGGCGTGGGGAGAGGAGTTGGGGGAGATGGGGCTGTGCGTGGGGATGTGGGCGATCGTGTTTGGCGGCTGTCGTCTGTGCGAGAAGTGCTCACCAGACGGTGAGAAGCCTGGTGCCATGGATGGATGATCCATGATCGATTGATGATCAGCATGGATGGATGGATGAATCGATTGATGTTCACTGGTTTGGTTCCTCTCGACTCAAAAGCCGATTGATGCTCTGCTCACAGATTAGATTCCCCTCGTTTTTAGGCACCTCAAAAATAGACCCAGCTGGAGCACGCAGCCCTGGAGATGCTCTTGGCCGGTTGCTCCAGCCTCTTACCCTTGCCTTTCTCCTCATCTGCAACCCCTCCACCCCCCATCAGCTATCTCCTCCGGCATTCGGCCCTGGAGGTGTTTATGATCGACCGCTCCAACTCCTTCTTTGCCTTTGCGGTGCTCTCAATTGCAATGGATGCACTCCTTCCCATTCCTTCCCGCCATGCCCCTATCAGCTATCTGCTCCGCCGCTCTGCCCTGGAGGTGTTCATGATTGACCGCTCCAACTCCTTCTTCGCCTTTGAGGTGTTCTCAATTGCGTTAATGGCACTCGTTCTCATACCTCCCCGCCTACCCGTGCACCAGGTACCTGCTGCGGCGCTCTGCCCTGGAGATATTCATGATCGACCGCTCCAACTTCTTCTTTGCCTGTGAGGGCGCGGAGCAGCGCAAGAGAGTGCACCGCGCCATCGAGAGAGCCCACCCGCCGCACTTCCAACACCTCTTCTCCGCCTCGCAGGTGACTATTAGGCTCCCAGATCACTGCCGCGCATGCACGCCGTTCAGAATCTTTCCTGCCATCCTTGCAGCAACTGAGAGGGCCCGTCGCACTTCCACCACCTCTTTTCCTGTTAAAAGCGCTACTACTCGCCTCTGAACCCTTTTCCTTTGTGGCCCTTTGTTTCTTAGATGCTGTTCTTTTTTTCTTTTTTCTTTTTTTTTGCGCAACTTGCTCCTTTTTGTTCGTGCTTTTGTCTGTTGCAGCGACCTGAGAACATTCTGGAGAAGCTTCAGCTCACGAAACGATGGGTCGACAGAGAGGTACACCACATTTTCCACTGCCTCTTGCTATCTCCTCTGCACAAAGGCCTGCATGCACGCCATGCCAACACTCTCCCTGTTGCCCCTCTGCCTAGTGCCCTGCCCTCCTATCTCACCCTAAGCAAAGAAACTCTGCCCCCCTCCACTCTCATCTTCAGCTCACCGTCAGCTCACCATCAGATCACCAGCTTTGAGTGTTATACATAACCCTCCTCCTAGTGTGTCGCTTGTCTATAACACATGCGCTTTTCTCCCTCCACCCCCCATCAGATCACCAACTTCGAGTACCTCATGCATCTCAACACCCTAGCTGGCCGATCCTTCAACGACGTCACTCAGGTGCATTCCACATCCACTGCATCTGTCCCGCAGGCAGGTCCTTTGTGTCCTTCATGCAGCTCCGTTCCGACTTTTGAGGTGTCTTTCGAGGCTTTTGAGGCGCCGCAAAAGTCGTCTCTTTGCATCCTTCATGCAGCTCCGTTTCGTGCCCACGCACGCATGCATGCATTCGCTTTTGAATCATTGGATGTTTGTTTGTACACAATGCTGCTGGGAGGAGCATTCCTACATAGCACTGGGTGTAGGTTTGAGGCTGCTTGTGAGGCGCCTCAAAAGCATGCTTGTACGCGATGCTGCTGGGAGTATTCCTACATAGCACTGTGTCTAGATCTGAGGCGCCTAAAATACGGGCTCCATTCATGCAGTCGCTACGTGAGAACCACATACGTGGACCTTAGTACACAGTGCTGGGAGTATTCCTTCAAACCACTGAGTCTAGTCCTACTAATCCCCATCCCGGTTGCCCTGGCCTGCTTGCTGCAGTACCCCGTGTTCCCTTGGGTGATTCAGGACTATACCTCAAAGGAGCTCGACCTCACCAAGACAGCCACATTCCGTGACCTCTCAAAGGTATGCGCATCGGCGCTGATGGTGCACCTGTGCTGATAGTGCACCTGTGGTGAAAGTGCACCGGCGCTGCTTTCCCTTTGGCTGACAGTGCTCCTTTTTCGAGGTCATGTACAAATTGCGGGCTCTATCGCGACTGGCCTTCCTCCCTCCGATTCTCCTTCCCCACCCTATCACCTTTTTTTCTGTGCCACGCTGCGTTCCCCCCCCTTCCCCGTACACCCCCCTCTTCCCCCTCCCACCAACTCCACGTTTCTCCTTCCTCCAGCCAATGGAGCGTTGACTCAGCCTCGCCTGGGCAAGCTAATTGAGCCCCAATCCCTTCTTCTCTTCAAACCCCCTACCCCCCCACACACTCCCCCCACCTCTCCCCCCCCCCCCCCCCCCACAAATCTCCCTTCACCTCTCCCCTCTCCAGCCGACGGGGGTGTTAACTCAGCCTCGCATGGAAAAGCTAGTTGAGCCTCAATTGCTGCTTTGCTTCTCTGCAAACCCCCCACCTCCCCACATGCACCTTCCACTCCCTCCCATCCCCCTTCGCCTCTCCCCTCTCCAGCCATGGGAGCATTGACCCAGCCTCGCCTGGCCAAGCTGGCTGATAATCCATCCCCCCAAACCCCCTAACCCCCTCCCCCCCCCTCTCCCCTCCTCCCCCCCACCTTTCCCCCACCCTTTCCGCCTTCCAGCCCATGGGAGCGCTGACCCAGCCTCGCCTGGGCAAGCTGGTTGAGCGCTATGCCTCGTTTGACGACCCTGTGATCCCCAGGTTCCACCATGGCACTCACTACTCCAGCGCTGCCATTGTGAGTGCCTTTCTTAGCACTGTACTGTAAGTACACCCCTCATGCATACAGGCCCCATCCCCCCAGGCATTACCCATGCGTATGCCCCCCATTTGTACAACCTCCCTGCGTACACCCCTCACATCCCCCCCCCTGCTTTCCGAGAACACCCCATCGCAGCCTTCCCCCGCGCACGCTCTCCATCGCAACCATTCCCTGCTCCTCCCCCCCCCCCCCCTTCCCCCTCCTCGCAGCCTTTCCCCACACGCGGCACACCCCCTTGTGGGATTTTCCCATGCGCCCCCTCGCAGGCTCTCCCCGGGCACCCCCTCACACGATCCCTACAAGTCGGCAAGGTGGCCCATCTGGACCGGCTGTTCCGAGACGGGTTGCACCTGTGCTGCCCCTTTCCACCCCGCTCTTCCCTCCCTCCTCCCCCTCCCCCCAGGCCTCGCACTACCTGCTGCGTTTGGAGCCCTTTACCTCCCTCGCGCTATCCCTGCAAGGAGGCAAGCTGGACCATCCGGACCGGCTGTTCCGAGATGTGGCGAGCACGTGGCAGGGGGTGACTACCGACATGGCTGATGTGAAGGAGCTGGTGAGATGAGGGGGAGGGAGGGAGGGTATATGAGAGAGGGGGGTGGGAGGTGATTTAGGGGAAGAGAGACGTGATCTGCCACAGCTGGGAATCGCAACTCATTCTTGAAAGCATGCAGCAGGGGCGGGAGGTAGGCGACGTGGCTGTGCCCTCCTGGGCTGATGGCGCTGTGGGTTCCTTCCCACCCCGTCAACGCGCCTTCACTTGGCTCCCATCCCATCCCCTGCCCTGCCCTGCCCTGCCCTGCGTCCCCTATTCTGATTCCCGAGTGGTTCTGCCTGCCAGAGATGTTTCAGAACGTCAACAGCCTCCCCCTCGGCTCCACTCAGCAGGGGGAGGAGATAGGCGACGTGACTCTGCCTCCCTGGGCTGACAGCGCTGTTCCCACCCTTCCCCCCAAACCCGTCTCCCTAATCACTGTGCTCCCGTCTCAGATCCCCGAGTGGTTCTGCCTGCCAGAGATGTTTCAGAACGTCAATGGCTTGAGCTTGGGGAGCACGCAGCAGGGAGACGAGATAGGCGACGTGGTGCTGCCCCCCTGGGCTGACAGCGCCGTGGACTTTGTGCACAAGCAGCGGGCGGCGCTGGAGAGCGAATATGTCAGCTCTAACCTGCACCATTGGATCGACCTCATCTTCGGGTGCGTGCACGATGCACCGTTGGATCTACCCATACCTTGGTTTGGGGTGTGTATACTAGGTAGTCGTGTGCGGTGGACTTTGTGCACATTCAGAGGGCGGCGCTGGAGAGCGAATGCGTCAGCTCCAATTTGCACCACTGGATCGACATCGTCTTCGGTTGGGTGGGTGGGTGGGTGGGTGGGTGTGTGTGTGTGTGTGTGTGTGTGTGTGTGTGTGTGTGTGTGTGTGCGTGCGTGCGTGTGTGTGTGTGTTTGTGTGTCTCAGTGCGATAGGGCGAACAAGTAGCTAGTAGGGAGATGATAGGCTGAAGTAAGCATTAGACTTTGTACACAAGCAGCGGGCGGCGCTGGAGAGGGAATACGTGAGCAGCAACCTCGTCTTCGGATGCATGGACCATTGATCAACTTGCCATCGGCATCTGAACACTTGAAGCCACCCCCCCCCCCCCCCCCCCCCCCTTTCCTCTCTGTCCCGACCTCGTATCCTCCCTCCTGTTAACGCCCTCTCCCTGTCTGCCCCTTCCCGTTCTCTTTCCTCTCTTTCCTCTTGCCCCCCCTCTTGCCCCCCCTCTTGCCCCCCCCCCCCCCCGCCTTTCCCCCCTCGCTCCCCCTGCCTATCCCACCACGCAGCTACAAGCAAACGGGGCCAGAGGCAGTGAAGGCGCACAATGTGTTCTTCTATGTCACCTACGAGGGGGCAGTTGACATCGATTCCATTCACAACCCTGTGAGTCCCTGTTAATATGATCAGCCCGTTGCTGTTAATACGATCAGCCCGTTGCTGACCCTGTGAGCCAATTCTTGAAGGCGCAGAACGCAGGGCACAACCCTTGCCGACATAGACTCGGTTCACGACCCTTTGAGTTCACTCACGATGCTGTGAGTGCTAGCTTTTTAGCCGACTCAGAGGTCAGCTGGTGTGGCACAACTACTTTGCTCTGACGCTTCTCAGAATGGCTGGTAAGTTGGTAACCTCCCCAAGGCAGCCACTTTTTCTCAGATAATGCCTTCCACACAGTCTTGTGTCTATGCTAGCGCCCCTTCTTCCCCAGCCCATCCTCTGCTGCTTCTCCCTCAAGTCGCCCCAAGGGCGTGAACAGTTCCAATCGCCCTTCATACCACTCCTGCTCTCTCCACCACTCCTGCCTCAAATCCTCTGATCCCTCTCACGCTTCTTCGCTGCCGCCTACTCCACGTCGTCTGCCTCTCTCCATGCCCCCAGGTCACTCAGCAGGGCCTGCAGGATCAGATCAAGTGCTTCGGCCAGACGCCCTCCCACCTCCACTGTTCTCGACCCCCCTTGCATAATCCCCCAATCCCTCTCTCTCTCCTCCCTCCCTCTCTCTCTCCCCCCATGCCCCCAGGTCACTCGGCAGGGCCTGCAGGATCAGATCAAGTACTTCGGCCAGACGCCCTCCCACCTCTTCACCGCCCCGCACCCCAAGCGCATTCCTCTCGACCGAGCTCTGCACCTGCAAGTACGTGATGCACCTGGATGAGCCATATCCACACCAAGTAAAGCTGCACGAAATCCAACCGCTCGATCCCAGTGCATTCCTCTAGACTGGGCTCCACACCTCAAGCGCATTCCTCTCGACCGGGCGTTGCACCTGCATGAGTGTGGTTCTCAGGGATCCACCACCTTTTGCCCTTGGTTTCGTCAATTCCTGCAGCTTCCTTCCCTAACCTTGCTATTCCTCCCCACCCCCCTGCCCCCCCACTTCCTGTCCCCCAGACCATATTCCGCAAGCCCAACGAGATCCTCCCATACGTGCTACCCCGTCCCGAGACCCTCAACGTGCCTGCCGCCCGGCTGCACGCCACGTCTGATGCGATCATCACCGTTGATCACAACGTGCCAGCCTGTCACATTGCCGTGCACCAGTGGCAGCCCAACACGCCGGACGGCCACGGTTGGCCTTTTCTGTTTCAGCCCGGGCGGGCGTCTCTTTCGGGCGGCGCACTCCTCCGCATGCTCAAAAGCTCAGCCCCGGGGTTCGGAGCTGGTAGCATAGTGGCCGGCCTAGGCATGGGTATTGGGGGAACCGGCTTGGGAGGGTTAAGTGGGGGAGGAGGAGGGGCAGGAGGGGGTTTGGGGGGGGTTGGTTCAGGAGGGGGGGGAGGGGCAGGAGCAGCAGGAGCCGGAGGAGGAGGGGGAGGAGGGATGGTTTCTGAGACGTCGATTTACCCGCGGCTGCTTGCTCTTCCTGCGAGGGGCATCCGCCGCCCGAAGGAGCTGATGGCGATCACGCCGGATGGCAAGCATCTGATCACGGGCGGCCACGCGGACTTTTCAGTGAAGCTGATCTCGGTGGAAAGCACCCGAGTGGTGGAATCAGCAGCGGTGCATACCGCTCCTGTGACCGCCCTCAGCCTGTCCCAGGAAGGGGCAACGCTGGTGACAGGCGCAGCAGATGGGACGGTAATGCTGTGGCATGTGAACACGTCTGCGTCGCTTGCTGCTGCTGCCTCGAGTCTCGCTGCTAGCATGCTGGGAACGGCAGATAACTCTTCTCAGTCTTTCACTGGAGGGCCGCATGACCCGAGCCTCGTATCGACCCCTGAAGCGGCAACTACCAGTGAGGAGGATGAGGAAGAGGAGGAGGAGAGGGAGAAGGAGGAAAGGAGGAGGCGAGGTAGTGGCAGTTCCCCTGCTGCAGCTGCAGCTAGGATGCTCTCTGCTGCTGGTCGGGCGTCCCTAGAGCAAGTAAAGAAGAAAATGAGGCGACTAGAGGGTCCGGTGCATGTGCTGAGAGGCCATACCGATGAGGTGGTGTGCTGTGCCGTGTCATCAGACCTAGATATTGCCGCCTCCTCCTCTCTCTCCTCCGGTGTCCTCCTCCACTCCATCATGCGTGGAAAGTTTCTTTGCACGCTGCCTGGGGTCGCCCGGGCAGACGTGCTCGCAATTTCTCCCGAGGGCCTGGTCGTGGTGTGGGAATTAGCTATGCGCGCTTTAAGGGTTTTTACGATTAATGCTGAGCCGGTGGCGGCTGTGGGCGTGCCTGAGGAGGATGGGGATGTGAGTGCGGTGCAGATCTCTGCAGATGGGTTGTATCTGGTGGTTGGAACAGACTGCACCAGGTGGAGGTATATGAGGGAGAAGGAGAGGGAGAGGGAGAGGCAGAGGGCAGCAGTGATGGTGGGTAAGAGTGTGGGGGTGAGGAAAGTGGGTGGAGGGGAGAAGAGGGGGAAAGACGGAGCAGGAGGAGAGAAGGAGGAGGAGGGGGAGGGGTTGGGGCGAGGGGGGGATGGGAGGGAGCCGTTTGAGGAGGAGGGGTTGCCGAACTGGAGGGATTCGGATGAGGGGGGGTCAAAGAGGGAGCGCGGGTCGGCCATTTCGCTGCTCGAGATCTTCACTCTCAAGGTACGAACGGATGGCCGGCCAGCAGGGTTACCATTGTTGGAGCACCCTGGGAAGGGAACGGACGTGGGTTTTGAAATGGGCGCTTGGGACCTTTGCATTGGGTGTGGCAGCCCGTGCTTCTGAGCTGTTGTCAGAATCGTTTCTTGGCACTCTTTCTTGCCGTGTCGTACTGACAAATGGCTTTTCCACAACTCTCTGCACTCGCATGCACCCCTTACAAGCAGACTCTGTACCGGTTCAAGCTGCCAGAGAGCAATGATGTTACAGCCCTAGCCCTGTCAGCCGACAACACCAACCTCATCTGCTCTCTGCTTCTATTCCATCCCATCCCCCTTACAAGCAGGCTCTGTATCGCTTCAAGCTGCCAGAGAGCAACGATGTGACGGCGCTGGCGCTCTCAGCCGACAACACAAATCTCATCTGCTCAGCATCTGTCGTCCTATCCCCTGGCCACCTCATTCTCTACAGTAACCCCATTGTAAGTGGTTATAATATATATTGCCGTCCTCCTTATTGCAATCCCATCATAAGCTGTATAACTACCTTCTGTACCCTCGGTCTTGTGAGTCTCTCCCACGTGCCTGGTACTTCCTTCCCCATCAGAAGCCCTTCCTACCTTGTAACATAGCCCACGAACCGAGCACCTTATGGCTTCATCTTTTCCACACCCACACACGTACCCCTCCTGCCTTTCAGCTAAGTGTGAAGATGGTGGATCAGATGCTTAGGCTGGGCTGGGAGGGAGGGGGGCTGCAATCGATGATGCAGCAGCCAGAGCGAGCCTCTGCTTCCCCCCCAGTTTCCACCACCCCCTCTTCCTCCTCCCCTGCCCAAAGCGCCTCAACTATGTCTCCGGCTCGCATATCTGGCCTCTACTTGTGAAACTGCTACAAAGAAAATAACATGCGTTATAGAATATTGGAGATTGCCTAGAAAACAGTTATCAATGTTCAAGGTAAACTTTACCTGTGAAGTAGGAAGTTATTGTGCGAGCATTGCGAAACGAGCCAGAATGATCCGTTTCTTTTATAACGAGTGTTATTATCGAGTAGCGAAACCGATTCCTGCCGCACCAGAAGCTACCACTCCATAGAACAGCACGCAAAGCCAGACAATGGAAGTCATAGTCTCTTAGTAGGCAACAGCTTTCTGGCCTTCGATAGTGCTTCCCGTTTTCGTACGAAGCGAAGAGAGGCAGTGGCTTAGAAGTCTGCCCAGCGTCCCGCCAATTTTCGCAGCGTGGTTGTCAGGCGGGTGTTCTGGCATGAACAGCAGCGGTAGAATTCTTTTGAGTCGCCTCAAAAGTCATCTCCCACCTGTGCTTGGGGTCTTCCCGCCTTTCTCCGGCGGTGTTCTGGCATGAGCAGCACCGCTAGAATCCGCCGGAAGCTGATCGAATACTCCGCGCAGGGGTCTCTAAAGAAGATTAAAGCTCTCCTGAAAGGCGCAGCGAGGGAATCATCGGCGTCGGACTCATCTGAACCGTCGGATTCATCTGGACGGTCGGATTCGAATACGTCCAGCTCAGCATCTGTGTCGTCTGAGTCAGCAGAACGGAAAAGGGGACGGAGACGCCGTAAAGGGGGTAAGGAGGAAGCATCCGGGAAGAGAGGAAGATCGAGGAAGCGGAGCGACAGCAACGATAGCGATCCTAACGGAAGTGATAGTAGCAGCTCTAGGAGCAGGAGAAGAGGCAGCAGAAGAAGCAGCAGCAGCGACAGCAGCGACGGCAGCAGGAGAGGGAAGAGAAGGAGGAAGGATGAAGGGAAGAGGAGAAGCGAGAAGAGGACGAAGAGGAGGAAACACCGGGATAGGGCATCAGATTCTGATTCAGAATCGGATTTCGATTTGAATGTCCAATCAGAATCAAAGCTGAGTGCAGATTCTGATTCAGGCTCCTCCGAGCGAGGTGCAGCAGGGAGGGGGAAGAGGCGGAGGCAGGAGGAGGAGGCACCGGGCGACGGCCGGCAGGAGAAGAAACGGAGTAAGCACGGCCGCTCCCCTTCGCCTCGTTTTTCTGAGTATGAGCAGAAGGGAAAGCGGAGAGATAAGAGGGAGGAGAAGGAGAGGGAGAAACGGGAGGGCAAAAGCAGCAGGCGCAATGGCAGGTACAAGAAGAGGAGAAAGGCGAAGAGCGGGCATAGAGAGCGGAGGGAGAAACGGCCGTCTTCCAGGAACCTTCTTCTGGACCAGCTGAACAGTACGGATGCTCAGGGCTGGACGCCTCTCCACCATGCAGCCCACTCAGGCGCTGCTGATCTCGTCAAATACCTCCTTAAAATCGGCAACAGTAATCATAACCACCTTGACAAGCACCACCGGAAACACTTGGGGAAGTCAAGCAAAGATCAGAAGGTGTCTGTTTCGGTTTCGGTACAGGATAGCAGAGGGAATACGCCCGTCCACGTGGCAGCTAGGATGGGCCATGCCTCGGTGATCCAGCTGTTGCGGGACGCCGGAGCTGACATGCAGGCTCGGAATCTGGCTGGGGAGACTCCCGAGGCTCTGGTGCAGCGCCGGCTGATGGATCTGCGGCGCCGAACCGCCGAGGCAGCTTCGGAAAGAGCTGGGAGCGTGTGGGGAGAAGGGAGTGATAATGAGGGGTACTTTGGAGGTGGTGGTGGGGCGGGTGGCTATGGTAATGGTTCAAACAATGCTGCACTGTGGGGAGATCCCGAGGAAAATGCAGAGGCAGCAGCTGCTGAGGCTCGGTATCACAGGTTCGGGTCCCAATCCAGCAGGTTCGGAGCCGGGCCATGGGGAGCTGATGACGCTTGGAGGGATGACGTGGCACATGAGATGAAGAGTAGGATGAGGAGGGACGAGGAGAGCCATCGAGCGGCAGTTTTTGGAGCGAAGCGGGAGGAAGAACAGGACAAGAGGAGACGGTGGGAGGAGGAGAGGAAGGTGCGGGAGGAAGAAGCGAGGAAGGTTCTGGAGGCAGAACAGGCCAAGGATAAGGCGTGGCGAGCAGCAATTAAAGAGCAAGTTCAGAAAAAGAAGACAGTGCAGAAGCAGGAGCAGTACGATGAGAGATGGAGGAGGTTTGCCAAGTCATGCGACATGGGGATAACCATGGCTGATGTGCCGTTCCCAGTGGCGGCTGGGCAGGAGGACGATCTGAAGCACGTGGTTCTGCATGGCGTGCCCAGGGAGCAGCACCGGAAGCGGATGAGGGAGGAGGTTGTTAGATGGCACCCTGGTATGTGTGATGGTCACATGACACCGTTGGATGTGTGTTAGAGTTCTTGCCATGCCATGTCACATCCCCATGAGTGCCATCATCTCTCATAGTCATCGCATCATACATAGTATACTGGCCATCTTAATAATAAAACTTTCCTCTCCCTTCCCCTTGCCCTCCCTTCCCCTTGCCTTCTTTCCCCTTGCCCTCCCTGCCCCCACCCCCTGTGCCCCACAGACAAGTTTATGCAGAAGTGGGGGTTACGGTTGCACGAGAAGCACCGCAGCAGCATTGAGAGGCGAGTCAAGGAGCTCTCCCAAGCGGTCAACAACATCTATGCGTCACTTGACAAGTGACAAGCCAGAGATAGCCTGTCGAGAAAGCTTCCAGTTTTTGTTACAATAAATTGCCTACAACAACAGATGAGCATTTTTTTCAACATATGAGCGGCACTTTTTGTTCTCAACATTTGTTGAGGAGGCATACCATAGTGAGTTCTCTCAAGCTAAAACCTGCACTTTTGACCATGGTGCATGAAATGAAGGCTATTTTGCTCGCCAGTCGCGGAATCGAATCTCTCTAAAAGCAGCGACGGAATTTCACCGCCTTCTGGCTTGTCACGTTTGCCTCGAGGTTGTGCTGATCGTTCCACCTCCAAATACTCACTGTGCGACTCCTTCGCTTAGTTAACTCGCATCCTGTCGACTAGTGTCGCTTGTGTCGCAATGGTGCTGGAAGCGTGCCATCACACTCTTATCCAGTCGCGTACGAGTCGAGAACCCGCTTCTGAGGCGCAGGACTAGCCTTCGTCCCATCCTGTCGCACGATCGTGTCGCATCCTCGCATTCCGTCGCATCCCGTCGCAATGGTTCTCGAAGCTCGCCACCACACGCTGGTCCAGTCGCTCATGAGTCGCGGGCCCGCCAAGGAGGCTCAAGCGAGGCAGCTGCATCACGATATCTGGGCGAAGGTCGCGGGCGACTCTCAGGCAGGTGCTTTCCAAGGCAGGTGCTTTCCAAGGCAGGTGCTTTCCTAGCTAGCCGTAACTGGTTGTCTAGTTGAGGCGCCTCAAAACTATACTTTACCAGGCAGGTACTTTCCAAGGCAAACGCTTTCCTAGGTAACCCTGGCTGGTGGTCAGCCTGTTGCTCCTCCTCCCCCCTTCCCTTCCCCATCCTCCCCACTACCCAGGAGCACTTGCGCACATCAGTGGCGCGCATCGATGCAGCCCCCTCGCTGCTGCAGCAGGAAGCAAGGAAACCTTTAAGACTATTTTTTAGGCGCCTCAAAAAAAGGAAGCAAGGTGAGCTTTGAGTCGACTAGCAGCTCCTCCTCTCACCCCATCCTTCCTCAACCCCCATTCCCACCCGCGCACTCCCCAGGAGGATTTTCTTACCTCAGTCGGGCGAATCAACGCCGCCCTCTCGCTGCTGCAGCTGGAGTTGCGGGCGGCAGCCGACCAGGCGGACGGCGAGCTTTGGTACGGAGTGGTCAACCGGGCGGCAGACAGCCAGGGGAAGCTGGGGACGAGATACAGCCACGAGGAGATACAGTACTTCAAATGCTTGGTCAGTGTATGATTTGTATTTTTCTGAAATAATTGATTCTAATATACTTGGTGTTGCGGCGATGAACATTCTTCTATTTCTTTTTTCACCTGGAAGCATCAGTCTGCATCTCGGTTTTTTCTCCTGATCATGTAAAGTATACTCTACCATCCGCCATACCATCTTCCTCACTCCCAACACCATCAGGTGGAGCACATAGTGACAGCATCCAACGGCTCAGGATGCATCTCCAGCATCACAGCACTCCACCTCACCCCAGCTCCCAGCTCCTCTCAGGTCATCCACTCTCCCTTTTCCTCTCCCTTATCCACACATTCTCTCTTTTTGTTTTCACGGCGGCTCAAAACATACACCATTCTTGTTTTCTCAGTCTCAGGTTCTCCACTCTCCCTTCATCTCTCCACCATTTTCCTTTTTTGAGGTGCGAATAACATACACCTTTCGGGTCATCCACACTCTCCCTTTCCTTCTCCACTATTATTCTGCTCCCCGGAAATTAATCCAGTTGCTCTAAGTCTCTTCTTCCATGCTGCCTGCCTCCCATTCCCTATCCACACCACCCCCACCCATCCCTCATCGCCAATCATCCTTTTTCGCCCCCACTGCCCATCTCTCAACACCCTTTCACCCCCTTCCTCTTCCCCCTTTTTTCCATCCCTCTCCACCTCCTCACACCCATCCTTTTCCCCCTTCCTCTCTTGATTTGCCCCATCCCTCCCCCTCGCATGCAGCCCAATGCAACTCAAGACCCCCTTTCCCCATCGTCCTCTCAACCTCCTCTCTCCCCTCCTGCCGCCCGCTCACACGCCCTCTCACTAACTGACAAGGAGCGCCTCATTGCTGACCTGGCGGAGAACCATTGGCTGAGCCTCGCAAACGACTCGAGGGATGGCAGTAGTGGCGCTGGAAGCAGCAGCGGTGGTGGTGGTGGTGGGAGGAGGGGGAGTGGCGTGCAGGGGAGGGTGGGGCTGGGAGTGAGGACGTATTTGGAGCTGCAGCAGTATTTGAAGAGCATTGAGGGGGTGGTGGTGTGCGACGTGTGCCACGATGCCGCTGTCACGGTGAGTGACCCAATGCTTTCCATCACGAGCAATGCTGCTGCATGAATTCCCCTTTCTCTCACCAGCACCCAAACCCCTTTCCTTCATTTCTCAATCATGGCAGGCTGTGTGCAGTGTCTTGGACTGCGAGTAGCGCCTTAGGGCTGTGGCTACTGCCTGCACCAGCACCGCCTTCCCGTGATGCTTCCCAATTCCCTTTCTTCTACTCGCCCCCACCTCCCTTATCCCTCCTCCATCTCTCAATCGCTGCAGGCTGTGTGCTGTGCCTCAGAAGGCTGCGAGTACCGCCTGCACCAGTACTGCCTTTCCATGACTCTTGTGCTGGTTCCCTTTCTCTCCCTTTCCCATTCCCGTCATCTCTCAATCACTCCAGACCGTGTGCTGTTCCTCTCCAGGCTGCGAGTACTGCCTGCACCAGTACTGCCTGCCTTTCTATGATTCTTGTGTTGGTTCCCTTTCTCTCACCTGTCCCCAACCCCCTTATTTCCTCCCTCCATCTCTCGATCACTCCAGGCTGTGTGCTGTGCCTCTGAAGGCTGCGAGTACCGCCTGCACCAGTACTGCCTAGCTGCCAAGTTCCATCGAGTCAAGGTGAGTCAACAGGGAGTCAAGGTGAGTCAAGTCAATGAGGAGTTAAGGTGAGTGAACCGGTACTCGAGTAGAGGGAGTCACAGGGATGGAGTCAGTCACGAGGATGGTCAACTGGGGTCAACTGTAATCAATTAATAAATATGCTATTTTATTCAAGCCTTTGTTATTTTCCTCGTCTCGTTCTGCTCCCTCCCTCCCATTTCTCTCCCCTCTCCCCTGCCCACCCATCTCCCTGCCAGCACCCCAAGTGCCTCCAGTGCGACTCTCCCTGGCCTTCCAGTGAAGAGGAAAGTAGGTCAGTTCTGAGATGCTCAAAATCCCCTCTATCTCCCCACTCCTCTCTCTGCCTTGCTCCCCTCTTTCTCCCCACCCTTCTCCCTGCCAGCACCCCAAGTGCCCCCAGTGTGATTCACCCTGGCCTTCCAGTGAGGAAGGAGGTAGGCCACCCAACCAAACCGAGGCAGCTGGTAGGGGCGGCGGGAATAGGAGGAGGCAGGCAGGAGGACGGGCACGGAGAGAGGAGAGGGATGAAGAGGGGGAGGAAGAAGAGGAGGAGGAGGGTGCGGATGGAGAGAGAGGGGGGGAGGAGGGAGAGGAGGAAGAGGAGGGAGAAGAGCAAGAGGAGGCGGAGCTGGGGCGGAGGAGGGGGAAGGGAAGTGTGCAACCAAGAGCAGGAGAGAGGAGGGGAGTGAGGAGACAGGTGGTGGAGGAAGAGGAGGAAGAGGAAGAGGAGGGAGAGGAGATTGAGGAGGTGAGGGAGGAGGAAAGGGACGTGAAGCCGGTTCGTAGAGGTGCAGCGAGAGTGGGTGAGCGGGTGAGCAAAAGGACGAGGAGATAGGTGTGTACTGCTTTACGTCGTGGAACAGAGCTTAAGGACCAGGAGATAGGCAGCAAGCAACGTGCTCTTTATCCACTGCTTCCTTTCACATAATCTGCCTCACCTCATGTGGTATGGTACCTACATGGTTTTGCAAGATCCATGTGTTATGAGTCTATTTTATAGTCGACTCAAAGATTGGCATGGCAGCAACTTGTTTGTTATCTGAGTGTTTCCTATCACGGGATCCGCCTCACTTCATGTGGTACATGGTCGGTTTTGCAACATCCGTTAGCCACATGTAGTTGCCACAACACCGAGGGATACTGTACTAGTCACGGTGGGTATGTATCATAAAAAGTATACAGTATAGCAATGCACACTTACGTCCGGTAAACACTTGGCATGTAGTCGCATATCACAACACCTCCCCCCTCCTCCCAACTCCTCCCCTCCCACCCCCCTCTACACCCTTCCTCCTCTCACACCTGTATCACAGTACGTGCCAAACAAACCTCCCCCTTCTCCAATCGAACCACCAGCCCTCTGCCATTCACCACCTTGCCTTCACCCCTCCATCCCCCCTCTGTATCTCCAACTCCCGACTGTCTGCAGCAGGCAGCGCCATCCTCCCACACCAGTATCACAAGGAGTGCCAAACAAACGCTCCCTTCTCCACTCTAACCACCTGCCCTTGGTTGTTCACCACCTTGCTCCCCCCATTTCCCCCCCTCCCCCCCCCCACCGTATCTCCAGCTCCCTTGTGTCCGCAGCTGGTAGAGCCACCTTGAGTGTCTCCCAGGGCACTCTGTACCCCCCTCCTCGGCCACTCTCCTCCCTGCTGCTATCACCACTCTCTCCCTGACTCACTCCCTCACTCTCTGCCTTAATCGCTCCACCACGCTCTCCCTCGCTCTCTCCCCCACTCTCCCCCTGTACGTGCACAAGCGATACAGTCACCACCACCTTCTGTGCATCCCACCGCATGTGCACATGCACCTCGGCTCTGTCCCCTTTAAGAGTCTCCCCATCGTCCTCGTACAAGACCCACTGGCTCTCCCCCCCTTCCCCCCCTGCTCCTGCTGTAGCAGCTGTGCTAGCGGTGGGAGCAGAAGCAGCAGCAGCAGCAGCAGCAGCAGCGGCAGCAGCAGAAGAACTAGCAGCACCACCAACAGCAGCAGCAGGCCCCACAGGGGGAGGGAACACCCGGAGAACCCGAGACCCCTCATCATGCAACCCACTAAAGTCCACAGTGCTCTCACTCATCGCCACTATGCCGCCCGCCCGCACAAACAGTGGCACCCTATCAAGCGGAGCCGCCACGATCACAACCTGCCCGGAAAGAAAAAACTCCTCCGAATAGAAATCAAACCAGCCCTCCGGCTGCCCCGGCTTCTGACTGGGCAGGTAAAGTTTTCTCTGGCGTGCCCCGCGTTCCACCACTGGCGCTGCCAGCAGCATCGGCCCCACCATGAGCTCATCCCCATCCCTCCAGCACCGCCCGTCCTCTGGAAAATCGTAAAACGTCGGGCGGATAATGGGCTCGTGGAAAAAAGACGAGCGGAACGAGAGAGAGTAGAGGTAGGGGATGAGGCGGTAGCGCAACCTCACGGACCAACGGACGGCCGGGATCGATTCGGGGTACATCCAAGGGCAGGTGATGGTGCCGTCGGGCTTCCAGCTGTTCATGAGAAATCGCGGGTGCAGCAGGCCGGCTTGGACCCACCGAACCAGAAGCTCAGGCTCGGGAGGAGGTCCGGAGAAGCCCCCGATGTCGTGACCGCAGTTGAAGAGACCGGAGAGGGAGAGACAGAGGCCGAGGCGGAGATTCCACCTGGTAATTTCCAAAAGGGGGGGAATGGGGTGAAGGAATGGGGAGGGCCGGGAGGAGAGGGGGGAGGGGGGGGGGGGAGAGGAGGGATTTTGAGGGGAGCGGGGGGTTGCAAAAAAAGAGAGGAGAGGATAATGCGAGACTGAAGGGGGGGGGTTGGGGACAGAGGAGAGAAAGAAGACAAGGAAAAACAGTGTAAGAGCCATGTGTATACATTCATACTGAGCAATCATTATATGACAAAATACGCAAATGCTCTGTACATGAGTGTTACTATACCTTAGAGATTTCCAGCTGGTGGAGTTGTCCCCGGACCAAGTTTGAGCGTATCTCTGAATGCCGAAGCTTCCAGCTCTGGTAACTGCATAGGCTCGGCGGCCAGGCTCGGCCCGAACCTGCTGCTCAAACGAGGCTCGGGTCATGAGGAGCGCATGAATCGGCCGGTGCAGAAAGAGAGGTTCGGACCGACCAAACATGTGACTATAAGCGTCCTCCTCCCAGATCTCGTACTCGTTATTGTCATTCCACGCCGCCTCGATACCGGTATCGAGCAGCGCCCTCTGCATGTTGGCCTGCCACCAGGCGATGGTGCGTGGGTTGGTGAAGTCCAGATGTGCTCCCAGCCCGTCCCAGAACTGACTTATGGCTGCCGGCCTTGCTTCAGCACTGACTGGCGACTCTGCTGCCCTAGGATTTTGCAGAAATTCTGCTCCTGCTCCTGCTGCGACCCCAGCTCCTGGTCCTCCGCCTCCTCCTCCTCCGCCTCCTCCTCCGCTTCCTCCCCTCTCTGCAGCTCCTGCAGCTGGGGAGCCACTCGAAAAGACAAACCCACCGTCTGCCGCCACCTCCCCATACCGCGGATGATCCACCAGCATGCACGGCTTCACATTCGCCACCACCCGCATCCCCGCACTCCTCATCTCCCCCACCAGCCCCTGCGGGTCCGGGAACTTAGCTAAGTTCCAGTGGAAAACGTACCGGCGCTTGCCAATCGTGGTGTAGCCGGACCCAAAGTGGAACGCGCTGACTGGCATGTGGGTGGAATGGGCGGCTGAGATGAACCGGGAGATGCGGGCCTGCGCATCTGGGGCGTCAGCTAGCGGCATGGCGGTCAGGTGAAGGCCCAGGGTCCAGCGTGGTATCAGAGCAGGCCCTACAGATAGAGCAGGTGATGATGGTGATAGTGGTGGCGGTTGCCCCCTGTGTTCGTTAACCCGACCACTCCCTTCCACTCTTCCTCTTCCTCCCACCTCCCCTCCACCACTCTCCACACCTCGCTCCTCAACCCCTCCCACCCCTCTCTCCCCACGCCCTCCTCCCAGTCCGCCAGTCATCAGCCTAGAGAAAGTCCCTACCACCTCTCTCACCCCCGGACCCACACCCATGTACATATCCAGGTCCCCATCCCTCGCCCTCCACACCCGATACGGCCCGTAATAATTGCTGTGCTCACACCCCAAGTCCACGTCAGCACCGTCTGCCAGGCTGTCGTACAGCTGGCCGTAGCACACGCCCGTGTGGCCGTCGCGGGTCATTAAGAGCGGCCAGTGCTTGTAAAGGGGATCGCCTTGTATCGGGTCGAAGCCGAGCGCGTCGCGCATGCCGACAGCCAGGCGCCGCGAGTGCAGGTTCAGAGGGCCGGTCTTGTCGCCTAGACCGAAAAAGAAATCCCCTCCGGCTGCTGCTGCTGCCTCAACCCCTGCTGCTGCCGGTGCTGTGCCAGCACCAGAAACAGAACCACCAGCACTACCAGTATCACCAGCAGCATCACCAGCAGCATCACCAACAGCATCAGCATGAGCAGCATCAGCGGCAGCAGCGTTGGGCGGGCAGCGTTTCATGGCATGGTCGAAGGCGAAGGAGCGGTCAGAGAAGCGAAAGGGGCAGCACTCCCGATCCTCCGCGAATACGGTGCTGCCACTGTCAAGTGCGGTGCTGCCAGGTGCGGGGCTGTCAGGTGCGGTGCTGCTAGGTACGGCCCATGAGAGGTGAAACGGCTCCAATCGGACGGTCAGGATCAGCTGAGACGAGCGGATGACAACGGCTGGAGCTTGGGGCACAGCACCCTCCGTTACAGTGCTCCCCGATTGCGGTAGAGTGCCCTGTTCCCTCAGCGCCACTGTTGTCTGCTCGACCGTACAATCTACGCGCGCGAAGGGGATATTAAGGCGGTCGTACCCCTCCCATGGCGGATCGTACGGGGAAGGCAGCAGCGGGCTTCGCGGGAGATTGTCCGTGAAGGGCACTTGAATCGCCACTCCTGCTGCTGCTGGTTCTGCTGCTAGAGATGAAGCTTCCGCAGCAGATTTCGCGGCTACAGATTCGGATTCAGATTTCGTGGCTACGGCTGCGGATTCTTCCCCCGCTGCGCGGCCGCAGCAGACGGACCAGGTGCGGGGCTCGCGGAGGCCGCCGGGGCGGAGGAAGAGCACGCGGAAGAGGTTGCGCGCGACGGGGGTCACGCGGCACGCGAAGCCGTCGTTGCAGTCGAACCATACGCCGGCCGCGTCGACGCGGTTTAACGACGCGCGAGTTATGGCTGGCATGGTTGCCGCCTAGCCGTCGTTTGCTGGCCGAATTGCTTAGAGAAGGCCTAAATCTGAGTTCTGAAATCCGTGGTGGGAATTTGAGCTGACTGCGAAGTGGGAGGGGCGAATTTGGGAATTGAGATTCAGGGTTGTCCCAATAATACGCCGTACAAGACGCCAGATCGTTTTAAACTAAGCCAAATCTGTTGAAACTAATAGTAACAACTACGCTTGCAAACTTGTGCGAAAGTAGGAACTAACTGCACTAACATATATCATGCACTGCGGCGCGACGGCAGCCTTTCCTTATGTGGGTAAAGAAATTTCACACTCCTATTTCTGCTCCCGTGACTACATTCCCTATCTACACATCAACCTATTGTCGGCATGCATCATTTATCATCAGCCTCCAACTCCTCCCCAAACTGCTCCAATCTCCTTGCTTCTTCCTCCTCGTCGCGCACAAGCCCCCAATTGACCAGGCCCTTGTCTTCTATTGCTGATATTTGTCGACCACCAAACCTGAGGAAGAGGGGGGACACAGGATCACAACACCACAGGATCAACATCACTATGGGATCAACAACACCACTATGGACCATGGAGGAGAGTGTGCAGTGCGTGCAACCCTCCACAATCTCTCACAATAAGTGTGGCAAGGTGTTCAACACACCCTGCCATTGTTTCCTCATAGCACGTTCTACCATGGTCAACTCATACTCACCATTAATGACTCACCATCGCCCATTCATGACTCATCATCACCCATTCATGACTCGCCACCGCCCATTCACGACTCACCATCGCCCATTCATGACCTCAATGCACTTGAAAGCAGCTGCCTTGTCTTTGAACCTCACTGTCACCACGCCGTCCGGGTGATTGGGGTACACCTGGTGGCAGGATGAGGAGGGGGATTACGAGGGGGATTACGAGGGGGAGATGGGGGGAACACTGTTAGGTAAGGTGGCATGGAATGTTGAGACCTCTCGAAACTTGAAAGCAGCTACCTTGTCGTTGAACCTCACTGTTACCACGCCGTCTGGGTGGTTGGGGTACATGGTGGGAGTAACATGCAAGGTGGGGGGAAGGGAAAAGAGGATGCAGTAACACAAACACGAGTTGAAAGAGTGAAGCAGCTCGTCCAAAAGGACGCGGGAGGAGGGAGAGACAGCAAGAAGGACAAGGCTGCATGGCTAGTAGGAGAGTGTTCTTCACCTCAACCCCCCTCTCCACCGCGCCCATCTTGGCACACCCCTCCTGCATCTCCGCCTAGAGCTCGTCCGGCAGCAGGGGGTTGGGTGGGTGTGCGTGCTCAATGCTCATCCCATTCAGACGCCAGGGAAGCGTGTGCCCAATATCCTTCTGCTCACCTTCACTCGCTCCACCACCCCCATCTTGGCGCACTCCTCCCGCACCTCCGCCTCAAGCTCGTCTGGCAGCGAGGGGTCGTTGACCACCTCGTCGCGAGTGAGCATGTGGAATAAAACCACTGTCATTGGGAGAGTATGCTTGGCTGTATCAGAGCCGCCTGGGGGGAGAAGAGGGAGGAGAAGCGGGTGCAAGAAACTAGGGGGATGAGAGAGCGCAGCAGCAGTGCATCCACGTCGTCATGTGTGATCACGTGGAATAGCACCACCGTCATTGGGAGGCTGTGCCTGGCGCTGTTAGAGCCGCCTGAAGGGTGAAATTGGGGAGAAGGGGATGCAAGGATCAAGTGAAGGAGGGGGATATGACGGAGCAGCAGCAGCAGATTCGCATCTGGCAAGAGGACCACAGAAAGCAAGCGAAAGGAGGGGCAATGTTGGCAGGAGGCATATAAGGAAGGCGTTTGCTTCGGGGCAAGCAGAACCGTGAAATGGGCTGACGAGGGAGAGCAGCCGAGCATTGCAGCAAAAAGGATCACAGGGGATGTACATAGAGAGCAGTGATGGAGTGGCAACAGAAGAGCTTACCGCATCCCAGCACCTTGGCTGGCCGCCACTTACCCCATCCCAGCACCTTGGCTGGTCGCCACTTACCCCATCCCAGCACCTTGGCCTCGAGCTTCTTGAGCTTCTTCTTCTTGTTCTTGTCACTTGCCTTCTTCACAAACACGTTGCCTGGTAAGAAAAGCAAATAGTTGAAACGTGCAGTCATGAAATGCCAAAATCTGAGAAAAAACAACACGAGGATTTGGGACATGGAAAATCAAGCAAAAATACAGGACGTGGGATATGGAGGGAGAACGCGAAACGTGGGGGAGCGAGCAAAGGCATGGTGAGCCTTGCAGCGGCACGTGATGAAACAGGAAGTTGCCCCCGTCACCACCGCTCGCACCTTTCTGCTCAAACTTCGCCAGGGTCACAGTCATGGGCTGTTTGTCGCCCAGTCTCAGCGGAGTGCCGTCCAGAATCTTGAGAGCCAAATCCACTGAGGGCGGCTGGGGGGAAGAGGAGAGGGATGGGGGTGAGGGGGGGGGGGGGGGGGTGGATGGGTGGGAACGGAGGAGTGCCCTCCAGAATCTTCCGAGCATACTCGAGTCGAGTCCTTTCAAGAGGAAAGGCGTCCAGAATTTTCAGAGCCGGACCCACTGAGGGCGGCTGAAAGGCAAGAGAGGGGAGGGTGGGGGAGAAGAGAGCGGGATGGGCGGGAGAAGGAATTAGAGCAGAGGACAGCCGTCCAGAACCTTGAGTGCTAGATCCACTAATGGCGGCCGGAGGTGAAGGAGGGGGAGAGGGGGTCAGTCAAGAGAATCCTCCGGCGGCTTGCCCTCGGGCGACATGGCCTCGCGCGGCAAGCCTTCGGGCGGCAGGCCCTCGGGCGGCATGCCCACGGGCGGCTTGCCCTCGGGCAGCATCCCCTCGGGCATCGTGCCCTCGGGCAGCATGCCCTCGGGCGGCATCCCCTCGGGCGGCATCCCCTAGGGCGGCTTGCCCACAGGCGGCATCCCATTGGGCGGCTTCCCCTCGGCCGGCACGCCCTCGGGCGGCTTGCCCTCGGGCGGCATCCCCTCGGACGGCTTGCCCTCGTGCGGCATCCCCTCGGACGGCTTACCCTTGGGCGGCATGCCCTCGGGCGGCATCCCCTTGGTCGGCATGTCCTCGGGCGGCATCCCCTCAAGCGGCTCGCCCTCGGCCGACACGCCCTCGGCCGGCAGGCCCTCGGGCAGCAACCTCTTGGGCGGAATCCCCTCGGGCGGCAGGTCCTCCGGCGGCAGGCCCTTGGGCGGCATCCCCTCGGGCGGCAGCATCCCCTAGGGCGGCATCCCCTCTGGCGGCATGCTCTCGGGCGGCTTGCGCTCAGGCAGCAGGCCCTCGGGCGGCATCCCGTCGGGCGGCAGGCCCTTGGGCGGCAGGTTCTCGGGCGGCATGCCCTCGAACGGCATCCCCCTCGGGCGGCTTGCCCTCGGGCAGCATCCCCTCGGGCGGCATCCCTCGGGCGGCATCCCCTTGGGCGGCATGTCCTCGGGCGGCAGGTCCTCGGGCGGCATCCCCTCAGGTGGCATACCCTCGCGCGGCATGCCCTCGGGCGGCTGGTCCTCGGGCGGCATGCCCTCTGGCGGCATGCCCTCGGGCGGCAGGTCCTCGGGCGGCTGGTCCTCGGGCAGCATGCCCTCGGGCGGCATACCCTCAGGCTGCTTGCCCTCGGGCGGCATACCCTCGGGCGGCTTGCCCTCGGGCGGCATACCCTCGGGCGGCTTGCCCTCAGGCGGCGTCCCCTCGGGCGGCATGCCCTCGGCGGCATCCCCTCAGGCGGCAGGCCCTCGGGTGGCATGCCCTCGGGCGGCATCCCCTCGGGCGGCATGCCCTCGGGTGGCATGCCCTAGAGCGGCTTTCCCTCGGGCGGCAGGCCCTCGGGAAGCAGGCCCTCGGGCGGCATCACCTTGGGCGGCATGCCCTTGGGCGAGCCTGGTGAAGGGATGAGAAGAAACAAGAAATTCGGAGGAACGGACGGGGCAATGAGAGGGTAATACTACCAGACACAATCAGTTGAGCTACAACTCACAGCAGGAAAAATAAGCACGATCACCTTGAGGAACGTTATGAGCCCGTCGCCCTTGAGCTCGCCAGTTGGCTTGTCCCGATACAGCTTCCCTTACGGCTTGCCTGTGTCCAAGTCCTGGAGAGCCATGGTTTACTTTTGAAGAATATACCCACCTCACCCGAAGAGCGTAACCAGACTCACCTTGAGGAATGTGATGAGCCCATCGCCCTTGAGCTCGCCGGTCGGCTTGTCCCGATACAGCTTCACCCGGGGCTTGCCTGTGTCCAAGTCCTGGACAGGCATGGCGGACAGGGTAGGAGGAGCCAGGATCAGAAGGGAGAGGAAAAGGAAGCACAGGCTTGAGGGATTCAGACGGCCTTGATTGAAGGGACGCATGGAAGACAGGGTAGGAGAATCCAGGGGCAGAATGGAGAGGAAAAGTAAGCGCCGGGCATGAGGTCCAAGCCAAGTCTTGGACAGCCAAGTTGGACGAGGCTAGGGGCAAAAGGAGGGCGCCAAAAGGAGACAAACGAAGGGAACTGTGGCCAATGGGGCAAGTACACTATGATCAAGACCTATGATCAAGTTAGAACTTGCTATCCCCTCAGCAGCACATTCTTTTGATGAGCCCACACTTGGAAAAGAAGGCCCGGGAGTGAGGGGTTCAGGTGGCATTTAAAGCTGGGTTTAAGGTTTGTTGCAAGTACATATGTTACAACTTGCTATTCCCTCAGTGCATTCTTACCTCTTTGATGAGCCCACACTTGGAAAAGACTTCCCCCACCTGACATAGGAAATGAATAAATCGATGTATGAGAATGGATAAGCACATCCACATGCATGGATGGGTGGGTAATGGATAAGAATAGCATGAGAATGAACGAACTCATCACAATGGGGTGGTACGGACCATGCATGCATGTGCATATTGGGGTTGAAGGTTGAAGATATACACATAAGTTTTTTCGCGAATGTGTACCCGCTATAGAGCACCTCACCTCGTCCTCATTGGTGTCATGAGGCAGTCCGGTGACGTACACACTTGTGTTGACCTTCAGCTCAAACCACTCATTCGGCTCGTTATTGGTCGGCTGAGGTACAGAGGAGGGAGAGTGGGGGGAACCAAGCGGTACTGGCAAGTTGGCTGCAGGCGAAAGGCAGGGGAGAGCTTGAGAAAGTGGTTCAAAGGGGCGCTGCAGGCAGGAGTGCAAGGAAAGGGGAAGTGGGGAGCCCTGACGGGGACAGAGTATTGTCAGACAAAGGGGAGAGAAACAACAGCAGATCATACATCATAAGCACACACAACTGGTTCCATAGGACTCCAGAATTATGTAAAAAAACGCATCAAAACCTCACCCACCTTCTTCGGAGGCTCCATCCATGCGTGTCGCTACACGCTCCTCTTCTTGCCCTTCCAAACGCTTCAGACGCACTCGCAAATGCTTACTCAGCCCGCTCACCTTCTTCTGGAGCTCCTTGCGCGTCTCCACACGCTCCTCCTCCTGCCCTGGTGCCTTCTCTGCCCCCTCTTTCCCCTTCCCCTTCCCCTTCCTATCCCCTTCCATCTCTCCCCAATGCTTCTTGTCAGTATCCTCCACTCCTCCTTCCTCCCCCTTCCCATTCCCCCCTCGCTTATCCCCCTTCTTCCACCCCTTCCCTTTCCCCTTCTCCTTCTCCCCGCCCTTCCCCCACCGCTTTCCGCCGCGCTCCGCATCTCCCCCCCTTGCCTCCTCCTCCTCACTCGCCTCCGCCCGTTCCCTCTCAGCGACGGCAGCAGCAATGGCGGCATCGAGAGAGGGGATCACCTCCTCGTCCTCTACAAACACCATCTGCTCTGGGTCATAGTCTGCCGCACCAGGCAACCCTGCTGCTCCACTCCCTGGTGGTGGTGGTGGTGCTGCTGCTGCTCCAGGCAGTTGCTCTCCCTGTAGGTCGTGGTGGGAGATGAAGAGAAGTGAGTCAAGAGCACTTGGTCAGGCGAGAAATGGTAGGAGGACGGATGGATGGACATCTGCACACTGTGGCATCACCAACCTCCAATTAGTACCCTTCCGCACATCCAACCATGCACATCCAACCATGCACATCCAACCATGCACATCCAACCATGCTTATCCACCCGTGCACCCATGCAGCAGCACCCATGACTTACCACCGGTACCCACACTCGCATGCGTGCACTCCATCGGTACACCGTGCCATCATCATCCTCGAACTGCTCCCCCTCTGCCGGATCTCCCTCCTCCGCCTGCCCCTGCCTTTGCACCCCCTTCTGCTCCCCCTGCTCCTGCCCTTGCTGCACGTGCGCCTTTTGCTGCCCGTCTGTTTCTACTGCTGTGGTCATTTCCACATCCCCATCCCCACTCCCCGGCTCATCCTTCCCCACTTCTTCTCCCTCCTCTCCCTCCTCCTCATCCTCCTCCTCCTCCTCTTCCCCTACCTCCGCCTCAGCACCATGAGCTAACTCCGCCACCAGTCGCCCTCTCTTTCTCGCTGCTCGTTTCGCAGCTGTTGCCTCCGCCTCTGCTCGTCTCACCTCCTCCAGAAACTTCCTCATCTCCTCATCCTCCTCTCCCCCTCCTCCTCCTCCTCCTCCTCCCGCACCCCCCACGCCCCCTTCTCCCCCGTCCCCTTTCCCCTTCCCCTTCCCCTTCCCCTTCCCGTTCCCCCCATCGCCCGCAGGAGCACCCCATTGCCATGTCCTACCAGCTCTCTTCTCTCCGCCGCTTCCTTCTGAGCCTGCTGCTGCATTTGAAGCTGCTCCATTCCCAGCTGCTGCCGACACTGGTGCTGCTGCCACTGTGGTGCCTCCTGTGCCACCAGCCCCAGAAGCAACAGCACCAGCCGCATCAGCAGCAGCAGTACCAGCAGCAGGAATAGCGGTGGCGCAAGCAGCAGCGAATTCAGGGATACTCTTCAAAGGAAGCCACTCCGCACAGCCCTCTGTCCAGAAGAGAGTGTCAGGCGTCACATAGTTGTATGCCAGAAGACCTGCCAGGGTTGAGAAAGAATGAGCCAGCAGGGCAGAAGAGAGTGTCAGGCGTCACACAGTTTATATGCCAAAAGACCTGGAAGCGGCAGGTTGGAATCAGGAGTTACTGGCAGCAAGGAAACTGCAAGGCAAGGGTAGTCACGGGACACCAGAGAGCTTAATCGCCAGCCATGTGCAACATGGTCCCGTTCTGAAGCACGAGTATTCGCATCCAGGAAGGTCTTTAAAGCGTCTCAAACTGTCCTCCACGGGTTTGGAGTTAGGGAGAGAGCCGGGCGAAGGCGGAATAGAGTGACATTCGTTTCTACATCTGGGAGGAGGGAGTAGAAAACGCACCAGGAACCTGGTCCTCCGGGTAAGGCCCTTGATTCTGCTGGTTCGCGTCAAGGAAGAACCATCCACGGCCTGAAAACGACGGATTGTCTTTACTAGAAGCTGTCTCTGCCGTCAATCCTGCCGGCTGTCCGTCAACCTTTGGCGCATCGTCTGGCTCCGCCATAGTGGCGACAGTCGGGACGAGGATTTGGAGATGGGCTATCTCTAGGTTCTAGATAGACCCAAATGTAGACACTGGCTGCAGTAATGTTACGAATCCACCATCCCTGGTCCGCCAAAGAAACGAGAACCCCGTGGTACGCGATTTAGGTCCAAAATTCAACAAATTGATGTGCATATCTTGTGGGTTCTGTAGCTTTACGTGTAATTTGTTCATAACAAGTTTGTTGCATAAAGATATGCATCTCGGTATTCCATGACGGATGAATTTGGCGAACCCTAGAATGCTCGAAGATGATCAAGCCCGCTCTTTCTACGAATGCATGATCAGAATACGTGTGCATGCACCAAGATGATGCACACACACATACCGGTACTGGTTCCACATTGCACACATTGCCTGTTTTGCCTGTGGTTCTACATACAATCAACCCTCCCCGTGAATTTCGCAAGCTCTACACTTCGCTAACTGGCAAATCGACGAAGTATTGTGAGACGATACCCATGTAACCGAGGGAATGGACGACTTGTGCCTGATGTCACCTTATAGATTTGCGGGACAATATTTTCAAAACCCAGACGAAAAACGTCAGTGGAAACGGGAAGCGTTATTAAAGAAAATTGTAGATACACGGTTTTTCCTTAGGTACATAAGTTACTTTAAGATGTCACCGACTTGACGATAGCGCCAGCGGTAAGCACAGCAACGACCTCCACGGCAGCAACGGCAACAGCCTGAGTCTCAGCGGGAATGTCGCTCTCGGACGTGACCGGAACACCGATAGCAGGAGCGGAGACCGGAGCAGCAGGCGATGAAGCAACCGCGGGAGCGGGAGCAGCAGCTTCAGGCGCAGCGGGCTCCTCAGCAGCCTTCCTCCTAATGCCGAAGAGGGGGATGTCTTTAGCGGAGGCGGAGGAAGCGGGGACGGCAGCGAGGAGAGCAGCTAGGCCGAAAGCAGCGGCTGATCGCCGGGAGATGACGTGCTTGTCATCCGACGCTGTTGCCTCGCAGCGGACAGCAGCAAGGGACCGCCTGACCACCTGCTGTTGGCGGGGAGCCGCAATTTGGCAACCGGCGAGGGAAGCGGCGGAGGTAAGCACGCAGCTGGTCATGGTGGCGGCCATGGTTGATAAAATTGAAGATCAAACCTGGATACAGATTAGTTACTAAGAGCTAACCTGGATACCAGATTAGTTGCTAGTGTCTTGCTGACTGCAGATCAATGTTGCCCCAGCTGCCTTGCTTTGAGGTGCATCAGAGCTAGCCAGCTCTCGCGGAACTGACAATGCGTTCCCACTCATGGTCCAACGACAACCGTCCGATGGGTTCGCAACGGCAGGGATGCAGCCTGCAAGAGCTCAAAGCATTGGAAACGCTTGTTTGGTGGCTTGGTCAGCGGTCACCCTTACCGCAAGTTTACGGGGTTCCTAAAAGTGGGGGAGCGAATCGAAACCAGGCACGTGAGCAGCAGAGGACAGTGAGGTGGCACTCCAGAGGCCATGGGTCATGGATTGCCAATCTTGCGGCTCACTGATTGGAGCGCGAGTTCGCTTTTCAATTCGCAATCCAGCAAAACCCCAGCCCAACGACCACACCGCACCCGTGAAGCTCCGTCTAATAGCACACTCGGTATCAGAATACGCGGCTAAACTTCGACTTCACTTTCTTTACCAGATTCAATAAAGAAAGCAGCCAATACACCGATCACCATCGCCCAACTATTAACGACTAATAATTTTCCTACACTCCATTGGTAACCGACTATTAACGACTAATAATATAGTAGTTGTGCTGTTCATGCAACTGCGTTATGTCACCCAATTATTGTGGAAGAGGTGCAGCCCCCACCTCTGCCAGCCATGCTGAGTGCAGGGGGCACGGGTCCGGCTTGCCAGCTGCCACTGCAGCTTTTGACATGCTGTGGAACCAGCCGTTGCGCCACTCAAACTGGTGGGAAGGGCATGGGGGGCATGAGATAGTGCAGGCATAAGCACAGAAGCGCTCCACGAGCCCCTTATCAAATCCAACCACAACCCCAGCAGCAAGGACAGTAGCAGCAACGGTGGCAGCAGCAGGAGGAGCAGCATCCGTACCTCTTTAACAGCCGTGGGGAAGTGTGCCACGGAGCGGGCATAAGCGCAGAGCCGGTCCACGAGCCCCTCGTCAAACCCATCCACAGCCCCAGCCGCCACAGCAGCAGCGGCCAGCTCGTTGATGAGCAGGGCCACGGCCTCCCTGTGCTCCCGCTCCACCTCGCCCACTGTGACTCCGCCGTTCCTCGCCCCCACCAGCATGAACGCGCAGATCCAAATCAACTTCTCTAACTGCGGGCCGCGGAAGGCTGATGGGGAGAGTACCTGCGGTGGTACAGGAGGAGAGTGGAGGCCGGGAGGGAAGAGAAAAGGGGGGAAAGGAGAGGAGGGGGGTGGATGCAGGAGGGAGGGGATGGGGTAGAGATCGGAGGTTAGGATTGTTAACCAGCAGGGCCACGGCCTCCCTGTGCTCCCTCTCCACCTCGCCCACTGTGACTCCGCCGTTCCTCGCCCCCACCAGCATGAATGCGCAGATCCAAATCAACTTCTCTAGCTGCGGGCCGCGGAAGGCCGAAGGGGAGAGCACCTGCGGTTAAAGAGGGGGCTAGAGCGGGGGGGAGAAGAAGATTTTGAGACGTGTGGGTACTTGCACCCACGACCACAAGTGCGCACATCCACATCAGCTTCTGCACAAGCTACCCTTCTGCTGGTCCTTTTCCATTCTTGATACCCCCCCGACCTTGCAGCTTTGTCCAGCTGATTTCAGCCTCGCAGCAACAGCATCCGCCCTGCCAGTAGCAACCGTGAGCCCCTGGGGATTGACGTCCGTGATTCCATCCAAGGGGGGGTCGGCTGCCTTGGCAAAACAAATATCTCCCCACTCTACTCCACTCCCTCTTCCCACCTACCCAGTGCCCACCTTGCAGCTGAACCCAGCAGACTTGAACCTCGCAGCAACAGCGTCCGCCCACTTGTTAGTGGCGGCAGTGAGCCCCTCGGGATCGACGATTTGGTTGAGAGGCCCCTACTCCCTTTCTCACCTTGCAGCTGAGCCCAGCTGACTTGAGCCTGGCAGCAACGGCATCTGCCCACTTGCCAGCGGCGGCAGTGAGCCCCTCGGGATTGACGTCCGTGATTCCATCCAGGGGGGCGTCCCCCGCCTTGGCCACGGCAAAGTACACGAGCACCTGGGTGGCGTCCTGCAGGCCCTTGGACGCCAGCCAGGGGTCCAGCATGCCGTTCTGGATGAACACCAGGTCTGTGGAGAACAAGGGGGGTTGGGGAGAAGGCGAGTAATCAAGTTACATACACCACGCAAAGCAAACGAGCACTGGAGATGCGCCTTCCAGGCCGCTAGAGGCCAGCTAGGGGTCCAGCATGCCATTCTGGATGAACACCAGGTCTGGGGGGAGGGAGCAAGAGGGGGTGCATGTGACGGCAGCAGGGAGGACGGGGAATTATCAATGGGGCGGTCGCCTGCCTTGGCTGCTGCAAAGCACACGAGCAGTTGAGAGATGGCGTTTTGAGCCTTAGGAATCAACTAGTAAAGAACCAGTTTCCACGCACCTTCTCCCTTAGATTCCCGCACAGCAACCACCACGGCAAGTTGGCTTTTGAGAATTCTCCATGGCTGAGAACCAACTGGCGTCACGAGCATCGTTCCCCTTCCCCATGCACACGGTGGTCGGCCCTTGAACCTCATTCTCCCTCGCCGTCTCTTCTGATTCCAGCCGCACCGTCCGCCCACTCGCCCTCTCTTCGTACAGCATCCACCACGGCGCCAAGAGCGCCGTTCCGCGTGCATTCGATGGTCGGCCCTTCCGTGCCCTCGATACAAGGGCCGCGTCCCTGTGACTTACCCGCTCTCCTCCCTCACCTTCTCTCCTGTTCTCAGGAGCAGCATCCACCACAGCGTGAAGCGCTTCGTTCCGCGAGCACACGATGATCGGCCCTTCCGTGCCCTCATGCTAGAGGAGCCTCATGCTTCCTCACATTCTCTTCTGCCTTCAAGCACGGCACAGACCCACCCACCTTCCCGTCTCCCTTCAGGCACAGCATCCACCACGGCGTCAAGCGCGTCGTTCCGCGTGCACACGATGATGGGCCCTTCCCCCCCCTCCGGAACCTTCTCCCCCCGCCGCACCACCACGTCCCGCCCCCAGCCCATCTTCTCCAGCGCCTGCCCCACGCGCCCCGCGCCGATGATCACCGCGGGGACCACTTCCGCGGACGCTGTTACAGCCGCGGATGCCATCGCACGGGGAGCGCAAGAGTGCGCGCGGAACGTTGCGCTTTGCGCGCGGCTTGTTGTGCGATGTAGAAGCGCGCCTAGGCCGTCGAATGCGGAGGTGGTGGGGCTGCTAGGAGTTGCGCTGAGAGAAAGCGGAACGGCGGAAGGCGCAGCTGCCCGCGAAAGGGATGCGGAGGGGTAATTGGCGCAAACGATAGGGGCGGGGAGAGGGGCAACGGCGGCAGCGGAAGCCCGCGAAAGCTGCATGGCGGAGGGAAAAGCAGCAGAGGTGATGGGAACAAGGGCAGCCAGAGCGTGTACAAACTTGGGGCGTTCTGGAAGAAGTCATTATCCGCACTTCCAGCATTGGCGCGACATTCTCGACGTACTCGTTTTCAGGAAATCGGGAACTGTATTTGCCGGCTGTGAGAAGCCAAGTGCATAGCCGAGAACCTAGTAATTAATTGTTAGAATGAAAAACAATTCTTGGCACCACTTATAGTTGGAAACGCATGGGTACAGCAAAACGGACTGCTATGCACAGGTATCCATAACTACACATGATAACATGTTTCTCCGGATCACGATTCACAAGTGCACGTGTTCCTTGTTCCCCAACTACACACACAAGGTGCAATAACGTAACACTATTAAGGCGGGCATGATTAGCAACATGCCCCTGCACCAGCATTCCCTGCTGCCAGCCAAGCCCACCATGGTACCAGCAGACTCGCAGTGGGACAGCTGATCACAGCTTGCTATCACTGGATGGGATCAGATGGGATTGGCTTGGCATGTGCCGTTTTTCCCATCCATGGCTTAGTAGCACCATAATTCAACGCACAGTCCAGGTCACTGGTTTAGTAGCAGCAAGCATTTTAGCCAGATCCCACTCACTCAGACAAGAATGCCTGTTCCAGGCCCGTAGAAGCGAGGGGGAGTTTGCACGGTCGCTTGAGAGCGCATTGAATCTCTGCGAGTCTCTCTTGCCTGTAGAGCTCTTGACTGTCTGACCTTGGCTGCAAGCCTCGTTCCTCTGCATGCCAGTTTGCCTGCATGTTTCCTAGCTGGATGTCTCTTGGCTGCGTGTCTCTTATAACTGCATGTCTTGGTGCCCGCATGTCACTTGCTCCAGGGCCAGAAGCGGGGCGAGTTGGCAAGGGTGCAGCCCAGGGCGAAGCTGAGTACGCCATCCACGGCCAGCAGCTTATCGCTTATCACACCCTGCCATGCCATGCCACGCCAAGCCAAGCAGCAACACCATTTGCCACGCCCAACAACAGAGGGGGGATGGTCCCAAGTCGTATTAGGCGTCTTTTTGGATCTGCTTCATTGCACGAGTCTTCTCATTCCTCAACAAACCATAGAGAGAAGTCATCCGGCAAGGGGGTAAGAAGACAGAGATGGGTAAGACCGACGGGGAAGGAAACAGGAGCGTGGGGCCAAGAGGTGGGAGAGGGAGGGGTGCGGGTGGGGGGGCGTAGCGGGGTTGCGAGGAGGAGTCGCAGTACAGTTGTTGCACTTACGAAGTCAGGGTCCAGGCCATCGACCTCGAATAACATTACTCCCGTGCCTGCATCTTGGTTGGTGCGCCCCTGGCGGTGTTAGTGAAAGGGGGGGGGGGGGAGGGGGAGGAGAGGAGGGTGCGAGGAGAGTGAGATGGGAGGATGGGACGAGAGGCAGAGCAGTTGTTGCAGTCACCAAGGGGTCCAGGCCGTCGCCCTCGAATAACATTACTCATGTGCGCCCCTGACGGAGGTAGCGTGTGAGCGAGAGGAAAGGAAGAAGGGAAGTGAACGAGGGATCGAGACAGAAAGGAAGTGAGGGATGACGGAGGACTTCTGAGGCGCCTCAAAAGGAAGTGACGGATAACGGAGGGCAGCTTTGGACGGCAGGTGACAGGAGATCGAGAGGAGGTAGACAAAAGGTTGGGGAAAGGTGGGGCATGACAGGAGGTTGGTTTTGAGGTACCTCACATCCAGTGGCAGGAGGTCGAAGGGAAGTAGAATAACCAGGGGCATGATGTGGGGAAAGGTGCGGCAATGTGCAGCACATGACGGCAATGTGCAGCACATGACGGCAATGTGCAGCACATGACGGCAATGTGCAGCACATGACGGCAATGTGCAGCACATGATGGCAATGTGCAGCACATGATGGCAATGTGCAGCACATGATGGCAATGTGCAGCACATGATGGCAATGTGCAGCACATGATGGCAATGTGCAGCACATGATGGCAATGTGCAGCACATGACGGCAATGTGCAGCACATGATGGCAATGTGCAGCACATGATGGCAATGTGCAGCACATGATGGCAATGTGCAGCACATGATGGCAATGTGCTGCACATGACGGCAAGTGCAGTGTGCATATCGGCACACACAGCCGCATGTGGGCATGTGGGCATGTTTTCATATGAGCATGCCCAGCTTACCGCATGTGGGAACGTGGGCATGTGGGCATGTTGGCATGTGTGCATGTGTGTGCATGTGAGCATGTGCGCATGCCCAGCTTACCGCATGTGTGCAGATGAGCATGCCAGCATCCGTCACTATCTTGGAAACTTCCGCCAGCATCCCTGCAGAGCCACAAGGAGAAAGATGGGCAAATAGAAGAGGGGAATGCTTTGAGACAACTCAAAACAAACCTACTTAACGTGGAAGCTTCTGCCAGCATCTCTGCAGGAGCATGGGGAGAAAGATGGGCGAATCGAAGAGGAGAAAGCAGAGGGGGTAGGGGAGAGTTGAGAGTATGGAAGCTTGTCACATGAAACTAAATTAATGACCATGCAAGGTCATGTTTCAATACGCAATGTTAGTATGTCTTTGACACATCACCATCCACCTGTTTACAATGTCACTAACACATCACTGCACCCCGGTGAATCACGCCCATGAGACATCAGTAGAAGCACTACAACCCCCCTCACTGCCACATCCCTGCTCTCACCCATGCGGTCATAGCACTGCACAGCCAGCCACAGCATCAGCACCACCTTCCTGCGGCAGGTGTATTTTGAGTCGACTCAAGATGCCCATCAGCGTGGCCCCTTCATGACTCACCCGTGCGGTCATAGCACTGCACAGCCAGCCATAGCACCACCTTCCTGCGGCCACTCAGGAACTGCCACATGGCGACAGTCTGTGTTTGCCACTCCTCAAACTCCGCAAACGCGTCCACAGACGCCCCGCCCCCCTCCGAGGCACCTCCTCCAGCTGCTGTTGCTGCTGCAGCTGCGGTTTCCCCTGGCCCTGCAGCTGTTGGTAGTGCTGCTGCTGCTGCTGCTGGTGCTGCGGGTGCATCTTGTGTTGCTGACCCTCCTTGTGGCGAGTAGCCTACTGTCTGCAGAAGAGCGCCATTGCCCTCCCCATCGCTTCTTCCCATTCCTTCTGCCCCTCCTCTGGCCACACCTTCATCTAGCCTTGCTGCTCCTGCTACCCCTCCTAGCAGCCGAGATACCATCTCATCCACGCCCTCCTGCCTGCCGCCTATCGCATCACCACTACCGTCCACATCATCTCTCCTTCTGCCTCCCACCTGCTCCACATCAGCCCGAGCCAGCGACATGTCAGCACCCCCTCCGGCCATCCGAACGGACGCCACGTCAGCAGCAGCCCTGTCATCAGAAAATCGCGAAACCTCTGGGCTGCTCGTGCCAGCACCAGGCCCTCTCCCAGACATCCCTCCCTCGGATCCCACCTCCCCCGGTTCAGCCCTGCCTCGTTCCACCTCTCGCCCCCTCGCCATGCCATCTGCACCCCTCCCCACTCCCTCTAAACGCCCCTCCCGAGACCCTGCACCTGCTTCTCCCTCCCTCACGGGCCATAGCCCCTGCTGGCCTTGCTGGCCCTGCAGCAAGCTTTGCTCCTCCTGCTCTTGCTGCCTGGGGATGCCTTTGATGGGAGTTTGGGGATGGTCTTTGTGGCGGGGGGAGGGGAGGCAGGGACGGGGGGGATTGGGAGCGAGGGCGGGAGGAGCGGGGAAGAGGGGGGGCGGAGGGGATGGTAGACGGGGAGAAGTCAAAGGGGAGTGACGATGGTGCTTGTGTGGATGGTGATTGAGTGGGTTGGTTGGTGGGGACAAGGGAATCCGCAATGAGAGGCATAGTAGCAGGTCCGTTGTTGCCACTGGTGCTTTTGCTTTTGCTGCTGCTGCTGGTCGTATTGTTGTTGTCGCTGTTGCTACTGCTGCCAGCAGTGCGAGTGTCAGTCGATTGGAGTTCGATGAGGAACTCGTTGATCCGATCTGCAGTGATCTCATGCGAGTTCAGCGCTCCTTGCTCGCGCAAATACTGCGCAAACAAGCAGCAAAAAACACGTGAACAACATTAGTTGGTCGCCAAGTGGCAACTTTACAGTCTAAAGAGATATACACACGTGCTTAAAACGGAAAACGGGATCATCGGGCCTGCCCAGGCAGCTACCAGAGGGATATGTGCATGAGGGAGAAGGTGAACACTGTTGTGATTGTACTTGTAACGAGTCCCTTGGCACCATGCTCTGTAACGAGTCACTTGGTTGGTACCCAGCTCTGTAACGGGTCCTTCCCATACCTTAGTGAGCTTGTGCCTGGCGCTCCTTGTCTTGGCGTGCTGCAGCCACTGCTGGCGCTGCCTGAAGCCCTTGCGAGAACCGCCAGACCCGCCCTGGGGAGGGGAAGAGAGAATGGAGTGACGGAGCGAAAGGCGGGGGGGGGGGGGGAAAGGAGGGAAAGAGGAGCTGATGCAGACAGGTGGGCATGTCTCCGGCCTTGCTTGTCGTGGCGTGCTGCAGCCACCGCTGGCGCTGCCTGAAGCCCTTGCGAGAACCGCCTGACCCGCCCTGGGGGAAGAGGGAAAGGATTGGGAGGAGAGAGCAGAAGGCCAGCACGAAGGGGCGCAAGCGAGAGTGACTAAGCTGGCATGTCCGGACAGGCAATGTGATCCATTTTGTTTAGGGATAATTCAGTTTGTCAGGACGACTCGCACGACTTGCTTTGTAGGTGAGAACTTGAACCACTTCCCCATTGGACAGGGCGCATGATGGGCTCTGCATGCGACTTATGTGAGGGATTGGCACAGGGGATGTGACGGATTGTGCATGTACGAGCAACTCGCACAACTTACTTTGTAGGTGAGAACTTCAACCACTTCCCCGTTGGACAGGGCGTAGGTAGGGGGGACGAAGTTGCCATTCACCTGCCAGAATGGGGGGAGGGAATGGGGGAGGGGAGGAGGTGGACGGACAGAGAGAGAGAGAGGGATGGAGGTCGAGAGATCGCCAACCGATGTTACACAGCGGTAGACAGGGCGCAGCAGGTGCAGCAGGGGGGGGAGATAGAGATAGCGAGGTCACAACGGCAGCTCAGGGGAACCTTTCCGTGCCCTTAGGTGCAGCGACTCAGCCATCTAGACGTGCAAGCACTGCCTGGGATTCAAATCCGTCTCACCTTGGCTGCGACCATTCGGTTGCCCACGTCTGTGTGAATGTGGTATGCATAGTCGATCACTGTGGCGCCCTTGGGGAGGTTCTTCACCTGAGAAGAGGGGGAGAGGGGAGGGGTGAATGTGTGTGTGTGATGTGTGCGCGCAGAGTGCATGTGTGTGTGTACACAAAGATCCGTGAGCCAAAGAGGTTGCAGGGACAGTATACACAAACTCCCTCGAATGCTGTGCTCGCCTCTCTCGGCTCTGACCTGTCTCCAGTTAAACTCAACTCCTCCCCCCCTCACCTCTCCCTTGGGTGTGAACACAAAGATGCGCGACCCAAAGAGGTCGCACGTGACAGTATCCACAACTCCCTCGCGCTGATCGCCCCCACAAACTCCTCCTGCCACTCGCGAATGGAGTTCAGCCAGCTCACCCTCCGCGCCACGTCAGCGTCGTTCCCCCAGCTGCTCTGCGTCTCAGCCACCCCCCCGCACACGGCAACGCCGCTGATGGACGACACAGGCGGCGCCTCCTCATCACTACCTGAGCTATCACTGCCCGAATCATCTGTACTCATGCCATCCATGTCTGCAGAAAGAAACCCAGGTACTTCTGATTCGGAACCCCCAGTCAGCTGCTTCACCTGCCCCTGCTGCCCCTGCCGCTGCTGCTTCAGCTGCTGCCTTTGCCCCTGCCCCTGCTGCTGCTCTTCCTGCGGTTGCTGGCCGTGCTGCAGCAGGTGCGGGTGGCGGCCGGTGTGGTGGGCGGCGATGCCCCACTGGGCGAGCTTGTCCATGTGGTCCGTGCGGATCTGCACCTCCAGGGGGAACAGCGACGAGGCTCCAAGGGGTAGTACCGTGGTGTGCAGGCTCTGGTACCCGTTGGGCTTGGGCGTGGCTATGTAGTCCTTCACCTGAGAGGGAGAGGGAGGGGGGGGATGAGGAGGGATGGAGCGCGAGGGGAGGAAGGAGGGACGATTCGCTAGCGGCAGCACCATGGAGTGCAGGCTTTGGTACCCGTTGGGCTTGGGCTTGGCTATATAGTCTTTCACCCGAGAGGGAGACGGGGGGGAGAGGCGAGACGGGCGTGAGAGAAGGAAAGAGAAAGAGGCCGCGAGAGAAAGGGGGGTGGGGGGGGAGAGAGGGAGGGGTGTGGTGCAAAGAACTGGAGACAGAAGGTTGGAAGAGACAGGTGGGCAGGAGACGAGGGGGACGGGGACAGTGGGGGTGGGTGGTGGGGTGGGGGGGTGGTTCTTGCAAACGGAAGGGCCTCTTGCCTCCCATTGAGCAGCTTACGGGGCCTGCCCGGTAGAGGCCAGGCAGCATGAACGAGAAAGCTTGAAAAATCTAGGTGGCATGCACGTAATATGGTGGCATTGGAGCAAAAGCTAGGCTTACAGTGCCAGGTAGAGGGCGCCAGAGGGCGTGAACAAGGCCCAGCACGTGGTAGGACACCTGCAGGTGGGGGGGTGAGGATAGACAGCGGAGGGGATGCCAGAGCATGCTCAGGGAAGATGCTGGGTGCATACCAGTGGCTGTGTCCGTCGAGCTGGGCACTATGCGGTTCGGAGGATTATTAGCGAATCTCTGTTCTCTCTCCCCCCCCCGCTCCTGTCACTGCTGTCACTGCCCTGTCTCCCCCTCATCGCACCATCCGCTGAATCTCGTGATCTCCTCCCCCGTCTCCCCTCTCACCTGTTGGGCAATGTTGCGGGAGCTGCTGTCGGGCTGGTCAGCATCTGAGTCGTCCATGCTGAGCACCACACGCAGCTGCGAGATCTCGTGAATCTCCTCCACCTTGGCATCCGTCTCCACCACCTTCTTGAAGATGCTGGGAGACGGGGGGGGGGGGAGAAAGGAGGCAGAGAAGGGAATCAGGGACGGGAAATGAGTGAGTTGCCTCAATGGACTCCTTAGCGCCCGTCTCCACCACCTTCTTGAAGATGCTGGACGGGCAGAGGGGAGGAGGGGGTGAGGTAGAGAGGCGAGCACGAGGGAGAGAGGAGAAAAGCAGAGAGGAGGGCGCAGAGAGGTGGGGTAGCGTGGGAGGAGAGGGATGAGGAGGGACATAGAGGGGAGGGACGATGAGGGGGGAAGGAGAGGAGGCGGAGACACGAGGAAGAGGAGCACAAATGAGAATGTGTCAAGAATGGAAGGACAAGGCACCGGGAATGGCAAGGAGACACGTGGACAAGTTGAAAAGGACGGGCTGCTACTGCTGTACGGCTACCAAGATCAAGACTCACCCCTTACAGTTTCTTGACCCGTGTCATCTCCCACCTGTACGGTTCCTTGCACCGTGTCTCCACCCTTGCCCCTGATGTCATGAGGTCCAGGAACTTGTCCTTGCGGATTGCCTCCTCCAGCATCACACGCGCCTGAGAGGGAGAGAAAGGAAAGAGCAAGTGTTGACAGGTGAGTTATTACACAAGGACAAGAAGGCATGTGGCTACCCGTCATGAGGTCCGGAACCTTGTCCTTCCGCATCGCCTCCTCCAGCATCACACGCGCCTGAGAGGGAGAGGAACAGAAGGAAGGGCAGGATACCTCCATTTCCTCCATTCAAGCGGTCCTTGTATTAATGGGCAGGCAGGATACCGCAGGGCAGGCTGTCCCTCCATTCACTATCTGTCTGTCCCTCTGTATAGCTTGATACTATCCTCATCTGACGCGCCCCAGTGCTGCTACTGACCTCGTCCAGGGCGGGCTGTTGCTGCGTGCAGAGGTGCAGCATGCGCTCACTCACGTCCAGATACTCCTCGGGATACGCGTACCGAAATGACAGGTCCTCCAACTCCGTCTGACAGGGGAAGGAAGGATGAGGGCACCAGGAGAAGAGAGTGGGAAGGCTGCAGCATGCGCCCACTCACGTCCAAGTACTCCTCGGGATACGCGTACCGGAATGAGAGATCCTCGAGCTCCGTCTGAAGGGAGGGGGGATGACGAGGGAGAGAGGAAGAGGGAGTGGGGAGGCTGACGGAGTGGGGAGGCTGACAGGGAATGAGCAACACCCAGATAGTCCTCAGGAATGACCGGAATGACCAGTCCTCCAGCTCCGTCTGGGGGGAGAAGGGATGACGAGGGCGAGAAAAAGAGGGAGTGGGAAGGTTGGGGGAGAGAATCCATAGTTGAGGGAAATAGAAAGAAGGACGACGGCAGAGGAACCCATAGGCTCCATAGCCCCGACCAGCATTAACGAGCAGCATCACACGAGCCCCCTAGTACACACCTTAATGTGGTACATGCCGAGTAGACGTGCAAGAGGGGCGAAAACGCTGAGAGTCTCAAGAGCGATGTACTTCTGCTTGTGGGGCGGCATGTGCGTGAGTGTGCGCATGTTGTGCAGCCGGTCCGCCAGCTTCACTATAATCACACGGACCTGAGATGAATCATGAGAGACACGAAAGGGGTAGGGGAATAAGAAAGGGGTGGGGGAGAAATTGTGCGGCATGTGCGTGAGCGTGCCCATGCTGTGCAGCCGGGCTGCTAGCTTCACTATGGAATCGGGACACAGAGACAGGAGAAAAAACTGCGCCATGGAGAGGATGAAACAAGAGGTGGCATCAAGCGGGTGCATGCCACGTGGTGATTCAATCATCCACAAAGGGGACTCCATTCGGTTCTTTGACTTCCCTACCAGCTCTGTGCACTCGATGCCACTTCAACAATGCGCCCCTGTTGCAAGACACACGGTGCAGCAGGGGGTGTTTGACATTGCTCAGTCAGACCCATATCAACATCAACACAGCGCGACGCACCTCTTCCGTCATTGCTAGGAACATCTGCCGCAGGTCGTCTGCCTTCACATCTGCCTTGCTGCCGTCCTTCACCTTGCCCAGCTTTGACACCTGCCAGGGCAGGGACACAGGGAGGAGATCAGGACGTGCGGGACAAGAGGCTAGTGAGTCGACTGAAAGCTCAACCCCTCGCTCACCTTCACCACGCCCACCACCGGGCGATCCCTAACCATAACCCTCACATACATCCATCCTCCCATTTCCCTCCACCTCCTCCATACTTCCCGCCACGCACCTTAGATTCCCCTTCCACGATCCGGCTGACTGCCGGCCCATAGGCGACCTTTCCATGCTCAGAACCAGCCGGGCACCATAGATTCGCCCTCCACTATCCACCCGAATGCCGGCCCAAATGCAGCCTCTAAACAGCAGTCACGCACCTTGGTTTCGCCCTCCACGATCCGCCTGACTGCCGGCCCATAGGCCGCCTCGATCTGCTCAAAGGACACCTCGTCCGTGTCCTCCACGGTATCGTGCAGCAGCCCCGCCACCACCGTCTCCCAGTCCATCTCCTGGCGAGGTGGGGAAAGGGGGGCGGAGCGTATGGGGGCGAGGGGGGGCGGGGGAGGGGAGGGGAGGAACGGAGGGGGGAAGTGGGGAAGAGGAACAACCTCCCCCGTTCCAATGTGTTGTGGGGAGAAAGTAGACAAATGCATCAGTCCGTGCTGATGTGTATGTGTATCTGTGCATGTATGCGTGCAAGACTGACCAACCCACCAGCCCACCAACTCACCAGCTGCCCCAGTATCCTGGCGACCTCAACAGGGTGAATGATGTACGGCTCGCCGCTCTTCCTCTTCTGCCCGTCATGCGCCCTGAACGCCAGCTGACAGCACAAAAAAGGCCATAAGTGTGCACGTTGGGGTGGAGCGCAGGAGGTATGACCGGAGAAGAGAGGGAATTGAGCGACACAAGACGTGTAATCCCATCAGTAGGAGCAGAAAAGCTGCAGCAGCAGTAGCAGCAGAGGGACGAGAGGCCCAGAAGGCATGACACAAGCGTGAGACAAGAAAAGGCGAGAGAGCAATGCGAGAAACACACAGCGGAGTGATTGTTCCGCTGCGTGATAACAGGGTGACTCACTCTTAAGGCGTGGCGGACGACTTGTAGCTGAGTGGGCGAGAGATACGTGATGCACGGCAGCAGCTCCTGCAAGGGCATCCCCATCCATACCCACGACTCAGACGTGCGTCAGACAAGTCACAAGACAGCAAATGTGCCCCGCTCTACCAAGATCGAATGCACTCAACTGCGAGGTCAATATCTGGCCGCATAGGCATGCAGCAACGGTGTTGACCCCAGCGACGTCCAGCACGTTGAGCTCGTTTCTCTTGAGTAGACCCCTTCCCTTCGCCTGGAACTCACCTCCCAAAGCGTGTCTGGAGTAACCACTGGAGACGCGGCAACAGATGCAGAACCAGCAGCAGTGGCAAAAGCAGCCGCAGCAGAAGAAGCTGAAGTACCGTCCGTGGCAACGACGCGGATAGAGGCTGCAGCGCCGTTGCCGTTACCGTTACCAGTCCCATTCGACCTCCCAATCTCAAGGCTTCCGGTAATACCATTGCTGCTGCTGCTGCAGACTTGACTGTTCGTTTCCGTCTCCCCCGCATTACCGCTGCTCGAATCTGCAACGCCAGAACCTCTGCTGCTGCTAGCGCTACTACCGCTTCCCCCCGACCCTGCTGATTCCGAGTCTATGAATCTCTCCCCCGCTGACCCTTGGGATCCCCGCGCGGAAACACGTCTGCGGGAATAACGCTTGCGCCACCCCTGGAAGAAGGGCAACGAACATGGAAAATGCTTATTTTTGCTGTGCACAGACGGATGGAATGCGCGCAAGATTCCTTTCCGATACGAGAAAACAAGCTGCTGCTTATGCCGTGGTTAGCGAGAACGTCAATTAGGTCATCTCTGGGGCGCGTACCGGTGAAGGGAAGGCGCTAAGCGGAATCACGCCGACGCACGAAACACAACCCTGAGCAGCGCAAACCAAGCACGCGCGGCCATTCAACCATCCGGTTCTCTTCCCCCCAAAATCCTGACTGGTCGACTCAGAGGAGCCATCAGTTGCTGCTGCTGGGGCTGCTGCTGCAGCAGCGGACCGACATTGCGGGTTACGTTGCCGCGTTCGCCCCGAACCTGTGTTCCTGGTCCGTTGCGTGGTTCGGCGAGCAGATGGCAGGAGGCTCGGACGCAGTCCAGCGAGCTCTGGAGGGGGAGGTGAATGAGCGATTAGCAGCAGCTGGCGCAAGATAGAAGTGTGGTTTTGAGACGTCTCAAATCTACACTTCTATCACTCTGAAAGGGGAGGTGAACGAGCGATTAGCAGCAGCTGGCGCACTGGAGGCAGGACTGGAGACAAAGGTAGCTGAGACAGAACTGACGCAACTGATCCAGAACAAGGAAAAAGATGCTGACAGCTGGGAGGATAAGGAGATAACAGCTCTGTCAGACGAACGACACGCGTGCAGCATGACTTAAAACAGGGGCGGTGAGAAACAAATAGCCTGGAAAATCAAGGAATATGACCGCGATCTTGTCGAAATAGGATCTGACAGAACTGTGAACCGGAGATGTAGGAAAAGCAAACGCGACCGTGAGCGTCGAGATCATAGAACATACGGCATACCGGCTAACTGCAGCGAATCTAATACGGCCGCGCGTGCGATACGACAGCAGGAGAAGTGACGCGAACAGCGGTACGTCGATATTACCTGAAACGGAACTTGTGATGGCAATCGAACGGTCTGCGATTCCGACATGGGTCGCCATGCCACGTATCAGAACGCATCAACCTTTGGTCCAAGCGGATGTAGAGAAAGGCAGCGAAACCCTAATGAAAGCCACCACGATGCTAAGAGAATGCCTGATGAGCAGAGGAACCAGATGCCTCAGAAAAAGAACCGAGGAGTAGTCGGCGCGTTGCGCTGAGCTAGGTTGACGGCAGCAGAAAGCCGCCGAATCTGGCGTTTGTGAAGGCCTGCGGAGATACTGTATTGAAGTGATAGGAACAACGCAAGCAGGGCGTTGGAGAAAAGGCACCGAAGACAAGATCCAGGGGGGAAAAGCGAGGTACAGAACAGAAGCCAAGCAACACTCATGCACGTGAAGTGCTGGGGGAATCCGTCAGCTTGGCAGAAAAAAAAAAATGGACGGGTGGTGCTGGCGGGTTGTAAGCTTCTGATTTCCTGTTGTAAGCAGAGATGAGGCTGTGTGCAGCCTGTTGCGGGCAGAAACCAGCCCGTCAATGGTTGCCCCCCACTGCTCTGTGCCGTCAGTCCAATGAACCGCGTAGTGTGTTGTGGGCAAGGTGCCCTCGGTAAAAGTTGTTCCGCAAACTGTCACCTTTGCTTCTGTCAACCATTTCGGGCACTCGCCTCGTCAGGGGACCAATCCGAGATCAGCGGGGAGGAGAAATGTAGAAATCCGTGGAGAACTGTCAGAAATTGCCATGTACAGTAGAATGAATCCTGCTTCGCTGCTTTCTGACCAATGGAACCTATTCATTTTGACAGAGGCAATCCACACGAGTGGTAACGTTCGCCAGAAATTGCAGCTCCGTGCATGCACCCAAAATAGTGCAATGTTTTATGGGAGTACACCTTCTCAACTACATCAACTATGACTTGAAACCCTATAGCCGAGAAACTCTTGGATTCTGTTACGTCTTTGATATGACATTCGTTCTTGAAGCATTTCATACAGCGTACGGCACGGCCGTCTGGAGTTCTGGGGAAACCCCACCTCCTGGTTTTCCCGCCATTCCTCACTTTCCGCGACTGGCTTTTATCACTTGCAGTCCCACGATAATACCCTTTGCGAGTTACCATCTTTGACTGAAATTCAGTTAGAGCGTTTCTCCGCAGCAATGGACCCGGCGAAGGTTCAAAACGGTCAACCAATGCAGTTCCAGCTGCCAGGCCACGAGCACGCTGGTTATTTTATCGCCTCCGCTGCCGCCATAGTTACGCCCTCAGCTAACTTCCTCTATCCTGCTGCTATCGACGAAACGGACTTAGAAACTAAAGGTGCCGACGCTTTAACCAATCCTGGCACCACCTCTAGCCCTTCCCTGGGGATTGCCGAGTTGGATCAATCAGCTTCACGTGCTGACACGGCGTCAGCAGAGTTTAAGCATGCCATCAGCCCGTGTCGCAACGAGTTTCGGCCAGCACGTCCTCTCATTGGCCAAGCCACCGACAAGGCGAGCTCCACCTCTCTGGATTCTGGACATCTGGACTGGACACGTGTGTCGGCCTCACTGGTCGGCAGGGAGGTAGAGAACAAGGGAAGGGGTCAGGAAACGATCTTAGACGTGGTTTGGGGAGGGCAGGAACGCGAGGAGCAAGAGTTAGGGTTCGAGAATTTATGCCTTGGGCAATATACGGACGGTTCGCGTGATGCAGGTTTAGTTTTTAGTCCACTGGATATAGTGCTTTCTCGTATGCGTGACGCTACAGTGAACTGTACAGTAAACAAAGGGAGTCGGTTACAGGCTGGAAGAAGTGGAGCCGAAAAGTGTGGGAGCCATGCTGACGTGGATATGACATGTGCAGGCGTGGAAGCTGCCAGGGATGATGATGCTGATGCTGATGGTGACGTCAACATTGATGATGATGGTGGGGTTGATGAGGTGGTAGGTGACGCAGCTGCTGATACTTGTCCTGCTTCTGCTGCCCCTGGTGCGTGTGATGCTAACGAGCCTGTGGAATCTGCAACTGGTGCTTATAACTCTGATACGTGCCTGGGATCTGAGCATGGAAGCAGCAGCAAATCCATCGCAGGCAGAGGCCAGAACGCGCAAAGCAAGAGGCCTGGTAGGAGAGCAGCAGGGGGAGGGAAGAAGAGAGGAGGAGTGGAAAGAGGAGGTGGGGGAGGGAGAGGGGGAAGGGGAGGAGGAGGTGGAGCGTCGGAGAGTGTGTGGTCGTGCATGCACGAGTTTGTTGCTCGGAACCCTGTTCAGGTGAAAGCCCAGATAATCTGTCGCCATGCGGTGCCTTCCAGTTCCTTCCATCGATTCCTACCTGATAGAACACCTGAACGGAAGTCAGAGTCGGTTAAAGGCAGGCCAGTTTCTGCTAAGACTGAGAGAGGAAAAGAGTTGGATGCAGGACGAGGGCGAGGAGGAGGAGAGAAGGGAGCGGCAGAAGGGGAAAAGGGAAGTGGAGGCAAGTGGGGTGCCGGGGAGGTGGTGGTGCTGGTGGTGGGGGTGTTGGTGGATGTGTTTGTGAGCAAGGAGGCATGGTACATGCCTGCCACGTGGAGGGGAGGGGCCGCCACTGCCTCAGTCCTCTCCCATCTCTGCACTGATTGGTCAACGCATCCCTGTAACAAGCTACAAGAATCGCATTCTCCTAGGTGTCAGTTCTGTGATCCCAGCCTGCCAGCCTGTGGTGTGCATGGGTGCACGCTCCATGGCTCCCTCAACTTCTGTTCACCTGTGTCCTCTTCATCGGCCGAAGCCCCGTCTGCAGTGACACCGTCCACAGTCACACCACATACAGTCACATCTCCTACTAGTGACCCCTCAGATTTCAGCCTGTCCAAGATCTTTCGCGCACTGCCCAACAGATTCGACGCCCCTACAGTCTACCCGTAAGTACAACGCGTTCTGCCTTGCATGATATTGGACCCGCTTTTTCGTTCAACTTTCCTGTTTTGCTTCTGTTTCGTGGACTGATGTGTGGATACCTATTTGGCTACCTGTCTACCTGTCTCCAAACTTCAACCTTCCACTCCCCCATTCCCTCCTCCCCCATTTCATCCCTCCACCCGTATCCTTCTCGTCCTATCAGTGACCCCCCTCCAGCGCCCCCCTCCTCCTCCGCCCCTCCCTCCCCCCTCCTCTCTCTCCCTCCCGACCTCCTCCTCCTCTCCCTCTCCCGCCTCTCCCCCATCGACCTCCGCTCAGCTGCTGCCACGTGTACCCGCCTGCGCCAGCTGGCAGCGCCAGCTGTACCCAGCCTGCCGCACCTCTCCCTCTTTCCGCACCAGCGGTCGGCGCTACAGTGGATGCTGGGGAGAGAGAAGGGGGGAGTGAGGAGGGAGTGTGGGGGAGAGGGGGGGAGTGGGATTGAGGGAGAGAGTAGGGTGCCTCAGGGGTTTGTTCGGAGTCCTTTGTTGCATGTGCTGAGAATGAGAGGGGAAGGGAGTGAGTGTGGTGAGAGGAGTGGAGGGAGTGAGGGGAGGGTGATGCTATGCGATGTGATTACAGGGGGGGTGAGATTCGTATGGGGCAAGGAGAGGAGGAACGGAAGGGGGAAGAGAAAAGGCAGAGAGTGGGAAGAGAAGGAAGTCACGCGTGAGTTGAGGGAGGGGGGAAGCCGGCTAGAGGGTGACAGCAGGGACGGGGAAGGTTTGGAGGGTTCTGGTTTGGCGAACCTGGAAACGGGCAGACGAGGCATGGTTCTGGACCTAAGGGACAGGCTCGGCATGGTGCCGGACGTGAGGGGAGGCTTGTTCTGTGACGAGCCTGGGCTGGGGAAGACAGTAACAGCCTTGGCACTGATTCTCAAGACTAAGGGGCTGTTGCCCTCAGTGCCTAGGGGTTGCCGACTGGTGGTGTGTGGGCGGAAGGGAGGGAATTGGGAGGAAGGGTGGAGAGGAGGAGAAGGAGGAGGAGGGGGGGGAAGAGGAGGAGGAGGAAAGGCGTGGAAAGGAGGGTGGTTGGGATACTATGAGAGGGTTTTACCAGGGGAGGAAGAGGGGAAGGGGGAGGAGAAAGGTTGGTGGGGAAGGAAGGTGCGGCACGGCAGTGAGACAGGGGAAGCCAATGGGTTGGGGGCAGAAGGGAATGACATGGGCGAAGGGAGGGCGGAAACGGAGATGGTACAGGGTGGGTATGTAGAGGAGAGGGAGGGAGGTGAGAATGGGTTGAATGCGGTGCTGGGGAGCAGCAGAGGGCGCAATGCGGTGCAGGGGAGCAACAAAGGGCGCAATGCGGCGCAGGGGAGCAGCAAAGGGCACAATGTGGTGCAGGGGAGCAGGAACCAACCGGATGGCTCAGAGAGGCTTACAGCTGGGAGCAGCATGCTGAGAAGCGTGGGCAGTAAAGGTGCTTCAGTGCTGCAAGGTGGTGCAGCTGCTTGCGAACAGGAAGGTGGTGCAACTGCGTCGACCCGGCCACAGAGGGATAGGGGGGGTGTGGACAGGGAGGCGGGTGGGGAAGGGGAAATGAGGGGGGAAGGGGAAATGAGGGGGGAAGGGGAAATGAGGGGGGAAGGGGAAATGAGGGGGGAAGGGGAAATGAGGGGGGAAGGGGAAATGAGGGGGGAAGGGGAAATGAGGGGGGAAGGGGAAATGAGGGGGGGAGGGGAAATGAGGGGGGAAGGGGAAATGAGGGGGGAAGGGGAAATGAGGGGGGAAGGGGAAATGAGGGGGGAAAGTGAGGGAGGGGACAGGATTGGGGGAGGGGAGAAGGTTGTGGAGGTGAGTGGAGGAGCGGAAACGAGAGGAGGAGGGAAGAAGATTGAGGAAGAGGAGAAGACCACGGGAGGGAAGGGCGGAGGAAAGGAGTTGAGGAGACCCAGGGCGAATGTAGGCAGGAGGGGCAAGGCATCGAGAGAGGCAGCAGAGGGGGGAGGAAAGGAGGAAGGAAAGGAAGCAGCAAAGGAGGCAGCAAAGGGGGCAGCAAAGGGGGCAGCGATTCGATGCGGAAAGCTGTCAATTCCAGTGGTGCTCGCCTTGCAGGCACCCAAAACCAAGAGTCAAGTGGTTGAGCCGGAAGGGCGGGCTGGGAGAGGGGTCCGGAGGGGTTCAGAGCGGTGTGTGCGCCGGAAGCAGGGGGTAGAAGCAGCAGTTGGGACGGACTCAAGGGAAGAAGGCAGGAGGGAGGGTGAGGAGGAAGGGAGCGAGGCAGTAGGCCTTTCGGGGGGTGATTGCGGCGAGGGTAATGGGATGAGGGATAACGAAAACGAGGATGGTGAGAGGAGATGGAGATGGAGCACTGGAGGTGGTGGAAGTGGCCCACGGGATTGTACTGATGGTGGGAAGTGTGTCGACAGGCAAGACCATTTTGAGTTGGGAAACAGTCAGGTGGCGGGTAGAGAGGAATGTGAGAGTGACGATGGGGTGAGGTACCAGGTGAAGGGAGAAAGATGGGAAGAGGAGGAGGAAGAGGTGGATGAGGAGGATCATGATGCGGAAGAGAGTAAGGAGGAGGATGATAGCGATTGGGTGCCTTCTAGTGCAGGTTCTTCTGTTCGCGCAAAGGCTTCAGCAAGGGTGTCTCGTTCTTCTGCAGCCGTCACTCCTTCGGCAAAGGTCACTCCCTCTTGTGCCCACTCAAAGGGGTCTGTAAGGGTCCTTCACTCTCCAGCAGAAATATCACAGCAGCAGCAGCATGGGCGGCAGCAGCAGCAGCAGGTACAGCGGCAGTGGCAGAAGCGGGGTGAGGGGGACAATGAGGGCGATACCGATGCCTGCTTATGTGTGTCACACGGTGCTGGTGGTGCTGGTGGTGCTGGTGATGCTGGTGGTGCTGGTGGTGCTGGTGGTGCTGCTGGTGGTGCTGATGGTGCCGACATTGCTAATGGTACCGATGGCAGCAAGTGTGGCACGAGACGCTGCCTGCTTCTCTGCTTCAAAGGGCCCGATTGTACGAGCGTCGATGGGAGGTCTAAATGCAGGAGCATCAATAAGCTTTGTAAATGCAGGAGCGTCAATGGCATCTGTAAGTGCAAGAGTCTCCAGGAGTTGTCGTGTGGCAAGGAAACCACGAGCCACACGAGCAGGCAGAGCAGCAGGCTGCGTGCGAAGGGTGCTGCTCGTGACAGAGGTGTGGACATGAGGATTTCAGAAGTGGGTGCAGCGAGGCCGATGCATGCATCCGGTTCAGGGCGTGCAGCAAGGGATGTGGATATAGCGGTTGAAGTGGTTCACAGGGGCGGGACTCCCAAGCGGAGGCGCACCTCAGTGCGCGTGCGAGAGGAGGACGAGGTGAAGGGAGAACAGGAAGGGAATCTGGAAGCGGGCAAGGAAGAGAATGGGGAAGAGAATAACCGAGAGGATAAAGACGAGATTAAGGGGGAGAAGGTAGAGAAGGCCGTTGGGGAAGAGGTCAAGAGAGCCTTTGAGTCGACTCAAAAAGAGGCAGAGAAGGACCGTGGGGAAGAGGTCAAGAAGGGACTGGGGAAGAGAGGAAGAGGGGTTTGTGGGTTGAAGGCTGAGGGGGAGGACGGGGAGGAGAATGCGTCAGTGGTAACGGGAAAGGTAAGTTTAGGGACAGGGCAGAAGGGTGGCCAGCGGGAGGAGGGTGTAGGGGCAGGGCACAAGGCTGGGAAGGGGGAGAACGGGGAGGAGGGGGAGGTGAAGATGCTGCAGGAGAGAGGGCAACAGGCAGAGAAGGCTGGGCAAGAAAGAGACAGCCGGTTGGTGACTGTAAAGCTGGATTACACGTGTCTTGAGAGCCAAGAGGCCGACTACCCTGGAAAGAGGCAAGAGGTCGACTACCCTGGAAAGAGCCAAGAGGCCGACTACCCTGGAAAGAGCCAAGAGGAAGATGGAGAGTATGTGGAGAAGTGGATATGCTGTGACGAGTGTGCTAAGTGGAGGAAGGTTCCAGGAAGCTACAACTACCCGGAAAACCAGCTGTGGTTCTGCGGGCTGAACCCTGACTCTGCCCGCCGCGTTTGCTCTGAGCCAGAGGAATCTACCAGTGCTGACACAGACATTTCTTCACTGCCCGGATTCTGCCCGGTCGAGGCAGCTTTTGACGGTGGGCTGCCTGCAAATGTGTCGCTATTCGTGGAAAAAATCGGGGGAAGTTTTCGGAGGGCGGAATCGGATTTGGAGTGGAGTGACGTGGAGCAAGGGGTGAGGTGGCTGGCTCGGATTGGTTCAGGCGAAGCAGCGAAGCTGGTTGCTGCTAGTGAGGCTGATGGGGGGGAGGTAGGAGGAGAGAGCAGAAGGGGGCGAGGAGGAGTGGAGAGGGGTGGAGGGAGGAGGGGAAGAGGTGGAAAAGCTGGGGTTGGGCCGGGGAGTAATGGGCTGGTCCCCCCTGGGTGTGTGAGCCGCAGTGAGTGCTGCTCCCACCTCTTCTCCTCCCTGGGGCTTGTGTGGGTGCCTGCTCCCAGCCATGCACCCGGACACACAGGAAGGGGAAGAAGTGCTGGGGGGGTGGGTTCTGGGGGAGGTGAGTCTGGGGGAGATGGGTCTGGGGGGGGTGGGTCTGGGGGAGGTGGGAGGAGAGGCAATGGTGGCAGCAGAGGAGGAGGTGGTCCCAGAATACGTGGAGGAAGAGGAGGAGGAAGAGGAGGAGGAGGTGGAGGAGGTGGAGGTGGTGGTGGTGATGGTAATGATGCTGCAGCGACTGCGGCTGAGCGTACAGGTCTCGATGTGCTCACGGGGCGCCATGTGCTGCCCGGCCTCTGTGTACTCTCGAGTAGTCTTGGCAATGTGGGTCGGGGCGATGGGAGTCTGGGCAGTGGCAGTCACAGCATTGGAGGGAGCTCCTCTCACGCCACTGCTGCAGCACCAGGGGCAAGTGCGGCTGCTGGGAAAGTAAGCTCTACTGTTGATGGCACTTCTGCTGCTGCTGCTTCTGCTTCTGCTGGTGACGGTGATGCTGGTGCTGTTGGTGCCGTTGTTGCTGGTGCTCTTGATGATTCTGCTTCTCCTGCTCTTGGCCCATCCAGTGCTGCGAATGGCATCAGCAGCACAGGGAGCGGAGACAGCAGAGCAGCACAGGCAGGAGGAGCAAGGGGAAGAGCTGCAGGCAGAGCAGCAAGAGGAGCAGCAGGGAGAGGCAGAGGAGCCACCACCCCAAGGTCAAAGCCCTTTCAGTCGACGAATGGAGCTGGGGGCTCGTGGGTGCTTCCTCCCTCACTCTCTGCCCATCTTACCTTCGACTTCGAGTCCTTCAGACGTGCTCATGCAATTGTGGAGGGGCAGGGCGGTCAGGGAGGTGTGGTAGGGCGAAGGGGAGAGAGGCTTGGGAAAGCCTTTGAGGATTGCCAAATTCAAAGGGGGAGGGGAAGCAAGACCGTTCCTGGTGCTGCTGCTGGTGAATCTGCTTCTGGTGGTGACGTGGCACCTAGGGAATATCATTTCGTTTCGTCCGCCACTCTGATTGTGGTCCCCACCACGCTCGTCAGCCATTGGCTGACGCAGATCTCGCGCCACGTGGCGCCGGGGGCTCTGCGTGTGTGCGTGTACGACGGGGCCAATCAGAAGGCGCCAGCTGTCCACAGCCTGGCATGGGATTACGATGTGGTGGTTACCACATTCTCGAGGTTGAGTGTGGAGTGGGGGGGAGAGGAGGAGGGGGGGGTGGGGCGGGGAGAGGGAGAGGGGGATTGGGCAAGTGAGGGTGGGGGGTTTGGGAGTGAGGGTATGTGGTGGGATTCAGAGGAGGAGGGGGAGGAGGAAGAGGGGGAGGAAGAGGAGGAGGGATGGGAGGGCGCGAGGACAGGGGAGAGTGCAGAGAAAGCCAAGCAGGAAAAGGAGGCGCAAAGGCCAAATGAAAGAGGGGCGGGTTCTGGAGAGCAAAGCGGGAGGGGGGCTAAGAGAAAGCGGTGCCGACAAGCAGACGAGAGAAGGGAGAAAAGCGAGAGGAGCGAGAGAAGCGCCAACCAGATGAGTGCTCCAAGGGAACGCAGTCCCAGATGCAGACAAGCAGAGCCACTTGCCTGGCAGCTAGGTGGATGGCAGGACGGCGGCGGACGGCGCTCGCAGCGGTCAGCCAAAAAGCGGGTCCGGCTGGGAGTGAAGGAGAGCCGTCGGATCGCGTCCCCGCTGCTGCGGATCCATTGGCTGAGAGTGATTCTGGATGAGGGCCACACGCTGGGTGCCAGCCTGGCAGCCACCAACAAGCTGCGCATGGCCGTGGCTTTAAGAGCTGCAAGGCGGTGGATACTCACAGGGACGCCCACTCCCAGCACTCCCACCAGCCAGGTGAGCCACTTAAGCACTCCCCACCAGCCAGGTTGGCCACTTGCCTCTTCTTGACCTCGCTCCCCCTTTCTATTTCTCTTCACCTTTTGACCCTCGTCTATGCAGCAGGACCAGCAGAAGGTAAGTGGAGGCTAGTAGCAGGGCGTGTGGGAGAGGGTAAGCCACTCCTCATCCTTCCCCCCTTTTTACCCCTTGCCCCCATGCAGGTAGCGCACCTTTTCCCGCTGCTCTCCTTCCTGCACGAGCCCATCTACGGCCGCCAGCAGGGCCTGTGGGAGAGGGCGGTGCAGAGGCCATTCGAGGCAGGCCGGCCCGAGGGGAGGCAACGGCTGGTGCAGGTGCTAACCCGGTGCATGTTCCTGGGGCAGAAGAAGGACGTGCTCTCCATCCCGCCTTGCGCGAGGAAGGTAATATATAACGGTGTGTGGGGCTGGACTAGTTTGAGGGCAGGCAGCGACTGGTGCAGGTGTTAACCCGCTGCATGTTCCTGGGGCAGAAGAAGGACGTACTCTCCATCCCGCCATGTGCACGGAAAGTGAAGTAAAAAGGGGGCAGCTGGTGCATGTGGGGAATGCTCGAGTGCCTGCATTTGCATTTTCTTTGGAGAGAAGAAAGCCGCGCTCGCCTTCCCCCCTTGCTGGAGAAAGGTACTTTAAAGGTTGCATTTATAATCGGTTGCCCTGAGCTTTGAAGTGCTGGGGGTCTGGAGGAGCACCAGTTTATATGCAAGTAGTCTGAACGAGTCCCTTCCACTCACTTCCCTCTCTCCGTCACCCACCATCAGGTGAGTCTGGAGTGCTGATGATGAGTGGAATGCTGACAGGAATGCTGATGATGAGTGGAATGCTGACAGGAATGCTGATGAGTACTCGTCGAAACCGTTCAGTGCAACCTGTCGTCTTTCACTCACTTGCTCGCCCTCTTGGTCTCTCCCTCTGTCCTCGTCCTCCTTACTTCGCCAGGTGAAGCTGCTCTCCTTCTCCCCCCAGCACGCCGCCTCCTACAACGAGTTCGTGGAGACCGTTCAGCGCAACTTGCTGCTGGCTGACTGGATGGACCCCTCCCACGAGGAGTCCCTCCTGAACCCCCGCAACCTGAAGCAGGCCAAGCAGACCCTTAACAACGTGCGCCTCTCCTGCTGCGTCGCCGGGCACATGGAAAGTTACGACCTGCCCGGGGACATTGACGAGACGATGCAGCAGCTGGTGCAGGGGGCGCTGGAGCCTGGTTCGGGCAGGTTTGAGGAGATTCGGGCAGCGTTGAAGGGAGGATGCTGCTGTGAAAGGTGGGTGGAGGGAGGGAGGAGGAAAACAATTGCGGCTTACTCTTTCACCCAAGATCTCACCTTCTTTACACTTTTTTCTGTGTCTTTTTTTCTTTTGAATACCTCATCGTCCGCTCACTCACTCACTCCCTCACTCACTCTCACTCCCTCCCTCCCTCCCAAAGGTGTGGGGAGTGGGCCCGGCTCCCTATAGTCACCCCCTGTGCGCACCTCCTGTGCATCACGTGTGTGGCCACGGACAAGCACGCTTGCGCCACGCCGGGGTGTGGCCGGCAGTACAGGATGCAGGAGCCCAAGGACATGAAGAGACCAGAGAATGCCAACCCCAAGTGGAGCGTGCCGCAGGACCTGATCGAGCTGCAGCCATCGTATGAACAGGTAGGGGCTTATTGCCGCTACGGTCATGCTGGGGTGTGGCTGGCAGTACAGGATGCAGGATATGATTAGACTGGAGAATACAAACCCACATGGAGCGTGCCTCAGGGCTTAATTGACCTGCAGCCGTCCGACGAGCAGGGTGTCCCATTGTACTTTCCGGTTGTACTTTTTGCACGTACTTTCTCGTCGCACTTTCCCCTCGTACTTTCCTGTCTTAGTTTTCCATCGTACTTCCTCTTCGTACTCTCCTCTAGTTTCCCAACGTACTTTCCTGTCGTACTTTCCTGTCGTACTTTCCTGTCGTACTTTCCTGTCGTACTTTCCTGTCGTACTTTCCTGTCGTACTTTCCTGTCGTACTTTCCTGTCGTACTTTCCTGTCGTACTTTCCTGTCGTACTTTCCTGTCGTACTTTCCTGTCGTACTTTCCTGTCGTACTTTCCTGTCGTACTTTCCTGTCGTACTTTCCTGTCGTACTTTCCTGTCGTACTTTCCTGTCGTACTTTCCTGTCGTACTTTCCTGTCGTACTTTCCTGTCGTACTTTCCTGTCGTACTTTTCCATCCTACTTTTCCGTCGTACCTTGCCGTCGTACCTTGCCGTCGTACTCTTTTCGTACGTTCTCTTTCCCGTCGTACTTTCCTGTCGTACTTTCACCTCGCACTTTTCCCGTCCTACTTTTCCCCCTCGTACTTTTCCGTCGTTCGTATGTTTCCGTCGTGCTTTTCCGTCGTACTTTTTCCGTCATACGTTCTCGTCGTACTTTACCCGTCGTACTTTTCTGTTGTACTTCTCCGTAGTACTTTCTCGTTGTACTTTCGCGCCGTACTTTCCCGTCGTACTTTCTCGTCGTTCTTTTCGCGTCGTGCTTTCCCGTCTTACTTTTTCGTCGTACGCCCCGTCGTACATTTCCGTCGTACTTTTCCATCTTACTTTCGCGTCGTACTTTTCTGTCGTACGTTTCCGTCTTACTTTCGCCTCGTACTTTTTCTGCCCTACTTTTCCCCGTCGTACTTTTCCGCCCTGCTTTTCCGTCGTACTTTTCCGTCGTACTTTCTCGTCGTACTTTACCCGTCGTACTTTTCCGTCGTACTTTCTCGTCGTACTTTACCCGTCGTACTTTTCCGTCGTACTTTTCCGTCGTACTTTCCCGTCGTACTTCCTCTTCGTACATTTCCGTTGTACTTTCCCATCGTACTTTTCCGTCGTACTTTTCCGTTGCACTTTCTCGTCGTACTGTCCCGTCGTGCTTTCTCGTCGTTCCCGTCGTACTTTCTCGTTGTACTTTTCCGCCGTATTTTTCCGTCATACTTTCTCGCCGTACTTTTCCGCCGTAGTTTCCATCGTACTTTCCCGTCGTACTTTTCCGTCATACTTTCCCGTCGTACTTACCCGTCGTACTTTCTCGTCGTACTTTCCCCCCCCTTTTCCGCCGTACATTTCCGTCGTACTTTCCAGTCGTAATTTCCTGCCTTTCCTTTCCGTCATACTTTATCGTTGTACTTAGACATGAGCAAAACCGGGTAATTACCCGACCCGACCCGGTATTGCCCTACCCGCGATCGATCGGGTCCGGGTCGGGTCGGGTCGGGTAATTTCCGGGTAATGTTTGGAGATCTGTTACCCGACCCGGCATTTAAATACCGGGTAATTGGGTACCCGTCTGGCGGGTCGGGTATACCCAACCCGCATTTAAGTGAAGTCGGGTAATATTACCCGGGTACCCCTAGGTGGCTGCGAAATTCAGCAAACCCGGAGTAACAAGCCCGAAGTCGGGTCGGGTACCCGCGACCCGATGGGCAATAAATTACCCGACATTTCGGGTGATTCTCGGGTAACGGGTATGCATTACCCGGCCTGAGTACCCGACCCGACCCGGCCGGGTAATTCGTCAGAATCCTATTATCCGACCCGGCCAAAATGTTGGGTCGGGTCGGGTACCCGCGACCCGACCGGGTAAACTGCTCAAGTCTAGTTTGTACTTTACACGTCGTACTTTCCCGCCGTGCTTTTCTGTTGTACTTTCTTGTCGTAATTTCTTGTCGCACTTTTCCGTCGAACTTTCTCGTCGTACTTTTCCGTCGTACGTGCCTCGTTAGTAGGGAGGGACTTGAGTGCTGGGGGACTGTCACCTGGAGTGGCAGGAAACAGTGAGGTCCAAGGTGAGCTACCTGATCTCCCAGCTGGCGCCCTCCACCCTCTCCACCACTGCTGCACTGCAGCATCTTCTCCGCACATCATCTCGTATCCCCCCATCCCTTCTCCTGTACTCGTGCTCTCAGAGGGAGTGGCACCTGGAGTGGCAGGAGACAGCGAGCTCCAAGGTGGATTACCTCATCTCCCAGCTGCGCCTGCTGGCTCCCCCCACCCTCGCCTCCACCGTATCACCACTGTTCCCGCCACAAGCACAACCGCCACTGCCATCACCCTCTGTAGTGTCAGCATCAGCAGAGAGAGAGTCAGCCGAGAAGCTGCCTTCTGTGCCCTCTGCAGCACCAGCAGGGCAAGATTCATGTGCGCAAGTGGCAGCTGCCCCTGTGCCTGCTGCACGCTCCTCTGCTTCCCCTTCTCCCGCTCCTCCTTCCCCTGCCTCTACGGCTGCTACGCATGCCACTGCTTCCCATGCTGCAGAGGGCAGCAGGGGCATTAGGGGAGTGCTGCAGCAAGGGCAATGCATGGGCCAGAGAGATGATACGAAGGGGAGGTGTGGTGGGGAGGAGGAGGGGAGGAGTGGGGGAGAGAAGGCGATAGTGTTCACCCAGTTTTTGGAGCACATTGCGCTGCTGGAGGCCCAGGTGAGTGTGAAGGTGTGGGATGGGATGGAGGACAAACATGCGTGCAAGGGGTGCTGACGCTACTCGTTTCACTGCCTGATGTTTCTGTTCTGCTCGCCCACCCCCCTTGGCTTGGCCCTCCTCCTTCATCTCCCCTTCATCTTCCACCCTCATTCCTTTCTCACACTGCTCTCTCACACTCCTTTCTCACACTCCTCTCTCCTCCCCTCTCACTTTCCTCTCAACCCCCTCACATTGTCGCTCAGCTCACACTAGCAGGAGTTAACTTCGCCGGACTCTACAGTCCGCGGCCTCAGTCTGTTAAGGTCAGTTTTCCAACCGATTGTTAGGTTCGATTTGTTGAAGTCAAATAATAAATAGCCTTTTCACCTTATGGTCGGTTTCAATCAGCCATTCCTTGCACTCACATGTTACCTTCTCCTATTATCTTTATGCCTCTCAATTTCGTCAACTATTTTGTATTCATGAGTCCAGCCCTTCCCAAAGTTGGTTTCTTTTTGGGTTGCGGAGCAACCTAATGCAGTTGATCGAATGGAATTTTATTTTTCAGTTTTTCTTCTAATATTTAAAAAGAAACGTATCATCAATAATTTGTGGCTATCCTTTAGACAACCATACTACTGGTAGGCTAATAATGGTCAATTTTGGTATACTTGTTGCACTTAAACTAAATGGAAGTGGTGGGAAATAAAATTGTTACGTAAAAATAAGATATATGAGGGAGCTAGTATAAGAAACCTAGTAGAAACCCTGGTTTCCAGGGTGTTATTTTTTGTCAACGCTGATATATCATGTGCTATAAAACGAATCTATGGGCTTAGAGTTTAGAATTAAATCTAACGGACGCCAATGAAATATGTCAGGTTAGTGTAATGAAATTGCATTGTATAGAAATGAGGGAAAACAAAATGAATGTGTTTTTGTTCCTCTTCATTTCGCGCCGCGCATTGCTTATTTTACTCCGGGCAAAGGCTATCGCTTCCCCAGCTTTAGCCGGGGGGGGAAGCTTCAAGCCAAACATCCGAAGATACCATTGTTAAGAAACACAATTTGTGAGAACCAAAAAATGTTTTGCACTTATCACTTTCAATCCAAGTGACTGCACTCATGGAGAGAGTCAAAGGACCTTGCTTGAAGTGATGAGGCAGTCCCATTTAAATAGTCACACAAATAATGCATCACTCTGGCAAAGGATGAAAGGTACCAAGATGACCGCATTCACGGAGTGGAAGTCACCAAAAGAGAATCAAGGCAAAGAAGCAAGCATGCAAGTTTTAGCTAACAAGTGATGGTAATGAGCTTCGAGTTGTGACATCGTCAAATCTACACACTTGATGAAGTGAATAGTAATGTGTTATGCAAGAAAAGGAACGAAAGAAGCACGGGAGGAATGGAAAGGAGGGAAGTAGATGAGAACGATTGAAATTATGCTGGATACGGGCCAAATTGTTAATACAACAACGTTTAGCACATGGCGATGGGATGACACGAGGCTGTTAAAGAGAAACTGAAAACAGAGAATGGGAGAGAAAGTGATAACACAAGTGAAAGGGAGGAATCAGTAGAGATTGGTAGAGGTTAATCAAGTATAAAAAATGAGAGTTTAAAGAGAAGCAGTATGGGATTTTGGATGTCATAGAGGGGAGAGGATAGAGACATGACATGGTAGAGCTTAAGTATGAGCTAAGAAAAGAGTTCAGGCATCAGCGATGTGGGTTTAGGATTAGTACGCCAAAAATACTAGGAGTAGGAATGACGGAAAAGAGTAAGGTAGAAATACGGTGAGGTAGAAGTGGGGGAGGAAAAGTGAGCAGCAAAAGAACGCAAGTGAAGTCGGACAAAGGTCAGTGCGACTTACGATGACGGGAACTTCAAGATGATCTTGTGAGACTTGAATCTGTCAGTGCGCCACGTTAGATGCTGATAATGCATGTAAGACATGACAACGGACCACCACACATGCATCATAGAACTTTTAATCTACCAAATACGAATGTTTCTTCATGTAGTTCTAAGCCAACATACAAATATACAAGCTGCGATTTACGTCAACACCCAATGGACGACATCTAGATAACTAGAAGGGTCTCACCATGAAAGTAGAAAAAATTCCCACCAAGGATAGAAGGCTGGAGTTCAAACTCAGTAAGCTAACAGGGTGAGCAGTCGTCTCAGAAGCTGACAATGGGGACTCAGCAGAAGTCATTCCGGTGACTTCAGCCCTACATGGGGTTGGTGGGGCTGATAGGTGGTGGGGTGGCTTCCAAAGGAAGCACCTAATTTCTGGTTGTTGCAGGTGTGATTTTTTTTTCCAGCAATAACTGCCCAATCGGAGCAAACGCATGGCTAAGAAAGAACCAAAAGAGCGTTTAGCGTTTTGCTCACGAGTTTGAACGGGTTTCTTGTGCCGTGGCGAGTCTAAGCATGTAAAGAAGAAGAAGAAAAGAAGCAATAAAGGACTGTGGCGAGACTCACGTGGCGAGGCACGCCATTTTATTAAATTTTGGCGGGGAGCTCGCTCGTTGACGAGTTTTGTTTCCAATGGCGAAATGCTGCCAGATCGCAAAATCCGTCATCTGGCGAAAATAGGTGGCGGGGGAAGTGTCTTGCAGGAACTGGCGTGCGAGGTGAACCTCACCTCTCCATGTGAGGAAAAAAAACAAACCACCAGCTGGCGAGATGTGGCTTTCCAACTAGAGAAACAAATAAAAACACCCAGTGGCTAGAGTGGCGAGCTCGCCTGGGTGGAAGGCATGTCAGGCTGGCAACTTTCGCCACTAGGTCGGACTTGCTGCTTTCGCCACTAGGTGGAAAATCGTTTTTTTTTCCTTTTTTTTTCCGGTCAGAAAGTGCCCTGTCGCACTGAAATTCGCTTAATGGTGTTTTTTTAACGAGCACTATCGGTAGTGTAACTTGGAAATTTGAGTGTGTAACGCGCAATGCATCTAGTGCCGAGCTCGGGGGTTTTGCCTCGTATGGACGAAAACAAAAATCAGCATTCTGTGGCGAGTGTGGCTAGGCGGGGGTTATTGCCACGTCGGATTATATTTCCGTCTGGCAGTTACGCGTGACGAGCCTCGCCACAGGGAAAATTTGCCAGGCTCGTCACGCGTTGTAACTTCCAGACGGAAATCAAATCCGTGGCCAGATTCGCTTGCCACAAGTCGACAGTGGCCACAATCGCCACATAATCAAATGAAATGAAAGCGAAAACTCCCAGCAGCTGGGCAGTTGGCGGAAAGGCAAAAAAAAAAAGGCCCAAACGCACACAAAACAGAAGATACATTACGGAAACTTGGCTACAAAGGAACAATGAGGAACAAAACGGTTCAGACGACTGTACAAGAAGAAACAAACAACAAAAGGAACCAATTCAAATACCGTGGCACGATTTTGAAACAGTCACGCAATCTCAAGTAACTTGAAGCCCTCATACAATATAACCAAAACATATATGTACATGAAGGCCAGCCCTATGTATTTTATGTATAATCTTTGATATAATATGCGCTTTTTTAATGCACTAATACGACATAAAATCTTGATTGAATATTTCACATGGTTTATGTATTAAACAGCTATTATATATTAACGGATACTTACGCTTTGATTTTTCAGAGCATAAGTGTGTATTTTCTACCAAATAAATATATCAAGCTCCGCAACCCTAAGACGATTTCGTCGCCTCTTGTTTTCTTTTCTTTTTCCATCTGCATCTTTGCATGTGACTAAAACGAGCAGATGCAGGAGCTGCTTCGGTTCCAGCACGACCCATCGTGCCGCGTGCTTCTAATGGACGGCACGGGGTCGCTGGGCCTCGACCTCTCCTTTGTGTCCCGCGTTTTCCTCATGGAGCCCGTGTGGGACCCCAGGTGGGTGTGGGACCCCAGGTGGGTGTGGGACGCCAGGTGGGTCAGGGACGCCAGGTGGGTCTGGGACGCCAGGTGGGGTCTGGGACGCCAGGTGAGTAATGTGAGAAAGAGTGAGCCTCGAAGCCTGTGGGAACTCATTCTGGTGGCCAGGAGTGGACCGGTGGTCCAGTGAGTGGTCCGGCTGTCCAGTGAGTGGTCCGGCGGTCCTGTGAGTGGACAAGCGGTCCAGTGAGTGGACCGGCGGTCCAGTGAGTCGATCGGCGATCTAGTGAGTCAAACGGCAGTCCCGTGAGTGGACCGGCGGTCCAGTGAGTGGTCAGGTGGTCCAGTGAGTGATCCGGCGGTCCTGTGAGTGGACCGACGGTCCAGTGAGTCGACCGGCTGTCCCGTGAGTCGATCGGCGGTCCCGTGAGTGGCTTGGCGGTCCAGTGAGTGGTCAGGCGGTCCAGTGAGGAACTCATTCTGGGGGCCCATGCCAGCATGGAGGAGCAAATGGTATCCCGGGCCGGGCCCATCGCATGGTCATGATGGACCCCTCATGCCTATTTGCCATTGCTGCTGACCTACCCGTATCCCATTCCATGTCCATCTCCCATCCCATCCCGCCAATGGCAGGGTGGAGGAGCAGATGGTGACCCAGGCGCACCCCATGCATGCCATCGTGATGCATATCCCTCCCATGCCAATTACCCTACCCTATCCCATCCCATCCCATCCCATCCCCCCCCGATGCCAGTGTGGAGGAGCAGATGGTGTCCCGGGCGCACCGCATGGGCGCCTCTCGACCAATCACAGTGGAGACACTCGCCATGGCAGGCACGCTGGAAGAGCACATGCTGCAGATTCTGCAGGTATTTCTGGTGCAGGTAGATCCGGTGCAGGAAGATCCGGTGCAGGTAGATTCGGTGCAGGTAGATCCGGTGCATGTAGATCCGATGCAGGTAGATGTGGTGCCTGTTTTTGCGGCGCAGGTATATACAGTGGCGGATTAAATTGCCCGGATGTTTAACACTTTGAAACAGCACGCTATGCCACACATGTTTCGAAGATAGTAACACCCGGTTTTTTCCATTCCGTTACAAGGTTTCCGAGTTCTGCTTCAACCGTTTCTTGCTTGGCGCAATTGTGTCACAACCTGAAAGTGGGGTTGAAATTTACTCCTCGACAGTCGATGCGGACATTTCCAACCGAGCGGAAGAGTAGATCTATTTTCCCCCGTCACTCAGTGTGTACATCGTAACGCGCAATAGTTACTGGCTTAAGAGTTAGTCCGGAAGCGAGCCTACGACCGCATCGCCATGAAGCCGTTAACTGAGCGGAAACGCGCGCGAATCAGAAGCATGTTGCGTGCGGGCCATTCGACTAGGAAAATAGGCAAAGTTCTTGGAATAGGCAAGAGCACTGTGCACGATTACAGTTTGAAAGTGGCTGCCGAGACTAGTCTCGGGGAGGTGCGACCTACGATGCCTTCGGCCGGCCGCCCCCGCTTAATCACTACCCGTCTTCAGCGCGGAATAGTATGCGCGATTACAAGCGGCGAGGCGAAAAGCTCTGTAGAAGCGGCAAATATGTTGTTGGAGAAGCACGGTCTCGCCGTAGACTCGAAGACGGTCCGGAACTCATTACGATCCGCGGGGCTGATCGCCGTGCATCAGCCCAAGAAACCCAGGCTCTCACCGAAAAACATCCGAGATCGTCTCGACTTCGCGCGGTCGCATGCCGACTGGACGCTGGAGGACTGGAAGCGGGTGATTTGGTCTGACGAGACAAAGATAAACCGCTACTGCTCCGACGGACGTGCGTACGCCTGGATTCGCGAGGGCACCAGCCTTCGGAGCCATCAAGTCCAACAGACAGTTAAGCATGGGGGCGGTTCTGTGATGGTGTGGGGTTGCATGACGTATGAGGGGGCGGGGTTCATGTGCAAGATAGATGGCAGGATGGATGGGCCGCTGTATCACAGCATCTTGCAAGATGAGCTCAAACAGACCATCGATTTTTTCAAGCTTTCCCCCTCAGAGGTCATTTTCCAGCACGACAATGATCCCAAGCACAGGTCTCGTCTGGTCCAAGATTGGCTTGGGGAGCAGGAGTACGCGGTGCTGGAATGGCCGTCGTGCTCCTCGGACCTTAACCCGATTGAGCACCTGTGGGCATACTTGAAAAGGCAGTTGAGGAAGTACGAAAAGCCGCCAAGGGGAATGCTGGAGCTGTGGGAGAGGGTGCAGGAGGAATGGGACAAGATACCGGCGGAGGTGTGTGCAAACCTGATCGACAGCCTGCCGAGGAGGATCAAGGCAGTGATTCGGGCAAAGGGACGCTGGACTAGGTACTAGTTTTCCTAGAATCTAGTATGATACCTTTTTTCGGTACAAATTGTCCGGATGTTATCCTATGCTATGCTTAGGTGTTTAAGGACCATGTGTGGTACTACTTTGGTGTTTGTCAACTCGAGTGAGTGCTGTAACTGAACTTCTCAGCGTGTATGCACACCATACATTAAGGCTTAATGTTTACGCCGCTGCACTCATCAAAATGCCAAAAAAGGCTGAACATGTGGACAATTTATTCCGCCACTGTATGGTGGTGGGGTGTGGTATCGCTAAGTTCAGCATTGCACAACAGCAGACACCCCTGGTCCATACCAGTCTGCTTCTTCCTTGTCCCTGTGCTTCTCCTTCTGTCCGTCACTTCTCTTGCAGCGTCTACCTGCCAGCGGATCAGAGGCAAAGCAGAGGCAGGCATGGGGGGGCATAGCGCACAACAGACAGATTGTCTTCCCCTGCTTACCTCCTCTCTGTGTCCCCATGCTTCTTCTTCTGTCTGTCTCCTCCCTTGCAGCGTCTTCCTGACAGCGGAGCCCAAGCGAAACAGAGGCAGGCGCGGGAGGCGGTGGCGCGCAACGCCATTCTGCTCGCTCTCAGGCTCGTCCGCACTGCCGACTCCTCCCGCCCGCTCTCGCCCTCCCTAGCCATATCCCCCGCCAAAGCCGTTTGTCCCGTCAAATACACCTCCCCCGCCAAGCCCCTCTATTCCCCTAAACCCCTGCTGTCCCACCAACCCCTCCCTCGCGCCCACCTCTCTTTCTCGCTGCCTGCATGTCCCCTGCCACCTCCTGGCCTTGCTCTCGCTGATCCCTTTCCCCCTGCTGCCTGCTCTCCGCCCAACGGGTGCTCTTCACCTCTTACCCAAGGCCCTTTGGTGGCTCACAAGCACTATTCAACCCTTGAGGAAGGCTTAGCTGAGGTAGGCACAGCTGAGGGAGGCACAGCTGGTGTCCCCACGCTGGATGCATGCAGCAGCATGTGCTCTCTGCTTGGCGCTGCCACAGCAGTCATTGCAGCCAGGGCAGCGGAAGAAGGGGCAGCTGATGTGGCAGGGATAGTTGATGTTGCAGGGGCAGCTGATGTGGCAGGGGCAGCTGCTCTTGATGCTTTAGACTCTGGTACTGGCAGCAGGAGCGAAGGGAGCGATGGTGCCGCTGCTGCAGGGCAGGCAGGAGGTGGCGACAGGGCAAGGGAGGGGGGGGGCAATCCTAACACAGAACGAAGGGGAAAGACTTCCATCGAAGAGGATAGGGAAGGCAGCGTTGGCATTCTAGGAGTGGAGGGGGATGAACCCAAGGTGAAGCGGAGAAGGCGAGTGGTGTGGTTTGCAGATGAAGGCGTGCAGCCGGAATTGCTGGCGAGGGTGCTCAAACCCACGGATGATTGACTACGGTACACCACACCACGGGAGCCTGCATGGAAACGCTGGGAGTGGAGTGAGATGATGGATTGACTGTGAGGTGGAGAAGGTGAGTCGTGCGATGAGCACATGAAGGTGTGCATCCGGAACTGTTGGGACGGGTGCTCCAACTAGCAGCCGAATGATTCTGGTGTGCCAGCACCAGGAGGCTACTGTACTGTACATGTTTTGTTAGGCATCTTAAAGCTCAAAAGCTATGTAGTGAAGACGGCTTCAGTTTCAGTGCTATGTGTAGCTGCCTGGTATGTGTACATAGCTTATCTTAACTGTTACTACAGAATCCACTGACACAAATAATTCTCTACATGGTTGTAGTACGATATGTGCTGTTGGTTATGTTCAAGGCCCACACTGGTATCGCTTTCTCTACGTCTGTCATTGCTGCTTCAGGTGGTTGACTATTCTGTGCCAGCCAAACAAGAGGGTACTACGAATGTGCACGGTGCTCACTTGTACGCAACATGCAGTTTGCCATAGTGCCATGCTAGGCACGAACAAAATTGCTTTCACAGCACCAATACAGGTAATACAGCACCAATCATAGCACCATGCCCTCACAACGCCACCAACTCCTGCTCTGCAGTCCATGTCTGGCCCGCCTGCAGCTCCACCTCTGATAGCTGGATGGGGGAGAGACGAGAAGAGTGGATGGGGAAGACAAGGAAATGTCAATGGCTATTGAAGAAAACAGCAATTCACTTCGCAGTCCACGACTAGCCCGCCTGCAGCTGCATCTCCAGTAGTTGAAGGGGGGAGAGGAGCGAGGATTGGAGGTGACAACTGTTACGAAAAGAGCAGTGATAGACTTGGCAGGTCAAGTCCGACCTGCCTGAACAACTATGACAGCTGAAGGGGAGAGGGGAGGGGATGGGACGAGCACAGGGGAGAGGGAACCAGAGGGCAGCAGGAGGGGTGGGGAGAGCAGGGGAAGGAATTGCAGTGGACAGGGTAAATCAGGGAGGGGAGAGGAGAGCAAGGGAGTAAGTGCCACTTGCGAATGGCAGATGCAAGAAAAGGGAGGGGCAGAGGGAAGGGAGCGAGCAGAGAGAGGCACAGCACCTTGGGCCATTCTCGGCACGCTGGCAGTTCACCTTGGCGTTTTCGACGCAGACGAAGTCGAGGTAGCAGGCGGGCATGGTGAGGTGCGGGCTCCACACCACGGCGTCCGTCCACCCCTTGTTGCGGATCGCCAGCTTCCTGCCCAGCCCGTTGTCCAGCACCAGCTCCTCTGGCGTGTTCAGGTACATGCAGTCCACGAAGCCGGGGAAGGTCACCTCGTCCCTGGGGTTGGGGTGGGCCGAAAGGAGGGGGGGTTGAGTGGAGGGACGATTTGAGACTCGCCTCTCCTCCACATGCAAGAATATTATCGTGGGGTTGAGGTAATTATTCAGGGTCTAGCGTTTGTTTCCTTTTCCTATTTCCTCCCTGCCTCACCTCTCCTCCACGCCCTCGATGGGGTTGGTTGGGTCGGGGTCCTTGTTGAGGGACTTAGCGCCCTTGAGGCCTGTCACTTTCACTCCGCCAATAGCAGCCTGCCACGTGGGAGCGCAAGGAGGGCATACAGTGGCGTGAGGGGGACGCATACGCAGGGGGGAGAGGTGGGAACGGAGGGGAGAGTTGAAGGTTTCGGGGGGGAGGAGGGAGGGGAGAGAGGGAAGAGCGCGCTACAATGAGTCTCAATCGGGAAAAGAACGAAAGAAGGGCATAACAGATGGAAAAGCCGATGGGCAGTACAGCGTACAAGACAGGCAATGGCTCGTGCAACGCACCCGGAAGTAGGAGTGCAGCGCGGTGGTGAAGGAGAAGGGCTTGCTGTCCGTGTTGGCCACAGTGAAGGCCGTCTCCAGCTTGCCACCGGACAGGGTGATCTGTGGGGGAGGGGAAAGCAGGGAAGGAGACGAGGCAGGGCTGTTAGCGATGGGGGGGCCTTGCTGTCCATGTTGGCCGCTGTGACGGCCGTCTCCAGCCTGGAAGGTGTTTGAACATGGGAGGAAAAGATCGCAGCTAATTTCAGGCGCCTGGAAAGAAGAGCTGAATGCTGGCTTATCGTGTCCATGATTCGATCTGTGGTGTTTTGGCTGTGTGAGAGCAAGAAGCAGGCATACCTTGAAGGTGGCCTTGAAGGCGAAGTCCCACATGGCACGCGAGTATTCGTTGTCGGAGAGGGCGAGGGTGAGGGAGGGAGACGCACCCCCCTCCGCTGCCTCCACCTCCCATGACAGGTTGCGCGCAAAGCCGTGCTGCGAGGGGCAGGGGGGGGAAAGGGCGGGGAGGAGGGAGTGTGAGGGTGCGAGATGCAAGGCAGGCCATTGCCTCCGCCTCCCACGCCACGTTGCGCGCAAAGCAGTGCTGTGATGGGCAGGGGGGAAGGGATGGGAGGGAAGGGAAGGGTGGGGAGGAGGCACTGAGGAGGAGAGTAGGGGGGAGGGGGGAGGTGAGGCGGAGGAACAAGGGAAGATGGGGCAAGGGAAAAGGGGCAGCGGGAGGAGAGAAAGAGAAGGAAGGCGGGTGGAAGGGTGGGGAATGGCAGCCGTGAATCAGATTATTTTCGATCGGATTGCATTGACTGTCGTCATGTGCAACTAGAACCATCGAGGCCACAGCATGACGTCATGTACCTGTTGCACGACGTCATCACGTACCTGTTGCATGGCGCCCGGGCCGAACTGCGGGAAGCAGTGCGGAATGCCGCCGCTGATGGGCTTCTGCCCCGTGAACACCGCGTCAGGCCGCACGAACAGCAGGTCCTCGCCGGACGGAAGCTTCCACGAAGTGGTGCAGGCACCGTAGAGGTACACCTCTGCCGTGCTGGCAGGGATACAGGAAAAAGTGAAAGGAAATCCGCCCGGGATCAAGTGGATAACGATGAAGCAAAGATGGGGAGGGAAGGAGGGAGGAGAGGGAGAGAAGAAGAGAGGGAGAGTGGAAGATCGAGAGGCAAAGAGGCAGGAATGAGGCATCGAAGTGGGATTATTTAACCACAAACTGGCAGCTTCGTGTGACGGATACAAAGGGGAAAGAAGGATGTGAGCAAGATGAAGGGGAGGAAAATGCCGCACCTTCCTGAGGCGTCTGTGAGAGTGACACGTGGCAGGCCGCCCAGACCGTCGTCGAAGCTCACTCCGTCCTTGCCGAACTTCGCCTGGAGGTCCTTGGAATTAGGTTCGGTTCTGGTAAGGGGAGACAGGGAGGCACGGGAAAAGAGGGTAGGGGAAGAAAACGGTTCTAACAGATGGGAATGGTTCTGAATTCTCGCTACCGGAAGAATGTCGCATGCGATAACGTCGCAGGTCACCCGTCAGTCATTTGTCGCATTCGAGGGGACCGGTGACCTACGCGACAGAAGCCGACACGTTGACGCGGGACACGTGGCTCCTGCTGCTGACTCCTCGTGCAGCCGCAGCGCGCAGAGGATTCACGGGGAGAATGGCGGCATGGAGCCTATCAGCGGCTGACGCGTGGCTCGCTGTGACGGGGCTGCGGACCGCCAGTTGAGACAGGAGTGCGGAGTGAGCGGCGATGGCGCGAGCCATGTTGAATCTGGATTGCCGGTTCTGAAATGGATGGAGGAGACGAAGAGGAGCAACGGAAATGGCAATGGCTCCAAGGGAATCTATGCTCGGTTGCTCTGTGGCATGGCAATGGCAACACCGGCATTTTCAAGGAGGTCCAGGCCAGGCCGGAACGGCTGCACAGATTCCAAATCCCGAAGGCGAATCGCACGGCAGGGATGAAAATGAAGATCCCAACGCTGACTGATCCACCAGGAAAGGTGTTGTGTGATTCAGAAGCGAATGGCTGACGTGGATCGATGCCACGTGAATGGGGGCTGTGGTGGGAGCCTTTTCTAGGTGGCGAAATCTCCAACATTGCCCCAAGATGCTTGAGGAAGGGCGAGCACACGTGGAATATCCACCGTACTCCCGAAATTTATCGTCGAAATATGTTACGCTGCTGTGTTACAGATAGGCTACATTTTCTCCGCTATTAGAGAACTCGTGACGTGACTGCACGTACACCAAACTAACGAGCTACAAGCAATGTTTACGTCAACGTCGAAATGCGGGGGAAACACCAAACCGCAACAGACCGCACCCATAAATTAGTTGCAGGACGCGATAAATCGCCGAAGTGTGCTCTAAGCCTTTCCCTCTCAGGCCCTGTTAGTTCAAATACGGTTCGACGTTGCCAGCTTCCATCTGCGCATCTGCGCGCTCTCCGCAGTTTAGCTGAACGTGTCAACAGTATCCTTCGACGCTTTCGATAGCAATAGAGTCACCCAGCGATGGGGGACGAAACGGTGTCCAGGCTGTTCCGCGTGAGAAAGACCATCTTCGAGGTCCGTTGTACCGTACAGCATGCTTCGTTACATGCCAATACGACTCGGTGCGCAGTGCAGCTAGTTACTCGCATCACTTTCCGTCTTCCAGGAATCAGCCAGAAACCCCTTACCCTTTCCCCGAACCCCTTATCTGCTGCACCTCGCATGTATGCTGCATGATCGCGGTGCGCTTCACTTTTTATCTCTTATTTCCGTTCTTTCTGCTCTAATAAACCGAATTTCCCGGCGGGTTTTCTGTTGGCTGGTCAGATGCTACAAGATCGCGGGTATCTAGTGGCTGATCGCGAGCTCCGGTCGACCAAGGATGATTTCAGAGACCAATTCGGCGACGACCCGCAACGGGATGATCTGACCGTCCTGAAGCAGAAGAGAGACAACCCTAGCGACGAGGTGAGCCGACCCAAGCGACGAGGTGAGACAACCCTGGCGACGAGGTAAGACAACCCTGGCGACGAGGTAAGACAACCCTGGCGACGAGGTAAGACAACCCTGGCGACGAGTTGCGACAACCCTGGTGACGATGTGAGACAACCCTGGCGACGAGGTGCGACAACCCTGGCGAAGAGGTGCGACAATCCTGGCGACGAGGTGCGACAACCCTGTCAACGAGGTGAGACAACCCTGGCGACGAGGTGCGACAACCCTGGCGACGAGGTGCGGCAACCCTAAGTTCCGTTCGGAGCACGTGTGTCGGACGCTCGGGTTGGGAGTCAAGTTGCCGTTTGACTCGTTCGAAGTCGTCTCCCCATGCTCCCCCTACTTCTTCCTCTCTCACTACTCTCCCCTTCTGTCGCCTCACTCCCCCTTCCCCCTTTTCGCCCACTTGCACAGATCTACATGTTGTTCCCCGTGGAGGCCAAGGTGGGCATGAAGACGCCCAAGGGATACTACGAGAAGATGAAGGGCAGCGGGTTGTCTCAATCTCCCTCCTCCCCTCCCTCCCTGCATTCCCTCCTGCTGCTCCCACTTGCACGCAGACCTACGTGTTCTTCCCCGTGGAGGCCAAGGTGGGCATCAAGGCGCTCGAGGGGTACGACGAGAAGCCAAGGGCTCTGGGCGCTGAAGGGCTCTGGCCTGTCTCAACCTCCCTGCATTCCCTCCCTGCATTCCCTCCCTGCATTCCCTCCCTGCATTCCCTCCCTGCATTCCCTCCCTGCATTCCCTCCCTGCATTCCCTCCCTGCATTCCCTCCCTGCATTCCCTCCCTGCATTCCCTCCCTGCATTCCCTCCCTGCATTCCCTCCCTGCATTCCCTCCATGCATTCCCTCCCTGCATTCCCTCCATGCATTCCCTCCCTGCATCCCCCCCCCCTGCTTCTACACGCAGATCTACGTGTTCTTCCCCGTGGAGGCGAAGGTGGGCATCAAGACGCTGAAGGGGTACTACGAGAAGATGAAGGGGTCGGGGCTGTCACGTGCCATCATGGTGGTGCAGCAGAACCTCACGCCCTTCTCCAAGAAGATCCTCGCTGACATGGCGCCCAAATACATCATCGAGGTCTTCCAGGTACTCATTCCTCAGGTGTTTCTGGTGACACTCTCTGGTGAGGCGGGGTATTATTGAGGTGTTCAAGTGAACCTCACGCCCTTCTCCAAGAAGATCCTTGCTGACATGGTGCCGAAATACATCATTGATGTCTTCCAGGTGATTCTTCTGATGTGCCTCAGGAGGTCGTCCAGGTGATGTGTTTACGCATATGTTATTTGAAACCTTAAATAGTTAATTATATACCCTAATTCCTGATGCTATGTCTGCCATTTGTGCCAAGCCCTCCCACTGAGTCTGTGTCCTGCTTGTCTCTGCAATTTGTTCTTGCAGGAGGGAGAGCTGCTAGTGAACGTGACTAAGCATGAGTTGGTGCCGCAACACGTGGTGTTGACAGACGAGGAGAAGCACATTCTGCTGGAGAGATATACGGTCAAGGAGCACCAGGTGAGTTGGTGGGGTTGGAGAGATATACGGTCAAGGAGCACAAGGTGTGTTGGTGGGGTTGGAGAGATATACGGTCAAGGAGCACCAGGTGTGTTGGTGGGGTTGGAGAGATATACGGTCAAGGAGCACCAGGTGTGTTGGTGGGGTTGGAGAGATATACGGTCAAGGAGCACCAGGTATGATGACTCTGGTAGCCAAGATTTGCCTTTAAGGCACCCCATAGGCAACATGCGGTGTTGATGGACGAGGAGAAGCACATGGAGAGATACACCAGCAAGGAGCACCAGGTATGCTCATAGGATTTCTATCACATTAGCCAGTAGCTCTCTCTCCCCTCTCCCCCCTCTCCCTCTCCTCTCTCTCACATTCCCTCTCCATGTACGCATTGAGCCCACTCAACATACCTCGTGGGCCCCTCATATCTACCCTAACACACTCATGCATGCCACCTCTCCTGGTCTCCCCTCACCTACCTGGCTATTTCTGTCTCGCTTGCCCACCAGCTCCCTTGCATGCAAAGAAGTGACTCGGCGGCTCGATACTTTGGGCTCAATGGAGGTGCATTCACGCCATCTCCTGCATCCATCTGTCCTTTTCCCCCTCCCTCCTCAATCCTGCACCAGCTCCCTCGCATGCAGAGGAGTGACCCAGTGGCTCGATACTTTGGACTCAACAGAGGCCAGGTGGTGAAGGTTCTCAGAAACAGCGAGACTGCTGGTAGATATATCAACTACCGGCTCGTAGTGTGACTGCACCTATAGGACTCATGAATTATATGAAAATAGTGTAGCTTATGTGCAGCTGGTTATAGTTTAATTTCTAATGTATATGTGGCTTCTTGGGGGAAAAGTGGTCATTCTGGTTGCGACATGTTTCCTGTTTTCTCACGCTCTTGGATTGAGATTTTATGTTGAAGTTCATTTGATGGCTAGTTGTAACCGTTCCTTCACTTCTTGATTCGGGGGACGAGGCGGCGAAGCTTGGGAGCTGTTGAGCGAAACTTTCGCCTTGCAGCCTTCCCTCGTTTCGCCGAGTCAAGCAAATCAAGGGCAGAATTGCGCGGCTCGGTGAGACCGCGTCCTCAATTAACATTTTCTACCCGTTTTTCTCACGGCCCGGGCAACCCCTGAACTCGGATAAAGTTTTTCTATGCGCGAGTAGGGAAATACGTTTTTTATTAACCGCGTTTTCTTCTACGAACTCTCATGTTTCCCTTGCCCAAAATGATGGCCCGAAATGATGACAAGGCTATCCAGCTACGAGTGGTACAAATCATATGCCCTGAGAGCCCGGGGGGCGACGCGAGAGATTTCGCTTTTAACGAACGCGGGCCGTACGGTAGGGGCAACGTAGACTATGGGGTTTTCCCAGGAAATAGGGCGGTGTTTTTTGTGTACTGTGCATGGGCGGCTTGACTGGTGTATGCAGCGATTGAGTAAATGTTGCAGCGTCGCAAGTCTCTCCACCTATGTATCAACTTCGCGTTTCAAGCAGGTCCCTCGATAACCTAGGGCTCACCCTGAATAATCCGAGTTTGCCCGGGGTCCAACTCTTCCAAGCTGGGTAGCTCTAGAACTTTTGAGTATTTTTGCAGGCATGAGTTTCGCCCTGCTTGGAATGTGCCACTCCTGACAATGACAGGGGAGCCATTTTTTCTAGGGGTGCGAACTTCTACAGTAAAGTTTCCAGGGTGAGTCCATCCCCTACTAAAAAATCGGGCGTCGAAATTTTACCATGTTTTCCTTGACAAAGTAGTGTAATTACCCTGACTTCTAGAGGCCTGGTTTCAAAAGAATGTCAGATTCCTTGACGCGCTCCTAGGCGCGTTCCTATTGGCTGTGGATAGATGGATTTTCCATGGGCGACGCCGACGAATTCCATTTGCTTTGTAGTCGTAATTCTACTAGACCGTCAGTGAGTTGTTGGATTTCTTTTTCGACATTGATTGGCGAGCTTGACACATCTGGATTTTTAGAGGCTCGCCGACCACTCGGCGTGGTCGCTCTGAAAACACAGGAGAAAAATGATTGGACAGTCTTGGATCATCCGACTTGACCGTCATATTTACTGTTCAGTTGAGACGGGTACAATTTGCTTACAAGGAGAGGCCCTTAAGGATAAAATGATTATGAGATACTCCTGGGCATAGAAAGAGGTTGTCTACAAGGCATATGACATGTATTTAGCTAGTGGCGCAAGTTGAGCTTAGGGGCATGAGTTTTCATGAGAATCCACGGACTCTCGTGTTCTCCCGCGTAGACCTCGTCTGCATCCGTCTAGATTCTACAGTGTCAGCCAAAACAGTTTCTCAAAACATGCCAAAGTTTTTAGATTATCGGTAGAAATTCATAGTATCCCATCCTATATATTGTTTTCCAGTAAAACGCAGTGTGTTGTGAGCTCCACTGAAACAACAACATTCCGCGAACTCCAAGCTGTGTTCGGGTATTTTTAAGCAGCTACATTCAAAATGCGAAAGCCCTAAAATGTTTAGACAAGGGGTTTTTAATGACAACGTTTTCTTGGACAAGCTTCACTAAACCTAACGAGATTTCGTACATCTGCGGGTGGGGCTGGACGAAACCTTGCAAGGTTGACCCAGCTAGTAATTCACGGGCAACCACTAAATCCCAAATACAGTTCACGCAATTTCAAATTCCATAAATTTCACATTTCCCGACTCGCGCGTAGAAAATGTTTATCCGAGTTCGGGGTTGCCCGGATCGTGAGCAAAATGGGTAGAAAAGGTTAGTTGAGGACGCGATTTTGTCGAGATGCGCAATTAGGCCTAAATCAATCACCCGTCGCCGCCCTTGGTTGTATGGATAGGTTATCACGTACCTAACCGCATTTCTAGGTGCCAGGCCAAACACTCTGACCTAAAATCCTCACGTGGACAACCTTTTAGCTCCTAACTATTCACCTCACCTACAGAGAGACGCAATTAGTTTTAAAGCCGCATTTCAACTGATTATACCTAGGTGAGCTTCTTATTCCGCACATGACTGTCAGAAGTGTACGACAGTGCGGAGTTTCTCTGCCAGCCGTTTACGCTACGCTTCCTTCAAAGTCCTCCTAACCTGTCGCTCTCCGTTAGTTACCTCTGCTCCTATTACTCCCCCGAACCACGGCGTGTCACCGTTAGGTTACTTCCTCCGTCCACCGCACATCTGCTCCTCTACTCTACTCATTATCCGGTCGTTCTCCTTGTCCCTGCCATCCCTTCCTCCTTCCCCAGAAAACACCTCAGTCTCGTTGCAGGAAGCAGTTGGGAACCGGCTTTAGAGTCGACTAAAAAAAACCTAAGCCATTTTGCAGTTGGGACTTCCTCCGTCCGGCGCGCTACTTCCATGCGGTTGGCGTGACACCATGCCCGCGTCAGCGCCCTACTCGCCCACGCCACTCAACTCCTCGCCTCTCCCCAAGTGCGCAACAGCCCCGTTCCAGTTGATCCCTTGGCCGTGTTTCTCTTTGTTACTCGTGATCCATGTTCCCATGGTCTCTTCGTAGTGACTGTATCAGGCGTGCTGTCCTGCGTCTCTGTCAGCGCCATCGGATGGCACGGCACAATCCGCCAGCTGCACAGCTGCGACCCATACTCCCGCTTCCCATCATAAGCCACGTCCCTGCCGTCTGAGTCGTCGCACAACCACTCCCCTCCCTCCAACGCCCCTCCCCCTCCCCCCCGCAGCCCCCTCCCCCCCCACCCTATCAGGCGTCCGTCAGGCGCATTTAAGCCCCCCAAGGCTCCCAGAGGCTCAGCAACGCTGGAGGCAGCGTCAGCAGTGGTCGTGCTGCTGGCGTGCGCGCCCTTCTCCTGGCGCCTCAGCTCTAGACCGGCCCGCCTGCCGTTTTTCCCCCATTTCCTCCTCTTCCGCTCTTTCAGGCGTCCGTCAGACGGCTTTGAGGCCCTCAAAGCACCCAGAGGATCAGCCTGGGGGACACTGGTGGCGGCGCTAGCGGTGGTGGTGCTGCTGGCGTGCGCACCCCTCTCCTGGCGCCTCAGCACCAAGCCCTGGCGGCCCCACCTGTACCCGCCGGTCTGCCGCCCGCCCACCCACGTGCACGCCCAGGCGGAGCAGCTTCCACGGGTGTTCATGTTCATCGGGACTGAGGGGAGCGGGCACGACCTGTTTGAATACATCTTCAGGTGCGCCCCTTCCCCAGGGTGCCACGCCCCTCCCTTTGGGCGCTTTTGTCTGCTGCCGCCCCACCCGCGCACACGCGCACATGCTCGTTGGGGCTGAGGGAGGGGGGCACGGCTTGTTTGAGTACATCATCAGGTGCGGTCCGTCCCTGGCTTGCCACTCGCCCCACCCACGACTTTACATCAGCATCGACCTATTTACCCCTAACCTGCGCCCCACTTATCTTCACTCTTAAACAAGCACGCTGCCTCCCTTTCCACCACTCGTGTCTTTCACCACCAGGTACCTGTCAGTGAACATCAGCATGGACCGATTCACCCCCCCCGACCTGCACAACCATCAACACTTGACAGACGCTGCCTCATCCCCCTCCCTTCCCGTGACTCCCCCGCCTTGTGTGTTTTCCTAACTTCTCTTTTTGAGGCGCCTCAAAAATAGACGCCTTCTGTTTCCCTAACTTCTCTCCCCTTTTCAACAGCAACCTCCCAATGAACATCAGCATGCTTGGACCGTTTCAATCCCAATCTGCACCTGACCTCGTCACACTCACTGCACCCTGCCTCGTCCCTCCCTGGATGCCTCCTTCTCCACCTGTCTTTCAACAGCTACCTCCCAGTGAACATCAGCATCGACCGCTTCAACCCCGACCTGCACCTGACCTCGTCACCGCAGCAGAAGGTGGCGACTGCTCAGGACCCCACCGGCGCCACGGTGGACTGTCCCAAGCTGCCATACCCCCGGCACGTCTACGACTTTGGCGTGCGCATGTCGTCCACACTCAAGGCGAAACTGCAGGTAAAGCCGCTCTCTTATCTTTCTTGAGAGGACTCAGGACCCCACTGGCGCCACTGTGGACTGCCCCAAGCTGCGGTACTCGCGGCACGTCTACGACTTGGGTGTTTGCATGTCATCCACTCAAGTCCAAGCTCCAGGTAACTGTCTCGAGCTGTTGATTGTTGACTATTGACTCAGAGCTGGCTCAGGAAGGACCCCACCGGCGTCACGGTGGGCTGCCCCAAGCTGCTGCAGTACTCACAACACATGTACTCACAACACATGTACTCACAACACATGTACTCACAACACATGTACTCACAACACATGTACTCACAACACATGTACTCACAACACATGTACATCTTTGGCGTTCGCATGCCATCCACACTCGAGACCAAGCTCCAGGTAAGCCCTTGTTTTCCCTGCCCGCCCATCAGTTGTCCCATCCTCCCATCCCTATCGTTGTCTTCTGTTCTCCCATGAACTCCGTTCGCCCGTCTACTCCCCTCATGTCTGATTTTAACTACTGTCGGAGGTCGTGAAACCTCCTCCTCATGGTCCTCCTCCGTCGCTAGCATCATAACTTCTGAAATACAACATCTATTTTTTTTCTCCCCATCCCTACGGGTACCCTTCCCCTTGGGGTGCATGAGATGAGACCCTCCCCTGTGGACCGCCTTCAAACGTATTCTGTCAAATTGTTTATCCTACATGAGACGACTCTCTCCTTTTGCTGCTCATCCTCCATCCCTAAAAGGCAGGAGACCGACTGCTATTCAAACGCATTGCAGATCGCACCTGCTGATGTCAGGGCCTGCTTTCTGCCACCCACCCATTCCCCTTGCCCGTGCGCAGGACACCAACTACTATCTGAGGGCCAGGGACCCCTTCCCCATGGGCCGCATTCGGACACCCCTGGCTCGGCCGGACCTCATCTCACTTGCCACCTTCCACGGCATTCTGTACAATCTCAAGGTACGAGTGTATGTGACCGCTGAATCAACTGAGAAGACAGTTTCGTAGGCGCCTAAAAAATCGTCCTATGCATGCCTTCTTTACGGACCCAGCTGGCTCGCTCTGACCTCATCCCACTCGCTACCTTCCATGGCATTCTGTACAACCTCAAGGTAGCGTGTGCATGTGACCTTTGAGTTGACTACAACCTCAAGGTACCTTTACTGTGCAGCTGTGTACAACGAATCTGACTTAGTTGCAGCAGGGCTGTGCTTTGAGGCGTCTCAATTCATGTATGTGATATTCTGAGGCGTCTCAAAGCGCCATCGCTTCTGAGGCGTCTCATGCCTTAACATCCCTTTTGCCACCATTGCTCCCCATCTATCTCCCTGTCACTCAGCTCGTAGCGCTCGTGCGCAGCCTCACAGGCACAGTGCTCTGGTCCATGCTCCATCACATCACACCACAATGCTCCCTCTTACTACCCCACTACCCCCTCCCCCCCCCCCGTTTCTTCCCGACCCTCCTTCCCTCAGCTCATGCTGTGGTGCTTGTGCGCAACCTCACAGGCACGGTGCTCTGGTCCGTGCTGCATTGTTCTTTTCATCGCGTCTCCACTATTCATCCCCCTTGCGCCCCAAGTCCCTCAGCTCTTAGTGCTCATGCGCAATCTCACAGACACCGCGCTCCGCCAGTTCAACAACGATGATGTGGGGCTGCAGGCGTCTCATTCCTTTTGCCCCTTTCCTGCCTCTCCCCCCCATTTGACTCAGCCCATAGTGCTCGTGCGCAACCTCACCGACACGGGGCTCTGATCCGTGCTCCGCCGCTTCCACAACGGCCATGTGGGGCTGCAGGCGTCATCTCTCATTCCTTTGGCCCCTTTCCTGCCTCTCCCCCCCGGTTCCCTCAGCTCGTGGTGCTCGTGCGCAACCTTACAGACACGGTGCTCTGGTCGGTCCTCCGCCGCTTCCACAATGACGACGTGGGGCTGCAGGCGCGGCTGATAGAGGACAGCATGGTCTACATTGATGCTTCGCTCAGGGCTCTCCCGTGCGGCACGTTCAGCCTCATAGACGTGGATGCACTAGTCAAGAGACCCAAGGTGAGGAGAGCAGGTGGGTGGTTTGGTTGGGATGTCTCACAGTGGCATGATATGGAGTGCGGCTGCAGGCGCGGCTGGTAGAGGACAGCATGGCTACATCGATGCGTCCCTCAGGGCTCTCCCTGTGGCACGTTCAGCCTGATTGACGTGGATGCGCTGGTCAAGAGATCCAAGGTAGGGAGCAGGATGGGCAGCGGGCATACAGGGAGATGAAGGGAGATGAAGGGACATTATGTGGGGCTGCAGGAGCGGCTGATGGAGGAAAGCCTCATTTGCATCGATGCCTCGCTCAGGGCTCTGCCTTGTGGCACGTTCAGCCTGATTGGCGTGGATGCTGGGGTGGTTTGAAGCGACTCAAGGGGAGGAGCAGAGTGGCAAGCCACCCGCGGCTCATGTTGCCACGGGTTCATTATCCGTCTTTTCCCCATGTGTCGTCCTTCCCAATATGACCATTTCCTTTGCCCTCTCCCCTCCTTTCCTTCACTCACCTTCCCCAGACCGCCTCTGCTTCCCTGGCTCAGTTCCTTGGCCTGCCAGGAGTGGCAAAAGAAGAGGTGTTCAGCGCCATACAGCGCGGCAAGGAGAAGTGGGAGCCGACCCTCACAGTGCAGAGCGGCCTGGGTGCCACGGCTGACGGCGACGATGCTGCAGAGGTCACGTTTGACGGGCAAGCGCTCGAGGTGTTTTTTCAGCAGCGGGTGGGGCTGTGGCCGCTGCTGGAAGCAGCCAAGGGGAAGCCGGTGTTCGTACCGCACACCCCGCAGGACTGGCCCCTCGAATGATTCTCTAGGGCCCTTTGACTTCCCAAGTCACTTCTGGCGAGCATGCATTTGCGGTGTTTCTCTGCCAAGGTAGGGGAAGCCGGTCTTTTAGTGCCGCACGCACACACCCCGCAGGGTTGGCCTCTGTCATGGGTTGACTTGGTGATCGCACATGATGCATCGCAGCCGGCCCATGAGACTGGCCTTTCAAGCAGAAGGCTGGGTTGCTGTTTAGAGGTGCTATCACTCATTCTGTCTGCCATCTCATTCTACTGTAGAGTGCAGTATCCTATTGGCCCATGGAAGAGTAGCCTCCATTGTATATCACTTGCGTTGCAGGTCTAACCTGTCCTTTTTTCTGGGTGCAATACATTTCCGAAATTTCTGCATGCTATCGAAGCTGCTTGTCACGCATTGTCAAATCTCACTGTGCAAATCGACTTGCTTGTCAGTGATTGCACAAAAGTCTCCCCACGATGTTCTCGAGGTCATCTCCTGTCTACTCTCGAGGCTGTTGCTTCTTCCGTTGAGCATAGCGTAGCTACGTTCGCCCTAAACCTCGTGTTTCGTCGCACATGGTTTCGTCGCGAAGGCGTCGTTTCGCCGCGAATGGCGCCGGTTTGACCGCCGAGGGTCCACTGGGGATCCCCGTCGGCGTGCTAATAGGATTCGTCGCACTAGTCGCCTGCATAATCGCCACGGGTTACTATGCGACGTCGCGTGCGAATCAGGAGGTCGCAGAGGCGAAGGCGAAGCTCGCGGAGATGGAGAGGCGATGGGCGGAGAGAGGGGGGTTACCGCAGACAGAGCAGCCTGGGGGGCAGCCAGGGGGGTTAGGAACGGTACAGGCGGAAGGGATTAATCAAATGAAGATGGATGCAGGTCGGTGCTGTTCGATCGTGGTGTACTTTGCAGCATCTCCTGGCGTGTCATCTATTGTGTCATCAAGCGTGTCATCTGATTCGCCATCAGTATGACCTTGATTCTCTTCCTGCGTAACCTCCCTTTTCTCCCTTTCCCTCCCCTCCACCCTTTATTTCCCGCAGCATCGTCCGCCAGTCTGGCCACATGCCCTGCGGACTTGGTGCGCGCGAAGCAGCAGCTGCGGACGGCTAAGGGGTGGGTGCGGGAGGGACTGGAGCACTGCTCCAAGCTGAGGAAGAAATACGGCAAGGCACGGCGCAAGTGGCAGGCGCGCAAGGGGGCGGGGGTTGGTGGTGGTGGTGGCGATGGGACTGGTGTGTTGTTTGACAAACATGGGCATGGGGATGGTAGTGGCGGTGATGATGATAAGGAAGATGATGATGGTGATGCTGATGACCATGACCATGACCATGACCATGACCATGACCATGAAGGCAAGCATGCGCACAAGCATGATGCTGATCATGATGACAATCCCAAGAGGAAGTTTTCCAAGCATGATGATGATGATGAGAAAGCCGAGAAGGACAAGGAAGACAAGGAAGATCAGGAGGACAAGGAAGACAAGGAGGACAAGGAGGACAAGGAAGACAAGGAGGATAATGAGGATGAGGATAAGGAGGATGAGCATGGGAAGAACAAGCACAGGGATGGTGATGAGGGTGATGAACACGATAAGGGTACTGACGAGGACAAGAAAGATGATGACGATGACGACCATGAGAAGGGCATCAAGGCTGGTAAGGTCGACATGGGGAGATGAAGCCGTCAGCGAACTAGACTAGTTGATGTATGCGTAATGCAACATGCCATTCTTTGTTGGTGTTTATCCTTGTCGAAGTAAGGTGTACATACTGAACTGAGCTCCACAAATGGACATATGCTTGAGCTTATACAGGTCCCTGGAGTTGCAGGTGGGCCATTGCTCCATCATTATCTAACAATTGGTTTGGGTTGGGATCGCCTTATTCACATTCAGGTACTACCCGTACCATGGCATCCAAACAAGCCACATCCAAGGCACGATCAAGCAGCGAGCATGGGTCCCCAGGCACTCCAGTTGGGAATGGTCAGTCGTCATGCCGTGCATCGCGGTGCTCCGAAAGCACATTCGTGAGGCGCCTGAAGAAGGATTCCTCAAGCACTCCAGTCGGGAATGGTCAGTCGTGTGTCGCGGTGCGCCAATAGTCGCATGCTCGGCAGCCGGTTCCGCACCTCCTGCCACACCATGTCCACCGCGTCTCCTGCCTTGGCTGGGTGCTGCTCGGGGCAGGGCACGTGAGGAGCAGGCATGGAAGCTGGAATGAGAGCATACAGGAGACAGGTGTGTCAAAAGCTGCATGCTTCGCAGTCGGCTGCACACCTCCCGCCACAGCATGTCCACCGTATCGCCTGCCCTGGATGGGTGCTGGCGGGAGGTAGGCACGGAAACAGACACGGGAACAGGTGCAGTCACAGACATAGATGCAGGAGCGGCTGGGACAATTCAGATGTGTCTCGGGCAGAACGACCGGGCTTTGTGTGGAGCTTCAGAGGGTGCATGCGAAGCTGGCGCACTCACGATGGCCCTTGTGCATAGCCAGCGGGGCTCTGCATGCATACCTGAAACTCAAAGTGCCTCTGCACTTGATGCAGCCTGTGCCACATCGCCAGCCAATCCTGCTCTGACAGCTGGCGCAGGGCGGAGACTAGACGACCCTTGACTAGTGCATCCTGGGGAGGAGAGGGGAGGCGGTGGGAGAGGAAGAGCAAAGAAATGAGTGGGCGAGGAAAAAAGGACACAGCTGATAGTTGCACTGAGGCTCGGGATATGCAAAGAAGAGTGGTGGAGATAGCAACTCTTGCTAGCCATACCTGAAGTGGCTTCCCCGCATGCTTGCTCTTTTCACAAAAAAATAAAAGCAAACGTGCCGTCCTTCAACCGCATTCCCTTCCTTGGGTTTCACATGCGCACCGCTTTCGAGAACAAGAGTGCAAGCTGGGAGTAGTCGAGGGTTGAATCAAATGGCAGCTCCACCTAGTCGCTCACCGCCATGCGCACACGGTTGCTCATGAGGGCAATGATGATAGACACTCCCCTCCTCAACCACACCTCCCCTCCTTACCGCATTCCCTTCCTTAAAGTCACACGCACTCACCTCTTGTGAGAAGAAGAGCGCGAGGTGCGAGTAGTCGAGGGTTGACTCGAAGGGCAGCTCGACATAGTCGCTGACGACCACGGGCACGCAGCCGCTCATGAGGGCGTTGAAGAAGCGCGACGAGGAGGGCGTGTCGCCCTCCACGTGCAGGCAGAAGCGCGACTGCCGCATGCCTTGCTGGGACTGGACGGGGCAGGGAGAGTGGGACAGACAGAAGGTCCAGAGTGTTGGGGATGTATGCTGTAGGATAAAAGAGAAAGTGGCATGTCCCCTGACATGTGCACGCAGAAGCGCGGCCCCCACATGCCCTGCTGGGCTGGGACTGACAGTGGGCAGTGGGGAGGAGCAGATGGGCGGTTGTGGCACACAAGTGGTTGGGGCAAGTGAAAAGAATGCAGGAGAACGGCAACGAGTCACAACCCATGGGGCGTGGGATCGAGCGAGTGATCACAGCTTGCACACAGAAGAGAGAAAAGAAGAAGAGGCTCACATCCCCTATGGCCTGGCTGGATCCCACTGCTTCCCTCAGATGCATGTACATGCACTGCACGAGGCCGAATATGCATGGCAGGAGGGCCAAAATGCACGTGACAGTGGCACGGACTCACATCTCGTATTGACTGGCTGGAGCCTGCTGCTTCCCTCACATGCACGTCCGTGCTGATCCGAGGTCAAAACGTGCATGACTCCTGGAAATTTTGTGCATGTGCATGAGCATTCACGTTGACTCACATCTCGTATGGACTGGCTGGAGCCCGCTGCTTCCCTCACATGCACGTCCGCCTCCCCCTGGAGCTCCTCAAACAGTGCCTTGCGCCGCTGAAGCGGGCAGAGGGAGAGGGGCAGCAGGGGCGGCAGTGGGTGAGAAAGGGAGAAGGGAGAAGGGAGGAGGGAGAAGGGGGGGAGAGGCTGAAAGGAAGTTTCCTTCACATGCGCGTCCACCTTCCCCTGCAGCTCCTCAAAAAGGGCCTTGTGCCGCTGGGGGGGGAGGCGGAGGGGAGAGGAGCCGTGGAGGGGAAAACGGGAAGTAGAGTCAGGAGTGCGTTCTACGTGGAAGAGGCGGCTGACAGGGTTGAATTGAACGATGGCAGGCAGAGCAACCCCTAAGTCATATCCTTTTAGCCCACGCATTCAATTATTCTCCCTGCCCAATCACTCACATCTTGCTGGTGCAGTGTGTCTTGAAAGTAGAGCAGTGTGCGATACTCCTGTATTGGCACCTGCCCTTGCTCCCCATGCACTCACCCATTCTCCCATCTCACTCACATCCTTTCTGTGCAGCGTGCCTTGGAAGTAGAGCAGTGTCTTGCGCCGCGCAAACACCCCCGCATCCGCCTCTCCTGTGTCGGCAGCTCCACCCGCTTCTTCCGCTGCTCCTGCTGCTCCTGCTTCCACTCTGCTCCCTTGCCCATGCAATCTGTCACTCCCATCACCGTCACTTGCATCATCTCCTTGTTTCTCCTCCTTCCCATCATCCCCTTCCTCCTCTTCACCTTCACTGCTCCCTTCTTTCTCTCCCCCACTCTCCTCCTCCCCCTCCTCTGATTCCTCCTCACCCCCCAGCTGTCTCCTTTGACCCACCAGTCGCCTCCTCTCCCCCTCCCCATCTGCATCCTTCTCACCCTTGTCCTCCTCCTCCTCCTCCTCCTCCTCCTCCCCCTCTTCCCGCTCTTCCTTGCGGCTTCCCTTATCCACTGCCCTGTCTCCTGTCCCTGCGTCTGTCTCCTCATCGCCATCTGCAATGCCCTCCTCCCTCTTCCCCACTCTCCCCTGTCGCACCCCATCCCTCCCCCCATCCAACTCATCCTCCTCCTCTTCTTCCCCCCCATCCCCACCACCCTCCCTCTCCACCATTTTGCGGCTCCCAGCCTCAGCTTTTGCTTCAGCTACCGCTGCCTCTCCTCCCCGTCCATGTCCCCCCCTCCTTCCCGCCTCCTCCTCATCTCTTTTCTTCCCTCCCTCCGTGCCTGTGCCCGCATGACTCCTCTGTTGTCTCAGGGCGTCCCGCCTCTCCTCCTCCGCTGTGTATGTCTCCACCAGGTGCCCATACGGCGCTATTATGTCCTTGTGCAGATCAGCCTCCCCTGGTGCATACCTGAGGGCAGGGGAGGTGGGGGGGAAGAGGTGAGCGCTGATTACCGGTGTGGTTCTGTGCATGCGTGTGCACCTTGGGCAATAATTCCTCCAGGTGTTCAGATGGCGCTATTGTGTCCATGTGCAAATCAAAGCCCCCGGTGCATACCTGAAGTGAAGGGAGCAAAGGGCGCGTGTGTGGTGGGTGGGGCGGGGAGAGGGGGGCGGAGAGGGGGGGTGGTGTGTGCATGTGTGTGGGTGTGTAGGGATTGACTTCAGGACATTGAGATTGGTGACCCACCGCCATTGCGCCCACCTACCCACCTTGCAACTGCTACCATCTCACCCAATCTACTCACCGGCCAAGGTTCACATCAATGAAAGCTGTAGCAGCCATGCATGCCGTCAGACTCAAGCACTTTAAGGTGGGTGGCGCAACTGCTGCCCGTGCGCCCACCCACTCACCTGGCGAGGTCCACAGCAATGAAGGCGGCAGCAGCCATGTAGTGCCGCACGGACTCCAGCGCATTGGGGTGGGTGACGCACAGCACATGGTCCCTGCCGCCTCGTCTGTGCCACCAGGGCGAGGCATTCATGAGCTCCGCCAGTTCCATCTGGGATCGGATATGTGCAAAGGGAGGACGAGGGAGAAGAGCGTGAGTCAAGTGCACGGACTCTCAAGGGTACTGGGATGGTCCGCATTCGGATGGGTGACGCACAGCACATCGTCCCCACCCACCGCCCCTCCTGTGCCACTAGAGCCTTGTAGGTGGGGATGCCTTTTTTCCTCAGCAGTTTGGCCACGGGGGAAGTGAAGAAGGGCGCCAGAAACACAGTGGGCCTATAACGAGGTCAATATCAAGAACGTACCGCTAGAGCCTTGTAGGTGGGGAAGTCCTTGCGCCTGAGCAGGTTGACCATGGTGGAAGCGAAGAAGGGCACCAGAAACACGTCCGCCTGCGCAGGGTCCCTCACCCTCACCGCCGCCACTCCAGGGTCTCGCTCCTGGTGGCGGGTGTGGAGGGATGGAGAGGGGTGCACAAGGTTACATTACAAAAGAAACATGGAGTCCCTCACCTTCACCCCTGCCAGTCCAGGGCAGAGAAAGGGGTAGAGGGTTGTATGGCATGGGATGGCGGGCTGTGTGGCAGGGTGGGTAGAGCGTTGTGTGCCCGCTGGTGCATAAAGTCGTGTGCGGTATGAAGAAAGAACGGGTCAAGCATGCTTCGCAAGGGTCTGGGGAGGGGGAGATGGAGCGTGTCTCGCAAGGGCCTAGGGAGGGGGAGATGGAGCATGTCTCGTGCCACGAGAACGGACAGAGGGGGAATGCAGCATGCTTCTTAGGGGCGTACAGAGGGCGCATGAAGCAAGTCAGCGACGAGGTAGTACTCGAGGCTGTGCTGCCACGCGGTCGGATGCACGTCTCCCTGCGCCGGCCACGCCCACGCCCGGATGGGCGCGTCGTCGATGCTCTGGTTGGTCCTCTCCCGCTGCCGCGTCTTCCACTTGGGCTCCAGCAGGCCCAGGTTCATCCGCCGCGGGAGGTCGTACACGTACACGCGCACCCGCCCGTCCCAGCACTGCTCGTCGTCAGGATCATTATCATCGTCAGTGCTTCTATCGGCAAGACTGTTTTCGCTAATATCACGTGCGCTCATACCCGCTTCTATCCTCCTCTCATGAACCTCATCGCCAGCTTCTCGCGTGTCATCTTCGCTGATATTCGTTCTCTCCTGGTTTTCCCGGAATGGGATATCGGACGGCGAAAGGCGAGCCGATGAAGCATCGGACGGTGGAGGGAAAGTTGAGAGAGCGGTGGGAGGGGATGCCTCGAAGAGGTCCTCTACTCGCGCGATCTCCGCTGGCTGACGGGTGACGAGCAGCAGGGCGACTCCCAGGAGGAATGCGACAGGGAATGCGACGATTCGCGGCACCTTCTGTCGCATGAGCCGGACGACGGCCCCATCCATGGGGCCAGCCTGGCGTCGCCGCGTCGCACTAGAGTAAAAGGTACTTACAGTAGCAGGATACCGGCTTTAAGAACATTATGAGCAAGGCTAAGAAAGCCTCAAGAGCCGGTGGAACAAGACTGCCAGGTGATACTGCCCGAGCGATGTAGCCATATGCCTGGACTACCAATGGAATTTCGAGATTTTCTCAGCCACGGAATATCGCTATGGAGATTATCACGTCCGCTCTTAGAAGCGGTGGGAAGATAAGGGCGACATCATGAACGATTTGAAATAAGACATACTCCTGAATCTGCCTCAATGAAGGAGCCGATTCAGGCACTAGTGACCTTGATCTTGCCGAGTGAAGAGAAGTGTGCTTATCGCAGATCAGGGAGCAAGCCAGGTTTACTTCTTTACAACGCTTCTCATTTTCCGCTGCAGGTAGCCAGCCTTATTGCGTACTCGTATAATCAACAACATGTCTGTACCGAAGCGTTACAATAGGCTTTCTGCCCATTGGTACAGAAATGACACTTTCTACTGACAGGCATTGGAAATCCATTTCCCGCTCAATCCGCACCGCTCGCAAACATTTGAATTTCTGCAGCGACGCGACTCGTACATTGCACATCGCGCGCAATACGCCAGTCACCGGAATTGTGCACAATACTCGCAAGCCAAATCCCCCACCTCAGAAGCTCTCCCATTTTCGTCAGCAGCAGCACCCTCCCGCTGAGTTCTTTCCCTCTCATCCCTTCACTCTAGCCATTGATTCCGGATCCCAATGATTGTCTCTGTCTCCTTCTCTTCGTAGTTGTCAACATCTACCGTAGTTTGGTCCTCACACCGTTTGAAAAACTAGGCTTTGCGCTTCAATAAGCTCGTTGAGTGATTGCCTATGCCCCTATTCTCCTTAGCAACGTCTTAGTTGTTTCGTGGTGCTTCTGTGCAAACTCGTTAGTTTTGTAGCCACTCACAGCACGTGCTTCCCACAATTTTATAGTCGCTCCCGATTCCGCGTCATAGCTTCTGATCATGGCATCCGCATCAGCGAAACGCGGGACTCGGAGACCCGGCAGGCTGCACAACAAGCTCTCCTTCGCCTCCCACTTCAACGATGAAAACGCCTCTCCATTCCCCCTACCTCTCTCGAAACCCTCCCCTACCCTTCTGGCTGACGTCACCACTCCCGCGCTTCCGCTGCCCGTGGAAACCGTTACCGACAGCGAGGAGGTGCACCCGGTCGGCCTGGCGGCCGTCACGCAATGGTTCGACGGTTCCGTCAAGCCGGGCAACCCTCAAACCGGCAGATCCGCCGTCCGATCCGCGCTACAGGATTTTTCAGACAATTCCTTCTTTTCCTTCCCGTCGGGGAAATCAGCAGCCATGTCCGTGCTCGGGGTGAGAAGCGTTAATGAGAATAACCGGCGGAACAGCGCCGTGCCTGCACCTTCGGTCCCTCAGGAAAGCACTCAATCCTTAGTCGAGGTCCTGCCGCCGAACACGCTCAAGGCGACGGAGCTCATGCCCTCGGTTCCTATCGTGCCGCCTCGTCTCTCCGCGTCCGTCCGTCAGTCCATCTCCGGCGCTCCCCCTTTTCTCGGAAACTACACCAGTTCTTCTGCCGGCGGCCTCGGTTCCGCGCCGTCATCTCGACGGACGTCGTTAAGCTTCGCCGGCAGTCTTGACGGCAGCGTCTCCTCGTCGTCCGCAGCCTTGGCGTTTCCGCCCCCGCCGTGGACCGGCCAGCGGCGGATCTCCGCCCTGGCGGAAAGCGCGGGGGATTTTTCCGCCATGCTGCCGGACGAGCGGGAGTTTCTTGTGGACGTGGCGGAGTTTCACGGGCTCCCCGTGCGCGCATCCCTGCAGTCTCTACCGCCCTTGGCGGAAAGTTATCCGCCACAGGCTCGACAAGCGGGAGGCGCAGGGAAGCGAATGAGCCTGGCGTGGATGTCGCTTGACGGAAAAGTGCAGAACGTGGAGGCGTTGACGGAAATCGTTGGAGCTAGCGGAATGTTGACGGAGAATGAGCGACATGCTTGGCTTAGCATCCCGGCCGTTTACGTAAGCACCATGAATCTCCGAAATTCCGGTTGCTTCCTTGATCCTTGCAAAGAATCAGCTGGCGAATGAATCGACTTTCATGGGTATGTCAGCATAAAGTCAATGTCAAGTTGCTTTCTCATATTATTCTCTCCTCCCTCCGCAGCGCGCGTTGATCCTCGCGATGACGTGGAAATCCGTATCGACGGCCAGGATGCAGATGAAGCGGGAGTTCGCGCGAATCCGCAAGTTGATCCGCGCCAAGGACATGGAAGCGCGCTCGTTGCGGAAGAAGATCGTCGCCTTGCGATCGCAGCCGCCCAGATCCGTCGTGTCGTCGCCTGTCGCCAGCCCGTCGTCGGGCGTCGCACGCGTCGCAGAAGGTGGTCCGAGTCCCGCGAGAGCGAGCGAAGAAGAATCGCAGGTACGTGCTGAGATGCGTCACAACACGTTGTACGACTCGCAATCCGTAGCTCCCGTCGTTTTTGCGACGAATAGGGGGTTCTGACGGTTGAAAAACATGTCTTAGAATATAGACGTTGCTTCCATGGTCTGACTTGTTGTCAACGGCATGTTTCCTTACGCCATGGATTCCCATTCCTTTCTTCGATGTCCATTAGGGAAGGGTATTTCGGTGTTTGCTTACCCTTCCCTCTTGCGTGGGCTTCCTCTGTGCTTGCTTCAGGTGCAGCAGCTACTGCAGGCGAAGGATGAAGAGTTGAAACGGCTGGAGGAACAGATGAAACGCGCCGAGGAGGAACGGGACGAGATGGGTGGGAAGATGAAACGGGCTGCCGAGGAGGTGAAACGGATGGAGGAGCAGCTGAAAGATAGAGAGGAATGTATGCGCGAGGAGATGAAACGTGCCGATGAGGGGAGGGAACTGGCGGTGAGGGAGATGAAACGCATGGAGGCGGAAATGAAACGGATGGCGGAGGAGATGAAACGCGCGGAGGAACGGTGCGGGGAGGTTGAGGCGTCACGAGTCGCGACGCAGGAGGCCCTAAATGCCGCCGTGGAGTCGAATTCCGCGCTCAGGGTGAGTCAAACGAATGTGATATTATAACAGCTCCTCATATTCCTGAATGCCTCGCCTCCGCGGAGCAAGTTGCTGTTGTCTGTTGTTGCCGGTGTCTGTTCTGTTGTTGCCCGCGCTGCTTGTCCACGCATCCGGCATGCGTGCGTCCCGCCACGCGTGTCTCGTGCCACGTCCCTGTCGCAGGACCTGATGACCCTTCAGGCGGCGCACACTGCTTTTGGCGCGCGCTTATGCTGTTCTTCCATGCGCCCCTGGGCGCGCTGAGCGCGCCCCTCTCCCGCAGGACATGATGGCGCTGCAGGCGGCGCACATTGCGGAGCTGAAGGCGCTCATTCTCGGTCAGACCGAGGCCATTCAGGGGCTGACGCGTGGCAGCGCGCCACTGGACGGTGCAGATGCGGGAAAGCCAGCACGGGGAGAAGGGGAGGGAGAGGGAGAGGAAGAGACGGAGGAGGAGGAGAAGGCAGGGGATGCGAGGAAGGCGGGCATGGAAGAGTTGATGGAGATGGTGAGCTGGCCTTACAATACTAATGCCATGCCATGCCATGCCATGCCATGCCATCACGTCATGCCGTCGGTTTCCACTCCAACACATGTCATCTCATGTCATCGCATGTCATCTCATGTCATCGCATGTCATCTCATGTCATCGCATGTCATCTCATGTCATCGCATGTCATCTCATGTCATCGCATGTCATCTCATGTCATCGCATGTCACTCATGTTATCCTCTTGCTCCTTTTCACCTCCCCCTACCCCGTACCCTCCCCCCCACCCACTCCCTCCTCCCCCCCCCCAGCTATCCCACCAGTCCGCGGAGATCTCCGCCCTCAGCCGCGCGGTGCAGGCCTCTACCTCCTCCCTCTGCCCCCGCTCCCCCTCGCCCTCCGCTTCCCCGTCTGCTTCCCCCGAGCCCGACACCCCCCTCGCGGCCAAACCCCTTGAAGCCGCAGGGGGAGGTGCAGGCGGGAGCGCAGGGGCAGGGGGACCCGGGGAGCCGGGGCTGTGGCGGATGGGGCTCCCCCTGCTGGGGTCGCCCTTGGGATGTACGCCGTCTCCCCCCGGCAGAGGGGAGATGAGGGTGGTTGCGCGGATCAGGGGGAACGTGTATGGCGCAGTGCCCAAGTATGGGGGCGCGGGGATGGATGGTGTGTGTGGGGGGGAGGGGAGCAGCAGCAGCAGCTACAGTGTCAATGGGGCTGCGCCGGTGGTTGCGGAAAGAAAGGCGTCGATGGGGATAGGCAGGAATGGCGGAGGTACGTCTCTTGTGCCACCGCTGACCCTGCAGCAAGGCCCTGGCCCTGTTGACCCTGTTGACCCCGTTGACCCCGTTGGTCCCGTTGACCCCGTTGACTGCGCTGGTGGGCCTTCAGGTGCTGCGGGGGCTGGAGAAGGGAAGGGTGGCAGTGGTGGTGCGGAAGGGGAGAGAGAGAATGGGGAGGTGTTGAGGGAGGGGGGAGAGGAGGAGCATGAGGGGGAGGAGGGGCACGAGGGGGAGGAGTACGAGGAGGCGCAGCAGTTCTTCTCTGCGCCTGCCACGCCCTTCTCGTCCGTGCCTTCCACCCCCACCGCTGCCGCTGCCGCTGCTGCTGCTGTCGTGGGTGCTAGGAGTGTCTTTTCCATGGCAAAGGACACACATGCAGCGGAGGGGGAGGAAGCGAAGGAAAATGAAGAGGAGCAGCAGGAGCAGCAGCAGCAGGAGCAGCGGCAGCAGGAGCAGCAGCAGCAGAAGGCGAAGCAGCAGCAGGGGTTGAAGGAGAGTGGGAAGGGGAGGGCGAGCGATGCAAGTGGGAGCATGTTCCGAGTGGGGGGCATCTTCGACCAGGGGACTGTCACCAGCAGCACTGCCAGGGCAGAAAAGGCTCGGAAGGTTGCCAAGCCAAAGTCAGCTCTGGTAGCACCAGGCTCGACATCAAGCAGCAGGCTCGGAAGGCTGGTTCGGGCCGAGTCTCAGCCGCAAGGGCGAGTGGCGAGCAGGAAGCTGTCCATGGAGTGCGGCGGGGGGAGGGGAGGGGGGGAGGGGGACAGGGGGGGAGTGCGTAGGGGGAGTGTGCTGGAAGGAGGGATGGTGAGGAGCAGGAGTGAGAGAACCCCGTATACCCCTCCCCATGCTCCCCCCAACACTCCTGATGCGTCCGGTGCTCGTCTGCAAGGGAGTGGTAAGGCGGGGGGAGTGGGAGAGGGGCTGGAGGGACGCGCGTTGAGGGAGAGCGGGAGAGCCAACAGCAGGGACGGGGAGGGCAGGAGCGCGCAAGGCAAGGGCGTGCAGAGTGCGTCCAAGCAGAGGTGGAAGTATTGAGGAAGCATGCTGGCGTAAACAAGGGCGTGCACACTTACCAGGGAGTAGAGAGGTTTGGGAGAGGTTTGGGAGGGGTGAGGAGGGGTGAGGAGGGGTGAGGAGGGGTGAGGAGGGGTGAGAAGGGGTGAGGAGGGGTGAGGAGGGGTGAGGAGGGGTGAGGAGGGGTGAGGAGGGGTGAGGAGGGGTGAGGAGGGGTGAGGAGGGGTGAGGAGGGGTGAGGAGGGGTGAGGAGGGGTGAGGAGGGGTGAGGAGGGGTGAGGAGGGGTGAGGAGGGGTGAGGAGGGGTGAGGAGGGGTGAGGAGGGGTGAGGAGGGGTGAGGAGGGGTGAGGAGGGGTGAGGAGGGGTGAGGAGGGGTGAGGAGGGGTGAGGAGGGGTGAGGAGGGGTGAGGAGGGGTGAGGAGGGGTGAGGAGGGGAGAGGAGGGGAGAGGAGGGGTGAGGAGGGGAGAGGAGGGGAGAGGAGGGGAGAGGAGGGGAGAGGAGGGGAGAGGAGAGGTGAAAGAGGTGAGGTATGTGCTGGGGGTGAGAGAGGCACAAGGCGAGAAAGAGGGTGGGAACTGAAGTCAGGGAGGGGTACAGGTGGCAGGTGTAGTTGGGCGAGATTGGTGTGCAGATGTAGTTGGGCGAGATTGGTATGGAGGTAAAGTGTGGCTTGTGGCTAGTGTGTGGGGGTGAGCAAGTATGGCTGAGGTGAGGGATGGGTGCTGGTCGGGTACCGGTGAAGTGGTGGAGGGGAGAGGCAGTGAGGAGCAGTATAGCATACGGTACTGGTAACATCAGGTGCATAGCATAAGGTGCATATAGTTTTAAGTGCATTGTAGAGCATAAGGTGCATGTAGCATAAGGCATGTATGTCGTGCATATGGCATAACCTGCACACAGCATAAGGTGCATACAGCATAAGGTACATATAACTTGAGGTGCATCTCATTTGGCTGGAGTACATGCAGGATTTGGTTGGTGTGCGAGCATGAGAAGAGAGAAGGGTGAGAGTGGAAGAGAAATCGAGAGCGATAGAGAGGGAGAAGAGGGAGAGGAACCGATGGGCAATGGTGGAGCAGAGTAAGGCAAAGCATAGGATAGAGTGGGTTTGAATAGACATTGCTTAGTGTAGCGTTTTGCTGCTTAGACAGTGATGCTTGCTTGCCATGGGCACGCTGTATAGTCTGCACTGCTCTCTCGTGAAATTGTGCACTGCTGTGCCTTGACTTCATTACCGTCTCTGCTGACCACTTGCATGGAGCACTTGCATGCCACACCTAACTCATGAAATAATCTGAGGGCGTAGGAGCACTAAGGATATATTAGATGTACACTAGAATCACCATGTTCCTCAGTGCAGTCTGACTTGCAGTAGGAATTTCACTAGTACTCAGCTACCATTAGGGTGGTGGTCCGCTAACGGTACCGTATCAACATCGTAAACCATAAGCCCTATGACAGACTTCAAAGCCCCTGGCATTCACATTTTGTGGATAGTAGGTGGCCACCACCACCACATTCCCTGGCGTTTCACATTGCAATCAAACTTGCATCCATTCAAAGCAGGAGAAGTACAACACAGACACTTAGCTATCTCCACTGTGCATGGGCATCCCCACCCAGCAGAACAGCACCACCGCTGATTCACAAGCTAATGTTCAAATGAGCGCAGGGAAGTGGTCCCACCCAGCCCAGGCTGTGGAATAGTCTGCCCTCACGTAGGCACCCTCAGGATAGACGACGGCCACCAAGGCATTGCGTTGCCACCCTTCCTGGGTCCAAAGTTCAGCAACCAACCTAAGGCTTAGGCCTTGGAGTAGTCTGCCCTAGCGTAAGCATCCTCGGGGTAGAAAATGGCCACCACTGCATTGCCGCCGAACTTGCGCCCGTGCAGGGCCGCCTTGGCCTTGAGGGCACCTGCTGTGTCGCCATACTCCACAAAGACCTGCAGCAGGCGGTTAACGGGAGAGGGACAGGTGAGGAGGGAGGAGGGAGGGACGTGGATGACAGGTAGAAGAACCTGCACTGCCACCCTGCTGCAGCTTTCCCATCACGTGTTCCAACCAGCGCAGGTCCATGTCGCCAGCAAGCAAGGCGCAGAGTCATAGAATGCAGGGTGCAGCACAAGCTACACATCACCCTCTGCCCCTCTCACTAGTCACGCATGGGTGAGGGGTGAGGCAACACACACGCAGACGCATCTATGGACCGTACCTTGCCAACCCCAGGAGCTGTAGCGCCTGCTGCTGGTGGCCGAGGAATGACCACATTCACCAGCGAACCTGCTCACAGGGAGGACAGAGGGTCACCCATACAGCAGGAAACAAGGAGAAGCAGCAGAGCAGTCAGTAGAGAATAAGATGCAGCATCGTGGCTTCAAGTTGTCACAGGGAGAGCACACGCAGGCATCATGGCACATGGCAGAGGAGTAGAGGGAGAGATGCATCAGGGAAGCCGCAGAGCTTCAAAGAGTCACGAGAGATGGATGACCTGGGCAACTCACCGTATTTGGCGCACTCCTCCCGCATGTCCTCCATGATCTCATCATAGTCCTCGTCATTGGTCAGCTCGTCCGGTGACACCACCTGCCATGGCAGCAGCAGTAGGAGGACATCACAGTGCTGAGAAGTACCGTGGCTGCGTGGCACACCATGGCACACATGGCATCATGGTGTCATGGCGTGCTATGGTGAAGCAGGCACAGCACGTTGACGTGGCAAGCATGAGCATGAGAGTGATGTGACTCGGCCTCTGCGCGAACAACAATCACTGCAATGACAAGCTCGGGTGCTTGTGGCAAGATGGCGCACCACCAGGCACAAGCCGAGCAATCCCGACATGAGAAAGTGGGAGTGAGGAGAGTGGGACGAACCTGCGAGAGGCAGACGACCTTGGTTGGAATGTCAACCGGCGCAGCAGGCACAGCAGGGGCTGCCCCCAGCCCCACTGTGTTGGCCCCTGTGAGAGCCATGCGCTGGTGCGAGCAGGTGAGGACAAAGAGGGCCCGGGAGGGTGAGAGGACGGAATGAATGAGAGGAAGGAATGAATGAGATGGCGGAGCCGAAACCACAGCAACGGGAGATGGGGAGACAGAGAGTGAAAGTGAGCAGGAGGCCCAGAGGGGCAGTAATCGCTCCAAGTGAAGAGAGTTGATGCACAGGAGAAGAGGGTGCACGTGGGAGCGAGAGGGAGGGAGCAAGAAGGAATGCGAGGGAAGGAGCGGGTGAGACGGAGAGTGTGGGTAGGAGTGGGTGGGTGAGTGAGAGGGAGTGCCTAGAGGGGAAGGGTGAGAGAGAGTAGGCGAGATGGGGAAAGGGGACCGAGCAGAAGGGCAGTGAGAGCGAGGACAACAGGGGAAGATAGAGAAACAAGAACGCACCGACAGGGCGATTTGCTGCTGAGCCTGCGCTAACACATTGGCTTGCTCTGGCTTGGCCTGCCCACTGCCACACAACGTATGATGTACCAGGGACAATACAAAGGAACAGGGACAACACAATAAGCACGTATTGATGCACAGGATGCGGTAGACTGCTCAACCCCCTACACGTCTGAGCCATTTGGTATGGCACCTGAAAGCACACCTGCCAGTGCCAGAGGCATCTGAGAACACCTAAGAGGACGTCTAGTGGCACCAAACGACACCTGGGAACAGCTGGGCGGGCACCTAGCGGTGGCGCGGCGCACGGTGAGTGTCTTGTCGCCCATCTTCATGCCGTTGAGAGCCATGCACGCGATGTCCGTCACACTCGCGTCCTGGTACACGCAGAAGCCGTACCCCTTGCTGTTGCCCGTGTCGCGATCCTTCACCAGGTCAAAGGCCCGCAGCGGACTGATGGGAGAACGCCAGGGGATATGGAGGGTAGAGGATATGAGAGGGTAGGGGATATGGGAGGGTGGGGAGGGAGGATGGGAATAGACCGGCACGGTTGGTGACTGTGTCGTGGTACACGTGTCATGATACCTTCACCAGGCCAAACACAGATGCCGTTACTTAGGCAGCTCTGATGAATTCGTTATAAGGGCACGGGGAAAGGCAGGCCACCCACCCGAACGAGGAGAGCAGCTCTCTGATCTGTTCCTCCGTGAGATAATACGGCAGCCCGCCCACAAAGATGCGATCTGGACCGTCTGCTCCGCCCGTGCCACTGCAGGGGGGGAGGGAAGGCAGCGGAGGGGCAAGAAGGTGTGAGAGGCAGGCAGCAACGAACCGTGTGAGAAGGCGGCAAGACAAGCCACACCCATGAGCGGCGGGTGGGGCAGCATAGGTGCGAGGGGCATGAGGTGTGGGATGGGAAGGGAAGGGAGGGGAGGAACACAAAGCCGCGGGGAGGCCGGACCACTGAGTGGCGAGGAGGGGAGAAGCGGCAAGGTAACGCGGAGGGAGTGAGGATGCACGGCAGTGAGGCTGGCCTGGCTGGCAGCATAGAGTGAGCCCCGGTCTCAACGCCTCCCTACCCGGCAGTGAGGCCGACAGCAGCGAGGTTGAGGTTGGGGCTGGGCTGCGTGGGGCCGAGCGTGGCCGCCATGGACGGGTTGTAGTCGCTGGGCCGCCGCACCCGCACCGCCACGCCCTGGCAGGGGGCAGGGAGGAGAATAAGAGCACAAGAGACAAGACGATAAATGACACAAACAACACGCACCAGTAGCACCAACACTGTACTCCTGCGTCAGTGGCTGGTAACCCTGTGACACACACTGCACGTCTAAGTTCATGCCATCCAATGCCATGTCATTGCTGGCCTCCTCCACCGTGCACATCTAGGCTGGTGGCAACCATGCAACCATGCACCAGTGTAATCGTGTAACCATGTAACCAGGCTAACACACCTCGAAGTTGATGCCATCGAGCGCCATGGCGTTGCTGGCCTCCTCCACAGTGCGCATCTCCACGAAGGCGAACTTCTTCTCCTGGTTGATGTACACGTACACCACGCAGTCGCCTGCACAGATGGGAGTGCAGAGGGAGGGAAGTGGGGGGGAGGGGGGGTTGAGGGTGGAGGGAGGACAACACTCCGAGCAAACTTCCTCCTGTGGCTGATGCACACATCCCTTGTGCTCACACCCTTCCCCCCCCCCTTCCCCCCCCCCCCTTCCCCCCTAATACTCCGAGTCCTCCTACCTGGGCCGGCAGTGTTGCCATTGACGAGCGCCATGGCGTTGTTGAAGAACGCCGCCACCGTCTGCACGCAGGGAGATAATGGCATGGGAAGGCGCGGCGTCACGCCATGAGAGGGATGCCGCAGGGAAGATGCAACAACGAACACATTGCAATATAAGGCAAGTGCAGAGCCATCCTGCAAACCCAGCAAGTTCACAGCACCACCAGGGCAACAAGCATGGCGCACCTGTTCGTTTGCCATGGGCGGGAGGCCGCCCACATACACCCGGCGCGCATGGCGAGTGGCTTGGGTTGGCATGCCGCCCTGCCACGGACAACCACACGGGGCAGGAAAACACAAGCGGGACGTTCCGAATGAGATGGATGGCAGTGGGAGAGCAACCAGCAGGAGCGAGCAACGTGATGTGGAAGGGGCATGGGGCATGGAGGGGGGAGGTGCAGCGGCCAGACGACAGCTTGGTGGAGTTACTGCACGCCATCAGGAGTGAAACGGTTGTCAGAGAGCTGTGGCTCTGTCCGCATCAAGTCACCAGGCATCATGTGGCTGGGCAATAGCAGACAGCAAACTCACACGCGACGAGGCAACAGGCTGGCGCGCAAAGACACAGCACAACCTATCTGGTATCGGCAGGGTCAGCAGGTCAATGGGCCATCAGGTGTGAAACAGGTATCAGAGAGCTGTGGCTCTGTCCGCATCAAGTCACGAAACATCAAGTGGCCGGGAAGCGCACGGAGAAATCAAGCACCTCATGCATGCATGCATGCAAGGCAACGGTCCGGGTCCGCAGAGAGAAACAGGAGGCCTAGAAATTGTGCTGCAGGGTCAGCGGGCCATCAGGAGTGAAACGGTTGTCAGAGAGTTGTGGCTCTGTCCGCATCAAGTCACAAAACATCAAGTGGCCGGGAAGCGCATGGAGAAATCAAGCACCTCATGCATGCATGCATGCAAGGCAACGGTCCGGGTCCGCAGAGAGAAACAGGAGGCCTAGAAATTGTGCTGCAGAATCAGCGGGCCATCAGGAGTGAAACGGTTATCAGAGAGCTGTGGCTCTGTCCGCATCAAGTCACGAAACATCAAGTGGCCGGGAAGCGCACGGAGAAATCAAGCACCTCATGCATGCATGCATGCAAGGCAACGGTCCGGGTCCGCAGAGAGAAACAGGAGGCCTAGAAATTGTGCTGCAGGGTCAGCGGGCCATCAGGAGTGAAACGGTTGTCAGAGAGTTGTGGCTCTGTCCGCATCAAGTCACAAAACATCAAGTGGCCGGGAAGCGCATGGAGAAATCAAGCACCTCATGCATGCATGCATGCAAGGCAACGGTCCGGGTCCGCAGAGAGAAACAGGAGGCCTAGAAATTGTGCTGCAGAATCAGCGGGCCATCAGGAGTGAAACGGTTATCAGAGAGCTGTGGCTCTGTCCGCATCAAGTCACGAAACATCAAGTGGCCGGGAAGCGCACGGAGAAATCAAGCACCTCATGCATGCATGCATGCAAGGCAACGGTCCGGGTCCTCAGAGAGAAACAGGAGGCCTAGAAATTGTGCTGCAGAATCAGCGGGCCATCAGGAGTGAAACGGTTGTCAGAGAGTTGTGGCTCTGCCCGCATCAAGTCACGAAACATCATGTGGCCACAAGCACCTGATTCGTCGCAGCTGACTCCCAGCAGCCTAGTGGCTGGCCGTGCATGGGAATGCCCACCATCCATCCCTCCATCAGTGCATGGCCTACCCTCGAGCACCGTAGCCACTACAAGCGCAAGAAAGCAGCAAACGAAGGCGCAACGCTGCGGTAATTGTTACCAATAGAGTGGTAACCAGCGCGACTTTGTTACCTGTGCGGCAGCAGCAGCGAAGGAAAAGAGGTTGGAAAACAAGCAATGTGAGCGGTTACCAGTGCGAGAGGTTACCTGTGCGGCAGCGGCGGCGAAGGGGAAGAGGTTGGGGAACATGGATCCGGACACTGCTTGCATCCCTGGCAGCCCCGAGAGACCCGCCGCCATGGCGCCTGGAGGAGTGGGGGCGGGGGGGGGGGGGAGTTGGCGGAAGAAAGAAAGAGAGGCAGTTGAGATGCGTGCAGGTGCGATTGCCGAAGCAGGCATGGGAAGCATGCGGCCATGGCCCAAAATCGGACACCTCAGATACTTTTTGAGTCGACTCAAAGATACTTACCAGCGACGCCTGTGAGAGGCAGAGTGCCAACGGACGGCGCAGCAGTGGGTGGGGCTGGTGCCGCCGCTGGTGCTGCAGCCGGCGCTGCTCCCCCTGCTCCAGAAAGCAAGCCTGCTCACAACGATTCGTTACAACATGCCCCAATAACAGCCCAATCATACAACAGAAGTAAAAAATGAACACCAAGAAAAGACGGAATGCTGCAGGGAAGGATCAGACGGGGGAGGGGTTTCGATGGGGAGCAGATATTCCAGCAAGTAAATCCAGCAGACGCAAGAACTAGCTGCTCGGAACGCGGACGAGGCAGCACATGCTGCTGCATATCCCCCCTTCCCTCCCTAAAAACAAATGCATAGATCCTCCCAATCCCAAGGCCACAGGGTCAAGCTGAGGAATTGGGGTTTACCGCTGGGATCATTGTGCTAATGCGAAGCGAGGAGCAGCGGCGAAGGGAGGAGAGGAGAGATTGAGAGATGGCGCGGGCCAGCTTGAGAAGATCGGGGGGTTAGAGATAGGGCGAGGAACACACGCACAGCCGAACGAACAGCCAAGAAGCAAGAAGCCAGAGCAGAAAGAGCAAAGAGGAAAGGAGACACACACGGCAACAACCACCACAGCAGAAAACGACAACCGAGCCACGGAGGTGAGTCCGCCTGAATCACTTGAAAAACATCTCAAGAAAACGCAGAGCGGAGGTAGCAAACGAGGCCAGTAATAACTCGTATGGTTCCTGGGGTAGAAGGAGATACGGCAGGCGGGCGTACCTGCGAGTCCCGGCACGGTGGCAAGAGAAGGCCCCGGGCCCATGTCGAATCCGCTGGCGCGCCTGCAGAGGGCGAGGTCGAGCGATGGTGATGGGTAGGGAGTGATAAGTAACGCACGCGCATAAATGCAGCGATCAACGGCACGTGCACATGCTCAAATGCAGGGATGATGCATGCACGCACAGGGATGCAGCGAGAAAGCAGGTACAGGCACCATGGAACACAGAGGGTATGCGATACAGCGGGGTAGTTTTTGTCATCGCAACACCAAGGCGTCGTCAACGCGGCGAGAAACGGTGAGCGAGTGGGCGCAGAAAGCGGCAAGCAGCAAGCAGCAAACCGCAAGGCCGTACCTGCGTCGCTCCCTGTCTCGGGAGCGCGAGCGAGAGCGCGATCTCGAATACGAACGAGATCGGGAGCGATCGCGACGACGGCTGCGCCTGCCACAGCCGAAAATAGAGAAATCAAACAAAACGAAACCAACGAAACGGAACAGAATCAGGGGTAAGAATACGAGAGGTTCAAACGGCCAGAGGAGGTACAACGCGAGACGTGGAGGCGAGGGCAACGCCGAAGCAAGGAGAATCCGGAACGAAAATAACTACCTGTCGCGGTCACGGTCGCGATCCCTGTGGCGGTAGTCGCGATCCCTGTCCCTGCGGTCGCGGCCCCGATCTCGGTCCCGGTACTCGCGCTCGTCGCGGTAGTCCCGATCCCTGTCCCGGTCCCCGCCTCTGCCGCGGTCCGAATGCCGCCTCTCGCGGCTCACGCGGTCGCGGTCCCTGTGCCGGTCGCGGTCGACGTCCCGCTCCCCGCCTTCCTCGTCCTCCTCGTCCTCCTCCTCGTCGCTCCCCTCCTCCTCGCCCTTCACTGCGCCCCTGCCTCTTTCGCGATCCGCTCGCGGGCGGCGAGCGCGCTCTGGCCCTCTGTCGTCGTATGGTGGCTGTGGGAAGGGTTGAAAAAGGATGCGAGAAGAGATAACGGCATTACACGGTCGAAATCGGAAGCGTCAAAAGTCGCAGAGAAAAACTAAGACAATGCTTTGACGGAACACTCTACATTGATATTATCCGTTTTTCTTTTCGGTACCCTTATAAAGTCCCGATCGTGGTCCTCTTTCAGATCAGTCCAGCACGTCAAGGAATAGATCTAAGAAAGCACGACAGGGGCCTTCGAAGATATATGAAAACGGATTAAGACGGAGGCACTGAGTGTAGCACGACGGTCGATCAACGGACCTCATCGTCGCGATACTCCTCGTCGTCGCCCTCCTCTTCCTCGTCCTCGTCGCGCCGGCCGCGGAACTCCCGGGATTCACGGGGCTCGCGGGAACCACGGGGTTCACGTCCCTCGCGGCTACCGCGCCTCTCGCGGCGCTCGTCGTGGCGAACATCGCGGCGGTCCCGTTCGTCGGGTTCATCCTTCGCGCCGCGAACGTCGCGAGCGGCGCCGTCGTACTCCTCGTCGTCGTCTTCGTAGGGCCCCTCGTCCTCGTAGCGCTCGTCGTCGTCACCTCTCGCCATGGTGGCTGAATGACGAACAAACCCTAGCAAGCTTTGGGAAAATTTGAAGGAATGGAGAAATCGATGATTTGGATGTTGTGGAGGAGAATGTATAACAGGGAGAACAAACCTCCTTGAAATCATCCCTCTCGGTGATAACTTCGAGGGCCAGGATGCGGTGTTGCCGAGGGATGGGATAACGGGTGCAGTACACGCAGAAATAGGTACTCTCAGAGTTTTAAGTTTCCAGGAACAGTTCAATTCCTCATTGGATTGAAGCTCAAGCATAACCATACTAAATCATTTGGCATCATGCACCTGAGTTTCTGCCACTGATAGAGCATTTTCACCAGGGAAATAAATTGTAATAATGCAATGAGCATCCCCATCTCCACGCAAGGCCATAGCGTACTTACACCCAAGTCCATCACTCTTGACACAAATTTTCAGCCAAGTCCCAAAAATGGGCAACCTTGCGATCCTCCAGAAACTTCCTGGCAGCAGCACTCGTGCGGCACTGCTCCACTGTGAACTTCTCAAACGCAGCCCTGGCCACCGTACCCTGCCACACCAGCTCACACTTGTTCTCCTTCCTTGCCCCCCTCTCCCCCATATCCTCATCCTCCTCTCGGACAGCACCAGGAGCCACTGCTTCTGCCCAGTGAATCCGCCTCATCATGAGCTTCAGGTACCTCTTAACCGACTTGCTCACGCCTTCCACCACCACCAACGCAAACGAATCAGCCAGTAACGCACACCCACTCAGCCTATTCTCCTGCGCGTTCACATCCACCTTGAACCTTGTCTGCGGGTGCAGCAGGTGCCCCACTTTAAACACCGCCACGTGCGTCTCCCCTCCACCCCCCACCCCTCCCCCAAGCGTCTCCTCGAACAGCTTCCTCTCCTTCTTCTCCCTCCGCTCCGCCGGCGTCAGCTTCCTCGCAAGATTCCGGTCCACATGTGCCTGCTCCCTCTCCGCGGCGGCAGCCCTTACCTCCTTCTCCATGCGGGTGGGGTCCTGCGTGGCCTCGGCCGCCATGACGCGCATGAGGTTGCTCATCTTCACCTTGGGCTTGGGCGGCTCCAGCAGCCCCTGCCGCACCATCTCCTGCCGCTCCTTCTCCCGTGCCACGCGCCGCTGCGTGCGCAGCTTCTTCTGCTCGCGCTTCGTCAGCCGCAGGGGCTGAGGGGGCGGAGGGGGGGCCTCGGCCGGGGGTTCGATGAGCACGGGGTGCTCCACGTAGACGGTGATCTTGGATGCCTTGAGGGCAGCCAGCACATCTGAGCTGTCCTCAGGGTACTGGTTGGATGATAGGATGAGCGCGTCCCTGTGAGGAAGACATGAGGAGATAGAATGTAGGGAGGGGGATAGGAGGGGGGCTTTCGCCGGGGGCTCGATGGGCAGGGGTGCTCCACATACACGGTGATCCCAGAGGCTTTGAGGACTGCTGGTACTCTATGATGGTGGGGAGCTGTATGAACTTTGAGCAAGCGTTGAGTGCGCATGATGGCAGGAAACGAGGAGGCATTGGGGAAAAGCGCATGGGAGAAGAAGCCAGGGGAGAGCAAGAGAGGGAGGGAGCAACATGACTCACCACCACTCAACGTCGGGGATGGGCGGCTTGGGCTTCTCCGCTGGCTGGCCTGGGCGCTGCCCCACCTCCACGAGGTTGGGGTTGACCTCGCCCCCCTCCGCCGCCTCCCTCTCCTGCGTCCGCTGCCGCGCCTGCATCTCCATCTGCCTCGCCGCACCGAACTGCGCCTGCAGAGACGCAAGGGACGGGAATATGATAGCACGACGAGAGGGTTTCAGGGGCATGGGAGAATAGATGTTTGGATTCACTTGGTCATCCCTGGTTTGTGCATGGGACGGACTCACTATGGGTTGCGTGAGTGACACAAAGACTAGCTACAGGGTCTCATGCGCTGTGAGTCCATGGATCCATGGGTCCATGGGTCCATGGAAGACGCATGGACTCACTGCGAGGCGCATGAACTCAGCCTGAGACGTGTGACCTCACCCTCACCCTCATTCGCATGGACTCGGCGAAGGTGCCCTCCTCCACGAACTGGAAGGACGCCTTACGAAGCAGATTGAGAGCAGTGTCTATGCAGTGTCTACCAGACCACATAGCAGTGACTGCTCACCCTCATCCTCATGGACTCCGCCTGCTTGGCGAACGTCCCTTCTTCAACGAACTGGAAGGACGCCTTGCGCGGGCGCAGGAGCTTGAGGCGCTCGGAGGCCATGCGCGGGTCGAAGAAGGGGCTGTCGTGGGGGTCCTCCTCCAGCTCGGGGCGCAGGATCTTGAACGCTTCCTTCTTCGCCTTGTTTATGTTGACCTGGGGGGGGAGGGGGGTGAGAGAATGAGGGGACATGGTGAGTGGGAGGTTGGGAGGGGAGAGGACGGGAAACGTGTGGCGTTGACATGACGGTGCAGGCGTGTGTGCGCAAGAGTGTACGCACATCTGTGTGTGCACACGCACCTTGAAAGAGCAGCACGCGCACCTTGAGAGTGCTGACGGGACCGATCTTGGGTCGCTCGACCACATTGCCGTGCTCGTCTATCTCCCTCCCCATCGCATCCAACCGCAGCACCGGCGCCCGCGTCACCTTGCTGCCGCTCGCTGCTGCTGCTGCTGCATCTGGAGCGAAAATGGTACCTGCTGCAGCAGCAACCGGAATTGGAATGGCAGCTCCAGGAGCGCCAACGCCGGGCACGACAGGCATGATGCCGACGCCAGGAACAGCGACCGGCACCACCACCGGCACGGGCGCCGGCAATCCCTTAGCTGCCGCCGCGGCTGCGGCGGCTGCGGCTGCGGCTGCAGCGGCGGCTGCTGTTGCAGTGGGTACTGCAGCGGCTGCTGCTGGTGCTGCTTTGCTTAGCTGTAACGCATAGCAAGTGGAGGACAAAACGGGTTTTGGGGCATGCACGGTAACATCAGTAACATCTGCCATTGCCATTGCCATTGCCATTGCCAGGAGGAAAACCCGAAATTGCACATGCATTGACCAGCTGACTTGGGTTCACGGGTTGATCAAGAACACAAGATATGACCCCAAGGGTGACAATAAACCTGTGCATCCTCGTAAAGCGCACATTCTAACTACAAACCAACCAGTTCGTGAGCGCCTGTACTCTGGGGAACCCAACTGAGGACGCACCTGAGGAAGCACCTGGGACCCACCTGAGGAAGCTTCTTGAGCCTTTCGTTGAGCTCCTTGTGCATTTGCAGGGCCTTCTTCGCCTTGGCCAGAGCGTCCAAAGACACGCTCGGTACCTAGATGAGGGAACGCGGGGATGCGGGGATGCGGGAGAGAAGGACATATGGATGCATTAAGGCAGGCGGCCGTGTTCGCCTTGACGGGAGTATGACGAAATTCGACTAAGAAGATGCGGCAGTCGATGCATGTTGATACAGAAACGAGCGTTGAATGCGCTGCGGACAGGACGGCCTGTGCGACAATCAGCGGGAGTCGACTAGCACGTACCGCAGACTCCGTGTGCGCCACGCCACCCATAAAGAGAAATAACGGAATCACTATAAGCTGGCTATGAATCAGCGAGCTTGCTAGTAACCCAGGGACGATACTGCCAAACCTACCTTCTTCGCGCCTGCAGCGGGAGCGGAACCCCCCCCTCCGCTACCCTCCGCGGGTTTTTGCCCGCCATCGGCACCGCTCTGCACCCCATCTGCACAGCTGTCCCACCGCCTCCGCTTTCCCGCGCGATCTGCATCGTCGCCGTCCGCAGCGCCATTCCCAGCCGTCGATCCGCCTGGCTGGTCCGCTTTCCGCTTGCCTACCGCTAGGGTTTCAGCGTCGGCCATCGGACGACGGGAAGGGAAAGTGACAAAAAATCACTATGAACTATTCAAATTGAGGACGAAACGCAGATGAAGCGTTTTCGGGGAGTGACCTAAACGGGGAGATGAAGAGCCGAGGACAGAGATGGGGAAGGCGATGACACGACGGAGCGGGTGACGGAACGACAACGGACCAGAACGACTAGCCTCAGACTGAACCCGCGTCCCTTACGCTACGGACTTCCTTTTCGTAAGGATCTGGAAGGGTAGTGCCGTCTGGGCTCTGGTCTAAACTTCTTGTGAGGTAACTGCGCCGATGGTCTTATGCTCGGGTTTTCTTCAGGAATCTCGGACGGCCTTTCGCTTTATAAATGGCGTTGTACAAGACAATGAAAAAAGAACAAGATAACCCCTGTGTGTACAGGTTGCAATTGCTTACACGAACACCATTCTAGTACAACCCCTAATGTCTTCCTTGTGTTGATTAGCCTTGGGCTAAAAGTTCACTTGGTAGATACGATATCAAAATACAACACATGGAGCATGTTTGATAACAACTCGACATACTGGTATGTACACTAACATGGGCTGCATCACTGGTGCAGGTTCGAGCCCACTTGCTGTCAACTTATACATATGTTGATATGTAAAAGTTATAGGCTAGATAGATGTATGTTGTTAGAGGGTAAAACTCCAACACTATAACTCTCTTGTTTTCCCTTGCTTCTACTCATTCATTCTAGTTAACATGGTATCATGAATAGGTAGGTCCACCCACACGCTTCTGCCCCGTGCCCTAGCCTACCGCCTCTCGCTAGCCCCCCCCCCCTCCGCCCACGCCAGCCCCTCGCGCCTTAGTGGGGCCCTCGCACCTTAGAGGGCCCCTCGCGCCCTAGCGGGCCCCTCGCGCCCTAACTGGCCCCTCACGCCCCAGCAGGCCCCTCGCGCCCCAGCAGGCCCCTCGCGCCCTAGCGGGCCCCTCGAGCTGTCGTCGGCCTCTCGCGCCCCTACCGGCCCCTCGTGCCCTAGCGGGCCCCGCGCGCCCTAGCCGGCCCCTTGCGCCCTAGCGGGCCCCTCGCAATGTCGTCGGCCCCTGGCGCCCCTGCCGGCCCCTCGCGCCCCTACCGACCCCTCGCGCCCCCACCGGCCCCTTCTGTTAAATTATATATGTTATTATATAAGTATAGGCTTGGTAGATGTTACTGAACATTACTGCAGAAGGTACAACACCCCTCTTTGTATCCCTCTCTCTTCTTTCCTAGCTCTCTTTTCTCGACATTCTCGCCTACCTCCTAGATCTAGTTCTCACACCATATTAATGGGTTCACCTATTCCTACCTAGCCTAACTTCACGACATGGTATCAGAGCAGGACGCCCTTCCCGGGCCTGCTCTCCACGCTTCCGCCGCGTACTCGTCCTTACCGTGCCGCCGTCGCGGCCTTCTGTCCGTTTGCCGCCGTTGCGGCCTTCTGCATGTTCGCCGCCGTCGTGGCCTTCCTACTGTCTGCCGCTGTGGCACCATTTCCAAGATGCCGCGGTGGCTCCTGCGTGCTGTCGGCCCAGCGTCGACGAGCAGCTACGGCGACGACGCCACGCTATGGTGGCACCGTCGTGGTGCCGTAGCTGCGACGTCGGCCTGTTGCCGTCGCGCACGACCTACGTCGCTGCTGGAAATGCAGCCCGCCCGCTCGCTAGTAAGCGCCGCGCCAGCAATGACGCCGCGCTAAAGATCCGAAGCCCTGCCCCTTCCCCCTTTCCTCTGTCCCCTCCTCTTCGCCACAACCGCCGACAGACTCTCGCCGGTCGTTCCCCCGGTGCGGAGTTTGGACACGGCGCCGGAAGGGCGGGGGCCGCTGCCGTCACCGCCGTCGTAAACCGAAGCCGTCGCCGTCGCCGCTGTCGTCGCCGCAGGCCTGTTGCCGCCCCACGCCCGTCGTCGCCGTCGCTGTCGCCGCTGCCGGGACTGCCGCCGTCGCCATCTCCAAGGCCTTGGGGTTGGCCCTGTTAGAGACGTCGTGGCTGATGGGAATTGGGGTGCTAGGTTAGGGGGTGTGGGGGTGTGTGGGTCCTTCTACTACCAAGCCTAGGGGGTGTGTTAAATTATATAAGTTATTATATAAGTGTAGGCTTGGTAGATGTTACTGAACATTACTTCAGAGGGTACAACACCCCTCCTTGTATCCCTCTCTCTTCTTTCCTAGCTCTCTTTTCTCTCGACATTCTCGCCTACCTCCTAGATCAAGATCTCACGCCATATTCATGACTTCACCTATTCCTACCTAGCCTAACTTCACGACACCTTGCGCCCCCACCGACCCCTTGCGCCCCTACCGGCCTCTTGCGCCCCAGCCGGCCCCTCGCGCCTTAGCGGGCCCCTCACGTCCTTGTCGGCCCCATGCTCCCGAGCCGGCCCCTTGCGCCCCCACTGGCCCCTCGCGCCTTCCGCCGAGTCGAAGTCCCACTGTGCAGCCGAGCCGCTGCGCCACCGTGACCCTGAGCCGCCATGCCGCCGAGCCGCTGAGCCGCCGAGTTGCAGAGCCGCCGTGCCGCCGAGTTGCAGAGTCGCCGTGCCGCCGAGCCGCTGAGCCGTCGTGTCACACTGTGCGATGGCGGACGCCGTTCTTCGCTTGGACGATGAGGGGCATGCGATCGACTTCGCTGCCTGGCTCGTCAACCTCCGCTAGCACTTGACAGGTCAGCGCCAGGATGGGCACTCCCTGGCTATGCATGTTGATGGCTTGCTCCCCCGCCCCCCTGCACCTGCTCCCCTCCCTGCTGACCCCACTACTGCTAATAGCAAGGCCTTTGCTGGTGCTGCGCTCGCTCGTGTTGTCTGGGATGCTCACGACGCTGCAGCACAGCTTGCCGTTAGTCATGCCCTTCCCCTGTCTGAGCGTCAGCGCTTCACCACTGTCGCAAACAACAAGGACTTCCTCACTGCTGTAGTTGAGCGTTACTCCACACTTGCTTCCGCCTCTGCTGGCCGCTTAATCCTTCCCATGCTCTTCCCTGATTCTTCCGCTTTCCCCACTGTAGCTGACCTCGCTACTCACCTCCGTGCGCTAGAGACCAGCTACTAAGCTTCTAGCACTGCCGCCCAGCTTACTGCCTTCCCCCACCATTCTGCGCTACCCTGTACCTCATTGTCATGCACCTGCCTGGCCGTTTAGCCACTACCCATGACCACTTCCTTAGTCAGCACCCTGCCGACCTCACCCTGACCGCCTTTGTCACTGCGCTGTCTGAGATAGAGACTCGCAAGCGCACTATCGCTCAGTCGAGCGGTGTTGCGGCAGTCCCTATTTTCAGGGTTGCGCTCCCTCCCACTGCACGTACGCTATCGTCTCAGCCGCAGTTGCCACGACTGCCCCTGCCACTGAGACAGCAGCTGCGGCTTATCCGCAGCAGCGCCAGCGCCGGGGCCGCCGTGGCCCCAAGGGAGGACATGGTGGTGGCATGGTGGTAGTAGTGGTGGAGGGGACAGTGGTTCTGACGAGGGGGTTGGAGCTGGTGGCCAGGAGCAGCAACAGTCGTCGCAGACGCACCAACAGCAGCCGCAGCCGCAGCCGCAGAAGCAGCAGCAGCAGTCGTCGCAGCCGCAGCAGCAGCCGTGGGCTCGCCTCCCGCCGGGGTGGCCAGGAGCCCCTGGAGGTAGTGGTCGTGGTAGTGGCCCTCGCAGCTCGGTGTCCACTGGCAGTTTCAGCTCTGTAAGCTGCCAGTACCAGCTACAGACCGGGCCCCTCCGTGGCACGGTGTGTCGGTGCCCGCACCCAACCGCTTGCTGCTTCCGCCGTCTCGAGGACCTCTTCCGTCGACGCTTTGTTCCAGCCCCGGACCTCCCTGACTGTCCCAGTCTGCTGTGCCACAGTGTGCGTGTGTTTGACCTAGAGATGGATCAGATTAGTTTTGCTTTGCATTCTCTGTATGCTGACGCTTTGAGTGTTTCTGGATCTTATTAGCCTGTGTTCTCTAGCTTAGGCGTAGCACCTGTGTGTAGTCCAGCCTCCCCTGCTGCGTCAGGCATAGGACCACTTAGTTTGTCTAGCCTAGGTTCTACACTTGCTCCCCCTTCGTCGACCACTGTGGCTTCACTGTCCTTCACTCTTGACTCCGGTGCCTCAGCCTGCTTCTTCCACGACCACGCCACCCTCACGCCGCTTGCCGCGCCTGCCGCTGTCTCCCTTGCTGACCCCTCCGTAGTTGCTCGGAGTTCTACCACCCTTCTCTGTCCGGCGGTTCCCTTGGGTTCCCTTACAGGCCTGCACATCCCTTCGTTCTCCAAAAACTTAGTTGGTGTCGGTTGTCTTCAGGACCTCGGGGTCACCACTATGTTCTTTGGTCATGAGCGGTACGCGGTCTGTACCGAGACCGCCTAAGGTGCCCCCCTTGCGACGTTCCCCCGGGACCCGGTGTCTGGCCTATTTACGCTGGACACTGCTTCCCCCGCGGTGGGCGCGTCCTCTCCGCGTCCTGCATCTACTCAGGTTGCTGCGGCTTGCTCGTGTTGGTCACTCACTCACCCGTCGTTTCTGTGGCACCACCACCTAGGTCACCCCGCGCTCCCGCGTCTGCGTCACATGTCTCAGCACGGTCTCGTCCTAGGCCTTCCTGCGTCACTCCTTGCCCTCCCTCCCTCGCCTGCGCCGCCGTGCACCCCCTGCGTTGAGGGCCGGCTGCGCCGTGCTCCTCATTCCTCCTCGCTTCGTCCTGCCACTGCACCACTTGGACGTCTGGGGCCCAGCCCCTGTCCTTGGACCACGTCGTGAGCGCTACTTTCTCGTGCTCGTCGACGACTTCACGCGCTACACCACGGTGTTTCCCCTGGAGCGGAAGGCCAGCGTGCCTGACGTTCTTATTGCGTGGGTCGTAGGAACGTGCCTCCACCGAGCTCTCCCTGTGTTGTGACTTCACTCTGACCGTGGTAGCGAGTTTGCCTCTGGTCGGCTTGGACAGTTTTGTCGTGCGGAGGGCATCACCCAGATGTACACCCTGCTGGACTCCCCGCAGCAGAATGGGGTCACTGAGCGACGCATCGGTTTGGTCATGGAGGTGGCTCGTACCTCCATGATCCATGCCGGTGCACCCCATTTTTTGTGGCCGTTCGCCGTTCGCTACGCCGCTCACTAGCTTAACCTCTGGCCATGCTCCCTGCGGCCGCAGGTTTCGCCGACCCTTCTTTGGACCGGGTTACTTGGTGACGTGTCTGCATTCCACGTCTAGGGCTGCCTCACTCACGTTCGTGCCTCCGGCATGGACAAGCTAACTCCCCCCACTGTCCCCTCTGTCTTCCTCGGTTTCCCCCTTGACTCGTCCGACTGGCACTTTTACCACCCTCCGTCTCAATGCTTTTTCCACTCCCGTGACGCCACTTTTGACGAGTCTGTCTCCTTTTACCACCGCTTTCCCCACCGAGGTCTCCCGATTTCCCCCCTTCTATTTCTGGCTCCCACTCCCCCGGTCGCCCCTGCTCCCCTCCCTCCCCGTCCTGCGCCCTCTGGTGTGTCTCACGTCCCTCCCCTCCCGTCGGTTGCCCAAGTCGAGGAGTCGGCTGACTCTGGTGGCCCCGCGGTGCCGTTTGCGCCGCCTGTCCTTTCCCCGGTGTCTCCTCCTCCCCCATCGCCGTCGCCGCCGCAGCAGCTGCCACCGCTGTCGAAGCAGCCGCAGCCGTTCGTGGACACTGGAGGTGCTGGTGTTAAGGAGGGTGCTAGTCGTGGGGTTCCTGTCGTGGATTGTCCCGGCGGGCTCGAGGGTGGCACCGGTGCTGGAGAGTGTTCTCGCTCTAGGGGTGCTTGTTCTGGAGGTGCTAGAGTGGAGTGTTCCGGAGGTGCCCGTGGTGCAGCTGGTGGTCCATGTGACAGCGTCGAGCAGCAGCCGCAATCGCCGCTGATGTCCGCCCTTCGCCTGCTCGGCCTTCCCTCTGCTGACCGCTCGCCCACGCCTCCCTCGTCGCCTCCTCCACTTCCTGTCCACAGTCCTGTGTTTCCTCCGCCAGACTCGTCCCCGGCCCGTTTCCCACATCGTTCCCCTCTTGTTACTCCTCCTCTATCTCCTGACCGGATGCCTCTGTCTCGCGTCTGGTCCCGCCGTCCCTCTCGTGCATGTCCTGTCTCTCTTGTTCAGCGTTCGCACCTTATGTTACTTCGTTTTCACGCGTCTCGTCCTCCCCTCCTGCCTTCGCCTCCTCCGTCGTCCCTCGACGTCGTGTCTCCCCCTCTCTCTGAATACCTTCGTGCTGCTCGTCCTCTTGTCCCTCGGGTTCTTGCCTCCCTCGTTACCGACCTGTCTGTTCCTGTCTTTAGTATTGATGCTCTTGTTGCTGCTGTTGCTGACTTCGCCTCTATCCGCCGCCTTGACTACGCCACTCCTCTAGTCTTTGACCCTGCCCGTCCTCTGTTTTTCGGGGGTGGTCCTTGCCCCGGCAGTGACGTCCTAGAGGAGAGGCAATAGGAGCTTGCTTTCCTGTTCGAGGCTACTCCCCATCTGTGTTCCATGCTGCTAGTCTCTGAGGGTGAGCAAGAAGCCTTTGACATCCCGACCCCTCGCACCTACGCTGAGGCGACCTCGGGACCCTGGGCCTCCTAGTGGATTGCTGCCATGGAGCAATAGATGACATTTTGGAGATCCACCGACACCTACGTCGATGCAGTTCCTTCACCTGGGGTGAATGTAGTCGATGGCCGGTGGCTCTTCAAGGTAAAGCGCCCCCCTGGAGAGCCATCTGTGTTCAAGGCGCGCTACGTGGCTAGAGGCTTCAGTCAGCGAGAAGGTGTGGACTTCTTTCAGACCTTCGCCCAGACTCCGAAGATGACTACTCTTCAGGCACTGTTACACGTAGCAGTACAGCGTTACTACGAGCTTCACTCCCTCAACTTCTCCACTGCATTTCTGCAGGGCAGCCTACACAAGCACGTCTACCTGCGCCGTCCCCAGGGCTTCACCGGTACCTTCCCTCCTGGGACCCAGTGGCTCCTTCGGCGCCCGGTCTACGGCATGCGACAGGCGCTCCGTGAGTGGCACGATATGTTGCGTGCTACGCTAGCTGACCTGCAATTATTTCGGTCGGCTGCAGACCCTTCGCTCTTCGTTCGTGCTGGCCAGACTCCGTTACACATCCTTGTCTACATAGTCGACCTGGTCTTCGCTACTGCAGACAGGGACGCACTGGCCTCCGTGAAGGCCGAGCTGCTGAGGAGTCACACATGCACTGACCTAGGAGAGCAGCGCCGCTACCTTGGCCTGGAGATCTCTAGGGACAGAGCAGCGTGCACCATCACTCTTACACAGTCACACTTGGTACGCCAGGTCCTTCAGAGGTTCGGTCTTCAGTTCTCCTCCGCACAGCCCACACCTCTGCCTATAGACCACAGGCTCTCAGCTCCAATTCCCGAGGAGTCAGCAGAGCCTAGTGGTCCTTACGCAGAGCTGGTCGGCAGCCTCATGTACCTGATGACTTGCACTCGTCCAGATCCTGCATACCCTCTCAGCATCATGGCTCGCTTTGTGGCCACTGGCAGATACCGACCACAGCACTGGTCGGCCGCTAAGAGGGTTTTGCGTTATCTTGCAAGTACATCGGGCATGGGGCTAGTGCTAGGAGGACGTATGACAGTGGTCCTTACTGGGCACACAGACGCTTCTTGGGCAGACGACGCTGAGACCCTCAGGTCCTCCCAGGGCTACTGCTTTAGCCTTGGCTCAGGTGCCATCTCGTGGAGGTCCACTCGTTCCTCATCTGTCGCTTAGTCTAGCTGTGAGGCTGAGATCTACGCTGGTGCCATGGCGGCACAGGAGCTCCGCTGGCTGACCTTCTTGCTTGCCGACTTAGGTGAGCGGACTAGCTCTGCCCCGGTCCTTTACGCTGACAACAGGGCCATGATCCTCCAGTGTCAGGAGCCTCGACTTGAGGGCAGAGCGAAGCACATTCAGCTGCGGTACTTCCTCATGCGCGAGCTACAACAGCGTCGTGAGGCCCGCGTAGTACACTTGGCCACCGGTGCCAACAAAGCTGATAACTTTACGAAGGTGCTTGCGCCTAAAGATCATCAGCGGTACTGTATACAGCTACGTCTAGTTCTTGTGTACTCTCACTTGCTACGATCTTGATTGTGTACTTATCTATATTTAGGTCTTTCATACTGGCCTTGTGGCTACTCTTCCAGTGTTTATTCATGACACAACCTGAGCTGCGTGTTTATTCCTTTGCAGTACCCCATATCTAGCCTAGGGAGTTCTCAAAGACTTAGGAGACTAGGTTCCTAAAGTTAGGACACTAGCTTAGCTAGGATACTAGGAATGCTACCATGGAATGGCGTGAAGAAAGTAGATCTAGGAACGTGAGGAGAAGAGTGTCGAGAAAGAAGAGTAACGATTAGGAAGAGAGAGCAGTACAAGGAGGGGATTGTACCCTCTACAGAAAGGTTCAGTAAGAACCTACCAAGCCTATATTAAATTATGACTTATATAATTTTAACACACCCCCAAGGCTTGGTAGTGTCAAGCCCACGCACACACCCACACCCACACCCCCTAGCCCAGCACCCCCATTCCCAGCAGGAGCCGCAACGACTCCGGAAGAGGGCAGCTCCCACGGCCCGTGAGATGGCAATGGCGGCAGCGGCGGCGGCGTGCGGCTGCACCAGGCCCGCGGCAACAGCGGCAGCGGCGGCGGCTTGAACGTCAGAGGCCGGTGCAGCGGCCCCCGCCCTCTCGGCGGCATGTCCAGTCTCCTCGGCGGTGGGGAGGGCCCTCATGAGGCAGTCGTCGGCTGCAGCAAGAAAGGGGGGGATGCAGGGGAAGGAGGGGGAGGTGGGGGGGGGGAGGGGAGGGGGGCGGGGCGTAGTCCAAAATCACGCCGGTGGCTGCAGAGCGGGCGGCAGGTCCGGCGGCGCCACTGACGTTGCGCGGCCGGCTGTCGCCCGACGACGCCGCCACGGCAGCCTTACGACGCCGCCACGGCAGCCTTACGACGCCGTCACAGCGCGGCGTCGTAGGACGTCGATGCTGCGACGGTATGCACGGCGCCGTCGCAGCAGTGTGGCATCGACGCCACGCGTCACGACGTGACGTCACGGCAGGAACAAGCATGGCCGCCACGGCGGCACAGCAAGAAAAACTGACGAAGGAGGACGCGGCGAAAGCGTGAGGAGCAGGTCCGCTAGGAGCGAACTGCTCTGATACCATCTCAAAGACTTAGGAGACTAGGTTCCTAAAGTTAGGACACTAGCTTAGCTAGGATACTAGGAATGCCGCCATGGAATAGCGTGAGCAAAATAGATCTAGGAACGTGAGGAGAAGAGTGTCGAGAAAGAAGTGTAACGATTAGGAAGAGAGAGCAGTACAAGGAGGGGATTGTACCCTCTACAGAAAGGTTCAGTAATAACCTACGAAGCCTATATTAAATTATGACTTATATAATTTTAACACGAGTATGTTAATTTATACATATGATGATATGTAGAAACGATAGGCTAGATAAATGTATGTTTTTAGAGGGTACAACTCCAACAGTAAAACTCTTTTGTTTTCCCTTGCTACTACTCATTCATTCTAGTTAACACTATCAAAGTGAGAGAAGTGAATGATAGGTAGAGTGAGAGTACAAATAGATATACCTAAGTATTGTACCCTCTAAGAGATGACCCTATACAGTCTATGCAAACATAACAAATACACATGTTTGACAAACACTTGCTGCTTCAACACAGCTTTTATCAATGCCACTTTCACCCCATCTTTCCACTTCCAAACACGACCAGTATCATCACTAGAATCACCGACTTGCACAGCACCTTGCGGTTACTGCCTAAACCAGCCATCGGTAAATAAACAACTGCTTCGATTAACTCTACAATGCGATGTTACAGCATGCTATTTATTCTTCTTTGCCCATCTCTCATAGAAGAAAAAGGCAGCCAGGGCAGCATATGAGACTACAGAGACGCATATGATGTAAATATTGATCCCTACAGCCGTGCCAGAAAACGGCTGCACGACCACGAGGTTACTGCTCATGGAGGGGTCAGTGTTCTGCAGTCACAGCGAGTACAGCAGGTGGGGGGTGTGTGTGGGGGGGGGGGGGGGGGGGGGGGGGGGGGCACACGGTGAGGCAGGGAAGATGTGAGCTTCACTCGAGGTCAGGGGAGAGATTGAGAATTCTCGAATTCTCAAAGTGCAGCTGCGGATGCCCCTCTGCTGATTGGAACAGCGAGAAAGGTTGAATGTGTACATGTTTGGGGCGACGGGAATGCTGCAGGGATTGGGGATCCGCGTCTGACCTGGCCGTAGGCGACGCTGTTGGCGGAGACGGTGGCAGAGGCGTCGGTGGAGTTGAGCACCCACGCGCGCACGAAGTACTGCGCGCCTGGCGTGTCCTGCGACGGCCGCCACACCGTGCTGTTGCCCGCCGCGTTGTACGGTTGCGCTGCACAGGCGAGGAGGGGGAGGAAGAAGGGAAAGGATTAGAATAGAGATGGAGATGCTTGCATAGAGGGGTGAGTAGTGGAACACGCGGGGAGATAATGCGCTTACAACGAATAATCATATACATGCACAGGGCTTACAGGCGATGGTGTATTTGCAGTTTTTGGAGTGCGAAACGACGTCGTTGGGTTGGCGCCAGGGGCGGGCGTTCTGGCTGGGCGCGCCGAAGCAGAGCTGCAGGACGACCTTCTTAAACGCCGCGTCGCCGCCCGCCACCGACTGATTGAGGTGCCAGTGGATCGCCATCTCGTCCTTGGAGTACGTCATCGCCCTGCCGTGACGCGGAGGGGGAAGCAGATGGGAGGACTTAAGTTTGACGCACCTCAAAAGTAGACTCCCTTGCCGTCCAGCGACTGGTTGAGGTGCCAGTGGATCGCCATCTCGTCCCGTGAGACGGAAGAAACGGCGGGTAGGGCGAGGAGCAGGGAGAAGACACAGCAGCGGGGCAGCATTAATGGCTCACGTTTGAGGTCCTTGCGACTGGAAGGCGATGGCGGAGTGGGATTGGATGCTCGGGTGGGTGTGCGGGGGGGGGAGTAGAGGGGGGGTAGGGGGGAGGGGGGGGGGGGGGGGGGGGGTACTCACGTGCCGTTGGTGACGTTGTTGCCGTTGACCGTGGCGGTCACCACGATGGCTCGACTCAGCGACGAAAACAGCACGCTCTTGGGGTCGACCGTAGCATTCGCCGCCGTGATGCATGCTAACGCTAAGGTAAAAAGGATCGTTAGGGCAAGCACGCGGGCAGGAAGCGCCATCTTGGGTTTCTAGATCGGGAAACGAGAGACTCTCGAACGTGATCGTAATTCTCAAATTGGGGCTTTGAAAAAATGTTTTCACTGACGATAAAAGGATTCTGATGTGTCGTTGCCACAATCTGCATTCGGATTCTGGTATTTAATATGTGCCGACTCTCAAGTCATCGCTCATTGTTCGCTCCATGCCACTGAGGAAAAGAGAAACCTTCTCGAGTCGCGGCGAACGCGGATTAGGTTGGATCGGCGACAGGCAGGGCAGTCGGCATCAAGCAGAGCGCCGTTGTTACCGTCCCTCCTACCCACTAACTCGCCATGCTCCCCCCTGCACCTCCACCGCCATGGCGTCCTCATCCTGAGGAGGAAGGCCCAGCTTGCAATCACTCTGCCATGACCCTTCAACAGCGGGGCCTGCGATCCACCAATGCAGTGGGCGCAAGCAGTGTCGCCCAGCCCCTTTCCCACAGACTGTGCGCCGCGCATTCCAGTTGGCTGACCCCAGCGCCACCCACCAGCCGCCAATCTCGTCCACCCATCCCTTCCTCTTGGTTGAGAATTCGTCACCAACGCTTGCCCTTTCGAGTCGGGCAGGCATGGCTAACCTATTTGTCCAATTGGGGCCAGCCCAGCAATATTTCGTGGTCATTGACGTTTGCAGGCCCCTCCGAGCAGGGTTAGGTCGTTGTGGCGGGATTGCAAGGAGCGTGCTGTCCAATCATAGACGACCCTTACCACTAGCCTTGTTGGCGAGTTTATGAACAGCTTCCGAACCGAACACTCACCGCAAATTACCACGCTTTTAATAATATAAAATGCAAAACATCACACTATACCGCTTTCAAAGCCTCTAAATGGTCGACCCTTAGTGGTGTTCGTGAAAAAATGTGACACGCCCTTAGGCTGCCCTGACGCTGGCCCCTGTGTGGAGGCTTGGGCCGGATGTGGCCAATAACAATGTGTCTTGGCGCCCTTTGACGAAGTAGGAGACTGGTTGAAAAGCCGTAACACTTCTATGATTGGCTGAAATAGTCGCACGATCCTTCGACGTCTTGAGGGTTGTTCTTCACCAGCAGCAGCTGCTCTACAAGCACACATTGAAGGCAAATTTCCAATACTTTCTACAGAATTTAACCTCCATGTTGATATTGTGCTATGCTGATGGGTTTACATAAATGCCTATAACGAAGATGTAATCGTGCACAGATTCTCACTTACTTCACTGCATAACAGGTAATTTGAACACAATGATTCGCCATATAGTCATGGTTTACTGTTACATATTGATAAGAGAATATGAGGGTTATATTCCATAAAGAGAATATGAGGGGTAACTTAAAGATGACAAACTCCCATATTCATAAGAGAATATGTGGGCTAACCTCATGTTACAGCTGGTAACTGTTCCCGAAACATGGAACAAGCCTCCTCGATGTTGTCGTTCAGAACCAAATTCAGTCAATGCTCCTTCTGGTTCCCAGGTTGGTTTGCCAGCTCCTAAAATGTTGGTCTCACCTGATCATGGCGCGCTTCAATCCTGGTGCTCTCCGTGATATCCGGCCACTTATGCCGATGAATGTAGGTTAAACTGTCTTTGCATACTTATACCTTTTATGCCTTAGGAACGATTAATTTACCTGATGTGCAGAACTCCGTCGTCGTAGATTAGATGAGATCGCGACAGAGATGTTTTTACGCATCAGAGTGATGTTGCTTATTGCGCATTGAGCCATTGCATGCATTGTCCTGTGCTCTTCCCCTGCTTGTTTACAGTGACAACATTTGACTGAGTCGCTTCTCATCCGCTTTTCACATGGCTGATCCGGGGAGTGATCGCTCGGAAGGCGAAAAGGAAAATGCAGAGTCATCAAGTGGTGCAAGCAGGGCCGAATCCGCCGCGAATGTCGCCAATGCAACGGAATCATCGAGTCAAGGGTCAACAGACGTGACTATGGCGGGGGAAGGAGCGCGGACCGAGGCGACAGATTCAAGTGATGCTATCGAAGGCGACGCAACAGCAGTAGGATGGGAGGGTCTACCTCAGGAAGGCCCATCTGCGGGTTCAGCAGCAGCGGCGGAGGGGAAGCAGCGAGCTACAGGCACGGTTCCTACAGCTCTCTCCAACCAGCCCCTCCCCCCTCGCTTCCCGCCCCAGACGCCGTCCGTTATGGAAGAGGTCATTCGCGCATGGGGCGCCGTGAGAACCGCCGCAGCAGGTGCCGCAGCTGCCGCTACAAGCGCAGTCATCCGAGCTCCCGCTGCTGCTGCCGCTGCTGCGGCTCCGAGAAACCCGCCTTCTGCGGCGCCCTCTCTCTCCGCCATGGCGCCCGCTGACGTGCCTCCCGCGCTGATTGCGGTGATTGAACAGGCTCTGCAGGAGGTGGCGAGGGGTGCGAAGGGAGGCGAGGGGAGGGACGGAGGGATGGGGGGGCAGAGGGGGGGGAAAGCCCTGGTGCAGCTGCAGCGACTGGTGGCTGGGATGAGCCGGGTGGAAGGGATGGGCGGGGTGGGAGGAGAGCAAGAAGAGCCGGACGAGCAGGGTGCAGCGGGGACGGAAGGGACGGAGGCGATTGGTGGTGGGGGGGTGGGGACGGGAGCGGGTGGAGGGAGTGACGCAGGTCCAGTCGGGGCGGAGGAACGGGAGGCAGCAGCCGCGCTGGTGGTAGAGACCATTCTGGCGATCATGGGGTGCAGCCACGAGGGGGAGGAGCTGCAAGACGCGCTCGAGGAGCGCAGCAGCAGCAATGGCAGCAGTAGGGGCAGTGAGGTGGCAGCAACGAGGGGCAAGGAGGCGAAGAGGAGGGGCAAGGTCCCCGGGCCGGTGATCATGATGTCTGCTGAGGCTGCGGTGCTGGGAGCAGCGCTGCTGCCGTGGCTGCCATGCAGCGACGGCCACCCGCATGACGGCACTAAAGGGGCAGTGGATGTAGAAGTGGCGAGTGACGCAGCAGAGAGGAGTGGAGATAGCAAGGAGACGGCCGGCATAGAAGCAGGTGCACCAACTGACGCAGCAGCAGCGGCAGCTACTGACACGCCAGCAGGGACAGCTGAGTCCGGGACTTCTGCAGCGGGGTCATTGCCCAAGGCAGGGGTGTCGAGATTGAGGTCTCCTCGCACACGCCTGGCACGAGTGCTGGCCACGGCTCTCTCGTCCTGCACGCGCAACCGTGCCATGTGTGCCAATGCTGGCCTCACCTCCTCCCTCCTCTCCTCCCTCCGCATCATCCTCCTGGGGGGCGTGCGGGCCAGTGGCTCACGGCCACGTGGCGCTGCCCTGCTGGATGAAGCAATGCCGCTGGCTGAGCCGACTGCAAGCACGCAGAAGGGCGGGATGGCTGCAGGGAAGGAGGGCGAGGAGAGGCAGCAGGCGGCGAAGGAAGGTGTGGATGAGGCTGCTGCCAGGTGTGGTGATGATAGTGAAGGTGCCTCTGATGCTGCTCTCTACGGTGCTGCTGAGTCCGCCTGGGACGTGCGCCCCATACTGGCAGCGCTGCAGTCGCTGGCGTCCCACTCCGTGTCTGTGGGCGAGCTGAGGGAGTGGATGGCCACTGTGGTCGCCCTCACCACCTCTGTCGACGCTGCTAGCAGCACCACCTCTACCGTGAGAGCACCAGCAGGTGTAACTGGAACAGCAGGGCCGGCAGGGGAAGAAACCGCAGAAGGAGGAGGGGGTGGGGCAGCCGCGGGTTGGGTGAGCCAAGGGAGGGCGGCGGCGCTGCTGGATGCGCTGGAAGGGGCCATGGAGGGCGAGGAGGTGCGGGCGCCGGCGTACACGTTTGAGCTGGACGGCGAGAGCTCAGGGCTGCTGGGACCGGGCGACAGCAAGTGGCCGTTCGCCAGCGGGTACGCCTTCGCCACGTGGATCTACGTGGAGTCGTTCTACGACACCGAGAGCTCTGCTGTGGGCGCCGCTGCCATGGCTGCAGCCATTGCCGCTGCCGCCACTGCTAAGGTCGGCAGAACCTCGGCTGTCTCTGCTGCTGCTGCTGCGAGCGCCCTGGCGGGGGAGGGGCTGATGCACATGCCGCGGCTGTACAGCTTCCTGACGGCGGAGAGCCAGGGCGTGGAGGCGTATTTCCACCGCGAGTACCTCATAGTGGAGTCGTCCACGCACCGCGGGTCCAAGAGCACGTTCCACTTCTCGCACGCGTTTGAGCCCCAGCGCTGGTACTTCATTGGGCTCGAGCACGTGTTCAAGCCATCGTTGCTGGGCAAGGCGGAGTGCGAGATCCGCCTGTTCGTGGACGGCCGCCTCATCGAGTCCCTGCCTCTGGACCTGCCGCGCATCTCGCGCCCGCTGGGCTTTCTCTGCATCGGCACCAACCCGCCGGCCGCCATGGCGGGGCTGCAGCGCCGCCGCAAGCAGTGCCCGTTGTTCGCTGAGCTGGGCCCGGTGTACATCTTCAAGGAGCCCATCGGAGCTGAGAGGATGATGCGCCTGGCAGCAAGGGGAGGGGACCACCTGCCGTGCTTTGGAGCGGGGGCGGGTGTGCCTGCGCTGCTGAGCAGCGACCAGCTCATGCTGGCAGCAGACGACGCCTATAGCCTTGACTCTGACCTCGCCCCTCGCCTGCACCTCCTGTACCACCCGCGCCTTCTGCTGGGGCGCTTCTGCCCAGATGCGTCTCCTGCCAGCGCTGCAGGCGTGCACAGGCGGCCCGCTGAAGTGCTGGGCCACGTGCATGTGGCGGCGCGGCATCGAGTGCCCGAGGTGATCTGGCAGGCGGGGCAGGGGGGCCCGTTGGCGCTCCTCACCCTCTGCATCAACGCCATTCAGCCGGATTCGTTTCTCCCACAGTCTCTTGCCCTGTCAGCGGATCCCCTGGCTGCTGTGGCTGCGGCCCGGCTGCTGCCACGGGTGCTGGGGCTGGTGGGACGGGCGATGCGGCATGGGATGAACCGTGAGGAGATGAAGGGAGGCGCACCCGCCATGCTGGCTCACATGGTGGCGTATGGCCTCAGTACGTGTGCACAGGGGGCAACGGGCGCAGGGAAGGGGGATGGAGCGAAGGTGGGGTGCAGGGATGGGGTTGGCTCACATGGCGATGGTACTGCCACCGACAAGGAGCAGAGGGAGCAGAGGGAGCAGCAGGTTGTGACAGCGCATCCCAGGGGGGAGCCATACGACAAGCAGCTAGTGACGGCAGCTGCAGCGCTGGCCATGGCACCGCGGTTCGGCGACCCCTTAAAGCCGCACCTCTTCCTGCACCTGCTGCTGCACCTGCCGCTGTGGGCCTCGTGCCCCCTGCCCGTGCAGCAGCAGGTGCTGTCGTCCCTGGCCGCCGTGGCAGTGCGCGAGCAGCACACGCTGAGGGCAGCGGGCGCGCTGCCAGTGCTGCTGGACGGGTGCCGCCGCTGCTACTGGGTGCAGCACGAGGCCATCTCCCTGCCCCTAGGCCCCGCCTCCTCGCGCTCTGTGACCGCTGCTGCTGCTGGGAGCCATGGTGCAGCAGAGGGCAGTGGGCAGAGGAGTGGGGAAGCCAAGGGAGATGAGCAGCAGCAGCAGGAGGAAGGGGAGGTGGTGGGTGCGCAGCATGCGCGGATGGGCGAGGTGAACGCGCTGGTGGATGCGGTGGTGGGCGTGCTGGAGCTGCTGCTCGCCAGCAGCTCGAGTGCTGCCATGGGCGCTGACATGCGCACGCTGGTGGCCTTCCTGCTCGACTGCCCCCACCCCAACCAGGTGAACCTTCTTTGCCATATCCTGTGCTCCCAAAATGTCCTCCCACCCACTCCATGAACACGCCATGTCACCAGACCAGCCAACCCCATTTTCCTAGTTCTCCTGTTTCAGATTTTCCCTCCTCTCTCCCCCCCATGTGCTTGCCAGGTGGTGCGAGTGCTGCTGCTAGTGTACCGCCTCATGGCTCACCCCAACGCCGCGCGAGCAGCAGCCTTCTCCGTTCAGTTCCTTGCAGCAGGCGGCGCCCAAATGCTGCTCGCGCTGCTGCTGAGGGAGAGCCAGTGGGGCGAGTCCTCCCCCCTGCTCTTCCCTCCCGTGCCCCGCAAGGCTCAGCCAGGCAGTGTGAGGGAGGTGATGGCGGAGAGGAGTGGTGGGGCGAAGGATAGTGCATTGCAGGGAGGCGTTGAGGGGAGTGCAGGGCCTGTGGTGGAAGCGGGGGAAGGAGCCAGCATGGGGGAGGGTAGCGTGGAAGCTGTTGCAACTGGTGGGGGTGGTGCTGTGGTGGGTGGAGCGAGTGTGGCACCAGATGGCGCACCGTCGGCCCCAGAAGCAGCAGGCACAGCAACAGCCGCAACAGCTGAAGCAGAAGCAGCGGCCACAGGTGGATCAGGGGGATCGGGGCCCACCCCAGAGCTGAAGGTGGACGTGCCAGGCAGCACCACCACCTCCCGGGCACTCTCCCCCAAGGCACCCACCCCCAAGCCGTCCACTCCCGCTGCCTCCACCCCGTCCTGGCAAGCCTTTTTTGACCCCTTCGGGCTCCGCGGTGAGGCTCCAGAGGCAGAAGCACAGGCAGTAGACGGGCAGAGGGGAGCAGCTGGCAGCGGCAGGCAGGAGGGAGGGAAGGAGACAGCAGCAGGGGGGAAGAATGGGGAGATGTTAAAGGCTGCAGAAGCGGGGGAGGCGGTGGAGGCGAAGGAGGAGCCGGTTCTTGAGCCGCGAACAGGGCTTGACGTGGCAGCAGAGATAATCAAGAAGCTCCAGGAGAGAGGCCTGTTCCAGGCGTCTGATATGTGCGCTCTCGCTCCGGGCCCCACCGGAAACACCGTCTCAGTGGCTCGCTCTGTCTCCATCCGCCAGCCCTTGGCCAGCAGCAGGGCGGCCGGAGCCAAGGGCTCCCACGGCCTGTCAACGGACGTCATCACGGCAGCAGCAGCGCTCTCCCTCTCTGGCAGCGGCAGACGCAGCGGCCGCCGCCTTACCTCCTCCCCCTTTGGCGATCAGACGTTGCTCGCTCCCAAGTCGCACGATTTCCCCCTCACGGACGGCCCAGATGGGATCTTCCTCGCGGTGGTTGCCATCCTAGGGCTGCTAGCGGAGGGAGGGTACATCCGGCTGAGCAGCCCTGCAGTGCTGGGGCTGGTGCCTGGGGGTCCGGGGGCAGGGCTGGGATCGGTGGTGGCGGACAGAGGGGCGGGGGACCGCAACAACGTGGGGGCGTGGGCGGTGTATGGCGTTCAGAGGGCGCTGCAGCTGGCGCCTAGCAGGCTGCTCACGCCTGCTGTGTACCATGCGCTCATGACTGCTGTGCTCAGATCAGAGGTAAGGGCGTGGCTGGTGTGAGCTGTGGTGTGGCTGGTGTGGCTGGTGGTGTGCGTGCGCTGTGGTGTGGTTGGGGTGTTGTGCAGGGAGATGGACTCCTAGTTCATTATTGTCTTCGATTCCCCTCCCATTCATTCGTTATCCTTCTCTCCCCTCAATGCTTTCTCCCCCCTATGCCCTCCTTACTCCCCTCATTACGTTCTCCCCTACCCTACGTGCATCCTGCCGTTGCATTCACCCTGCAGTCAGCCACATCAGTGCAGGGAGCCGGTGATAGTGGTATCACTTACAGGGGCGGCAGCAGCAGCACCAGTGCGGGTCCTGCAGCCACTCGGGCAGAAGCAGCAGCAGCAGAAGCAGCAGCAGCAGTGGCAGCACGAGCAGCAGCAGAAGGAGCATCAGTACTGCCTGCGGACACGGCGTTTGCTGCGTCTCAGCTGCAGCTGCTGCTGGCGCTGCTCAGAGCGCTGCCTGCTGCTCCTCCCCGCACCCAGCTCGCCATTCTGCAGGTCAGCCTTCCCCCTCGCCCTCTCTCCTCCAGTCGATTCCTCGTGCTCAACACACTTCTCTCTACCTGCCCAATCCAGTTTTCGCCCCTCCCTCTCATCTCCCCCTCCCCCTCACCACCCCCCCCAGGACGTGCTGCTGCTGGTGTCTGTGAGCGGCAGCAACCGCCGGCAGCTCTCCTGCATTCCTACCTCCCTGCTCACGTACAATCTCCTCTTCCCCACCATCTATCCCCGCTTCACCCCCCACACACACACCTCAGGACGTGCTGCTGCTGGTGTCTGTGAGCGGCAGCAACCGCCGGCAGCTCTCCTGCATCCCCGAGTGGCCCGAGTGGCTGCTGGAAACCCTCCTGGACAACCTCGAGGTGGGCTGACGCGTGAACATGTGGGCATGCCACGCCTGCACAGCTGCACTGCACCCTCTCCCCCTCGTCTCCCACCTCCCTTCCTCCCTCCTCAACTTGCTGTCCGCATGGCCCCTTTCCTCTTTTGGTTCCCTCTGCTTTGCAGCGGCTGTCTGCTGGCCTGAGCTCCATCAGCTGCTTCCACAGCCTCTTCTCTTGCCGCTCCCTCGTCCCTCACGCCTCTCCTGCCTCTCCCACCCACTCCCTGTGTGCTCCGCCTCTCCCCCCTGCAGCGACTGCCTGCTGGAGCGTGCTCCATCAGCAGCACCCAAGGGGGCGTGCAGGGGCAGCAACGGGTGGGGGGAGAAGAGGGGCAGCAGGAGAAGGGTGAAGGCACGCACACAGCTGCGGGTGCTGGTAGCGCAGAGGGGGTGGGGGCAGAGGTGGTGGATGCGGAGGGGGAGGGCCACGAGGAGGTTGATAGTGGGGATGGGGATGGGGATGGCAGCGGTGGGGAGGTGACGGGTGAGCAGGGGGAGCGGGTGGCTGTGAACGAGATGATCTTCACGTTCCTGGGGACCGTGCTGGAGCACTGCATGACGTTCAAGGACGGCTGGAAGGTGAGTGGCATGCCTTGCTCCCTCTGTGCTTTTTACAGCACCCCATCATCCCATCATGCCGTCCTGGATCATGCCATCATGCCATCCCTCACCCTCCCCATGCCCCTTGCCATTGACATCTCCCCTTCTCCAGGAGCTGGAGGCCACCTTCCACTGCCTCGAGTGGATGGCTCTCATTGGTGGATCCAGCATCGGCCCAGAGCGAGTCAAGTAAGTCATCATCCCTACAGTAGTTACCAGTCAATAACAGTAAGTCACCCCTGTCACTCGCGAATCACCTCATTTTTTACCCCTGCGACTCAGAAAGACCTCATCTGTTCACCCCTAACCCCCGACAGGCGTGAGGCGGGCATGGCGACGGTGAAGCGGCGGCTGCTGCATGGCGTCATGGACTTCACTGCCGCGCAGCTCACAGTGCAGGTCAGCCGTGACTGCATTGACACAGGTCAAACGGGACTGTGTTGTGACAGTGCAGGTCACATGGGACTGTGTCATGGCAGGTCACATGGGACTGTGTCATGGCAGGTCAGATGGGACTGTGTTTGTGATAGGCTCAGCAGGCTTCTGTTTGCGTCGCATTCTCCCCTGCTTCTCTCTGCCCTTCTCCTTGTGTTCCCTTGTCCATCTTACCAACCAAGCCTCCCCTGTCGCCTCTTTCCCCGCCTGCACAGGCCCAAGTGGAGGCCGCAGCAGCGGCGGCAGCAGCAGCGGCAGCGGAGGCAGCAGCCCTGTCGTCCCCGCTGCCCGTGGACATCCCCATCTCCCCCACGCCCTCCTCCCCCCACCCTCGCTCCCCCGACCCCCTACTCGTGTCCGCCACCTCCGCCTGCCTGCTGGAGAACGCAGTGGCGCTGCTCATGCTGCTCGAAGACTTCCTCCGCATCCACGCCGCAGCGCGCTCGCCCCTGCCCCTCGCCACGCTCGCCTTCGATGCCGATGACACCCTCCCCGGCTCCCGCCCCGCTGCCTGGCAGGAGGCACCTGCTGGCTCCCCCACGCCTGCCTCGGCTGCTGCAGCGCTGCCCGGCACCACGGCAACAGCGGCGGCAGCAGCGGCGGCGGGGTTAAAACCTCTGGCTGCACAGCTGTCCAACCCGCTGCTCTCCTCCGGCTCCTCCTCCCGCAGGCGCAGCCCTACGGACCTGATCACCCTCGAGATGCTCGGCCTCATGGCGGATGACACGGGGCAGCTCACCCCCGCCATGCTCGATAGGATCACCGCTTCCACTAGTGCTGAGCCCTTTGAGGGCGTACGCTGCGCACTGCCCACCTACGGGTCCATTTCCCAGGAGTTACCCCTCAGCTGGGGGCACAGGAGCAAGCTGTGGTATGGGGTGGCGCTGCCGCCAGAAGGGAAGGGTGGCCCAGGGTGGGGTGGGGGCCGGGCGGCGTGGGCGGCAGCAGTGGAGATGGACCCTGTGACGGGGCGGTGGCAGGATCTGCCTCTTGTGGTGAAGGCGGTTGGGATCCTGCGATCGATGCTGCTGGAGGAAGGGGAGGTGGCGCAGGGGGGCGAGGGAGGGGGAGGAGGAGGAGAGAGTGGAGCGGGAGAGGGAGGGAAGACGCAGGGGGGGAAGGCAGGGGGAGGGGCGGCAGAGGGGGTGTTGGCGGTGGTGGGGGGGATAGCGAACATGCTGGGAGGGGGCAGCCCAGGGGGCGTGCTGAACAGGGCGAGCCAGCGGCTGCTGGAGGACGACCAGACGCTGCTCACTGTGCTCAGGCTCGCTGCTGTGGCTGCTAGGGAGCTCAGTGATGTGGTGGACGAGGGAGGAGAGGGGGGAGAAGGTGGGCGAGAAGATTCGGGTGTGGGGGAGAGGGCGGCAGGGGCAGGAGGGGTTGCAGGGGGAGGGTTGGTGAAGAGAGGCGAAGGGGGAGCAGTGGCCCTGGAACGAGCTGAGCTGGAGGGGATCTCTCCTGGCGTTCTCAGCTCCCTGCTCTGGCGGTATGTGCGTGCATGCCTGCTGTACATCAGGTGGCATGCACGGTGCAGCATCCAGTGCATCAGTACCTCATGTGTGTCACGATATTGCGCCACTTCCATGGACTATGGCGTCCGGCGCCACACATCCCTCCCTCCGCTGACCTTCCCACCGTCCCGACTTTCTCTCTTCCCACCGTCCCGACTTTCTCTCTTCCCACCGTCCCGACTTTCTCTCTTCCCTCCGCCCGTTGGTATTCACCCCCCTCCCTCCCTGCAGGGTCGTGCTGCCGCTGCTCACCACAGCGTCGCTTGATGCGCGCAAGCAGTGTGCGCTGGCCACATCTGCTGTCCTGCACACAGAGGCAAGTACCGGAACTGGTCTTCCCCGCGCTCTTACCACCCGTGCTTCCACCCCCCCACAGTCATCACTTCCCCCCTCATCATCCCCTGCCCCACCAAGCCACACTTACCCTTTCTCTCCTCCTCTCCCCCTTTCTCCCCCCCAAGGCCATCCACGCCATTGCCCCCTCGCGCACCATCCTGTGTCCGTCCCTCATTGCGGTGTTGCTGCCCCTGCTGGCTGTTGTCCTGCTACCACCCTTGCTGCAACAATCCCACTGCCTCCAGTCCCCAACCTATCTGCACCCCCCCCGTCTCCCACCCCTTTCCTACCCACAGGCCATCCACGCCATTGCCCCATCGCGCACCATCCTGCGTCCGTCCCTCATTGCGGTGTTGCTGCCCCCCTTGGCCGCCCTCCTGCGCAAGTGGCGCCCCGCCTTTGCCTTCATCGCTGAGCTCACCGACTTTGAGGGCCACAACCCCTTCTTGAGGGACCACGACCGCGCTCTGGCCACCGACGCTGCTGCTGAAGAGGTGGGTGGGTGGCTATTCGTATCGTCGTGTGCCTAAAAGAAGCAAAAGAACTGCTCTTTACCTTGGCTGAACTGGATACGGCTGCTGCTGTTCCCTCCTCCCGTCTCCTCTCCCACCCCGCTTCATTCTATTCTCGTCCCCCTTGTCCCCCCCCCAGGCGTCGCTGGCTCTGCTGCAAGTCATCTGGGTGGCAGCCTTCGCCTCCCCCCCCGCCTCCACCGCCCTTGCAGCCATGGCTGCTGCTGCTGGCCCCGGCTCCACTGCTCTCCCCACCCCCCTCACCTCCTCCTCCTCCTCCTCCTCCCTCACCAACCTCTCCTCAGCTCCTGTCTCCCGCACCTCCACTCACCCTAGTGCCACCACACCCACTGGTAGCACCGCCCTTGCTGCCACAGCTAGCAGCTTCTCTGGTACCAGCAGCGGCACGGTTGGTACCGTCCACCGCACTAGCAGCCATCACGTGCCGCCCAGCCAGCACAGCTCCAGCTCAGCAGTCAACAGGCGCCCTTCCGCACGGCGCAGCGGTGTGACTAAGGGGGGGGGAGGGAGGCAAGAGGGGGAGCGGGAGGGGGCGACATCGTCTCAGCGGCGCATGAATGGGGACAAGGACAGGGCGCAGCGGTGGAGCCTGGGGGAGGCCATGGAGAAGGCGTGGGACTGCAGCCATGGGATCCCCGTCTCCCCTGCCACTCGCAGCAGCGCTGCTGCTGCTGGTGGGGGTGGGGGAGGAGGGGAAGGGAGGGAGGGAGGAGTGGGGGCGTCAGGGTCGGATGACACGCTGAACGCCATGGCGCTGGGGCCGACTCTGGGAGGGCTGCAGCAGCACCTGGACGGCATGCGCGGCCTCATTCGGGCTCAGGTACCCTCCCTTCTTCCCGTGCATTATGCTGCAACAAGCACGTTGTTACTGGCGCCATGAGTATGTGTGCACATACACGATGCCAAGGCCGCACAGTGAGAGCAACGCCAACCTTCTTCCTCTTCCTCCCCTTACCCCCGCCCTCTGCCCTGCCCTTCCTGCTCCCTCTCTCCTGGGCAGAGGCTGCGGCGGGTGAAGATAGAAACGCAGATGGCACGCGCGCACACAGCTGGCATGCGCATGTGGCGCTCCCTCGTTCGCCAGCTGCTCGAGTCAGGGCTCCTGGTGGGCCTTCCGGGAAGCTACCAGGAGCTGAAGCAGCGCAAGGTGAGTGGGTGGCGTGGCAGGATTTTCAACTGCTCTCTCTGTTCCTTTCAACCTTAGACCTGTGCCCCTCTAACCCCTAACCCCACTTCCACCCTCCTCTCTGCCTCACAACCGACAACCTCACTGCCGGTTTCCCTCTCCCCCCCTTTTTCCCCTGCCGCTCCCCCCCCCTCCCCGCCCTCAGGTGTTTTGGAAGGTGGAGTGCATGGAGAGCAGGTCGTGCATGCGGTGGATGGACCAGCAGCCTCACTGCTGCCCCCCCTTCCCCCCCCAACGCAGGTGTTTTGGAAGGTGGACCGCGTGGAGAGCGGCTCGCGCATGCGGCGACGCATGGTGCGCAACTATGGCGGCTCCGACTGCCACGGGCTGGCTGCTGACTTCCGCGACGAGCACGAGATGGACGCCATCCGCCGCGCCCGGGGGGACGAGGGGGCAGGGGATGCGGCAGAAGCCAAGGGCGAGGAGGGGCAGCGGGCGCAGGAGGGAGGTGGGGGAGAGACGAGGGTGGAGGTGGGGGGAGAGCCGGCTTCTGTGGGTGCTGTGGGAGAGAAAGTGGAGGGGGGTGGGGAGGGGGTAGAGGCGGCAGAGGGAGAGGGTGCTGGGGCTGTGAGTGCGGATGGAGAGGGGGGCGGGAAGGAGGATGGGCAGGAGGGAGCTGTAGAGAAGAGTAGTGCTGGTGAGGGCGATGGCAGCGCAGGGGATGGCGCTGGGAGGGGAGGTGTGGACGAGGCCGGAGGGGCCATAGTGGAAGACGCGTCAGGGCTGCTGGGGGGCTGCCTGCCCGCTCCTGTGAAAGACTTTGATGCTCCGGCGGAGGTGAGGGAGGATGAAGAGGAGCAGGAAGGGGAAGAGGAGAGGGAGGGAGGTGCGGGAGTGGAAGGGGCAGGGGAGGACAGAGGGAAAGGGGGAGATGGCAACACGACACAGGAAGTTGAAGTTGCAGCAGAGGGGGATGCTGAAGGCGTGAAGGCAGCAGGTGAGGTTAAGGGCGGGGGCATGGCTGCAGAGCATGAGGCGTTGAAGGGTGGTGCACACCTCACAGCCAGTGAACCAGGCGCAGATGGCCCCGGCAGGCCCGATACTTTGGAGGCGAAGGGTGCTGAGTCAGAAGAGAGGGATGGCGGGGAAGTGAAGCAGGCAGATGGAGGAGGAGTGAGGCAGGCTGCCGAGCCGACAGGCCAGGCAGCATCAGCCTCTGCTGCACCCTCTGAGCCTCTCTCCACCACCACCCCCAGTGCCACCAGTGCCATTGCCAGTCTCGCTGCTGCTGCTCCTGCTGCTCCTGCCGCCCCCACCACTTCTGCCCCGACTGCAGCTGCAGCTCCCCCTGCAGCACTTGCCGTATCCGCAGTAGCAGCGGTGGCAGCAGCTGCAGGCGAGCAGCCCGGACTATCCGCCGTGGTGGGCGGCAGCGAGGTGGCGGCAGAAGTGGCGGTGGGGGAGAGGGAGCGCGTGATGGTGGAGGTGCCAGCCATGATGGTGCTGCCCCTGCAGGTCGTCACAGGCCGCCTGCTCGTCACCGCCTCGCGCCTGCTGTTCCTCGTGGACCCCTCCGTGACCTTCAGGGAGAGCGGGGCGGACGAACAAAGGAAGGGGGGGAGCGAGCGGAGGGAAGGGGGAGGGGAAGAGGAGGAGGAGGGTGTGGGGGGGAAGAAGGCGCGGGATAGAGTGTGGCGGCTGACGTCAGTGAGAGAGGTGCTCAGCAGACGGTGAGTGGTGAGGTGCGCAGCGGACGTCGAGTGGTGAGGTGTTCATCAGACGGCGAGTGGTGGTGAGGTGGTTATGGAAAGGCAGAATCTGAAGCTCCGCATGGCACGGTTTCCTTGATATCTGTTGTCAGCTGTTCCCATTCCCCCTTCCAACTCAAAGTTACCTTCCTGAGCCTCACTGCACTGCTTCTGCCCCTCACTGCTTCTGCCCCTCACTGCTTCTGCCCCTCACTGCTTCTGCCCCTCACTGCTTCTGCCTCTTACTGCTTCTGCCCCTCGCTGCTTCTGCCCCTCGCTGCTTCTGCCCCTCGCTGCTTCTGCCCCTCAATGCTTCTGCCTCTGCTTCTGCCCCTCACTGCTTCTGCCCCTCTCTGCTTCTGCCCCTCTCTGCTTCTGCCCCTCTCTGCTTCTGCCCCTCTCTGCTTCTGCCCCTCTCTGCTTCTGCCTCTTACTGCTTCTGCCCCTCGCTGCTTCTGCCCCTCGCTGCTTCTGCCCCTCGCTGCTTCTGCCCCTCGCTGCTTCTGCCCCTCAATGCTTCTGCCTCTGCTTCTGCCCCTCACTGCTTCTGCCCCTCTCTGCTTCTGCCCCTCTCTGCTTCTGCCCCTCTCTGCTTCTGCCCCTCTCTGCTTCTATCCCTCGTGCATCTGCCCTGTTTCCTCCCCTGGGCGTGCCCCCTGTGCCAGGTATCTGCTGCGGCGCTCTGCCCTGGAGATATTCATGATCGACCGCTCCAACTTCTTCTTCAACTTCGAGGTGCCATGGGTGCTGCATGGGATGCGATGGGTGCTGCATGGGATGCGATGGGTGCTGCATGTGATGCAATGGGTGCTGCATGTGATGGGGTACATGAGCTGGGGCCTTGAGACATGGAGAGAGTACCACATGGTGACGTGTCATGGCAGCACGCTTGCACATTCTCTCCCTCCCTCTTCCCCTCTCCCAGCCTCCTCCACACGTGGAACCAAGGCTCACGCTGTCGTGAAGGCCTCATGCCGTCCCTCCTCTCCCTGCCTCTCCCCTCTCTTCCCTACCAGGGCCCAGAGGAGCGGCTACGGGTGCACCGAGCCATAGAGCACGCCAACCCGCCGCACCTGCAGCACCACTTCTTGCCCACACAGGTGCGCCCGTCTCTTCTTCTCACACTTACCTTTCCTTCTCAACCTCTCTCACATGTGGAACACTTTTCACTCTCACCTGTCTATCAAGGACATTACAGGCTAGGGACATGCGCTTGGCAGGCTAGAGACACAGAGAAACACAGGTGGGAGAATGACCCCGTTTGCTCCCACATGTGTGTGCCCCTGTGTCCCCCTGCCATCCCCGTAGCGCCCGGAGAAGATGCTTGAGCGGCTGCAGCTCACAGAGAGATGGCTCAGGCGAGAGGTGAGATGATAGGGGAGGGGTGTGCTGGTAGGGGAGAGGCGTGGTGGTAGTGGAGACGGGTGAGATGGACGATTCTCTCAGTGTTTCGTCTCTCCTCAAGACTCTGCCTTTTAATGTTGTTGGAAGCATCTGTGCGTTAAAGTTAGGCAATGCCTCCCCATGGAACTATCTGCTTCACTTGCAGTCCCTTGTCTCGCCATCCCACTTCGCCCCCATCCTTCTTTCCTTCTGCCTCCAACCCCTCATCCCTCATCCGTGCCCATCAGATCACCAACTTCGACTATCTCATGCAGCTCAACACGCTAGCCGGCCGCACATTCAATGACGTCACGCAGGTGAAGTCACTGTTGAATTCAACCATGCCACTTGGGTGAATCCAACGATCAGGTGAAGTCACTGTTGAATTCAACCATGCCACTTGGGTGAATCCAACGATCAGTTGAAGTCACTGTTGAATTCAACCATGCCACTTGGGTGAATCCAACCATCAGGTGAAGTCACTGTTGAATTCAACCATGCCACTTGGGTGAATCCAACGATCAGGTGAAGTCACTGTTGAATTCAACCATGCCACTTGGGTGAATCCAACCATCAGGTGAAGTCACTGTTGAATTCAACTATGCCACTTGGGTGAATCCAACGATCAGGTGAATTACATGACTCTACCAGCAAGCAACAGCTCTGATTGTTTCGTTGGGGGTTCTCTGTGGTTGGCTGCATATTCTCTTCCCCATGTTCCTTCCCGTTACCCTCCTGTTCCCTCCTCATAATCCTTCTTTCCCCTCCTCCCCCGTCCTCCCCCCACCCCTTCTTGCCAGTACCCCGTATTCCCCTGGGTGATTCAGGACTATACCTCCAAGGAGCTCGATCTCACCAACCCAGCCACATTCAGAGATCTCTCCAAGGTGCCTTCACCTCACCTGCACCCAGAGACCTCCGCTTTGGCGCCATTCTCCTCAACCTGTTGCCTTCCTTCACTCACTTCCCTCTCGTCTTTCTCTCTCCTCAACTATCTTCACCTGCTCCATCATATCCACCCCTCTCCTCTCGCACCCGCAAGTCTCGCCTCCTTTCAAAGCACACACTCACCTCTCCCTTCACTGCTTGCTGGCTTTCATTCCGCTGCAACCCCCTCCCTCCTCGATCACAGCCGGTGGGCGCCCTGGACGCGGCGCGGCTGGAGAAGTTCATCGAGCGCTACCACAGCTTCGCGGACCCCATCATCCCCAAGTTCCACTACGGCTCGCACTACTCCAGCGCCGGCATCGTGAGTCAGCGCCACACTCACTCTCTTTAGCTGCGAACTGACTATCCACGGCAATACGTGCAAATAACTGAAAGAAGTTGAGTCGATAGATTGAGAGAGAGAGGATACAGGGCTTTGTACCTAGGTAGCCAATCCTAGGTCAAAGAGGGGTTGACCAACCCAACCATTATTGGGTGAACGAATGGGAGGAGGGGAGGTGGAGGTAGCAGCAGGATTGGCGCGACCGCCGCGTCCTCCTCGTCCGCTGCGCCCACCACGTCCCCCACGCCCACCCCGAGATTGGGTGTAGTTGAGGGAAGGGGAGTCGGTGAGGTTGAGTTCATTCTCAGTCGCAAGAATCCAGGTGATGATATCTGCGGTGGGGACATGGAGGGAAAGGAGTTGGGTGTAGGCAATTTTGTGAACAGCATATGCTTCGGTGAGGCCATCCATCAGGCGCCAGTTGAGGAGGGAGGGGTCGACACGAGCCCCGCATTCGGTGAGGCGAGCAGCAGTGCCACTGAGACGACGAGTGAAGTCCGCGGCACCAGTGCAGGTGTCGAGTGTGATGGAGTGAAACTCGCGGTAGAGGGCATGGAGGGAGGCGAGGTCTTGGCGATCATAGGTCGCCTGGAGTTCGGTCCAGAGGGCCCAGGAGGAGGCCGGGTCCAGCGCACGTTTGAGGGAGGGGGGAAGGCAGGCGAAGATGATGCCGAGTGCCTTCATATCCGCAGAGCACCATGCCTCACTGCGGGCATTGAAGGTAGCAACAGCTGTGGCGTGAGTGACCATAGCATCTGCGTGCTTTTGAACAAGGGCTAGGGCCGCGTCATATTCTGCAACCAGGGCGGTGTGAGCATCGAGGTTGCGGGTGCAGGTGTCTCGGGAGGTGGCGTAGGTAGCAATGCGAGTGGCGAAGGTGTGAGGGTCGTCGTAAGAGAGGGCAGGAGCAGGCGCTGCAGGGGCGGGCCCAGGCAGAGGGGGAGCAGCAGGGGGGGGGTCGCCAGGCGAGACAGGTTCGGTGGGCTGCAGGCCCGCAGGCTCGCGGAGGACTACTGTGGAGAGGCGGTAGCCACTGACCCAAGTGGAGCGGAGGAGCATGTGCAGTTTGTGGGAGAACGAGTGCCAGTTGACCGCCGTCGTGGTGTTGACAAGCTCGAGCTTGTCGACGGAGCTTGTGTCAACGTTGACACTGTCGGTCGCCATGGTGGGGCGTTGCTGCTGCTGCCGCTGCTGCCGCCGACGCCGCTGCTGCTGCTGCCGCTACTGCTGCCGCTGCTGCTTGTAGCTGCTGCTGTAGCTGTTGCTGCCGCTGCTGCTGCTGCTGCTGCTGATGCTGCTTCCCCTGCTGCTGTCGCTGATGCCACCGCTGCTGCTGCCGTTGCTGCCGCCGCTGCTGCTGTCGCCGCCGGCGCTGCAGACTTCGTGCTGCGCTGCTGCCGCTGATGCTGCCGCCGCTGCTGCAGTTGCCACTGTCGTGGCTGGTACCGCCGCTGCTGCGGCTGCCGATGGCGCTGCTGACGGCGCAGCTGGTGCAGCTGCAGCCGCTGGCGCAGGGGGCGCTGAAGGAGACTCCGCGGCGAGCTGCTGGCGATGCGACGGTAGATGTCGCTGCGGGGTCGTCGTAGTAATCCGGACGGACGCCGCCGCCGCGTACGGCGTTTGCAAATGCGACGGGCGAAGGCGCAGAGGTGGCGCGACGGACTGCGCGCGGCGAAGGCGTCAGTCGAGGAAGCGCGCGGCGGGCGTCAGGCAGGCGGGAATAGCCGCGACGATGCGGCCAAGGGCGCGGACAGGGAGGGGGCGTCGGGCAATGGGCCGCCGCGACGAGGGCCAGGAGGAGCATCGGGCAGAATGCCGCGGCGACGAGGATGCGTGAGCGCCGCGACGAGGGAAGGGAGGGGCGTCGGGCGAAGTGCCGCCGCGACGAAATGACGCGAGCGTTGCGACGAGGGAGTGGAGGGGCGTCGGGCGAAAGCGCCGCGACGAAGGGCAGCGCAGGGCTGCGAGGGGGAGGGCGACAGGTGAATTCGCCGCCTCGAGCGGGCGCACCGTCTGAAATGTTGAAATTTCAGGACGGGCGGGAATTCCGCTGAGAGGAATAAGGGTGCTGTGAAGGACTAAAGGAGGGCGCGGAAAAAGAAAACGGTAGGGGGGTGAACCAGGCTAGCGCGTAGGATGCGGTAGTGGCGTGAGTTGCGTGGAGGAAGGGTATGAGCTAGCTTGGAATGCGCTAGGGAGGAGCGTGAGGTGGAGCGGGGAAATTCTCACAGGAGGGGATCGAAAAGCTCTGGTACCATGAAAGAAGGTGAGTCGATAGATTGAGAGAGAGAGGATACAGGGCTGTGTAGCTAGGTAGCCAATCCTAGGTCAAAGAGGGGTTGACCAACCCAACCATTATTGGGTGAACCAATAATGGTTGGGAAGGTTGACCACCAATTATAGGAGGGCCAATAATGTTGGGTTGGCCAACATTATTGGAACTCTCGAGAATTGGGGTCAAGGGTTGGTTGACCCAACCAACCCAAACCTTCATCTACACTACAACACTAACATACTACATGCTATAGATTTAGGATATATTGTAACAATACCTTACTCCCTCACCCTTGTTCTAGCTTCACTCTCACTCACTCCCCCGCTCTCCCTCTCTCCACCCCAGGGTTCACACTACCTGCTGCGAGTGTAGCCCTGCACGTCCCATGAGCGCATGCGTGAACGCACCCCTCGCTCTGCCTCACTCACTCTTCCTCCCGCTCTCCCCCCCTCCCCCCTCCCTTCCCCCCGCCTCCCCCTCCTTGCAGGTGGCGCACTACCTGCTGCGAGTGGAGCCATACACGTCGCTGGCGCTGGCCCTGCAGGGTGGGCAGTTCGACCACCCCGACCGCCTCTTCCTCGACGTGGCCGCCACGTGGCGGGGGGTCACCAGCGACATGAGCGATGTCAAGGAGCTGGTGAGGGAGGGGGGCGGGAGGGGAGTCTTGGATGGAAGTTGATGGTCTTAACAGCCCTGTCGACCTGTCTTTCCCCTGTGGAATGGCCCTGTGGATTTTTTACGTACGGTTGAGGCCACCTTTGTCCTCCCCACCCTTTTGTTCTCTCTCGTTGTGTGCGTTGCTCAGATCCCCGAGTGGTTCTGTCTGCCTGAGATGTTCTGCAACGTCAACGGGCTGCACCTCGGCTCCACACAGAAGGGAGAGGTCATCGGTGAGCTCCCGTCGCCACTCACCAACATGGCACCGTCGCACAGGACAGGGTCACTGAATGCTTGGAGGTCAACGTCAGTGGACAGTGCATAGCCTTCAAACTTCCTTGCTGCATTGTTATGAAGGCTACAAGTAAACGTTCCCCTACCTTTTCCCCCGCACTCCCCCCCTCCTCCCCCTCCCCCCGCCGTCGTGCCTGAATGCCCTTCCCCCCAGGCGATGTGAAGCTGCCCCCTTGGGCTGCCAGTGCAGCGGACTTTGTGCGCAAGCAGCGGGCGGCACTGGAGAGCGAATACGTGAGCAGCAACCTGCACCACTGGATCGACCTCATCTTCGGGTGCGCTTACCGTCAACTCGGCCTCGTCGCCTTGTCTCTATGTCGCTTTGCCATTCAACCTCCCGTGCTCGTTGTCCGACATTTTAATATTCCTTCCCAACATTTTAATATTCCTTCCCAACATTTTCCTGCTTCGCCTGTCTCCTCTGCCCCCTTATTGTTCCTGGGTCGCCCTTCCTGCTGCTCCCGATCCCTGCGGCAGCTACAAGCAGAAGGGCAAGGAGGCCCTCAACGCACACAACGTGTTCTTCTATGTCACGTACGAGGGGGCAGTGGACATCGACTCCATCACCAACCCCGTGAGCCTCTTTGCTACCTCTCTCTTCCCACCAACCAACCCTGTGAGCCATCGCCACCCTGTATGCTCCATACCGCCACCCTCTCAACCTCGCAACCCTGTATGCTCCATACCGCCACCCTCTCAACCTCGCAACCCTGTTTGCGCACCCATGCGTGAACCTTGTCCCTCTCCCTTCTCCCGCCATCCAGATTGTGCGGCGCGGCATGCAGGATCAGATCTCGTACTTCGGCCAGACGCCCTCGCAGCTGCTCACCACGCCGCACCCCCAGCGCATCCCCCTGGACTTCGCCCTGCACCTGCACACTGTCTTCCGCAAGCCCGATGAGATCCTGCCCTACGTGCTGCCCAATCCGGATACGCTCAACGTGCCCGCGAGTCGAATTGTCGCCACGTCAGATTCCATCGTGACCGTCGATCTGAATGCCCCAGCGTGCCATGTGGCGGTGCATCAATGGCAGCCCAACACCCCGGATGGCCACGGGTGGCCGTTTTTGTTTCAGCCTGGGCGGTCTTCGTTGACTGGTAGTGCCATCCTGCGCATGCTGACAGGTGCAGCGCTGGGCAGCAAGGGCAGCAACAGCGAGACCTCCCTCTACCCTCGCCTCGTGGCCCTCCCTGCTCCGGGGGTCAAGCACACCTCGTCAGCAGCAGGCACAGTGGGAATGGGAGGGGAAGGAGGAGGCGGCGGGGGGAAGGAGATAATTGCAATTTCCCCGGACGGCAAGTTCCTGTTCACGGGGGGACACGCGGATTTCTCTGTGAAGCTGGTGTCGGTTGACTCGACCCGCGTGCTGGAGACAGCCGCGGTGCACGCGGGCCCGGTAACCTGCCTCGCGCTCTCCCCTGATGGTGCAACCCTGGCCACGGGCGCCACAGACGGGGTGGTGCTGCTGTGGCGGGTCAACCAGGCCAGTGCGCCCTTCACCGCCTCCCCTGCCGCGGGGGTCACTGCTGGCCTCGTGGCCGCAGGGGGGGGGGGAGGGGGGCGCCTGGCGAGGAGAAGCACGGCAGCTCCCACAGGCCCGCATGACCCGGCTCTGGCAGCGGCTGCAGCCGCAGTGTCGGCAAGTGAGGAGCGCGCCGGGAGTGTGGCGGTGGGCGGGGCGGACTACCAGGACAGAGGTGCAGGCGGGGGGATGTCGGAAGCGGCTCTCCTGCTGAGTGCGGCGGGGGGCATGGGCATGGGGGGGGGGCTAGAGGCGCCGCGCAAGTGGCGGCGCATGGAGGGGCCGGTGCAGGTGCTGCGGGGCCACCTGGACGACCTCCTGTGCTGCGCCGTGTCGTCCGACCTCGACCTCGTTGCGTCCTCCTCGCGCTCGCGCGGCGTCATCCTGCACTCCCTCATGAAGGGCCGCTTCTTGCGCCAGCTGCCGGGCGTGGGGCCCGCGGATGTGCTCGCCATCTCCCCCGAGGGGGTGGTGGTGGTGTGGGAGCGGCAGCCGAGGACCCTGCGGGCATTCACCATCAACGGCGGGGCGGTGGCGGGGGTGAGCATCTCGGAGGAAGATGGCGATGTGAGCGGGCTGCAGGTGTCAAGCAACGGTCTGTTCCTGGCAGTGGGCACTGACTGCAGCCGGTGGCGGCACGTGAGGGAGAAGGAGAGGCAGCAGGAACTGGAGCGGGCTGCTGTGAAGGCAGGGGAGAAGGTGGGACTGGGAAAGGCTGGGGGAGAGAGGCAGGAGAGGGGTGGGGATTTGGATGGGGAGAAAGAGGAGACGGCCCGTGGCCAGGGGGGAGAGGGAGGGGAGGCAGGAGAGGCCGATAGAGGCAGTGAGAGGCAGGAGGGCGGAGGGGGGAATGGAGAGGGTGGAAAGATGGTTGCAGGGGCGGGTGACGCACTGGCGGACTGGAGGGATACGGATGAGGGCGGGTCGCGGAAGGAGCGCGGATCAGCAGTCTCGCTGCTGGACCTCTTCTCCCTCAAGGTGTGTCTCTCGCCCGCATTGTGCCTTTCCTGTTCGGTGTGCGTGTTGTAGTCAGTGTGCAATCGCAACTATTGGCACACAGCATGCACGCCTGCTCATCACCGCATTGCCTGGCAAGGCCTGTCAGCATGCACAAGCCTTTCTTCCCCTCTCTCCTCCACAGCTCATCCCCCTTACGAGCCCCACTCTCCTCCTTGCCCCATCCCCCTTACAAGCAGGCGCTGTGTCGCTTCAAGCTGCCCGAGGGCACGGACGTGACGGCGCTGGCGCTGTCAGCCGACAACACCAACCTGCTGTGCTCCACGTCTGCTGACCTTGCACCGGGCCAACTCATCCTCTACAGCAACCCTCTTGTAAGCTCATTCTTTACAGTAACCCCCTCAGGGCGGTCTTAAGTGGTGGGCGGTCTTGAGCGGTGCGTGGCCTTGAGCGGTGGGTGGGCTTGAGCCATGGCCGCCTTGAGTGTATGGCTGCATTGGGTCTTCAATAGCCCCTCTGTAGCCACTACCAACAACTGCCTGCACAACACAGATCGTCTTGGTGCTCAACCCCTCCCTTCCACTCGCCCTCCCCTCTTCCATTCCCCTCCCCTCGCCCCCCCCCTCTCGGCAGCTGAGTGTGAAGATGGTGGATCAAATGCTGCGCCTGGGATGGGAGGGCAGCGAGTTTGCGAGCATATTCTGAGACTTGCGGTAAACGTGGGAGAGCCGAAGTTGGAGAGGAGAACCTTGTGGCACGATGCAAGAGAAACAATCAACTGTGGAAGCCTGGACTAGTAGCAGCTTGCACTAAATATACGTACTGAGTGTTAGCAAGCCACATGCTGTCCTGTGGCTACCCATTCATGTATAACTTTTGTTATTTTTGTAGCATGCTTTGAAGGTAGCTTTGAGCGATTAAGGGCGCATTCCTAGAACCTGAACCCAAGAACAGACGTGCGATAAACCCAGTTGCACCATACTCAAAACGCGTTTTTACCCGTTGCACCACGCGACTCATTGGTGATGCTGTGCTTGTTATGGTATACGATTTATAAGCCCAAATAAAATTGCTCTTGTACAGCCATGCATCAGTATGCCTTACACTGGCTATGGTGTAACAAAGCCTAACTACAGAAAGAGGTGTATGGTGTGTTTGACAGGGCTCCATTGCACATTGCCCCCTAAGCCGTGGCAGCAACGGGTGCAGCAGAGCGGAAGCACACTCGCTTGCATGCCCGCACGATGTCCTCCACCTGCACGCATGGGCGCACGGCACAACGCAGCACGTGACAGCAGAGCACAAACTTCTTCCAACTATCGAGCCCAGGTGTATGAGGTGTGGTGTACATGGAGATGCTTTGCATGATCGCATAGTAGCAGAGCACGGGAGGCATGGAGTGAGAGAGGAGGGGAAATGACGTTGGAGAGAGGGCCATGGGTGGGGGAGTGGAGAGCAAACGCACCTGCGGCAGAGCAAGGCGCTCGAGGTTGGCAGCATAGGGCATGGGCACATCGGAGCCGCAGATGCGCTCCACAGGCGCATCGAGGTAGTCAAAGGACGACTCCACCACCGAGGCGCTGCGCACACAAACACACGGGGGGAGGGGGGAAGGCATAAGCGCATGGGGGAGGGGCGCAAGGGAAGGGAGGTACAGGGAGTTGGGCGTGGGGTTAAGGGCACAGAGAGCAAGGCAGAGAAAAGTCAGGCGGTGAGGAGAGAAAACGGCAGCTGGTGTTCCTGGCAGCACCCCCCATCCCCAGCCAGCACCCATGTTCCAGGGCCCCCCCAATGCCTCGCCAGCCTCCTCCCCCCCAAACCCGACTGTACCACCCCGATGGCCCACCAGATCTCGGAGCCGACACCCGACTGCGGCCACCCCTCCTCCACGGTGACCAGTCGCGACGTCTTGCGCACCGAAGCGTTGATGGCGTCGCGATCCAACGGCCGGATCGTGCGCAGATTGACCACCTGCAGCGCGACCGAGGGAGGGGGGGGGGGGGGGCGTACTGTAGGGTTGAGAGCAGGGGCAGTGTGGGTGCTTTGCTGCAAGGTAGAACGAGCAAGGGACTGTGGGCAAAGAGCACGCATGGAGTGGCATGGTAGGGGGGGAGGGGGGGGACTGACCTCAGCTGAAATGCCCTCCTTGGCCAACTCGTCCGCCGCCTGCCAGGGCGCACTCACAGGCACACACAGGCACACACAGGCAGACACAGGCACACACAGGCAGACGCAGAGAGAGCAGGGGGCATGGGGAGAGTAGATGAAGTTGGGCGACCGAGAAAGCTGAAGGCTGCTGACAGGAAGGGCAGGGTCGAAAATGTTGCACGAGTCATCAGCACTGGCTTCCGCATGCAGGCGGAGCGAGACATCCCTAGCGCACGCAGCACTGACCTTAAGAGACAGCCCGACCATGCGCGAGAAGGCGACGATGGTGACGTCCTTGCCGTCGCGCTCCACCTTGGCCTTGCCGATGGGCACCGTGAAGTTGGGGTCCAGCGCCTGGGCCGACACCGGGAACGCCTCGCCATACCTGGTGGGGGGGGGGGGGGAGGGAGGGAGGGGGTGAGGGGGAGGAGAGTGGGACGAAAAGGGTGGTTGGAAGATGGGTTGACGAGAGGAGAGCCAGGAGAGAGAGCAGTCGTAAGTGCATTGCATCTGCATTCATCTCGCCACTCCCTGCTCCCTCCTTCGCCTCTCTTAAAACTCTCCCTCGTCCCCGCGCCCCTCCACCCCCTCACATGTCTCTATACAAGCCCCATCCATGCCCCCCCCCCCCTGGGCGCACAGGATTTCGTTCTCGAGCACGACGACGGGGTCGGGGTCGCGGATAGCGGCCTTCATGAGGCCCCGCGCGTCCTCCGCGCTCCACGGCGCCAGCACCTTCAGCCCGGGCACGTGCCCGTACCACGATGCGAAGCACTGCCGGGGGGAGCGGGGGGCGGCGACGGGACGGGGGGGGGGGATAAGGGATGGGAGTGAGAGAGAAGGGAGACACGTGGTAGCACTTGGACAACAGCTGGCAGCACCTTGAGCCCGAGCGCGTGGCCGTACCACGACGCGAGGCAATGGGAGGGGTGGGGGATGGAGGATGAGAGGGGAGGAGGGAGGCACGCGTTGTATGTTAGGTGTTGCGCCTTGAGAGAGGGGTGGGGGATGGCGGTTACTGGAGAGAACGAGGTAAGAGAGAGGAGGGGGACGTGGGAGAAGTGCTGCCTTGTGTACCCGTGTAGACACACGTGTCCCCATCTCGATTCCTACCAGTACCGCGCCACGCATCCCAGCACACCCCAGCACACCCCAGCACCACCTACAAGCACGGCACATTCAAGCACACGTGCGAGTGCCCCATCCCCCCAGCGGTGCCTGCGAGTGCCCCATCCCCCCAGCGGTACCTGCGAGTGCCCCATCCCCCCAGCAGTACCTGCGAGTGCTGCGCGCCGACGCCAGCAGCGGCGCCGTTGGGTCCGCGGAAGACGATGGGCGCCGTGATCTGCCCCGCCGACATGTAGTGCGCCTTCGCCGCGCTGTTCACTATGTGGTCGATCGCCTGTCGGCACGCGCGGGAGGGGGAGTAGTGGGGGGATTGGGAGTGCAGTAAAGGGACGAGGAGGGTGGGCGAATGACGGGGGGGGGACGGGGGGAGGAGACTGGAGGCAGTTGTTTGGGTTATGGAAATAGCACGGCAAGGCATGGATGGCATGGCATGGATGGCATGGCATGGATGGCATGGCATGGATGGCATGGCATGGATGGCATGGCATGGATGGCATGGCATGGATGGCATGGCACGGATGGCATGGCACGGATGGCATGGCACGGATGGCATGGCATGGATGGCATGGCACGGATGGCATGGCACGGATGGCATGGCATGGATGGCATGGCATGGATGGCATGGCATGGATGGCATGGCACGGATGGCATGGCACGGATGGCATGGCACGGATGGCATGGCATGGATGGCATGGCATGGATGGCATGGCATGGATGGCATGGCATGGATGGCATGGCACGGATGGCATGGCATGGATGGCATGGCATGGATGGCATGGCATGGATGGCATGGCACGGATGGCATGGCATGGATGGCATGGCACGGATGGCATGGCATGGATGGCATGGCATGGATGGCATGGCATGGATGGCATGGCATGGATGGCATGGCATGCACCTGCATGGAGAAGGCGGTACCTGCATGGAGAAGTTGAAGGTCATGAACTCGACGACGGGCTTCAAGCCATACATGGCCGCTCCCACTCCAATGCCCGCAAAGCCCGCCTGCACCCACACAAGCACACACACCACGGGTGGTGGCATGGGAGACAAGCATTCATGAGACGGATGAGCAACAAGCAGATGAGACGAATGATCTCTGCATGCAATGACTCTCCAAGGTACCTGTTGCTCGCATCCAGCCAATGCGCACATTTGCTCGTCCCAAGTCAACGAAACACTTCGATGTTCCTCTTAACTTGGTTGTGTCCAGCACCGCACAGCACCGCACAACAGCGCACGGCAGCATACCTCGGTGATGGGCGTGTCGAGCACGCGGTCGGGGCCGTACTTCTGCAGCAGCCCCTTGGTGATCTTGTACGCGCCCTGGTACTCGCCCACCTGCCGCCGGTACCGCGGAGGAAGGGTGGAGCGGGTGGATGGACGGGGAGCGATAAGAGCGTGCGACGAGGAGACAATGAGGAGACAATGAGGAGACAATGAGGAGACAATGAGACAATGAGAAGACAATGAGACAATGAGGAGACAATGAGGAGACAATGAGGAGACAATGAGGAGACAATGAGGAGACAATGAGGAGACAATGAGGAGACAATGAGGAGACAATGAGGAGACAATGAGACAATGAGGAGACAATGAGGAGGCGAGAGCGCGCGAATTGAGGCCAACGCCATCCCTTCTCCCCCCTCGCCTCGCCTCACTCCGTCGTACTGAACCGCGACCCTCCTCCCTGTATCACACCTCGCATTCTCTCCACCACCTCCTGACCCTCTCCCTTCTCCTCTCACCTCCCCATCGCGACCTAGTGACACATTCCCCCTCATACTGTCCCGCCCTCCACCTGCACCTCGTCGCTCCCCCCCTCCCGTCGCCATTCATCTCCTCGCTACCGCCTCCCTCTCTCTGTACCCCCTCGCCTGTGCCTCACCTCCTCGGCCATGATGAACACTCACCTCCTCGCCCATGATGAACACTCACCTCCTCGCCCATGATGAACACTTTAGGGTCGGAAGCCATCTCCTCGTCCAGCGCCGAGTTGATGGCGTCGCGCACCGTCATCTAGGGGGAGGGGACGAGGCAGGGGGAGGCGGAGCGGGAAGGGGAGGGGAGGGGGCGGGGAAGACGGAGGGATGGCAGGCGATGAGCGCGCGATGCAGCATGGGCGGAAAGAGATGCGCGCGGAAGGTGACGGGAAAGGGGTCACTGCCGTATTGACCAGCCCCCGCGAATGGCGCACAGCGGCCCACTTCCTTGATCATGCCCGGACCACTTCCTTGATCAGCCCTGACCACTTCCTTGATCAGCCCTGACCACTTCCTTGATCAGCCCTGACCACTTCCTTGATCAGCCCTGACCACTTCCTTGATCAGCCCTGACCACTTCCTTGATCAGCCCTGACCACTTCCTTGATCAGCCCTGACCACTTCCTTGATCAGCCCTGACCACTTCCTTGATCAGCCCTGACCACTTCCTTGATCAGCCCTGACCACTTCCTTGATCAGCCCTGACCACTTCCTTGATCAGCCCTGCCCACTTCCTTGATCAGCCCTGAGCCACGATCAGCAACTCGGGGATCAGCAACGCGCAGCCACCACGCTGGGGGAAAGCAAGGCGCCACGATCGGTCATGCCCGCTTGGGCTTGAGTGGACCCACACCCAACGACATGGCGATGCAAATCTGACGGCCACGATGACGGATCTAAGAGGATCACAACGAGAACCTGCTGATCGAAAACGCGGCACCCTCATCGCCACTTTTCGCCGCATGAAGAGACATCGGAGGGATCACGAGGTCGAAAACAAGGAACCAGGTAGTCGACTCGCAGTCGAGCGGGGTGACGAGGAGGAGGTGGGATTCACGTCGCGGCAAGCAACCCGCCGAGTACCTCGCCGGGGGCGGACGACGAGAAGAGGCGCTGCGCCGAGGCCGTGGCTGCCAGCCCATCGAGCCGCGCGACCGGCACGACGCGGCTGGCGATGGATCGCCGCAGAGCGCTGATGGCCTGCATGCTGACGTCAGACTTTTGAGAAACGAGCTCGACACGAAGTGAACGAGACGCGCTTGTCCCTTTTGCCGACGCCGAGCAGACAATGAGCAGAGCGACCTGAGGACGAGGCAAGGTAGGCCTAGCGTTCTGCCGAAGCTGTGCTCGCCAGAAACTAAAGAGCTGTGCTGGCGGGCTGGCGGATATGAGTGTCGCAGACAGCCCGTGCAGCGCCAGCAGCAGGTCGCGGCGGGAGCGATAGCGGATCTGGGCAGGGCGGAGTGGGGGGAAGCTCTCTAGGCGGCCGGGAATGCGGATGATTTCGCTCTTCCCCCAGCCACCCCGCAAGCGCCATAATCTCGCGGGTTTTGGCGAATCAGGTGGCGCGAACAAAATGCAGAGGCGTCACGTGGCAGCCATCGGCTGGCCGTGAGCTGCAACTTTCAACGCGCTCAAATATCTGCAAATCTGTCTGTTTTCTGGGAGTTTCGCTACCATACTAGCATCCCATACCTAGAGAACACAGAGAGTGCAATACCGTAAAAAGAACGTTGAGAGAAATTAGGCAAAGAAGAGCACCATCCAATCGGTTTTTTTCCACGTAAAAAAAAAAAAAAAAAAAAAAAAAAAAAAACAAGAGGCGACGAGATCGTCTTAGGGTTGCGGAGCATTTCATGATCAGACTTTATTATACATAAAATGTTTTATTTCCATCACAACAAACATTTGATTTTTATTTCACAAACTTGAAAAAAAAACCAGCCCGATCGATTGCAATAGGTTGCTCCGCAACCCAAAAAAAGAGAAACTGTAACAGCCGACAACACACGGTTGTAAGTGGACGCTTCTATAGATGCGTAAACCCCAGTGCCGCCTTCTGACAGGGCCGAAATGAGTGTTTCCCGCCAAACACCCAACCCCATCATCTGCATCCGCATATCACACGCCACCCTTGGTTTCATCCACCGCACTCCTCACTAACCTAGATTGTTCCTGCTGGCTCCTTGGTAAAGCTGACACATATAAGGCGGTCGTCGTGGCACTGTGGAGCACAACGTGACGCGCTCCTCGGATAACGAGCTCTCGGTAGGCGACTCGTTCTTGCGCAGTCTCCGGCCACGCCACTGCTAGCAGTGCCGTCCGTCCTGTCTCTCGTGTCTGCACACCCCTGTTTTCCACGTGCCTAGCATGGCGATTCCGCTTGCCTCATTTCGAGCTTGTCGAGTTTACCCCTTGGCCTCGTTCGCTCTCAGGTCGTCATCCCCCGTGCAATGCCGCTCCCCCTTTCGTTCATTTCCCCCCGCCAGCCCCTTCCCCCTCCGCCATCCGCCGATGGTCAGCAAGGTCGAGATTCTCCGCCAGCGCCGCCTTGTCTCCGACGCGGAAGCCGCCCGCGCCGATGCCTCCGCGCTCATGCCGCGCGGGGAGGCATCCGCGCACCTGGACAGCGCGGCCGCCCTAGCGCAGGGCGGAGCGGAACCCACGGGTTCGGAAGGCGGAACTCCGCGGGGGGGCGGGGACATGGAGGGGATCGCGCGGCGGAGCAGCCTGACGGGGGAGATGAAGCGCGAGATCTGCGAGCTGAAGCAGCGCAGCGACAAGATGTCGCAGGACATGATCGTCGCGGAGATGGAGACCCGCCACGGCGTCAGGCTGAGTCGAACGACGGTATGCAAGATCCTCAAGGACTCGCCCAAGTGGCTCACTCTCTCCGAAGCTGAGGCTCGGCAGAAGCGGCAGAGGCTTGGCAAGTTCCCGGACCTGGAGGACGAACTCATTGAGTGGTTCAGAGAGGTGCGGTGCTGAACGGTTCAGAGGGATGCTGTGCGGTGCTGAGCTGTTTAAGCAAGTGCGTTCTTGTCAAGCAAATTTCTGCTGGAGTGAGCCAATTCAGACATGCCCATTTGTGCCATTCCCATTTACCCTGACCCGTGGGCGCGCGGTGCAGATCCTGTCGCAGCGGCCCAACATGGTGGACTCCATCATCGTGGACAAGGCCAAGCACCTCGCGCTGGACCGCGGCATCCCGCCCACCGACTTCAAGATGTCGGACGGCTGGCTCTCGCGCTTCAAGCGGCGCATCAGCGCCGCCATCCAGCAGCAACCCGCTGCCACCAGTGAGTGGCACGGTGACGGGTGGCGGTGTGGGCATGCAGGCATGCATGAGGGCGAGAGGTTGGTGCATGGCGTGCATGCATACTGCACATATACACCTCACTGCGCATGCAGCTGTTGCTGTAAGTCCAACATGCCTGCCTGCCGTCCATGCACACAGCAACTCTCCCGTTCCCCCCTCCCCTCCTCCCCCCCCCCACACCCCCCCCTGCTGTGTGTGCAGGGGACGCACAGGAGGAGCAGTTGGGGGGGCGAGGAGGGGAGGGCGATGACAGCGAAGAGGATGCTGCGCCCAGTAGAAAGGTGCGTGGCAGGGCGGGTGTGCTGTGGTGTGGTGTGAGGCGAGAGGGTGAGGTGATTCCTCATGCGTGTTCTCAATGTGCTGCTCCCAAGTTCCGTGTCATCCTCACGCCGTACCCTCTTCCCTCTCTTCTCCCCTCCCCTCCCCCTTCCCCCGACCCCCCCAGCGCCAGCGCTGGAACCCCTCAGCGTACCGCAAGTCCTTCTCCTTCGTGCCCACGCTCGGCCTGCCCGTCGTCGACCTGCTCGCCCCGCTGCCCGGTAGGCCACCCACCCATCCGCGCCCTCCTGGGCATGCCACTCACGGCTGCCGCGCCCCTCCCCACTGGATCGAGCGAGCAGTCAGTAGTGCCCCGCAGGTTGCTGTGCCACCACCACGCTTTGGCGGGCGGGGGATAGGGATTTACATCTACCCACTTGCTGCTCCTCATCAATGCATTCCTCCACTTCCCTCCCCCCCCCCCCCCCCCCACCAGGCGAGCGCGTGTTGGACCTGGGGTGCGGCGAGGGCACCCTGTCCAAGTTTCTGTCGGCGCTGGGGTGCCACGTGGTGGGCGTTGATTCGTCGCCCGACATGGTGGAGATGGCGAGGAGAGACGGGGTGAACGCCATACTCGCAGACGCCTGCCACCTGCAGTGAGTGCCGTGCAGTGAGTGCCGTGCGGTGAGTGCCGTGCAGTGAGTGCCGTGCAGTGAGTGCCGTGCAGTGAGTGCCGTGCAGTGAGTGCCGTGCAGTGAGTGCCATGCAGTGAGTGCGCTGCAGTGAGTGCCGTGCAGTGAGTGCCGTGCAGTGAGTGCCGTGCAGTGAGTGCCGTGCAGTGAGTGCCCTGCAGTGAGTGCGCTGCAGTGAGTGCCGTGCAGTGAGTGCCGTGCAGTGAGTGCGCTGCAGTGAGTGCCGTGCAGTGAGTGCCGTGCAGTGAGTGCGCTGCAGTGAGTGCCGTGCAGTGAGTGCCGTGCAGTGAGTGCCGTGCAGTGAGTGCCGTGCAGTGAGTGCGCTGCAGTGAGTGCCGTGCAGTGAGTGCCGTGCAGTGAGTGCGCTGCAGTGAGTGCGCTGCAGTGAGTGCGCTGCAGTGAGTGCGCTGCAGTGAGTGCGCTGCAGTGAGTGCGCTGCAGTGAGTGCCGTGCAGTGAGTGCGCTGCAGTGAGTGCGCTGCAGTGAGTGCGCTGCAGTGAGTGCACTGCAGTGAGTGCGCTGCAGTGAGTGCGCTGCAGTGAGTGCGCTGCAGTGAGTGCCGTGCAGTGAGTGCCGTGCAGTGAGTGCCGTGCAATGAGTGCGCTGCAGTGAGTGCGCTGCAGTGAGTGCGCTGCAGTGAGTGCGCTGCAGTGAGTGCGCTGCAGTGAGTGCCGTGCAGTGAGTGCGCTGCAGTGAGTGCGCTGCAGTGAGTGCCGTGCAGTGAGTGCCGTGCAGTGAGTGCCGTGCAGTGAGTGCGCTGCAGTGAGTGCGCTGCAGTGAGTGCGCTGCAGTGAGTGCGCTGCAGTGAGTGCCGTGCAGTGAGTGCCGTGCAGTGAGTGCCGTGCAGTGAGTGCCGTGCAGTGAGTGCCGTGCAGTGAGTGCCGTGCAGTGAGTGCCGTGCAGTGAGTGCCGTGCAGTGAGTGCCGTGCAGTGAGTGCCGTGCAGTGAGTGCCGTGCAGTGAGTGCGCTGCAGTGAGTGCGCTGCAGTGAGTGCCGTGCAGTGAGTGCCGTGCAGTGAGTGCCGTGCAGTGAGTGCCATGCAGTGAGTGCCCTGCAGTGAGTGCGCTGCAGTGAGTGCCGTGCAGTGAGTGCCGTGCAGTGAGTGCGCTGCAGTGAGTGCCGTGCAGTGAGTGCCGTGCAGTGAGTGCGCTGCAGTGAGTGCCGTGCAGTGAGTGCCGTGCAGTGAGTGCCGTGCAGTGAGTGCGCTGCAGTGAGTGCCGTGCAGTGAGTGCCGTGCAGTGAGTGCGCTGCAGTGAGTGCGCTGCAGTGAGTGCGCTGCAGTGAGTGCGCTGCAGTGAGTGCGCTGCAGTGAGTGCCGTGCAGTGAGTGCCGTGCAGTGAGTGCGCTGCAGTGAGTGCGCTGCAGTGAGTGCGCTGCAGTGAGTGCGCTGCAGTGAGTGCGCTGCAGTGAGTGCGCTGCAGTGAGTGCGCTGCAGTGAGTGCGCTGCAGTGAGTGCCGTGCAGTGAGTGCCGTGCAGTGAGTGCCGTGCAATGAGTGCGCTGCAGTGAGTGCGCTGCAGTGAGTGCGCTGCAGTGAGTGCGCTGCAGTGAGTGCGCTGCAGTGAGTGCGCTGCAGTGAGTGCGCTGCAGTGAGTGCCGTGCAGTGAGTGCCGTGCAGTGAGTGCGCTGCAGTGAGTGCGCTGCAGTGAGTGCGCTGCAGTGAGTGCGCTGCAGTGAGTGCGCTGCAGTGAGTGCGCTGCAGTGAGTGCGCTGCAGTGAGTGCCGTGCAGTGAGTGCGCTGCAGTGAGTGCGCTGCAGTGAGTGCCGTGCAGTGAGTGCCGTGCACTGAGTGCCGTGCAGTGAGTGCGCTGCAGTGAGTGCGCTGCAGTGAGTGCGCTGCAGTGAGTGCGCTGCAGTGAGTGCCGTGCAGTGAGTGCCGTGCAGTGAGTGCGCTGCAGTGAGTGCCGTGCAGTGAGTGCCGTGCAGTGCGTGCCGTGCAGTTAGTGCCGTGCAGTGAGTGCCGTGCAGTGAGTGCGCTGCAGTGAGTGCCGTGCAGTGAGTGCCGTGCAGTGAGTGCGCTGCAGTGAGTGCGCTGCAGTGAGTGCGTTGCAGTGAGTGCGCTGCAGTGAGTGCCGTGCAGTGAGTGCCGTGCAGTGAGTGCGCTGCAGTGAGTGCGCTGCAGTGAGTGCGCGGCAGTGAGTGCGCTGCAGTGAGTGCGCTGCAGTGAGTGCGCTGCAGTGAGTGCGCTGCAGTGAGTGCCCGGCAGAAACACCATGACTGATGATGGCGCAAGACATGCACATGCCCGGGGCTCTATCAGGCGCATGCACATGCACACACTCTCATTGCTTTCTGCGCTCCGCTCCACGCTGCAACTTTGCATTGCAGGTGTGCTGCGCTGCCCTCTGCCGCTGCTGTCATTTGTAAACATTGACCCATCCCCCTCCCCATCCCTTTCCCCTCCCTCCCGTGCGCGCTCTGCAGGTTCTCCTCCGAGTTTGACTGTGTCTTCAGCAACGCCGCACTGCACTGGATGAAGAGAGACCCTTCCCTGGTCGTCGCCAACGTGCGAGCGGCTCTCAAGCCGGGCGGCAGGTGCGCTCGCTCATGCCGCTCCCTCATGGCCCTGCGTCGTGCGGTGTGCGGTGTGCGCCCATCCATGTGTTTTCCCTCTCGCCATCCCACCATCCCGCGAATCTGCTCTTCCCCGGGACCCATCCCCCCCCCCTCTCTGCCTCACCCCCTGCCCCTCCAGGTTTGTGGCGGAGATGGGGGGTTTTGGCAATGTGGCGTCGCTGGTGACGGCGCTGGTGGCGGTGCTGCGGGCCAGGGGCATAGACGCGGCAGCGGTCATCCCCTGGTACTTCCCCACCGAGGAGGAGTACAGGTGAGCCCGCGGGTACGGGCAGTGTGGGTGGGAGGGGTGTGTCTTGGGGGGTAATGAATGGGTAGAACAAATGGGGGTTTGCTTGGGCTGCAAATCCTGTTGCCCGCCATACCACCCCCTTGATGATTGCACCTCCCTCTATGATTGCGCCCCCAGGAATCTGTTGGAGTCGCACGGCTTCGAGGTGGAGTGCATGGAGCTCATCGCGCGCCCCACGCTGCTGCCCGACGGCGTGGCATCGTGGCTGGACGCGTTCGCGCAGAGCTTCTTCGCGGGGCTCAGCGAGGCGGACAAGAACGTCGTCTACGACGAGATCCACGCCGCCCTGCAGCCCGCGCTGTGCGACTCCGAGGGGAGATGGTTCGGCGACTACGTGCGCCTGAGGTTCAGGGCCTCGCTGCCCGCCCTGCCGTCCCCGCTCCCTGCGCAGCCTGCTGGGCTGGCGGCGCCTGGCCAAGTGATGGGCATGCAGGGAGCGCAGCACATGCAGGGAGCGCAGGGCATGCAGGAAGCGCAGGGCATGCAGGGAGCGCAGCACATGCAGGGAGCGCAGGGCATGCAAGGGCTGGAAGCAGCACCACAAGAAGGGCCCAATTGATGGAAACGAGCAGGAAGCAGGTGTTCGAGTGGGTGTAGAAAGAGAGTTCATATCTTGTACAGTTCTTATGAGACTCGCACCACGGGTTGTTCTTTACTACTAGCTGAGTGTGTACTGTGTGACAGGGTTTGCTGAGATGAGTGGGTAGATTTGTCTGATGTGACTATACATGTGCTTACATATCTAAAACATACTAGTGCCATTTAGCCGTCAAAGCATGGGTGGGTTCGATTTGTAACATGCAGTGTCATGTCCTCACCTCTTGTACCATCTACTAAGACTCTCATGTCATCACCTCTCGTGATGCAACCGCCATCAGTCCTCCCCACTCTCACAACTCCTCATGCCCCTCGTGCTCCTCGTCCTGCTCGTCCTCGTCCTCGTCCTCCCCCTTCGCCCCATCCACAGCCTCCACTGCCATCTCCTCCAGCCCCTCCAGATCCTCGTAGGCTGGATCCACCTCGTACCCCGCCCACTCCCCGCCTTCCTCCACTCCCCCCTCCTCTCCCTCCTCTGCCTCCTCTCCTCCCTCCTCTCTCCCTTCACTCAATCCACCAGCATCCTCCTCTCCCCTCTCCCCCCCCTCTGTCATCGCCTCACCAACAGGCCCTTCCTCTGGTCGGGGAGCGGAGTGGAAGCCGGCGAATCGCAGCGCGCCACGTGGCGCGGAGGGAGAGAGGTCATCGAACTCCCCTCGGGTGACCCTCTCTGTGAAGCGCCTCTGCTCCTCGTCCAGCCCTGCCCACTCCGCAACTATGCGCCGTGCTCCCTGCCAGGGCGAGGCACGCATGGGCACGGATGGGCACGCATGGGCACGGATGGGCACGCATGGGCACGGATTGGCACGCATGGGCACGGATGGGCACGCATGGGCACGGATGGGCGCGCATGGGCACGCATGGGCACGGATGGGCGCGCATGGGCACGGATGGGCACGCATGGGCACGGATGGGCGCGCATGGGCACGGATGGGCACGCATGGGCACGGATGGGCGCGCATGGGCACGGATGGGCGCGCATGGGCACGGATGGGCACGCATGGGCACGGATGGGCGCGCATGGGCACGGATGGGCGCGCATGGGCACGGATGGGCACGCATGGGCACGGATGGGCGCGCATGGACACGGATGGGCACGCATGGGCACGGATGGGCGCGCATGGACACGGATGGGCAGAGGCAGAGGCAAGGGCAGGGAGGTCGCGGGAAGAAGGTGAAGAAAGAATGATGCAGGCAGGCACAAGGGAGGGACCACGGTAGGGGAGAAAAAAATGGAGGACAGCCATCTGTGACACAAATGACAGGTGGATAGAGGGGTGCGGCCACAAGAATATCAGAGGAGAAAGAGCAACACCATAGTTCCCATAGTTATCAGGCTCCCATAGTTCTAGTGCTCTCACACCCACCAGCACCACGACACCTACCTGCAGCTTGGGCTCCTTGGTCATGGGGTTGTTGCAGAGGTCGATGGTTTTGGCCCGAGCCTTGGTGGCGTTGCCGCACCACGACTCGCACCACAGCCACTCCTGTGGCAGCGACAGGATGGGCACCGTGTGCTGTGCGTAGTTGGGCAGGTCCTGAAAGGGGGGAAGGGGGGAGGAGGAAGAGGAGTGAAGGGAGGAAGGGGAATGGAGGAGAAGCCAGGTTCTTGATGCCAGGTCGATAGGAAGGTGAAACAAGTTACGGTGGGAATGATGCACAGCAGGTGTACCCGATGTAAGCCACACCTCCAGGCAGTACCTGATCAAGGGGGGAGGCGGTACCTGGTCGAGGTTAGCGAGCGAGTTGGGGTCCTTGCTGAGGCTCTCGTAGATGACTCTCAGCGTGTCGCCTGCTGCCATGCGGCGGAACTTCACCAGATCCACCACGTACAGCGCACTGGGGAAGGGTCAGTTGGGGGTGCGGCGGGATCGAGGGGAGCTTGAAGGTGGAGGAGAGAGAGCGTCCGGGCAGAGATGGGAGCGATGGGACAATGGCAGAGACGGCAGAGGTGGGAGAGATGGGAAGATGGCAGAGAAGGCAGAGACGGCAGAGGTGGGAGAGATGGAAAGATGGCAGAACGGCAGAGGTGGGAGAGATGGGAAGATGGCAGAGACGGCAGAGGTGGGGAGGGGGAAGGAAGTGCAGGTGCTGAAACAGGCGTGGCAGATCTTGCTCAGCTGCTTCTGTTCCCTCACATGCTCACCTGATGTGGTATGGCTTTCCCCTCAAATGTTCCTTCCAGAAGCCCTGCATTTAGGCATTCACAGAGGAAAGAAAGAAGGAAAGATCGTGAGAGGAGATCAAGATAAAAAAAAAAATCCTCTTTCCTGGTTATTACTGCCCACTCACCTGCTTCCAGAACCTGCAGCCCTCACCTGCTTCCAGAAGCGGTAGCCCTCACCTGCTTCCAGAAGCGGCAGCCCTCACCTGCTTCCAGAAGCGGTAGCCCTCACCTGCTTCCAGAAGCGGCAGCCCTCACCTGCTTCCAGAAGCGGTAGCCCTCACCTGCTTCCAGAAGCGGCAGCCCTCACCTGCTTCCAGAAGCGGCAGCCCTCACCTGCTTCCAGAAGCGGTAGCCCTCACCTGCTTCCAGAAGCGGTAGCCCTCCATGTCGCGGTTGTTGTCGCACATGGGCGTGTAGGCCAGCGGGCTGCCATGCAAGGGCAGGTCGTACAGCTGCCCCATGTCCTCCCGCACCACCTGGTCCGCGTCCACGAAGATCACCTGGGGGGTGGGCAACGGGCAACAGGCAACGGGCAACGGGCAACGGGCATGGGGCAACGGGCATGGGGCAACGGGCATGGGGCAATGGGCAACGGGCATGGGGCAACGGGCATGGGGCAACGGGCAACGGGCATGGGGCAACGGGCATGGGGCAACGGGCAAGGGGCATGGGGCAACGGGCATGGGGCAACGGGCAAGGGGCATGGGGTATGGGGCAAGGGGCATGGGGTATGGGGCATGGAGAAGGGGACCCATGCAGTGAGGTGCGTACAACATGTTCTCTCGCACAGGTGAAAAGTGCCCCTTGCGAGGTTGAACGGGGACGCGGTAAAGGGGGATAGCAGAGGCCGTGGCGAGGGGCAGCCGACCTTTTCGAGCGAGAGGGGGAAGATGACGTCGAGGAAGAGGATCTTGTAGGCCCAGATGAGGCGCTGCTTCTCCGTCTGCTTGTGCAGCCATGATGGCCACTTGTACGTGATCAGCGCGTACTCGAACCCATACTCGCGCGCCATGTGCGGGATCACCTCCTGGGGGCAGGGCGAATAGGGGGGGGGACCGCGGCGAATGAGGGGGAAGAGAGGGGGGGTGGAGAGACGACATGCCCGTGTGAATGCCATGGAGGTGTCGATGGTGAAGTGACGGCTCGGCAGGTGGAAGTGGCAAGTTTTTTAAAGGCGGGAGAGGCAATTTGGAAGACAAGGAAAAGTGCAAAAGGTGGGGAGATTGCAGAAAGGGCTTTCCGGGGGGAAGGGAACGAACCCTAATGGGGGTGGGCAGCTTGAATGAGGGCGAGAGGTACCTTGAAAGAGGGCGAGAGGTAGTTCTTAATGAACCAGAACTTGACGGGCCGGCGCGTGTTCTTGAGCACTGAGAGAATCATGATGCGCGTGAACCGCTCGTAGCTGCACAGACGGGGCGAGGACGGGAGGGGGGGGTGGGAGGAGGGGAGGGGGGAGGGAGAAGAGGACGGGTGAGGGAGAAGGGGGGGCTACTTGCATGAAGCACGATGCAGCATGAAACATGGAGTGGAGCAGAGAATGAAGCACAGTGGGGGATGCTGGGATGGGCGGTGGGTGCAAGAGGACGACGCACAGGTGGCCGCTGGCGATGGAGAAGATGTTGATTGTGCTGTTGCTGCCTGCTGCCCCGCCGCCCTTGCTCGCCTTGGTGGGCTTCTGACCAGCACAGGTGAGGGTGTGTGGAGTGGAAGAGTTCCATTTCTTTATAAATATATATTGGTGTGCGCACGGGAAGGAGGGAAGGGGCATGAATAACAGGTGAGTGCGGATGCAGGAGATTGGCATCAAAAGGCATTTAAAAACTGCAGCTCTGAAGCTGCTACTTGACAACACCCAGAGCGCAGCCCTCCCAGCCCCCCCTGCCAAAATAGAATCAGCAGCTACAGTCCCCTCCCGCTGTACCGTCTCCCACCTTGCCCGTTAGCTTCTGGAAAAAAGAGCCGAAGAGCGATGCCTGGAGGACAACAGGGACAACGGGTCAAGCATGGAAGGCAGGGGAGGGATCGCGGGAGGCAGTGAGAGGCGAGTCGAGTGTTGCTGGAGTCACGCGTGACGGACGGCGCACAGCGCGTGAGGGACGGCGCACAGCGCGTGAGGGACGGCGCACAGCGCGTGAGGGACGGCGCACAGCACGTGACGGGACGGACGGCGCACAGCGCGTGAGGGGGGTGTTGAGGGGAAAAGGTGAAGGCTCTCACCGCTACTGCCTCCTCCTGCTCCTCCTCCCCGTCCTCCCCCCCTGCGTCGTCCAGCATCTTCTGGCCCTCCATGCCGGGCCGCTTGGCCACCCGGAGCTGCACCACCTTGCCTCGCAGGTCCATCACCGCCACCTCCATCGCCACCCGCCCCACCTCCCCATCCGCGCCCTCCTCTCCCCCCTCTCCTGCCCCCCCCGGTGCACCGCCGCCCATCAACCCCTCCCTCGCCAGCTGGTAGAGCTGCTGCGAGCGGCCGGGCGCGAGCTGCAGCAGCCAGAGGCCGGGCGCCGCCTTGAGCTGGAAGTAGCCCAGATTCGCCATCACCGTGGTGTCCTCCAGCGTGCGCGCCACCACCAGCCCATGTGGCCGACCCGCTGCTGTGCTGCTGCCGCCGCTGGTGCTGGTGCTGGTGGCAGCGGCAGTGGTGTGGTTGAGGGGTGCGGCAGGGACGGGTGGCGGGGTGCCGAGCACGAGCTGCATGCCACGAGGGGGCTCCGGCATGTCAGAGTCTTCATAGCAGTGGCCTGGGGGGGGGGGGGGGGTGGGGAGGGGGGGGGGGAGGTACGGGAGGAAACGAGTGGCGGAGCACAGAGATTGATGGTGGGTGCAGTGCAACGAGGAGAGAGAGAGAGAGGAGAGGAAGTGTAAAAGAAAGCCCGACCGAAAGCCAAAGGGCCACAGTAGTGTACCCAGGATAACACAAACATCTCACCTGTGATCATGAGCGCCTCACCTGTGATCATGAGCGCCTCACCTGTGATCATGAGCGCCTCACCTGTGATCATGAGCGCCTCGAGTTCAAAGACGGCCGCCACGCTTGGGTCCGCCACCTTCTCCAACACCAGATTGTCCAAGTCGTGGCTGCCACGGCGGACATGCGGGGCCGGGGGGAGAGAGCAGGCAGCGAACGAGACAAGGAGCGGCGAAGAGTGAAGTGAATGGAGGGCGGGCATGGCCCCGGGAACTGACGACCCCAGCAGGTGCAGAAAATACACAACGGCTAAACACCTTTTCTCCACCACTTCCCACTGACCCAGGCTCGACCCTCACTCACTCCGCCACAGCCGGCTCCACGAGCCAGGGCTCGGGCACTTTGAGGTTGAGCGTGAGCGTGCGCGTGAGAGGCATGTTCAAAAACTCCACCTCCGCCCCCGCCGCCAGCACCCCCGCTGCGTCTGTCAGTGCCTGGTGGGGGGTTGCGGGGCGCAAGGGTGGAAGGGCGAGGGATGGTGGGGGAGGACGAAGTGGAAGAGTGAGATGCATAAAGGGGGTGGGATGGTGGCTGAGGATACGAGGTGGGCGCTGGGGGACAGAAGAGAGGCATAATAGAGTATGTGAGTGGCATGCTGCCACGTTATGGGCGAGAAACGCAGAGGAGAGGCTGCATGCAATCAGGTGGAGTTGTCATCGGGATATGACATGGAGCAACGGGGATGGGGAGGGGGAGGGGGAGTTGGAAACGAGGGGCCAGGGAGCGTGCCTTATTGGGGGCGGCGTATCGATAGAAGTTCTTGAGAGGAAACTCCGACACCGATGACTGGCAGGAGAGACGGGCGTACACAGAGGGGGGTGGGTGGGCATGCAGGGGAGGGATGGAAACAACAGAATGGTGTCCTAGATGAGATGATAGAAGCTCACACAAAATCCCCATTCCCCCACACTAATGCAGGAGGGTGACGATGAGCGCACAAGACAGCGCAGCAGAGGGGCGTGGGGGACGCACGAGGGGGTTCATGAAGAGGCGCAGCGAGGGGTTGAACCACTCGTGCAGCAGCAGCAGCAGCGGCGTGACCTGCTGGGCCTCAGCGCTGAGCGGGTCGATCACCCCATCCACGTGCAGCAGCGCCGAGTCGTTCTCGTGGATGATGCCGATGCTGGGAGGCAGGGGGGGGGGGGAGAGGGGGCGGAAGGGAGGGCAGGAGAAGAGGCTCAGAAAAGGGAAAAGAAACGGAGGAGTGTGAGCAGGAGCGCGAGAGAGAAGGATTCATGGAACATCTAGGTTTGACAGAATGGCGGTGCTGGTTTAAGGCGAACAAGCGCAGTGCAAAGTGCACCTGGGGCTGGCAGTGAGGCGTGTGAACTGGATGTAGTCGCCAGTGGCTCTCTGCGCGGCTGACAGCGCTGATGCCACCACCATTGCCATGGTCGACAGATGGTCACTGTGGGACGGGTGGTGTGTGACACGTATGGCGGTTTACATGGTGACACACATAATATCCCACCACAAGTCTATACATGCACATGCACACATTGACATACGAGCATCTGCCTGCATCATCAGGCAACAAGCGCATGCACGTTGCAGGTCGCAAGTGGCAGGTTGCAGGTTGCACGTCGCAGGTGGCAGGTGGCAGGTTGCAGGTTGCAGTACGGCGGCTTTCTCTGGAGAGGCCCAACAGGCCACTTCAAACGCAAACCGTGAACAGCGAAAGGGCAGACTGCAACTGGGCAGGTCACACCTGAGAGGGAGGTCGGGCGGGAGGTGTGGCCAGGACGGCAGGTTCTGCAGCAGGGCGAGTGCGGGCTTGACTCGCGGCGCCTCCACGTCCTCCAGCAGCGCAAAGTCCAGCGCCACAAAGCGGTGCTGCGGGGCCAGCAGCTGCGCGGGGGGGGGGGGGGGGGAGGGGAGAGGAAGGTGCTTTGTGGTGCATGCAAATGAGATGGATGTGGGCTTAATTGGTCAATTACGCCCATGGCACCTACGTAAACGTAATGTTACGCGTAAACGTACTTTACCTTTACTTACTCGTCATTACTCGTACATTTTGGCGGGCAGCTTTGAAAATTTTATGCCGGGGTGAAAACAGAACCAAGAGCAAGAAAAGGAGCCCTAGGAGGTGCGAGACTTGCGGCTAAGGCTACCTATGTGGAAAACAAACTAAGACAAGGAGACTAGGAGTGTGGGTGGATTTGAAGTTATGAGAGGAAGACCGATAAGGGTTGTTGTGGGAGAAAGGGGACTGGGGGGAGCATAGATCAGTGAGTGCACACAGTTTTTAGCAGAGGTGGACACCCCTCCATGGTAAGCACCTAGACCTAGGGCAGGCCCAAAAGTTTTTAACCTGCCCACAGACGTAATGTCGTTCTTGGTACATAAACGTACGCGTATACGTAAGGCGTAAATGTACGTAACGTACGTACACGTAAACGTAATTGACCAACTAAGGATGTGGGGGAACACAGTGTGGCTGGGAGGGACAGGCATGCATGGAACGCAGGAGTGAGGTGAAAGTTGAGAGGAGGCCACAGGAGAAATGCATGCTGAAGAAAGGGGGGCGGGAACAGGAGAGGGGGCGCACCCTGCCATTGGTGATGATGACGCTGGTGCCAGGGCTGGCATCACACTGCTGCTTCACAAACAGATGGTCCTGCAAAGGGGGAGGGGTTGGGAAAGGAAAGGGAAAAAGGCAGTCTGCATACGGCATACAAAAGCGACGGACTAAGCAGTGCTTCTGCGGGTGATGATGCTTAGTTCTTGTAGAGAAAAGGGAGCGACATGAAGCCTACCATTAACCTCTACCTCTGGCTCCCACCTCTGCCATGTGTGCGACAGCACCCACCTCTGCCATGTGTGCGACAGCACCCACCTCTGCCATGTGTGCGACAGCACCCACCTCTGCCATGTGTGCGACAGCACTCTCAGCAGCACCAGCACCCGTCACGGCTCGTTCCAATTCGCCTCTGTTCAACCCTGCCTCGTCAGCAATGCTCCATGCTGACGCCAGAAGCTCCCTACCCTCTTCCTCACTCTTCACCTCCCCCCTGCCTGCCCACCCCTCCCCCTCCGCGCCCGTTGCTGCCCGGCTGACCACGGCCCTGAGCAGCGGCATCTGCAGCAGGCGCTGCAGGAAGGCCGGGATCTTGCTGCGGCGGCTGGGGGGGGGGAGAGGGGATGGCGGGGAGGAAAGGGGGGAGGTGGAGCGGGGGGGTCGCAACGGGCAGCGGGTGGCAACGAAGGGAGGGCAGGATGGGGCAAGAAAGGGGCGGATAGGTGCAAGAGTGGCTTTGAGTGGAACTGAGCAGCAGCGCTCTCTCAGCATGCAACGGTTCTTGGCAGCAGGGTGGAACGAACATCTCACCTTGGCAGGTGCACTGCAGCCATGACGAGCATCTCACCTTGGCAGGTGCACTGCAGCCATGACGAGCATCTCACCTTGGCAGGTGCACTGCAGCCATGACGAGCATCTCACCTTGGCAGGTGCACTGCAGCCATGACGAGCATCTCACCTTGGCAGGTGCATTGCAGCCATGACGAGCATCTCACCTTGGCAGGTGCACTGCAGCCATGACGAGGCGCGGGACGAGGTAGCGCCAGGCGAGGGGGGGCAGGGGAGCCGATGTGGCAGCAGCAGTTGGCAGCAGCAGGGGGTTGTGCAGAATGGCCACGCGGGCGCCGTCAGCTGACTCACTCTCCTGCCCACAGGGACCATGTGGACCAGGGCGCGTGGGTGTGAGAGGAGCTGGTGGGACGGTGGGCACGAGGAACAGCGCCTGGCGTGAGCTGGGCCGGGAGGGATGACGGGGCATGGCACAACATACAATGGCATGCTGCGACAAGGTTCAGTGCTGTAATACCAGGTTCGTTCAGTGTGGTATTGCCACATTCATGCAGTTGTACGAGGTGTGGTGCGGTAATACCAGGTGCAGCACGGCCTGCAGCAGCAAGTCCACCCCTTGGTGCGATGAGAGGTCCAGCGCCAGCAGGTGCGAGAAGGGCTTCACCTCGTCCTCCGCTGCTCGCCACACATGCCATGCCATGGGGACATGCGACAACACAGGCAGAGCAGGGGGTGCGAGGCAGGTACAGGAGACGGTAGTGACGACAAGCAGGCAGGGTAAGGAGGGAAAGAAAACACGGGGAGGGGAGCAAGAAGATGCATGGAGGACAGTAAGAGGGAGGGGCGAGACGAGAGGGACGCACTTCCAGGCGAGTGCAGGAAGGAGAGGCGCGCCAGCGAGGGGTGGTCGGCAGCAGTGGGAGGCGCCAGGGACATGTAGGGCGCTGCCTTGCCCGCTGGCAGGGCCACCTGTGGGCGACGAGGGGGAGGGAGGAGAGGCGGGGGGAGTGGGATGCAGGAAGGAGGAGGAAAAAGCGGCTCTCGATTCAGCAACAGAGAGACCACGAAAGTTGCCAGTGGGCTGAAGGAAGGATAGCGGGCAAGCGGCAGATCGAGCAATGAGGCGGGCAGGTGAGCGGGTGGCACTGGCCTCGGGGTTGAAGCGCTTGGCGGCGGAGGCGAGGAAGAAGGCTAGGACGTCGGAGGAGGCGCGGATCTGCTGGTAGTACACGGCGCGCTGCACCGCCTCCATCTCCTCCTGCATCGCCTCCAGCACTCCCCCTGGCACCTGGCGCGCAGCGCGGTGCAGTGTGGTGGGGAGGAGGAGGACCAGAGGGGGACAGTTAGGGAGGGCAGTGGAAGTGACGAAGGGGAGTAAGGTGCATCACGACACAGGCTTTGAAGGCATGAAACCTGGGGAAAGGCACACAAGGACGAGAGCAGTTGCAGAGCAGCAGGCACAGGAGTGCAGCAGAGCATGGCAGAAGCAGGTGGCGGGGCTGACCTTAGCCTGGGGGTAGAAGATGCCGTTGAAGAGCAGACAGGGCGTGGCGTCCGCCAGGCCCAGCCCTGACACAAAGCCAGAGCTGCCAACCACCTGGGTCCACACCGCTGCTGCCGCCCCGTCCCCTCCTCGCGCTGCCGCACTCTCCCCCCTCCCCCCCTCACCACCCTCCACCCTGTGCCTGCCTGCCAGAACCAACGCCAGCGCAGCCTTTCTTGCCTCCTCAGTGCCCAGTGACGACTCCCGTGCCGCTGCTGCTGCCGTGCTGGCAGCACGGGGAGAGAGAGAGAGAGAAGGCGAGTAGTAGACAAGACGTGGAGGGAAGACGGCGAGATGTGACGGTTGCAAGTCAGTGGCACACTCATGCCCCATGCACTGCTTCCCCCTTGCGGCACGCTCCAGATTCTGCCCAAACGACTGCCTTCATTTCATCCTCTCCTGCCCCATCTTATCCACCCCATCCATCACATTGCATCCTACCCCTGCACATCTCCTTTCGCCCAATCTCATTGCACCCCATCCCGTCCCATCCCACCAAACCACACTGTAACCCAGCCCCTGCCGACCTGAGTGCGTCCAGGAAAGCGGCCTCCATGGCGGGCTGGTCGGGAGCGGTGTACTGCGGGGGGGGCAGCGTCACCATGGCGTCCTCGTAGTCGTCACCCGCGGGGTCCAGCGCACTGCCGCCCCACATCTGAGGGGGGAGCGTGGCAGAGAGGGGGTGATGAGAGGGCGAGAGAGAGGGGGGAGAACTGAAAGAAAACAAGGATTTTGGCACAGTGGCTGAGAGATCAAACAGCAAGAAACGCTTACCATGACAAAAGCAGGGTCAAGAAGAGAGGGGGATAGGGGGAAGTGTGCATGTGCAGGGGAAGGATGGGGCGGCTGACCGAGAGCAGGAAGTCGAAGGCGGGGCGCGGGCCAAAGGAGTCCTTGATGTAGAGAAAGAGGGCCATGGCCTGCATGCCGTGCATGGGCGGGTGCATGCAATGGATCATATGGGGCATGCATGACACAAAGGAAGCACGTGGAGGGAGTGCCAGAGAAATTGAGCAGTTCAGCATAAGTGGAAGAGGGAGGATGAGCAGCACAGGGGCTGGCAGTCTGGCAGAGGGACTGAGGGGATGCAAGGCGGGTGAGTGCAGGTGAGTGCAGGTGGCCCACCCACCAGTTCCGACAGGTCATCGTGGCCGGGAGGCGCGGAGGGGTCATTGAGGGCGAGCAGGCGTGCGGAGGAGGCGAGGATGAGCCCCATGCGGAGAGGCATGCTGCTGCGGTGCAGATGGTGGATGTGCGCCACCGCCTGGTGGGGGAAAGGGAGAGGAGACGACGAGATGAGGAGGGCCAAGATCAAAGGAGGGTTTGTGTGAAGGAAGACGCAAGGAGAAAGTGGAAGATTGGGGAGTCCGGGAGAGAAAGAGAAACATGAGGCAGCAGGGCAGAGAGCAGGTAAATGAAATTGGGAAGGCAATGGGAGTGTATGAGAGAAGGCACCTTGGGCGTGGCGGGGTGCATGGGGTCGAGCACGAAGACGGCGTGGAAGATGTTCTTGCGGATGGCACGGAACTGCCCCGGGTACATGGGCATCAGCAGCTGCCGGCGCACACGCACACACACACACACACACACACACACACACACACACACACACACACACACACACACACACACACACACACACACACACACACACACACATAGGCAGTTGGAGAGGCAATGACAATGTGGGAGAGAATTGAAAGTTGAGTCACGTACACGTAAAAAAAAGGTGGATGGATGAATAAGGTGATCAAATCAGGTAAGATGAAGCAAGTGGAGCAAGGGCGGCCAGAATTGTGAAAGGTCACGAGGATAGCATTCACCTCATGCATGTTGGGCGCACCTCATGCATGGTGGCCGCACCTCATGCATGGTGGCCGCACCTCATGCATGGTGGCCGCACCTCATGCATGGTGGGCGCACCTCATGCATGGTGGGCGCACCTCATGCATGTTGGGCGCACCTCATGCATGGTGGGCGCACCTCATGCATGGTGGGCGCACCTCATGCATGTTGAGCGCACCTCATGCATGGTGGGCGCACCTCATGCATGTTGGGCGCACCTCATGCATGGTGGGCGCACCTCATGCATGGTGGGCGCACCTCATGCATGTTGGGCGACCAGCCTCGGTACTCGCGGTCCCTCTCCAGGTCATTGAAGAAGTGCACGTGCCACGGCGACCGGAAGTCCAGCCGCGGTGATGCGCCGTCCTCCCGCGAGGCCGAGGCAGGCGGCAGATGCAGCAGCTGGCGCACCACCGGGGCTGGCATCTGAAGGGCAGAGGAGTGGGTTGCAGGGGAGGAGGAGAGGAAGGAGAAGAGGGAGTGCAGGTAACGAAGAGGGAGGAAAGACTGATGGAGGAGGAGATGGTCGGAGATAGAGGAACGGGCAGGCAGAGAGGAGAAGCAAGGGGAGGGCAGTGCGAGCGAGGTAGCGAGGTAAGTGTGAGAAGGACGTACTTGGCCTTTCTACTGGTAACACAGGGCGCACTCAGCCGAGATGGACTCACCTTGAGCGAGAGCAGCTGCGCTCCCAGCGACAGCTCTGCCTGCACTGCCTCCAACAGACTGGCGTAGGACGGGGAAGGTGGGGAGGTGGGCGGGAGAGAGAGAGTGACGGGGAAAGGGGAGAGAAAGAATAGGAGAGAGAGGGGGAGACAATGAGAGAGGGGGAGACAATGAGAGAGGGGGAGACAATGAGAGAGGGGGAGACAATGAGAGAGGGGGAGACAATGAGAGAGGGGGAGACAATGAGAGAGGAAGTTAAAATGAGGGGTCCAAGTTATTCACTGGAGCCATTGCACACGTGAAGGCATCCCTTGATCAGAGACGAGAAGAACCAGAGGCGTCGCCAACTAGGCGTGAGTCATGTGCGTGCAGAAAGCCGAGCAGCACGTGTGGGAATGCAGCTCACGTGAAGATGTCGAGCGTGGCGAGGTTGAAGGCGATGCTGTTGAGCGCCACTATGGTGCGCCCCGCCTGCACCATGCCGTGCATCTCCGCCACCGCCTCCGCCACCGTGCCGTCCACCTGCTCGCACCCCATGGCACGGCACCCCATGGCACGGCACCCGATGGCATGGCACCCGATGGCATGGCACCCGATGGCACGGCACCCGATGGCATGGCACCCGATGGCATGGCACCCGATGGCATGGCACCCGATGGCATGGCACCCGATGGCATGGCACCCGATGGCACGGCACCCGATGGCACGGCACCCGATGGCATGGCACCCGATGGCATGGCACCCCATGGCATGGCACCCGATGGCATGGCACCCGATGGCATGGCACCCGATGGCACGGCACCCGATGGCATGGCACCCGATGGCATGGCACCCGATGGCATGGCACCCGATGGCATGGCACCCGATGGCACGGCACCCGATGGCATGGCACCCGATGGCATGGCACCCGATGGCATGGCACCCGATGGCACAGCACCCGATGGCATGGCACCCGATGGCATGGCACCCGATGGCATGGCACCCGATGGCATGGCACCCGATGGCATGGCACCCGATGGCATGGCACCCGATGGCATGGCACCCGATGGCATGGCACCCGATGGCACGGCACGACCACAAGAATGACAATGCCAAGTGGAGGTCAACCGTTGGTAGTGGAAAGCGGGAGATGGGAGACGAAGGGCAGAGATCAAGGGCAGGGATGACGGCAGTAGGACACGAGGGGATGTCATGGTATGGTCAACATCCACAAACACATGCATTGTACAGACCGCGCAGCGCGCACGCACCACAGGACACGCTTCCAGGACATACCATGTATGAGCCGCACAACGAATGCCGAGCTGCACAACGAATGCCGAGCCGCACAACGAATGCCGAGCTGCACAACGAATGCCGAGCTGCACAACGAATGCCGAGCTGCACAACGAATGCCGAGCCGCAAAACGAATGACACAGCACCCACCTTGGTTTTAGCAAGAGAGTCCATGATTTTGGGGAAGTTCTGGTTGATATCCTGCATGAGGCGCAGGGGCTCCGCGCCTCCCACAATGCGCTGTGTGGCCTGAAGCCCCAGATCTGGTGGGCAGAGAGAGCAGGGGGGGACAGAAAGATCCCAACTCATATGCATGCAGGCACACAAGCACACATCTCCTGGGACAAGACTTACCGCTCCCTGAACAAGCAGAAACACACAAGGCTATCACTCCCCTAAGTTAAGCTGGTACTTAGAAAATGGTATCTTTACACATTGTCCCTTTGAGCTCCCACACGTTGTACCTTTGAGCTCCCACACGTTGTACCTTTGAGCTCCCACACGTTGTACTCGTCTCGGATCTCCTCAGCTGCCAGCAGCTGGTCGCGGAACGTCAGCAGCTCGCCCCTCAGCTCAGGGTGCCGCCGCTGGGGGGGGAAGGGGCGGGGCAGGGGCACGAGGAAGACAGAAGCACATAAAAGAATGATGCATGCAGGCAAGGGAGAGGCGACGAGGCAAACAGGGGAAGGCAAACGCAGCTTCCAGAGGTGAGGATGCAAGGGATTCGTGGCGTAGCACATGGAATTTCCCTCCGACAGCTGCGCATGAACAAGGAGAGACACAGATGAGCGCACACCGTGACTCACAACAAGGGTGTCGAAGAGAAGGCCACGACTCACAACAAGGGTGTCGAAGAGAAGGCCACGACTCACAACAAGGGTGTCGAAGAGAAGGCCATGACTCACAACAAGGGTGTCGAAGAGAAGGCCATGAATCACAACAAGGGTGTCGAAGAGAAGGCCGTGACTCACAACAAGGGTGTCGAAGAGAAGGCCGTGACTCACAACAAGGGTGTCGAAGAGAAGGCCGTGACTCACAACAAGGGTGTCGAAGAGAAGGCCACGACTCACAACAAGGGTGTCGAAGAGAAGGCCACGACTCACAACAAGGGTGTCGAAGAGAAGGCCCTGACTCACAACAAGGGTGTCGAAGAGAAGGCCCTGACTCACAACAAGGGTGTCGAAGAGAAGGCCGTGACTCACAACAAGGGTGTCGAAGAGAAGGCCGTGACTCACAACAAGGGTGTCGAAGAGAAGGCCGTGACTCACAACAAGGGTGTCGAAGAGAAGGCCGTGACTCACAACAAGGGTGTCGAAGAGAACGCCGTGACTCACAACAAGGGTGTCGAAGAGAAGGCCGTGACTCACAACAAGGGTGTCGAAGAGAAGGCCGTGACTCACAACAAGGGTGTCGAAGAGAAGGCCGTGACTCACAACAAGGGTGTCGAAGAGAAGGCCGTGACTCACAACAAGGGTGTCGAAGAGAAGGCCCTGACTCACAACAAGGGTGTCGAAGAGAAGGCCGTGACTCACAACAAGGGTGTCGAAGAGAAGGCCGTGACTCACAACAAGGGTGTCGAAGAGAAGGCCGTGACTCACAACAAGGGTGTCGAAGAGAAGGCCGTGACTCACAACAAGGGTGTCGAAGAGAAGGCCGTGACTCACAACAAGGGTGTCGAAGAGAAGGCCGTGACTCACAACAAGGGTGTCGAAGAGAAGGCCGTGACTCACAACAAGGGTGTCGAAGAGAAGGCCGTGACTCACAACAAGGGTGTCGAAGAGAAGGCCGTGACTCACAACAAGGGTGTCGAAGAGAAGGCCGTGACTCACAACAAGGGTGTCGAAGAGAAGGCCGTGACTCACAACAAGGGTGTCGAAGAGAAGGCCGTGACTCACAACAAGGGTGTCGAAGAGAAGGCCGTGACTCACAACAAGGGTGTCGAAGAGAAGGCCGTGACTCACAACAAGGGTGTCGAAGAGAAGGCCGTGACTCACAACAAGGGTGTCGAAGAGAAGGCCGTGACTCACAACAAGGGTGTCGAAGAGAAGGCCGTGACTCACAACAAGGGTGTCGAAGAGAAGGCCGTGACTCACAACAAGGGTGTCGAAGAGAAGGCCAGGACTCACAACAAGGGTGTCGAAGAGAAGGCCGTGACTCACAACAAGGGTGTCGAAGAGAAGGCCGTGACTCACAACAAGGGTGTCGAAGAGAAGGCCGTGACTCACAACAAGGGTGTCGAAGAGAAGGCCGTGACTCACAACAAGGGTGTCGAAGAGAAGGCCGTGACTCACAACAAGGGTGTCGAAGAGAAAGCCCTTCACTGGCTGTGCCAAGTCATCTGCTGACCCCTCTGCTGCCGCCTGCTCTGCCTTGTCTGTGTCTCAATGCATTGCCACCATGCCACACACACCACCACCCATGCCACACACACCACCACCCATGCCACACACACCACCACCCATGCCACACACACCACCACCCATGCCACACACACCACCACCCATGCCACACACACCACCACCCATGCCACACACACCACCACCCATGCCACACACACCACCACCCATGCCCCACGCACCACCACCCATGCCCCACACACCACCACCCATGCCACACACACCACCACCCATGCCACACACACCACCACCCATGCCCCACACACCACCACACCACCCATGCCACACACACCACCACCCATGCCCCACACACCACCACCCATGCCACACACATGCGAGTCATATGGATGGAAAAAACAGAGTGTGCCAGGAATGAACACGAATGTGCGGAAAACAACTGGCGTCGTCCAGCGCCTTGCACCTTTCTTGACCTGGCTGTCGTCCAGCGCCTTGTACCTTTCTTGACCTGGCTGTCGCCCAGCGCCTTGTACCTTTCTTGACCTGGCTGTCGCCTTGTACCTTTCTTGACCTGGCTGTCGCCCAGCGCCTTGTACCTTTCTTGACCTGGCTGTCGCCCAGCGCCTTGTACCTTTCTTGACCTGGCTGTCGTCCAGCGCCTTGTACCTTTCTTGACCTGGCTGTCGTCCAGCGCCTTGTACTCCATGTTCTTCAGCGCCAGCTCCACGCCGTACCCGCCCAGACTCACTCGCCCGCCCGCCCCCACCGCCGCACAGCGCCCCACCTGGGCCTCACAGCCCCCTGGCAGCACCGGCCGCAGCACCAGGCGGATTGCGCCCTGCGGCACGGAGGGAGGAGGGGGGGCAGGGAGGGCAGGCAGAGGTGGTTGAGTGGAATGGGTTCCACACGAAGGGAGAGATGGATGAAAGGGACGGGGAGGGATTGGCATGGCGAGGGATGCGAGGGGGAGATGAGAGAGACAAGCGAGGAACGCCCTGGAAAACACTGAACTACCAACCAGCACTGAAAGACGGCATACTCGCAGCACAGGCCCCACAGCAGCGTTACCTGGTCAGCAGCAGCGGCGAGCAGGGGCAGCAGGGCGTCAAAGCAGGCAGCGCCGGGGCTGGCATAGAGGAAGGCGGGCGGTGGGGCGTGGTGCGAGGAGGAGGAGGAGGAGGAGGCAGAGGGGTACACGTGGTCGAAGGGGTGCACCAGGGATTCGTATTCTGCTGATGGGGAGGAGGCAGGGGGGCTGGGACATTGGGACAAGGATAGCACCGGGAGTGAGGAGGAGGACTTGGTTGAGGGAGACGGTGCTGGAGTGAGAGTGATGGCGATGCTGAACAGATACTGAGTGCTGACGCTAGCCGGATGCACATACGAGAGGGATGCTGAGACTGGGAAGGACGAATGCAAGGATGGATAGTAAGGGAGGGAGATGCACAAGGGAAGTAGAGCTGGAAAAGGTAGGTGTCGGCCATGACACATACACGCCACTGTACAGTCACGGCTAGCATGCATCCTCACCTTGCCTCTGCCTGCACTGCTGCCACTGCCGCCACCACATCCGCCTCCCCCAGAAGCACCTTCCCTCGCAGCTCCACCCAGCAGCAGTGTCCCTTAGGGGCAGCTGGGTTCTCACTCACCCTCCACCGCTCACCCCCATCCCCATCCCCTGCGCTCCACCCCCCTTGCTCTTCTCCAGCAGCCCCCCCCTGGGCGCCGTGTGAGGGCAGAAGCCCGGCGCGGGAGAGCGAGAGGCGGGCGAGCTGGCGGTGCAGGAGGAGCGCGGGGGACAGCGAGCGCATGGCGAGCGCCAGGCGCAGCAGCGGCGCCAGAGGGGGCGCGAGGAACGAGGAGGCGAGGCGCAGCAGGGAGTGCAGGCAGTCGCCGTCAGACGGGGGCGGTGGGGCGGACGCGGGGGCCGCAGAGGAGTTGACATCGGGTGAGGCGTGGGGCCACGCGACGAGGAACTTCCAGTAGAGCGAAGGATCCTCGCGCGCTAAGAACTCCCTGGGAGACATTATCGGGGTGGGGGATGGAGGGAGGAGGGGGGGGGGAGGGGGGTGGAAGGGGGGGGTAAGGGGGGAGGGGTGATGAGGCAACATTCGTCCAATAATTCCGCAAATGAAGCAATGGATCAGGGACTGCAGCAATGACGCAGGAAATCCGGCATTGATCCAGCGAGTCCGGCAAATTGCTGGCGAATCCGGAAACGAATCAGCGGATTCAGGTAAAAGTCGGCGAATCTGGCAATGAATAAGCGAGGCAGGCACACAGTCGGCACATCCGGCAATGAGTCCGCGTATCCGCCAAAGAGGCCGTATACACGAAGCAAGCAGCACCCGACTTTTGAAATGCTCGAAAAAAAAATCATCGCACGAAAGGCTGGTTACCAGTGTTGCGAAATGCTAAGGAGAACGCGGCAGCCGCAGACGGCTGGCACAGGTGCGGGTTGCAGGAAATCGTCCGCTCATATAGCAGGACTTGCCCTCCGACCAAGCACCCCCCTTGGGTTATGAATCCCGCAATAACGAGAGCTGCCCGCTACAGCCACTAATCGCCATGCGCTGTTGTCGTCGCGAGTATGCGGTAGGCTCTGGAAACACCGGGATCTGCCATTACTATACGACTTACCCTGCCTCTAGAAGAATCGGCGTTCCCTCCCACTTAGCGCGCAGCGAAATGCTGATCGGCTTCGGCTTGGTCGCATCCGAGCCAGTCGCAACAACGATAACAAGCACAAGGATCGTCCAAAAAGGCATTCTGGCCACACGTCGAGTCGTCTCCACCCCTGATGGTGAGATTGGCGCGCCTAAAGCGCCACGGAAGGGCGGCATGGCGATGGAAGGCAAGAATGATCACTTTGGAGGCTTCCCGAATCTGGTGGGTGATCACTAGATTGTCACCAGTTCCCAACAGTCACCAGGTTATGGCAAATCCGCGATAATCGGAATTTCATGCAATCCCTATAAAACATGAGTGGAAGAATTCGGCTCTGGGCTCAATTTCATAATACTTCCTAGAACCAAGGTATAGTCTAGCGTTTTGGAGGTGATAACCGTGCACTTAGTGGACTGGGTTTCGGCATATTCGAATCTGACTGTTTTTCCTGTCTGGAAACATGTGCTTTGCTATATTCGCGAATGCCATCAACCAATGAAAATCACCTCTAGTTCATAAGAAAACCTTAAAATCACAATCTAAAATAGCACAAGCGGGGAATTCCATCTAAGAGTAACGGAATGACTAGAAAGGAGGGATACAAGGGAATATATGGTTGGGTGTTGTACTCTCCAAGAGCACGAACCCTTCTGGCCTATAATTGTTACATATGCAAATATGTATTAGTTGATACACCCCTTAGGCTAGACAAGGGGCAGTGCCTAGCGAGAGACACGCAGCTCAGGGTGGCACTACTAGTCCAACCTCTGAGGCAAGGGTATAAAGACCAGTCAGCAAGAGTATAAGCTAAACAAGTGTAACTTAGGGCGGCACTGTTAAAATTATATAAGTTATAATTTAATATATGCTTGGTTGGTTGTTACTGAACCTTTCTGTAGAGGGTACAAACCCCTCCTTGTACTCCTCTCTCTTCCTAATCGTCACTCTTCTTTCTCGTCACTTTTGCCTACTCCTAGATCTACTTGCCTCACGCTATTCCATGGCGTCCTTCCTTCCTTCCTAGCTAAGCTATGTTCCTAAGTTTAGTTAGTGTCCTAAGCTTCTTTGAGATGGTTTCAGAGCAGGTGACCGTTTACGGGCCTGCTCCCCACGCTTCCGCCGCGTTCTTGTCTTTCGCCTGTCTTCGTTCCGTGCCGCCGATGGCGGCCTTTAGTTTTCTTGCCGCCGTGGCGGCCTTGCCTTTCCGTGCCGCTGTGGCGGCCTCTCCGAGATGCCGCGGCGGCTTAGTCGTGCTACTGTTGCACCTCCGCCTCGCCGCCGCGGCATCGACGCCGCGCTGTGGCGGCGTCTTTTGGCTGCCGTGGCGGCGTCGTCGGGCGACAGCCGGCCGCGCATCGTCAGTGGTGCCGCCGGACCTGCCGCCCGCTCTGCAGCCGCCGGCGTGATTCGGAACTACGCCCCGCTCCCCCCCCCCCCCCCTTTCCTTCCCTTCCGTTCCCCTTTCCTTGCCACAGTCGACGATTGCCTCGTGATGGCCGTCCCCGTCGCCGAGGAGCCTGGCCATGCCGCCGAGAGGGCGGAGGCCGCTGCAGTAGCCTCTGACGATTGAAGCCGCCGCCGCCGACGCCGCTATTGCCGCTGGCCTGCTGCCGCCGCACGCCGTCGCCGACCCCGCTCTCGTCACTGCCGCCGCTGCCGCTATAGCCGTCTCCCGGGCCGTGGGGCTGGACCAGTCCCGACGGTGTCTCAGCTGCTGCTGGGCATGGGTGCTTAGTTAGGGGGTGTGGGGGTGTGTGTGTGGGCTTGACACTACCAAGCCTAGGGGGTGTGTTAAAATTATCTAAGTTATAATTTATATAGGCTTGGTAGGTTGTTACTGAACCTTTCTGTAGAGGGTACAAACCCCTCCTTGTATGCCCCTCTCTTACTACTCCAACATCTTTTCTCTCGACACTTTTCCTACTCTCCTAGCTAAACCCCGCCGCCACTTTCATGGCGGCCTTTACTGCATTCTAGCCTAGTCTAGCTTTCTAACATGGTATCAGAGCAGGAGGTCCTCCCTGCTGGACCACCTACTCTCTCTCTCTCTCACTGCCATGGCGGCCGCGTCCAGCTGCTGTGGCCGCGTCGTCGTGCCGCTGGCCGCGTCATGCTGCCACGGCCGTCGCGACGCGCTGCCGTGGCGTCGCGCTGCCGCGGCGTCTATGTCAAGCCGTGGCGTCGCGCTGTCGCGGCGTCTACGTCAAGCCGTGGCGGCGCTGTCGACGTCCAGCCATGGCGTCGCGCTGTCGTGCCGTCGCTTCCGCCGCGCATTTCTCTCGTCACTGCCTTTCCGCCTTGGCGGCCATGCCGGCCTGTCATGGCGGCTTCGTCGTGCGGCCGTCGCATCCTCGACGCCCTGCCGTGGTGGCGTCGACGCTTTGCCGTGGCAGCGTCACCTTGCTGCCGTTGCAGCGTCGGCGTGCCGCCATAGCGTCGACGCCGCGCTCTGGCGGCGTCATCATGCTGCCGTGGCAGCGTCGATGGGCGGCAACGGGCAGCACGCCGTCGTAACCGCCACCTGCCCGCCCTCCTGCCAGTAAGCGCCGCGCCACTCATGGCGCGTCGCTGAAGACTCGCCTCGCCCCCCCCCCCCCCCCCATTCTCCCTTCCCCCTGCGTCTTCCCTTCCTCCTGTCGCAGCTGCTGTCTTCTGCCCGGACGTTGCCACACCGCCGAGAGCCCTCAGCCGCGGCAGTCGCCGCCTGCCGTCAGCGACACAGCCGCCTTGAGCCAGAGCTCCGCCGCTGCTTGTCGCTGAGCCGCCCAAACGCCGTCGGCTGCCTCTCGCCCGGGGGTGTCAACGCTTAGCACGAGGGTCAGATACCCGGCTAAGCACGAGCTTGAGAGTGTGCGGGGTTAGGGGGTGTGGGTGTGGGTGTGGGTGTGGGGGTGTGCGTGGGCTTGACACTACCAAGCCTAGGGGGTGTGTTAAAATTATATAAGTTATAATTTAATATAGGCTTGGTAGGTTGTTACTGAACCTTTCTGTAGAGGGTACAAACCCCTCCTTGTACTCCTCTCTCTTCCTAATCGTCACTCTTCTTTCTCGTCACTTTTGCCTACTCCTAGATCTACTTGCCTCACGCCATTCCATGACGTCCTTCCTTCCTTCCTAGCTAAGCTAGGTTCCTAAGTTTAGTTAGTGTCCTAAGCTTCTTTGAGAGGCACTATTAGTCCAGCCATTGGAACAAGAGCTACAAGGCCAGTCAAGATAATATAAAGAGTAGTACACAATCAGGGTCCTAGCAAGTGAGGAGTTACAGGAACTATACCAAGCTGTACATAGTGCCGATAATGATTCTTAAGCGCAAGCGCCTTAGTAAAGATATCAGCTGTGTTGGCACCAGAGGCCAAGTGTACTACGCGGGCCTGACGGCGCCGCTGTAGCTCACACAGGAGGAAGTACCGCATCTGGATGTGCTTCGCTCTGCCCTCTAGTCTGAAATAATTGGACAAGTATTGCAGGAAACTATGCGTACAATCTGCAAACACAAACACTTGGAAAACCTCAAGTATTAGCATAGGATCTTTGCTGGAATGGTAGACTAGTAAGATAGCAGAAGTCTTGTAAGAGTGAACCTGAGTACAAAATTCTGTGGGAGGTCTAGTGTCAAAGTCGAAATCTTAAGGTTAATAATAGAAAAGACATAACAAGGATTTATAGCTCTAGGAAAGTACCTATTCACCAATGTACCTGTTCGTCACTATCGCGCTATGCGCCCTAAATGATAATGAAGAGATGCGACTGTTCGCGTGACTGAAACGCCTGTCCTCATGACGAGCGCTATTTGCTAACGTCATCCTACGGATTTGTATTCTACAGTAGGATTCGACACTATCTATTGATAAACGACTTACAGAAATGCCAAGTATGAATTATACCACAACACTCCCCTTCATTTCTGGAAGTCCGATAGTGTCACTTCTTGAAGATCCCGCAAAGCTTGTTACGATACTGAAACTTATGTCGTGTCAGCTTCTTCATGAGGAAGTCGGCAGCCATTTCGTTGGTCGAACAATAGGCCAAATGCATCCTCCCCTTCTCGACTTCATCTTTGACGAAAAAGTAAAGCAGTGAAATATGTTTCGTCCTGTTGACGAAACCAGGCTGGTGCGCAATGCGAATTGCACTTTGGTTGTCGCACTGTAGAGTAAACTGAGTACTTGTCCTCAACTTCGCTTCTTCCAATAGTTCCTATAGGTAAAGTCCTTCGCGTGTTGCTGTGTATACAACGATAAATTCAGCTTCAGCAGAGGAGAGAGCAATCAGCTCCTGCTTTGTCGAATTCCAAGAAATAGGCCCGATAGGTTCAAGGTGGTAGATGAATCCAGTACGCGACCGTCGATTAGTAGAGTCATCAGCGTGATCGGCGTCGACGAAACCATGTAGGTATAGTGTTTTACAGTCGACGACGTTGTAGACTAAACCGACGTCAGGAGTCGTCACGAAATACTGAAGTGCGCGGAGAAGATCAAGTTGGTGCTCCTCTTCAGGACGGCGTAGGAACTGAGCGAGTTGACTAGCAGCGTAGGCTAGATCTGGACAGCAAGTAACAGCAGCGAAGAGTAAACAGCCTAACTGCTGTTGATAAAGCTGTAAATCGGTTAGACTCAACGGTGTAGTATTCGGTTTATGATCTGTCGGTAGGGAACGGTACGGTGTAGAGACTGCAGTAGGAGTAAGACTGAAGCGGGCAGCGAGAATCGCTGCGTACGACGCGGTGAGATGAATAGATGTCAGTTAGCAGGTAATGTTCAAACCGAGGAACTGTGAAACTGTTTTGGAGATGGTAAGCTGTAGATTTTTCTGTAGTTTCAGTATGAAGGTATCGGCGAGCGAATCGGTAGTACTGACGTAGAGAATGTCGTCGACGTAGGCGACGAGTAAAATTTAGTTGCTGCCGTCAGTTAGAAGATATATCCCATGATCATGCGGCAGTTGTCGAAATCCAATAGTGATGAGCTGTGAGTGTAGATACTGCTGCCAGAGCCGGGGTGCCTGTTTAATGTCGTAAAGCGACTTTCTGAGACGGCATACGCTCGGTGGGTTAGTAGTATACGAATGCGGGTACTCTACAAGGATGAGTGCGTCGACGGGTGCGTAGAGAAGTGCGTTTGCCACGTCGATTTGTCAAAGTCGTAGATTGTGACAGGCAGCGACACAGAGCAGAATTCGAACACTCGTATGTCGACCGACGGGGGCAAAGGTCAGCTCGTAGTCGATGCCGTAAGTCTGCTCGAACCCGCGGACGACCCATCGCGCCTTGAATTTCTCAAACGACCCATCTGCATTAGTCTTGATACGGAAGCCCCATTTTCCGGTGAGTACCTTTCTTCCTTTCACTTCTGATGTCAGTATTAACTCCCATGTGCCACGACTCTTGAGAGCTGCTAGCTCCCTGTCCATGGCTCTTCGCGCCATTTTTCGCGGTGAGGACTCGTAAGAGCTTGTCGAACGGTTTTCGGTTCAGGTATTTTACTGTCGTTGTACTATACTGCTACTGCAAATCTAAGTATATGTAAGCCGGTTTTTGTAAAACGCGGACGTTCTTCGTTTGCACCTGCGAATTTTTCTTCTGCTCCTTTCCCCCCAATTTCGTCAGGTGTAACACGAATTGCTTTGTCGGAGACGGCGGGCATCGGCTGCTGTTGACGATCACGTTCGTAACTGAGGTGGACTTCGCGAACGTCATCCGTGTCAGCATCTGCGAGAGGAATAAATTCAGGGATGCCAGTTGACGTGACAGGTTCGGGAATATCCGTTGCGGCAGTTTCGGAGGCTTCATATACTGCTTCGTCCTGGACATCAGCTTCAGCTTCGTCAGTTGCAAATGCACGCGAGCCTTCGAACAGCCTGGCGGGGTTGGCAGCTGCTGCCTGGTGGGCACGAAAAACTGGCGAGGTGAGTCTTTCATAGAAGAGACAATCACGTGAAGGGACGATTTGGTTGGAACGAAGGTAAAAAATCTTCCACGCGTGATACTGTTTTTCGATGCCGACGTGTACTCCCCATCTTGCCCGTTCTAAAAATTTGCTGAGTGCTACAGTTGGAGGACGAAACTGCACAATACACAAAAAAACTCGTAAAAGTTTGGTACTTCCCACTGTTCGTGTCCACTGCAGGTGCGGAGAAGAAAA